>OX579635.1:27472502-28672502 GCA_951230915.1 Antitrichia curtipendula
GGTTCATATGTGCTATGTTTTGATAATGATATTTAAAGGGAATTGAAGGCCAAATATATTTCGCTCATTGCACCAATGTTTTTGGTAAATAATGTAAGGGTTTAAAGTTTAGGATTTAGGGTATAGGATTTAGGATATAACATTTAAGGTATAGCATTTAGATTATAGGCTTACATTCGTAGAAGAATAACTTCAATTATCCTTTTTTGCATACATTAATGTATAGTAGATGCTTATAGCATTTAATAGCAGTCTTTGAAAGCAAATTTGTGCTTTTGAGAATCCAATGTTTTCAGTAGAGGGGGACAGCTGGGCGAATGGCAAAATAGTTGTTATACAGAAGGTTGGGCAGATGGACAAGCCAAGAAGTTGGACACAAAGCTGGGCAGGTGGACACAGGGTCGGACGGGAGGTCAGACGGGTGATCGGACAGGTGGGCTGAGGCGGACGGGCGGTTAGCCGTCCGACCATCTGACCGTCCAACGACTAAAATA
This sequence comes from Antitrichia curtipendula, assembly GCA_951230915.1. NCBI lineage: Eukaryota > Viridiplantae > Streptophyta > Bryopsida > Hypnales > Leucodontaceae > Antitrichia > Antitrichia curtipendula. The sequence goes on from OX579635.1 coordinate 27,472,997, forward strand.
TGGCTCATAATATACCATTGAAAAGGTATTGTCAAGAGCTTTCCAATGATATATTATGCGTCTAATTTGGACAAAAACTTCGACGGTGAAGTCCTTACAAAGATTGAGGTCGATCGAGCCGTCTGCCCATCTGGCCGACCGATCGTCTGACCGTCCAACGACTTAAATATGACTTACAATACATCATAGGAAAGGTATTGTCGAGAGCTTTTTAAATGAAATGTCATGCGTCTAATTTGGACAAAATTTCGACGGTGGAATCCCTCCAAGGATTAGTTGATGATCATTAGTGTAATTCCTCTAATTTTCAGCATTCTTGGAGTTATTATCTTCACCTAAGAAGATTGACTTCATCATTTTCCAATTAGGTAGGTGAATTTTATTAGTCTATTCAAATTTCTAGATAGAATATTTAATTTATATTGCTAGTTTTTTGAAAATATACAAAACTAAATTATGACTTTTTCGATATGGGACATTCTAAGTATCAAGGGTGAGTATCCTGGCCATATACTACCTACCACAATAAGTGATTTATTCTACCTTGGGCAATGTATTGTAACTCATTGCAACTCATTTTACATACATTGTGGATTTGTTTAAGATTTTACGACACACGTTTTAACATATATTAATGTCGTCACACCTAAATTTGACATTTAAGGCAATGTTATATTCTAAAATCTTAAACAATGTTATTTTGTAGAATGGATACTTTGAAATTAATGATTGGAATAAGTAGGTCATACTTTAATGATTACAAGTAGATTTCATCTTAACAAATAGTTTTCTTAACTTCACAAAAAAATTTAAATACTATTGTCAATATCAACTAATAGGACCAAAAATCTTAACATAAATAGAATTATCAATATATGCCACAATCTTAAAACCAAAGAAATGTGGTAGCAATAAGAAATAATGCATGCACAAATGATTTTATAATTAGAAAGTTAAAATATTTTTTTAATCTTGGAGATTACAATATTAATTACATTAACGATTTTAATATTGATTTAATTGAGAGGTGGGAAAAAAATATGGTTAGGGTCTTGGTAATATATAATTTAAATCAAGCATACAAAGGTTTTGATAATCCAATTGCAAGCAAGCCACCCATCTAACTAAATCTTGACGAACTTGACCTTTTTAAGTACAAAAAAAGATTACAAGATTAGAAGAATTACACTAATAATTAGCACCTAATCCTTGGAGGGATCGCACCGTCGAATTTTTTGTCCAAATTGAACGCATGATATACCATTGAAAAACTCTTGACAATACCTTTCCAATGGTATATTATAAGGCATATTTAAGTCGTCGGACGGTCAGATGATCAGACGGACAATTGGACGGTCGGTTAGATGGATAGATAGCTGGCTAGGCCTCAATCTTTGGAAGGATCTCACCGTCGGAGTTTTTGTCCAAATTGGACGCATAATATACCATTGGAAAGCTCTCCACAATACCTTTCCAATGGTATATTATGAGCCATATTTAATCGTCGGACATTTAGACGGTCGGACGGCCTGTCTGCTGGAGTCCAACGGTCTGTCCGCTGGACTGTCCGGAGTCCGACGGCCCATCCGACGTTGCGACCGACTACAATCTTTGGAAGGATCTCACCGTCGGAGTTTTTGTCCAAATTGGATGCATAATATACCATTGGAAAGCTCTCGAGAATACCTTTCCAATGGTATATTATGAGCCATATTTTAGTTGGCGGACGGGCTGACAGTTGACAAATCGTCCGCCGTCCGCTTGTCCGCCGTCCGCCCATCTGCCCGTCCGCCGTCTGACTTGCCGCCCGTCCGCCTGTCCGCACCGTCCGCCTATCCGGTAGTCGGCGTCCATCCGACGGTGACCCCCACGTCCGCTGCAGACGCTGCGTCCGGACGTCCGGATTTTGGACGTGATTTGCCCCCGGACGTTCCAATTTGTCAACCCTGTCTATTGAAAGTTCATTTTGAGTTGAATATTGATTCAATGGTCATCTAAATGTATTCTTTATAATTATTTTGAGTTGAAAAACACGTCATTTGAGTTCATTTTCAACCTCTTCTAGAAATCATTTCATATTTATTTGAGTTCGGAATTTTGGCAATAGAAACCTATAGTCATTATTAAACAATGCTCAAAATTTTAGGTTGAAATTGTAATTTATTAGAAACCACTTGTTTGCACGTGGTTTGTTGTAGTAGAACCAAGTGCACCCCCGAGAAAAATAGTATACTGGTTTTCAAAAAACTAAAAAAAATCCTAAAAACTCAATGTCTACAACTAGCACATGTATCTTCATTTGAAATTTTATGTACATTAGACATACGCTACAAAAATTATGGCCAAAACACCACCCGTAATATAAAAAATGATTGGCATTTTTTAATCTTGTATAACTCCTAAAGCCTTAAACTATGATTTTTTTGGCAACATAGCGATTTTGGGCAGCTTATTACAAATGGAGGGGTTTTTTTCTTTGAAATTTTCACACATGTGCCTGAGGAATAGCTTTAAGGCCCAACAATTTTCTTAACTTTTGACTACATGTTTAAAAAATTATTGTCGGATATGTAGTTTTTAGAGATGTAGAGGCAACTCAGACAACTAAAAAAACTTCTTTGAGAACCACTTTTAAAAAAAACTTCCATAGCTACCAACATGATTTGGAATCATGTACCCCAAAACTATGAGGAATTTAAGTTTGTAGGTAGTTTGCGAGTAGTTATTAAATCTCTAATCTAAAATAAAGCTTGAAGTCCTTAACCCCTAAATGTATTTGACTATGTGTTCACCAAAAACGCTCTAAAACTGCCATTTCTAGTACAAGATCCAATTTTTTGAAATAAATCACTTCTGGACACATGTAACCATAGGATTCTGTAGTGCAATGGTTTGAAAAGATGTGGAAAAAATTTCAGAATTTTCTACTGTGTAGATTGCAAGATATTAGTGTTTGAAATGGCAAAAATCCTTTTTTTGACCCTGCAAAAAAACGGGCAGCTGCACTTCAGAAGGTCATATTTGTATAAAAAAGTATTCAAAATGGTGGTTACTCTTTGGACTCATTCTGCAAGTCAAGTTGGCTACATGCTTGAAAATTTTCAGATCATTTGGAGTTGTAGATGATATAGGAAAAAAATAGTAAACAGAAAGAATTATAAAACGATTCAAAATACCGAATTGTTAATAATTTATTTATGGAATTGAAAAACTCCAATCACAATGGCTGGAATGTTGTGATAAACAATCTACACCCATTTCTTTAAAAAAAAATCAAAAATATTGAAAATTGAGTTAAATAAAGGACTTCAAAGTTTATTTTAGAGTAGAGAATCCATAACTATTCACAAACTACCCACAAACTAAAACTCCCATAACTTTCATCTCATTAATTCAAGTGGAATGATTCAAAGCTTTCCATGAATATATAGATCTAGAAAATTGATTTCAAATTTTAATTTTTTTTTAGAAAGTGATTTTCAAGAAGTTTTTTTTGCTGCCTGAGCTGCCCGCCAAGAAATGAAAACAACATATCATACCATAAATTTTTAATTGTGTAGTCAAAAGATATGAAAATTGTTGGGTCATAAAGCTACTCCTTGGAAAAATCTTGTGTGAAAATTTCAAAGAAAAAAAATAAAAATTCCATTCGTAGTGAGCTGCCCAAAGTTGCTATGTTGCCAAAAAAATGAAGTTTGGGCATTTAGGGGTTAATTTAATTCAACTTTTCAACATTTTTGGAAAAATAAAATAAAAACCTGAGGTGTACATTTTTTATTACAACATTACAACCATTGGATTGGCATTTTTCAATTCCATAAATAAATGGTTAACAATTTAGTATTTTGAATCATTCTCTACTTCTTTCTACTTACTAATTTTTTTCCTATATGTTGTACAATTCTAAATGATCTAAAAGCTTTTTAAGCATGTAGCAAACTTGACTTGAAGAATGAATTCAAAGAGTAACCACCATTTGAACATTTTTTCACACAAATGTGACCTTGTAAAGTGCAGCTACCCGATTTTTTGCAAAGAGAAAAAAAAGACTTTTGTCCATTCTAGCGTTAATATCTTGCAATCTACAAGATGAAAATTTCTAAAATTTCTTCCACATCATTTCAAACCAGCATACTACAAGATCCTATAGTTATATGTGACCAAAATTAATTTTTTTCAAAAAATTGGTACTTGTACTAAAAATGACAATTTTAAAGCATTTTCGATGAAAACATAGTCAAAAACTTGTAGGGGTTAACCTTCAATTCTTTCGCAATTCCAATCAAGCAAATCAAATTTTTGTTTCGAAAATACAATATTCCATTTTTGGTGAATTTTTCATTTAATATTTATGGTTTTACTTGATAATTGATTTTAAAAGCATTGATGATGAATTTTTAAGTTTGATTCCATAGATATGTAGGAGACATTTATATGTACATTAAAATAAGAAAAAAATAATCACCAATATTTTTTCAATTAACTATCATGTCAAACCAAAAATATTAGATGAAAACATTTAACAGAAATGGATTTTTAATTTTTTGAAATTAAAATTTGGTATATTGATTGGCATTGCGTAAGTATTGAATGTATGGTATGCAAGACAAAAAATGCCAATTGTATTCTATATTATGCAAAATTCTTTGAATGGCATAATAGGTAGTTTATAAGATTATTGAACCTATTTTATTGTATACTTTAGGAGGTGTATCATAAGAATGTGTTTTGTATAGTGTAGGAGTTGTTTACTTTTTTGAAGTTGATCTTGAAACAAGGCTAAGGATGTTTTATGTCCTTTGGATGATTTTAGGAGAGGCTACATGTGGAATGCAAAAAAATAGCTTTCCATTCAAAGTAATTTAAAAAGTTGCATGAGTGCATTTTTAGGGGTAATGTTCAAAAGAGCCAATGAAAGAATAGGGGGCATGTAATAGGCCATTTTTTGCCATTTAAAGCCTTGTGGATTTAGGGGTTCGACAAAATGAGGCCGGCATGTACTCATACTTTGTCTTATTGACAAAATAGGGTTTTCATTGCTTGTTGATGACCCTCATCATCATCTATTGTCGCAATATTTCTTAGCCTTGATTTGTGAGATAGTGTGCTTTGGTAGAATACTACTTTTACAAGACATGATTGAACTTGATTTGTTGATCAAGAAAAATGATATGTACGAGAGTACTATCAATAGTTCTATAGTTGCATTAGAACATATATTTGGTCAATGTCCTACATCAAAAGCAATCAAGGATTCTATACTTGGTTGCTTTAGGTTTTAACGTTGCCATTCCATTCTACACGCATTAATTGTTGTGGTTTCTAAAGTTTAGGGGATCTAGTTTGGATCTTGTTATTCTAGTTGACTAGTGTGTAGGGTTTATGCTTGAGGTTGCTTTACAAAGCAATTCTGTTTTTAACTTTTAAGGTGATCAAGAAGAGAATGAATGACGTGGCGTGCAAAATCTTTATTTGCCCAAGAAATTTTGCGACCCACTTTTCATGGTAAAAGTGATTCTAGTGAACTAAAACATCCCTTTGTTGTTAGATATTGTGCAAACAATATTATTAACCATACTCATACTTTTTCAAGAATATAGCAAAATAATGTGACATAACAAAAACCTTGCGATGGTTGCATTCATCGTTATCAACTTGAAAGATTCCAAAGGGGGGATCTGACCTCTAACTAGACATCAACGGTGCTAAATTTGAGTTATAGAACACCTAGAAGTATTTTTTATAACTTGAGCTCATTGTGAAAATCACATGATGTGAAGATTGTAGGAGATGTACAACATGTGAAAGGGGAAACAAATCGGTTCTTCAGAGAAAATTACGAAATGCACTTAGGTTGAATATTTCTTCATGCTGCTCACCTCACATTTCCTCACCCTCTTCATTTGTCCATAGAAGTTTGGACCTTGGCCTCCGCCATTGACAATACTATGGACCAATACAGCAGCTCAACTTTAGATTCAAAATTAGAGTCGGATATAGGTAGTGATGTGATTTTCATAATTAGTTCAAGTTACTAACAATAGTGCAATTTAATCAGATTTTAACCCCTAAAGCCCCGCTTATCCCCTCGGGGGACAATTTGGGTCCGGGTAGGTTCCTATTGTCTCAATTTGAAGTGAATTTTTTTGAGATTTTTTGAGGTTGTGTAACTTTGCAAGAGCTTTGTGGATTTATAATTTTTGTTTCAATCGGATGCTGGATGAAAAAATTATGGCACAATGAGCAAGAAATGGAGATTGGCGGGCAGCCCCCCAAAAATTACAAAAGTCAAAATAATTTTTTTTGAATTTTTTTCCTAAAAGATTATGTTTTTACCTATACATGAAGTTTTGATTCATTCTATTTTGACTAGGGATGAGAAAGTTATGGACAATCTTATTTTTCCGGGCAATTTAAGCATCTTCTTGAAAAAAAACTTTTTGTTCAACTTTGAATGCTAATATCTTCCAATCCGTACAGTGAAATTTGCTGAAATTTTTACTACATGATCTCAAACAAGTTAAGTACAAGATCCTATGGTTAAATTCTCCAAAAAACAAAAAAGTTGGTTTCTTTAAGTGAACACAACAAAAGTGGTAATTTTGAGTGGTTTGTGGCAGAAATCACCCTCATGACTTTAGAGGTTAATACTAGTATTCCCATTTTTTTGTAGTGAGAAAATATTATTGGGTTGAAGGTTTGCTAAATTTTTCCACATTTTTGTGAACACTACAAGGAGTGTACCAACAAATTGCTCCATATGGATGAGCCCTACCACATCTGTTTGTGAAGATCCAAAGACTAGATACCAATTACTCACTATTAGAGCCTCATTACCTATAAATTTGCTAAAGGTTCTCTACGCCATACCATATCTCAAGACTTGGATCCTTACAAGTTTTTGTCTCTTAAATTGATATTTTGATAGCTTAATTTTCTCATGAATACTATAGTTCGATATTTGTTGAAGGCGATGTTTTCTCTTGTGATCTTCATATTTTCCATTATGTGTAACATCTTCTACTTTTACTATTGTTTTTACCTTTTAATTTTAAATTTCATATTTTTAATTTTTACTTCCATGTCTAACATATTTACTTTTACTTTTGGTGTCTAACATTTTGGCTTTTACTTTCACAATTAATATATATTGAAAGAAAACTTTTATTTTGATCTAATAATAGTTTTATTAATATATATATTTACTTTAAATTATGTGCCTATATTATTGTAGCAATTATTTTGTATATGCTTTTTATATTCTTTTCCAAAAAGTAAGAACACTTGTAAAATCACCAAGCTTTGAAAAGATTAAATTGGTCATCAGTATAAAAAAAAAGAATATTGTGATGGATCTTTCAACACTAGAAATGTCTAATTTAAGTGTAGCACCTAATAAAACAATAATGAAGAAAAATAGAAATCCAATTGCTGTCGAGCCTCCAACATATGTAGATAAAGCAAAAGTTTGTCCTCATTGCAAATCCATCAATAGTTGTAAATATAAGTATGTCAACAACAATAGGTCTGACCAACCTCGATACCAATGCTTGAACCCAAATTGTAAGAAATTCTTTACTCTAGTTCCTCACAATCGTCCAATAGGAAAGACATATAGCAAGAAGAGAGGTGAAGACCCAATAGAATTACAAGGTCTAACTAAAATATGTCCCTATTGTGGTAAAATTGACGGAGCTTCTTTCAAGTATTATAATAATGACAAACAAAAGCAAGGCCTCCAACCTCGCTTTCAGTGCTCGAACGACAAATGCATGAAAGAATTTCAAATGCGGAAAGTGATACATGATGATGGAAGAATAACTTTGGAGCATACGAGCCGAGTTCTATCTTTTACAAAACTACTAACTTCCTACGAACAACAAACTCAAGAATACAATGAGCCGTTGGATGGTACACTTCCAAGATATGACCCTCATATCTATGATGCTAATACTGCACCAAATGCCAACGAACAACAACAACAACAACAACAACAACAACAACAACAACAAGACAATGAGTTTGGTAGTACGCTTCCAACATATAGCTTTCCCATGTATTCTGCTAACCTTGCACTAGACGCCAACACCTTGACTGAAAATGATCTAAATCCTGAAATGCCGGATATGCAAGTAAGTGAAGTGGGTAGAGATAGACCAAATAACCAAGAATCATTTGTTGAAACAACTCCAAATTACCATACAAACGACAACCCAAGCATGCAATCAACATCGTGGGGCTTCCCTCTAATTAGTGGCGACTTTCAAAATGGCAACATCTTTCACAATGGTGATTTTGAGCGTGAGATCGTTCAAGAATCGGGGAACGAAACAATTCAAGATTACAATAGAGAGGACAACTTGAGCATGCCATTGAATGACATGGATCCAAATGGTGACATCTATCAAAATGGTGATTTGGAGCTCGAGAACAATCAAAAATCACATGTTGACACAATTGAAGATCACAATCCGGAGGAAGACAACCTGAGCATCCCATGGGATGACACCTTTCTAAATGGTGACAACTTTCGAAGTATTGTTTCTGAGCCAAACAATGCCGAGTTTGTTGCAGAGCTTAGTTGGGAACCTCTTGAAGATATTGATTTTTCAACTTTATTAGAAGATAGTACCAATGAGTAATATGACTAAGTTAACTATGAAAGGATGTGGCCCTTAATTATATCCAAGGTAGTTAGCAAAAATACTTTTATTATTGGACCAATAGGTGCATTCTTTGTTTCTACAGTTAACAATAGCCATCCATCAAACCTCTTAGGTTTTTAGCATCCTTACATAGTTTTTAGGGTTTAGGGTTTTGAACAAAAGTTGAAAAAATGATCTACAGAGCAAATCCATATGCTTAGATCAACTGTTGTACTAATTAATATTTTTCAATTTAATTTGAAACCCAAAAGTGAAAATTTAACTATTTAGCTGTCCTGCTCTGAAACTGCTTGCGCTGGCTTACTGTTTTTGAAATCTACATATATCTTTTTGTTTGGCAATAATCCATCAGTGGCTGTTTTCATTAATATTAATCAGAAGTTTGCAACAAGACTCACTTCTTCTATAAAGATTTCATCATATTTAAAATAACAACTGGGCCATCATGTGATGCTAGTTGTCTGTGCAAAATGTGAAAGTTTTAATTTTTTGGACAGTGAACGAGAGTGATATATTTCTCTTGTTATGATTGAATCTTCGAGAACCAATCTTTGTTTTGGGCCAATTAGATGGAAGTGATTTGTTTGTACAATGAAACACAAAAAAAAAATACGTAAAAGAAATTAAGAAAAGATTTGGGAGTAACAGGGTGGAATTATGTGTGCACTTTAGAATCTGTATATTGGACTGGTTGTGTTTGGGGGTCATATTAATTGAATATTTGGCAATTGAAAAGAATGTTGTTTTTATTTTGATGTGCTTTGCTGAGCAATTTGAAGAACCAAAACTCATCCTCTGCTACAAAGTGGAGTTTAACCCCTAAGCGCTCAAACAACCATTTTATGGTCGGTGCCCAACATCGGGCAGAATTTTCAGGCAAAAGAAAAAAAAAATTCAATTTTTATTTTTATTTATTTTTCTTCTAAAGATTGGATTGTCTAATTGTCTTTCAATATTTATATTCAAAACTCAGATTGCTGCGGTCAAACAAAAATTATAAGAGAAATAGAACAAAGTGTTTAGAATCGGCTAGTGTTGAAAAACTTATTATTTTGGGAAAGTGTTGAAGTTCTCATTTCTAGATCTTATGCATTTTCTTACAAATCAATAGAACCCGCAATTCTAACCAATCAAAATAAATTCAAATCCTAAAGGTAGAAATTATATTTTTGGTCAATTTTTAGGATTTATATTTTTTAAATTCATTTGAAGAGAATCTAAAAATAATTTTATAATTTTGACCGTATGGATACTATCTACTTTTCATGCTTCACATTATCTTCTTTAATACAAACTTCAAAAAAATTATAGAACTTATATTTCATAATACATTTGTGTTTTGTCCAAACCCCTTGGGCTTTTAGAAGTTAATGATCCAAAGTTTTACAAAAGAAGTAGTAACAGGTTAGGTACCAGACTTAGGTGGCCCAAGATTATGTTTGTGTGCAATCAGACTCAATAATCTTACAAATTGCTTATCGTATCATTCAAAGAATTTTGCATAAGGGCTATTGCAAAAAACACTTAAATATTACTGCCTTTGAAATATTGATTTGGGCCCTAGGATTGCCATTGCTATAAGTACTACGAGTACTTTGCAAGAGCAATGTAATTTAACCTTGAAGTGCTTTGACATCCAATTTTGGATGACAAACAATTTAAAAATCAGTTTTTTTTTCATTATTACTTGGATGAAAGTCATCCTAAATTGTGGAGATACTTTATCAAGTTGTTGTCCTATCTAATGGTGGAATTTGGTGTTACTATAGTACATATTTTTCTAAAATTACAAATGTGGAAGTGTGTCAAGTGGTTGATCGAGCCAAAATTGCATTGATTGTAGTTCAAACTTGGATTTGCAAAAATGAGGTCATAGATTTAAAAAATAGAAAAATTTCAAAAAATTACCTTATCAAGAGAACTTCATTTCAAATCCATTCCAACAAATTTTACTCAAAAAATGACAATATCTTGCTTGTAATCAAATTTATAAAAAAATTTAAAATTTTCATTTCAAAAATTATAGAAAAAATTTTGGTGCTAGCATTGGTGAATCTAATTGTACAGATGGAATCTAAAAGTTAGAGTCTACATCTTTCATTTGTTCATGAATTCCAAAATATGCTTTCAAAGGATACTTTATGATGATTTTCCTCAAATCATCAATTCTGCAGAAGACTCTGGACGTTTAGGGGTTAAGTCATGAGAATGAGTTTTAAAATCATTTAATAACATTAACTATAAAACTCAAAATTTAGTAAAATTTTAAAGAAAATCAGTAAAAAATCAATAAAAATCAATTAAAAAATTAGTGCGGTACTATGCACTACTACAAAATCCAGAGGATAAAAAATTAGTTGAAAATGGATATAGGAACATTTTGATTATCAATAATTTTAAGAAAAATTACAAAAATGGATTTTAAAATGGCCATTTTTCTACACTTTGACACATTTGAATTGTGTCAAATACTTTTGAAAGGAATTTTTTTTTCTCATTCCAATCTTTTGCGCAAAAGACGCACACTTTGAGCCCATGTGCACGCCATATATGTAATTTGCATAAAACTCGTCGTTAGTACTTGAAATCTTAGTACAACAACTAATTCCTTAAATTTCAATTTCAAATTTGCATTTTAAGGTAAAAAATAATACTATCCCCTTCAAATGGTATAAGTAGAGATTCAGTTGGAAGCCCTTTAAAAATAGTATTTAAATTTTTTGAAATGGAAAAAAAAACTACTCAATGTCTACAAGTAGCACATGTACCTTCATTTCAAATTTCACATACATTGAACATATGCTGCAAAAGTTATAGCCAAAATACCACCTATAATATAGAATACAATTGGCATTTTTTGGTCTTGCATAATTGACATTCAATTCTTTCGGAATCCCAATCAAGCATATTGAATTTTAGTTTTTTTAAAAAAAATCCATTTTTGTTGAATTTTTCATTTAATATTCATGGTTTTATATTTTACATTGATTGAAAAGCATTGATGATGATTTTTTTAAATTCAATTTCATAGATATGTGGAAACATCTATGTGTACATCAAATTAAAAAAACTCATCTTCAATGTTTTTCAATTAATAAATATCATGTAAAATCATGAATATAAAATGAAAATATTCACAAAAAATAGATTTTTTGTTTCTTGAAATTGAAATTTGGTATGCTTGATTGGCATTGCATGAGAATTGAATGTTTATTATGCAAGACAAAAAATGCCAATTGTATTCTATATTATACATGATTCTTTGAATGGCATAGTAGGTAGTTTTTAAGATTATTGAACCTATTTTATTGTATACTTTAAGAGGTGTATCATAAGAATATGTTTTACATGGTGTAGGGATTGTATAGTTTTTTGAAGTTGATCTTGAAACAAGGATAAGGATGTTTTATGTCCATTGGATGATTTTAGGAGAGGCTACATGTGAATAGAAAAAAGTAATTTTCCATCCAAAGTATTTTTGAAAGTTGCTTGAGTGCATTTTTTGGCACAATGTTAGAAGGGGCAATGAAAGAATAGGGGGCATGTAATAGGCCTTGTCATCATCCATTGTTGCCATATTTCTTAGCCTTGATTTGTGAGATAGTGGGCTTTTAATTGGTAGAATATTATTTTTACAAGACATGGGTGAACTTGATTTATTGATCGAGAGCTATGACCTGCACGAGAGCTCTTGAAAGAGTATGAGTAAGCCTTTGATTGGACACCAATAGTATAATTCAATCACGTCAACTTGCAAGTACTCCACAACGACATCATTGATCTAAATTTCTATGGTAGAGTAGGTGTCGTAGCATACACGGCCTTGAAATCAACAACAAAGCTTGAGGTGGTTGGTATTGACAAGCATGTCTTGCCACCTCAATTTATTGATTTGGATTATTTTGTTAGAATAGGGGTCAAGGCGCATGTCTTGTGTTGGAGAGCTAGGCTAAAAAATATAGACATGCCTTGCATCAACATATAAGGACACTCTCTAGAAATCATTGATCTTGAGTTGTATGGTGGACAAGGAATTATATCACTGCACATTATATCTCAACATTTTTAGCAAAGGTTGAGGGGCCAAGCCTTAATGTCTATGAAACTCCAAAGGGGTTCATTAATCTCAAGTGTCCTATCAAGATAGGGATTAGGCTACCTATTGTACTTCTTCACATTTGCTTGCCTCCATGTTAACCTCACAGACACTTATGAGGAATAAAACACACACAATAAATTTATATATATACAAAACTTTACTAAAATCCATCCACAAAGTAAATAAACAATCACATAGTCACAACCATGCTAAAGATTTGTATTCTTTTTCTTTCAATTTGAAATCTTCTCTCAATTCATAATCTTCTCAAATCTTATCTTGAATCACTCTGCTAACATTATTACCCATACACATGACCCTATTCCACAGTATGATTCAAAGGCTACTAATTGAACTCAAAGGCTATTACAAAAGCATCATTATTGTGCATGGATAGACATCCTCTACACAGTACACACACATGCACCAATACTTAAAAACAAGCCACCAACGTTTTCTTGAACCTTATACCTCACTATTTTCAATAGTATAAACCTCAATCAAAAGGCTAGTACAAAAGTTACATATAGCTCATATGAATAATGCCCTCAATACTTACACCATTGAGTCTAGCCACATAAGGTTTCAAACCTTGGCCCCCCCTACTACCAATTGTACCAAAACACTACAACATGGACCCAGGTGCCAAATATTGACCCTCAATTCTACCAAAGTGACCATCGCCCCCTCCACTCTTTATTATATGCCAACCACCACCGACCTATTACCAACAATCAAACTTCATATATTGATAATAATTTACATAGTTTGAGTTATAAATGTCCATTTCAATCGAGAGTCTCCCTTTTCATCGAGGTATGCAGTCTTGGGATCTACACATCTTGTATGCTGGACAGACCCTTCATTTTCGCCAGTCATAATACAAGACTGGAGTTTCTTCTCTGTGTCTTTTAGTGGTGAGGAATATGGCCCTCCCCCTGTAGACATACAGGAAAAAGGCAAAACGAGTTATCAGAAACGAAAGCTCGAAGCTGGAATCATTTGACCAGCTCTTCGTGGCGACGCGCTCTGTTGCGCACGAAGAAATTTAAAAAATTCATAGTGCACAACGTACACCTACCTTTTTCTTGCTGAGAAGTGTGCAGCACTTCACTAAGTACTCTCTTTTAAATTTAAAGCAATAATTGACGATGGCAGTTTCTATTTATGTGTATGGGTCTCAGTCTTGAAATCATGGCTTATGGTGGAGTTATGGCACACTGGGAGCTCGGGCTTCTGCGAATAAAAAGAAATTAAACAATGATTAGAACCTTCAGCTGTCCTTAAAAGCAAAATTCAAATATTTCAGTTTCAAATTCAATATGAACAGAAATAGGCTTGTTGCTTTCATCCTCAATTAACAGCCTAAAAGAAGGTCATTTTTTATACATTCCAGGGCGTCCTCGAAAACTCAAATCCGGGACCCAACAGGAAACACTTGAACCTGGTGTGAATGTACTGTACGTCAATTACTGTAGCTTCGAAGTTTACGCGGACACCCTGTGCAGATGTCTGTGGTAGCTAGCAACTGAGCTTGGAGATGCAAGAATCGACATTTTGGACTCTGGGAACCAGTAAGCTTAGTTGAAGTGTTTCCTGGTAGCTACTTAGATCTTCCTCGATCATTGATGCAGGTACACTGCATTTCAAAACATGAGTTTTGTCTTTAACATGTACGACATCTGATTGCATTGCATGACGCCTTCCGTCTAAAGTAAATGTTTTTTTAAAGCTTTTAGAAAAGAGAAAGGGTTTCTCTTTCTAATATAGTTAGCCCACCTCAACTCTCCAGACGTGCAGATGTTTCCAACAGAACGGGTGAAATCAGGAGTTCTCGTCCGTCAGAAGACCAGCAAGCGCGATGTACCACACAATTATGGGCGTCATTCTACCAGAGGACCCACTGACCAGGAAGGAAGCAACCACTCCGCCCGACAAATGCACCCCAAATCATTAGTGAACAGTGAAATTGATGAAACGCATAACGAGGTGAAGAGTCAACATAATTGGAAATCATGCGCTCTTCTACAGTGAAAAAAAATCAGCTCAAGTACAGTGCCTGACGTATATAGCAGTTGGTCAATTGAAAGGTGAGTTTTTTCTCGTACCCTTTTGAGAATTTGCGAACGCTGGATGTCAGTGATGGTGAGCAATAGGAACGTGATGCCAAAAGCCTGCTCGATCAATATTGCGATGAATGTGAACCTGGTCCCCAAATGGTGAACTTTAATGGGATGTCGTTGGCCTGCCCACAAATTAAGTGCCCAGCTACATGATGAACGTGAACCTGGTCCACAATTGGCGATAGTGTTCAGCACGTCCTGCTTGTACCCGCCCTCGAAAGCGTCCTTCAATCCAAATCTAAAGGATCACAATTGCATGGGTATGCCAACTACAAAGCACCCGAAAAGCACCGTGTCCCGGACTTGTCACAGGAGAAATCCAAAATGTCCACCTATGGAATTGTTGAAAAATTCCATAGTCCGTGTCCAGTGATGATAGAGTAGGATACCCTAGGATGCGCAGCGAATGGAATTTGGAGGCAAAGGACACTTGTCCAACTTCCGTATTGGATTTCACGTGTTGAACTCCCGCGTTCCATCGAGGAGCTGCGCAAGTCTGCTGTAGAATTAATACCGCAAGGGCGGTGACAATATTAGGCGGCGTCCACAACGGAATGCCAAAGATCCCGGCACTGTAGCACGAGATGAAGCAGGTGATGAGGGCAAAGCCAGAGAGCCCGAAGGGTTGGTAATCGGAAAGGTCTTCATGAATTCCTTCACGAAGATTTTCGCCACAACACTTTCTACAATCGATCGACAATTATCCAACATGAATTGATCGTCAGAAGAATTCAAATTCACGCACTACTTAATCATGATTATGAACATATTAAGTTAATGTTACCTCAGATTGAATTTCCGACCACGAGGTCCATCACGAAAATTCCTTCCAGCTCAATTCTCAATCTGTAGTCTTCGCGCAAGTGACGATGACACTCTCTAGGATACATCCAAGAATCCCCTTAGAATCAGAACCCTTCATTCTTCGTTATTTCAAATCTGATGAAATCTTTATAGAAGAAGTGGGGCATCTTGCAAACTTGCGATTAATATCAATGACAACAGCCACTGGTGGATTATTGGCCAAACAAAAAGGTAAATAAATTTCAAAAACAGAAAGTCAGGGCAGGCAGTTTCAGAGCAGGACAGCTAAAATAGTTAAATGTTGTGGCAGATGTTAAATTGGATAATTATGATTTCCCCACATATGGATTAGCGCATGCTGGAATGAAAATTCTCTCAAGACAAATTGAATAACGAAAGTTATCACGCATTGACCTTTACTACACATAATTCTTAGTCATTTATGAATCCTTAAGCGTACCTTTTTAATTCGTGACCAGAGACAATCATTAAGAATCTTGAAAACCAATCAATCAATTCATTGTTTCATTAACTCGTGATATGAGAACCATCAGAGTAACATCTTTAATAGAGACGACGCTCATCGAAGTTTCGAATTTGACCTCAAATTGAATTTCAAACTCCATTTTCCGAGGTCCATCTCGAATGTGTCCCAGTTGAAGCATCACACTACAAAACCGGAAAAATAAAATATCTAATTTTATTCACATCGAATTAGAGCTTGAGAAAATGATGCACATTCTCATCGGAAGCGCATTAAAAAACCACAAGAAATAGACACAAGAAAATTTTAAATCTTAAGAACCAAAAACATCACCGATTGCAAGGGCTAGGTAAAGAAAATAGCAAAAACAGCAATTTTCTTGCCAGCTCAATGGAAGAATCTTTCTACGCATTGAGCTTTGAGGTATGCACACCCACAATCTTATTACTCTAAATACAACTGAGCATAGTTACTATTACTAAACACAATTATTTTTTTATTGGTTTATTGGTATGAATAAGTTCAGAATTTTCAAAGTATTGTCTCTATGTTTACTAAAAACCAACACTAGATTCTCATATTTTCATTTTCAAATTGTGAATATCTTGTCTAATCATGTCTAATTGATAGCTAAGAAAGAGTGATACTAATTGGTCCAAATGTAGCCGATTTTAGGCAGTCGATTGCGGGTGTACATACCTTATAGCTCTTCAAGTAGAGTGTTCAATAATTCGAGATATATCGAATGTGATCGAAATTATAGTTAACAACGATTTTCGGAACCACCAAATCTTGATGACAAAGCATGTGCCAATAGCGTCTACTAAGTTATTTCCGGACGTTGAAAAAAGAGCTGTTTCGATCAGTGACTGTTTCTCTGGCCAGGACAAATCTCCACAGCAATACAATTCATCGAAAAAGTTAAGATACATATCATTGCAACCTTCCGCTAGATGCATGTACTCATTGAATTACAACTGCAAGAGTTCTAGTGTGTTATCAAGATGGGTACTTTATCGATAAGAACAAGGTCAACGGCATACGGAAATCGAATAATGCAGAGATTAACAGGATAGATTTCCAATAAACCATTGCGAACCTCTGAAAAAGAGCGATAAGTGACAAACGTTTTAAGTCTTCCAATGTCTCTCCGCCACATGTGTCAGTGAGAAACAGTTCCCTGCAAAACTGAATCAGCAACACGGGAAGGTACGACAAATTGAAGGCAGACCATAAAGAGTATGGCAGAGAATGAGTACATCGAGATAAAACTGAAATAGGGCTGTGAACTAGTTCCAACAATTTCAGCAGCGGAGAATATATAATGCGCGTTGCTTTGGAAACTGCCCTAACGTCCATTCACATGAGAAATATCTACACAACCGCCTGAAGGAAGTGTCAATGAAAAGACGAAACTACATACAAACAAACACTTAACAAGCTTAGCAAGCTTCATGACTAAATACATGAATTTCATTCTGAGGAATCTACAATTGAATACACAACTTTAAGAAAAAAATCTTTGATTACCATGGACACATCACATTCTCGTGTGAAGTCAGCATGTCATCCATGTGAACGACCCATAAACATACGATGTCTTATGCAAATGTAACGACAGAAGTGGACATGATGCATAAAGACTACTAAACTGCCTAATTTATGTTGAAACATAATCTGGGGTATCTTGCTCAAGAATATCATCTCCTATGACGCACGGCATAGTCTCTAATTTGTTCACAGCACAGAGATACAATCTCGTAAAATCAGGATATTTTAATGCTACACATGCAAGAGACCCCATCTCACTATCCATGCCGAGTGCAGAGATGTTTTCCAGCGAACTACGCTCCTTTCAGAGTACAAGGCCACAAATAGCAGGTTTCAGCTCCTGACCGTGGGCCTCTCCCCAGTCCTGCAAACCAGAAGCAGAAACAATGTTAGACATACCAAAACTTGGAAAATAATGAATCAGATTAAACCTCTTCTAGGAACAAGGCTATCTAGCTCACACTACAACAAGACACGCTTGAGAAAACATCGTGTTACCAAACTGAAATGACCTCACAATACGGAGAGATCAACTTTCCTCCAGTATGCGTACCTTAAGACCCCCAATTCAATTATTTTCAAATTTTGGCAAAAATACGAAAAACAGTTCTTATTGACGATTGGAAATATACACTGCACATTTACCACGAGGAAATGGTGTTTCGCCCCTAAGAGAGCTCTACGAAAGTAACATTGCCAGCAGATCAGCCTCACTTATTCAGACAATAAGTTAGTAGGTCTTCGATCTCACCTCCCAGACAGTAACTGAGAGGAACTATTTACAGTTCCTTTCCCTGTGCTAAGCCTCCTTGGATTCCGAACTTGATCCTTTTCAGCTCTGAGGGTAGAAACTTCCTTCTCCATTACTTGAACTTCTCTTCTCATCTTCTTAGCCTCAACTTCCATTGCCTTCGATAGAACATCAACTTTCTTTGAGAGCATCTGCACAAACTCAGATGATAATATGGATGAAACGATTCACAAACAACCGACATGGTGATGGGCAACAATTTCGAGTATTCCTTGAGAAACTGAACTGTGTCACTATTAACAACCAGCTTGTGACTCCAATACGCCAGATTACGTATCCACCCAAAAACAAGCAAAGAAACTGAAAAGTATGTTGTTTGATATGTAAATAATGTTTTGTTTGATATGTAGATAATAAACTCTAGGTAAATACAAATGCATGTAAAAAGATAACGTCAATGCGGTAATAGCCGTGAGTTACGAGTCAAACGACCATAGTGAACGCAAGCTCTCATGACATATCGTTTGGCCCAAACGCACCTCAATGGCATCGTCTTTGTCCTTAAGACTTTGATCCTTTTCATGACTTGCCTTCCTCAGGTTGACGACCTCTTTCTGTAAAAGGTCATACAGAACACCTGATACAGGATCCTCCACCGATGTTGCTGATCCATCATCTAGCTTCGCTCTTCCATAGACAGAGTTGACCGCTTCTACCTCAGAATTAGCTGTCCCAGTCTGTGACTTGTCTACTGCCGAATTTGGCTTCACTACACCTACCTCAGATTTCTTCTGTGCAGTAAAAAGCGGCTCTGGATTGGGTTCCGCAGTAACAAGCATCCTCCTGCCTGTGCGAAGGTCCTCAAACCCATTCGAAAATGCCTTCACCCTGGTGGTATCCGGATCAACAGCCCTACCTCCATCAAAAGATTTGGACGTCAACCTCCCATTAGTCGCTTTAAGGAGTGTCTGACTTGCCATCGATGCCCTTAGCTGAGTAACTGCAGAGCGCTGGCGTCTGGAGCCATTTGCGAGTAGTTTCGAGGCTTCCTCGGATCCAGAGGTCGGACGTCTAGTGACGCTAGCACTTCTCACCTCCTCTGGCCGACGCCTAGTGGCGCTAGCACTTCTCACCTCCTCTGGCCGACGCCTAGTGGCGCTAGCACTTCTCACCTCCTCTGGTCGACGTCTAGTGGCGCTAGCACTTCTTACCTCCTCTGGCCGACGGGGAGTACCGTTCCCGACGGGCTTCAAACTCTCCTCAAGTACTTTCAAGCGCATTTGAAATTTTTCCTGGACAAAGCCAAAAAGGAAATTCAGCTGAAAGCTTTAGAGATAAAAATAAATTACAATGTATGAAAGACCTTCATAAAACACACCTTCAACTGCGCCTCATTCTTTGAAGCCCTCTCGGCTGAAGCTAGTTTGTCTCGCAGCTGCTGCATTTCACCCTGCATTCAAGACACTGATAGTCAGAATATGCACAAGGTCAAAATTGCATTCAACACATACAAGGCATTAGTCCACTACTTAGCTCAATTGAAAGACAATCTATGAGCAGCAAACTGAACAAACCTGCATAAATCGCCTTTCATCGAGCCACTGCTTGACAGGCATAACCTTGTCATTCGCATCCTTCCACTCATTTGCAACCACAACTGCAACTCTATTAGCTGTAATTTTTGCCCGTGCCAGCTCCCTCTCCAATGTCTTCTTCCCTTCCTGTTTCAGACGTACACAACCCCAGATAATAACACCAACGTCAATAACCGCAATGGTTCCAAACCGCAAGAGCGAAACTCTTGAGGATACTCTTCAGAACATACGCTTCAGCGTTGGCACTCCTTAAAGCAATCGTTGGCATGTCTCCCTAACCTGCACATCGTAAGTCTTACCAGTAACTCTTGCGCCTGTCGGTGATAATCCCGAGCTGCATTTACAGCAGCCCCACCGGCAAGCACTGCTTCTTCCAGTTCAGCCACGGTAGAACTCAGCTTCTCAATTTCGGCAGTCTTCTGACGATGCATCTTATCCATAATTTTGTTATCTTCCTGTCAAGAAAAAGATGAACGAGAATCAGAGCGGGTTGCATGCAAGTGAGTCATCATTTCCAACGACTGCTGCCTTGCTCTCACAGTAACCAGTGCAACAGAAGGTGGATCCACGGATCATGCACTGAAGCCGTGATAACAGACGGCTGTCTGACGCAAGAAACGAAGGAAAATATTCACTAGGTTAAAACTTGCCAAGGAAGGGTATTGATGAGTGTGAACCTGGCAGATTTCAAGTTGTTTCAGCAACTCCTGGTTTCGATTGAGAAGATCGTTCACCTGGGACGCCTTGGCTTCAGCTGCTTCTATGGTCCTCTCGGCTTCAACGAGGGCAGCCTCCTTCGACTTTGTCAAACGGTCAAGAGCCCTGTTCGTTTCTTGAAGTTTGGCAATCTGTCGGGACGACAATGAATTAAGATAGAGAAGTTCCAGATTCCCAAGCACACAAATGGGTTTGTGCATCATACAGTACAACGTCCAGCAGTGTTAGAGTAAAAATCGCTATCAACGCCAGACTAGAGCGCTTCTGAAACTCTTGGCTTACTTCTTGACGTGCAAGCTTCAATTCAGCTTCAACAGGCGCTAGAATGGCCTCAATAGACGGCAGTTCCTCGTCTTTCTGAGCTGCTTGCACTCTCCGCAAAGTTGCCTCGGCTGCGAACTGAGCAGCCAACGCTGCTTTCTTCTCATCATTGAGCTTCTTCAATTCTAGATTCTGCACAGACAACCACTATAAATAATCGGGAAGCAAGGGGCATGTCGGTCATTTCTGATGCTAAGTATTGCAGGCATCGTCCCGAAACATCGCAGGAGAAGACCGAAGTGAAACATCAGCGACATGGGGTGATGTCAAGAATGCTGACCTTGCTCTCCAAAACGTCTTCCGTAGCCTTGAGCTTTTCATCCACTTTGTCAAGTTCCTCGGACAACTGCAAGACACAAATCAATCTCGCATAAATACAGAAACTCAAAGGCGAAGTCATCCTGCCTCTCCACTAACTTGTTTCAATGTCCATGGAGATGCAACCTGGGTAAAAACCGCTGCAAAGGCAGAAAAAAATCCATTGCAAGTTCCTTACTACTCACAGCTCTTCAAAGTCTCAAGTACAGGCACCTGACGGAATCCACATCGTCAGTCACGAACCCCAGCATGTATCAAAACTGGAGTCCCTAGACGAGAAGACGTATGACTTACCTCCTCAACAGCTTTCTCCCGTAATCGCTCAGCCAGTTTCAGGGCTTTACATTCTGCTGTAGCCTCTGCTAATTTCCGATCCTTATCTATACCACCACAAAGAACCATTTAGATATTCGCTCATGCAAATGTGAAAACTTGACTCCAAAGAACAATTTACACGTTATTGATAATTACCGAAGCAGACATCCGCGAAGGCAGTCCGGACCGTTTGCAGGTATGACGAACAAAAGTAACTATGTGAACAGAAATTGATTGGCAGCCTCGCTGCTCTCAAATAAAGCCTCTTGATATTTTCTTTACCCCCAAACACGAACTACATTCATGCATAACCTGACTAGCACTCCTCCGCAGATCTGATTTCCACAAACTTCACGCCTAGTCTGGACCGTTTCGCCTTCACGCCTAGTAAGAAGTACCGAGGAACGAGTAACAGAACTTGCTGAGCCATAAGAAAGAGTAAAGAGCCGCGAAAATGAACAACCGACACTCTTAGCATCTTAACAGACGCCGTATGGACACCGTCAACATCACTACGGACTTCTTAGAACTCAAATGTGGCCGCACTCCCCCCAATAAACCTGTAAGAGCTGCATTTCATACTCCTCCCGGATCTTGGCTACTCAGAGAGCTTGCACGAATCCTTAAAACAGCGCCAAGCTCAATTCCAGCTCGTGCACTGAAAACGGACCAAGAAACACTGGCGCGACACAAACTCTTACCCCTGACTTCATTCTCGAGTCGGTTCAGCTCCACCTTCACTGGATCGGAGCCACGCAACAGGTTCAAGAGATCCTCCGTATCAGGACACGCTCGAACTAATGTCTTTCGTCGAGGTTTGGATTCCGACCTGGTTAAGCCAGCAAATTGAGGAACATTACCATAGTCCAGTCCCTGTCTGCCATTACCATAATATCCATCCAGCGAGTCGTTGTCCTCCGAAATACTACTGTTCAAAGAATCCGCCATACTGCCTCCTACTTTAAGCTGCCTTCCTCACACACCTCCGTGCCCCCTCACCACACCGTCAAACCAATACCAAATTGCTTTCCTCCGACACACCACAACCACCTCCCTTCGCTTGCACCTGCATTGCCCCGAACCGCGCTGGACACGGCTGCGCCTGCAGCATCATCAAGAGAGTCGACAACAACCGCAACCGCATCCCCTCATCCCGCTCCGTCCTTATCCTCCGTCCTGTCCACCATCGCGTCCCCAAAAAACAATGCCGCAAACACAATACGCCACCAAAAATCCTCGGAAATGGCTCAAAACAACCAGCGTAAGGCGCACCAAGAGCCTGAGCGATGCAGAAACGCAGAAACACAACACGATCTATGGAAAAAGAGCGGTGAGCGGCGATAGAACAAGAGGAACGACGAGCTTCTGCGAGGGAGAAGGGAGGCTGGTGTGTCTGAGTGCACAGGGGGTGTCAGGTGAGCGTGTGCGTGCCGGCAAGGGTGACAGAAATCGCGCGGGTCGGGTGGGGGCACCCTTTACCGAACGCAACCTACCCAGCCTAACCCGACCCGACCCGACCCAACCCGTGATTGCACCCCTGAACTGCGGGGAGTCCGAGACCCGTCCCCGTCATGTGCCTGCGCGGGTCCTGGGCCGCGGGTTGGGTTCAAACTTGGAATTGCGGCCCTCCGAGTCCGGCTAATCTTTTGGCGCCCCCGGAGATGTTCAGTTTAGCTCAAATTTGCAGTTCTTGGTTGATGACTCTCATCCGAATTCGAGATTGTTCATCCATCCGCAGTTGTAATTCCGGGGAAACGTGATGAGTGATTCGGAGCTGGTGTCTGAGTTTCTAAATTTATCATGGTTCAGAATCTAAGAAATCGAACATTCTAAAGACAACACTGTTCTGAAAGAACGCAGGGTTGAAAGAATCAGTTTAAATATATCACTTCCGTATTATTAATATTCCTTTCTCTAACAATTGGACACCGATGCCTGTTAATTTTTCAATTTCATGTAAATGAATGTTTGTTAAATTTGAAGAAATTTAACCCCATAATGACGTAGTGGTCTAAATTGTTCGATGGATGACAGAGAATCCTTTTATGTAAGTAAAAAGTGCAAATGTGACACCTTAGAATCTTGTGTAAACAAAAGGGAAGTCTTGCAAATTAATCTGACCTCAAATGAGTGTTCTTGGTGGGTTTTAAGCAAACAATTCACACAATAACAAAAAGGATGATTTTCACGATATCCAACCCAACGTTTTAGATTAAGCAAACACTCAACACAAATTCAAGGATATGATAACCTCTACACTCTAGAATATCTTGTACTAAACTAGTATGTGAATGTGAAGAAGAAATTTCATAAACTTCAACTATTAGATTGCAATGAAGAAGTATTCAAACTAGAAGAAAAAAAATTGTTCTTTTCCATTTTAGATTGTAAGATTTTGAATCCTTTTAACTTGAAATTTTGCACTACAAAGTTTTTAAGGTAGAAAATTTGTAAGGTGGATTATTGAAGTGATAGTCTATAGGAAAAATTTCAAGACAGGACACGTAATTTTCATTCTTCAAAAAATTGTTAAGTAGAAGAAGGTACAATATGGAAAGAAATCTTAAATTATAAATAGCTCTTAGATGAAATTGAAACATGTCAATCCTAATTGTTACATTGTCTACCAAGAAATCTAAATTACTAAGACTTTTAATTGTGAAAATTGTTAAAATTGTATTTAGAATTAATTGAAATGTACAAGTTGTTTTTTAAAAGATAGTGCTCAAATTGTCCTAAAACCAAGACCCTTCATAACTTTCATATAAAGAATCAAAATTGAATAAATCATAGCTTTTTACATAGATAAAAATATGTTGAATGAAAAAATATATTAAAAAATTGTTTTGAAATTTTTTGGTGCTATTGCCCTAGTTTTTTTATTTTTACTTGAATGGCATAATTTTGCTCCCAAGCACTAATTAAAATAAAATTATATTTCCTCTTAGGTAATTTTGTCTCCAATTTTCCAAAATAAATCTAAAAATCATGCCACATCATTTGAGAATGTAGATATCTTCCCAACTTGCATTTGACTCCAAAGGGCCATTTGTCCTTCAAGAGTTAAGATCAAGATTGTAAAAAAAATTGATTCTTGCATGGCCCCTAAAAGTTTTTAAAGACCATGGTCCTTGCCCCCTTGCCGGATGCATTGTTTGGAAACCCCACTTTTGGACACAATGTAGTGTTTATTTGTATTTGGCATAGAAGGCGCATGAATTGAGTTATACAATATTGACACATGACACTCCCAATTTAAATTGTTATTGCACCTACTCCCAATTCTACATAAATAGTAATACATTTGAATATGAGAAGGTTCAAATGTTCAAATTATATCCAATGCAAAACATTAATTGCTGAAATATTAATCCAATGGTATATGCCTTACCATATTTCAGTACATGAATCAAAGTATTTTAGAAGTTTTTAAATATACAATTTTCTACAACTCCTAAGAATTATCTATAGAATTATGGGTCCTTGAAACCAAGGTAGTCATCCAAAAATTAATTGATTCCTAGACAAATAGGTGTATTTCTTGTTCTACAATCTCCCTTGAAGTCTTTCATTCAATAGTGTTAGTCTTTGGTGAGGTATTTGGTGTCCTCACAAGGTCAATTCCTCTAGCCTACCAGCTTCTTGATAATATGGAGATGACTTGACATTCTAAATTTTTTGAATTATAACCATATAAAAGTAAAGATTAGTTGATCTAGCATGCATGGAATTGATAATGGAAAATATTGATGATGACATTTATATATTGCAAGAACCTTTTAATGATCATTTTTTCCTAGTAAAAAAATAAGAAATCTAATTTTTTCAAAACAAAAAAATTGGATTAGAATGTAGAATTATTTTAATCTTATTACATTTTAAAAAATGAAACAAAAAATATACATCTCAAATTATTACTCCAAAAGCTTTCAATCTACTTCCAAACTCCTTCTTTAAAAAGTTTTTTAAAGGTTCTAAGCCATTTTTAGAAGATTATAAAATGAATGTCCATAGTATGAGATGCAATAATGATCCAAATTGAAAGTATTGTACAACCAAGTGTTATTGAATCCAATTCAACACTAAATAATATAATATTTGGTTGTTGTCAATGTATGACTCAATTTATGTACTTTCAATGTTAATTATAAAAGAAAAAAAAAGAACGTTGCAACCTCAATTGGGCTTCCTTGACATTTAAGGGTTAAAAAAAATCCTTGTTTTACACCTTGCTACATTTAGTTACAAGACTTTAAAACTTCTTAACTTAAAATCATTGTACCATAGATTTTGAATCTAAATTTTTGTGTTGGATAATTAATATAAGAGTTTAGGAAAAAGTTCAAAAAAAAAATTTGGTTTTCATTCTTTGAAAATTGTTCAATAGAAGTAGGTGCAAATCATAATTGTTAGTAGAAGTAGGTGGAATCAAGGGTAGTTTTATGATAGAATTCAAGCACAAAAATCCTAATGACAAGACTATCTTAGAAAAACTTGATGAACTTTTTTCTTATACAAATTGTGACAATCGAGTTGAAAACAAATCTTCTATTTTTTTCTAGAAAGACTAGCGTTTGGCGCTTGCTATGCTACGCATTCATCATTAGAATTTTATTAGAATTTTTATGTATCAAATAAAATACAAAACAAAAATTTCAATAAATCTTCAAATAAAAATTACTAAAATCTTTGTATAATTTTGTTTATAAGTAAGCATATATTGAAATGTACAACAGAAATTTATTGAATGATGAATGAAATATATGCAATGGTGAATAATGTAAAAGATACACATTTATTGTAATGCATTCAAAAGTTGACTCAATTATTACAAACAATGGCAACCCAAAAACTTGGTGAATTAAAAAGGAAAACTTGTAAATTTCAAAAACTTCATGAACAACTTAAGTGTTGTGAAATCCAAAATTGCTTCAATTGAATAAATTTCTCAAATCATTTGGTAGTAGCAATAGAATTTTGAAATCATAAAAGTTGTAAAAGTGATATTACAGAGGTGATTGCAAACTACTACTCTATTTCTATAATATAACATTGTGTGAAAATATTATTTTTATGTATGCATGATTGAAAATATTTTTATAAAATATTAAAATTAATTATTTCAAAGACTTATTGAAATCATTATCATGCATTCTATTCAAATATATCAAAATTTTACTAATATGTGATACAATGATTGCGTAGCATAGCAAGCATGAGCCCCTATTATTGATGGTAACATTTGCGATATTACAGAGGGAGATATGATTTTAGTAGTATGATGTTATGAGTGTAAGCAAAACAAGCCTCTTTTTACAATCCAAGTCCAAATGAAGTGAATGACAACTTTTCGTGTAGATATATTATGTTTAAATATACAGATATATCAATATGCCATTACATATAGATATAAATATTTTTTATTATAAACATTTAAAATAAAATTGAAATTTTGTTATTCATTTTGGTTGCAAACTCAAGCATTTGAGCCTAGGATGGCATAACATTTGCTACTTGCAACTTGACTACAACAACAATAATGTTTCTAAAAACAAAATAAAACTAGAGACTTGTGATTTTTAATTGAATAAGCATTACCATTCTTGGATTCATTGACTAATTTAAGATAATCACACCAATTACAAAGAACCTTTGAAAACCTTTGAAAATTTATTTTCCACAAAGATTTCAATAGCTGAGACAATCATTATTTAAAAAATATATTTATATTTGAAAATAAGTTATTCTTTGCTTCTTAAAGGTTTGTGAAGAATCAAATGCACAATACTGTATTTGACTCCTAGAATATAAAACTATGCACAAAAATGTATTAAGACATAAGGTAACTCTGCCAATGATAGGCATAATTCTAGAACAACCTAATTCAGGCCCAAATTTTATTGTGAAGTACATTTCACAAGACACATGTACTGCTCATGAAATTTTGGACCTACATAAAGCTAGTCCAAAGTTGGCCTGTCATAGGTAGAGTTACCTTACTCCATTGAATTTATAATTTTGACATTCTTCATTTGAATGTCATCTAATCATCTCAATCTTATCATTCTCAAATTTAGCACCATACATGGTTTTCTTCACTTGATGTTGTTAAGGTGTGAATCTTGGAATTTTGGACTAAAAAACGACCCAAACAGGAAACGTTGATTGTGAATGTTCAATTTAATCCTGTAAGTTCACTATAGACCAAGAGTGGTCCAATGGATGACTTCATTGTTACTTGTAGAAACAAAGCCCATGTACCTTTCGGTCCAATGGATGACTTCATTGTTAACTGTAGAAACAAAGCATGCACCTTTCGGTCCAATAATTGGAGTATTTTGATGACTACTTTTGGTCATGGGGGCCCTTCCTTCCACAGTTAACCCATAAACAACGCCGCCGACATTTTTTTGTTGGATGAATGACAGAAAATCCTTCATTGTAAGACAGAAGTGCAACTATTCATCCTTGGAGTTTTGTTGTGAAAAGAGGAGGTCTTCTACAATAGTTTGACTTCCAACGAGTGCTTTAGCATTTTTTGTTTTTTTTAACCCATCAATTCCCAGGGGATCCAAAAGGATGACATCCACGGTCAGCAGTCCGCCCTTTAAAGGGTTGAGTACTGCTATGCAAAAAGTATTTGCAAAAGTAGAGTAAAGCTACAACCAACTGCCCCACAGCATGCTTTGGGGGTTGGTGATGTTTTCACATATTTGTTTGTTTGTTCTGACGAATGCTTGCTCTGGCAAGTGCCTTTGGAGAGTGCCTTTGGAACTTGTTCTCCCATCAGTCCCATGGTACACAAATTTTTTTCAAAGCAAATATATCCTAAGGTAGGAGGTCCACAAAGTGCCCCACTACAGTCCTAAGGAAATTTTTCTCTCAAAAGAAACCCCACTCAAAAGTGTCATTTTTTGTTGCGTTCATCAAAGAAAGCAGAAAAAATAAATATATATATACTTAGAATCTAACTGTACACTAAATTTTGTACTTCATTTGTCCCAAATCATGTGGTAAAAATTTCATGTAGTTTGACCGTACAGATTGGAAAATATTAAAATTGGAAATTGAAAAAAATAAACAAAATTGAAAGAGGGCTTGCAATTTCAAATAACTTTGACTGCCATTCATGGTAAAAATTTGCACTATAGACTTTGAATTAAAAAAAAAAATTTAATTGTACTGAAGAATTGAGTTCAAAGTCAAAAAAAACCCTTTGAAAAAACATGAACTTTCATGAATTTAATTCTTAAAAAAATTGTTAAGCAGGCATAGGCCTAGGATTGGACAAAAAAAACTAAATTGTTAATAGGTCTAAGATGGAATTGAACTCAATAATTCCAATAGTGAGATTATTCTTGCAAACAATCTTAACCATGTCAAACATTTTTTAGTGAAAAATTGTGGAAATTGCATTAAAAAATTAATCCTACAAATTATTTCTTAAAGAAGATGCTTAGATTGCCCCCAAAACAAGATTGTTTATAGCTTTCTCATTACTAGTCCAAATAGAATGAATCAAAGCTTTACATATAGATAACAAAATACATAAAAGCTTTACATACAGATTATTTTTTTTTAATTTAGAAAAAAAATTAAAATTTTGTTTTTTTGTGAATTTTTTTTGTGTTACCCGCCAACCCTTGTTTTAGGATTATTGTGCCATAACTTTTGCTCCTAGGCACCGATTGAAATCAAAATTATACTTCTAGAAAGCTAGTGTATTTTTTTAGCTTCACAAGAAGTTTTAGAAAGCCACAACAAATATTGAAACCGTACAAGCCTACTTGAAGTTTTATTTTGTACTTTATAGTTATAGGGACAATGGGGCTTCAAGGGTTAAGAGCTAATGATTAATTTGGAGAGGTTAGAATTTTTGAAAGGCAAATGGAATTGGCATCTAACCCAAGTCATTTTTTTTTTGAGCTTTGTGGAATTGGTTTTGGATTTTTGAAGTTGAAATTGTAATGGTCACTAAAGGCATTCATCTCTTGAAATGTACACAATTTGGACTTTACCAATGCAATGAGAAAACAAAATTTGCCACTACATTAGAAGACGCTTTTTAGAGCCCAAAGGCTTTATGAACTTTCCACTTTATCATTCATTTGAGTACATGAGGTGATACCAACGTTGTGATAAAATATTTGCATGGGTTATTAACTTCTAAATGCTCAACTATTTTTCTTGTTGACGGTGAAAGATTTAAAAAGTATACTTCATCCAATTAATAATTCATTGAAGAAACTTATAGAAAAATCATGCAATATAGTAATGATGTAGGATGTAGGATGTAGAATAAAAAAGATGTATAGATGCAATACTTGCATTTAAAAAAAAAATTAAGTTTAACACCTAAATTACATTTAAGCCCAAAAATCACATTGCAAATTCTCTTAAAACAAAGTGGATTAGGTTTTGGAGAGGTGGATCAATTTTCAAGCACTAATTATATATGCTATTTATTTTGGATTTATATTTTTCAAAAGATATTAAACAATAATATAACACAAAAATATTATGTGTGTGTCAAAGATTTTATCACTTTCAACTTTCCCAAGTCCTTTTGACTTTGGAGTTTTTTCAGTCAACGTGCAATATTGTTTTGATATTTTTTCCTGTGATCTATAACATATTTAGTTTAATCCTCTAAGACCAAGAAGTCCCAAGAGGGGATCAAGTACAAATTTGCACCTTAAGTGGTGCCCAAATACTTTTGATCTTCATTTTTTTGCAAAGGTGGGACTTAAACCTTTGTGTAGAAAGGAAATCACGTGATGTGATTAGATTGCGTATAACCATGCCTTATTGTCTTTGGAAGCTAAACTAATTTCAATAAAACAACTATTGAAAATGATTGCATCTAATTTTGATGCACCAAATTGCAACTTCTTTGCAAAATTGAACCCTATAGGAATTGGCTTGTAATGTAAAGACTTTGTTCAAAAAACAAGATTGTCTATAACTTCCTCATCCTTAGTCCAAATAGAGTGAATCAAAGCTTCACATGCAAACAAAAAATCATAATATTTTAGGAAAAAAAATTACAAAAAATCATTTTGACTTATTGTGATTTTTTTTGTATCGCTTGCCGACCTCCATTTCTGGGCTTACTGTGCCATAACTTTTGCTCCCGGGCATCGATTGAAATAAAACACTATATTTCCATGAAGTTCTCATATAACCGCACGTCCTCAAGAATTTTTTTTAAACATTCACTACAAATTGAGACAATAGGAACCTACCCGGACCCAAATTGTCCCCCAAGGGAACAAATGGTCCTTTAGGGGTTATTTTTTATTTATTAAAAAAGCACTCATATGAAGACAAACTACTATAAGAAGATTTTCCCTTTCTAGACACAAAATTTGAAAGATGAATAGTTGCACTTATGTCCTCCATGAAGAGATTCTTTGTCATCCATTGGCCAAGAAAATGTCCTCCGCGTCGTTTATGGGTTAAACCTATCTTTCTTTCTTTTTTCTACAATGAGGACTCATCAATGTAAGGCTCCATGTGAAGAACTTAACCCATAAACAACGCCAAGGGCATTTTCAGGCCGACGAAATCTCTCCATGATTGTAGGATAGAAGTACAACTATCCATCCTCCAAATTTTGTGTGAAAAAGGGAAGGTCTTCTACATACAGTAGTTTTGTCTTCCAATGAGCGTTTTTTTTTTCATTTTTCGTAACAAGTCACCAATTCACATGGTACCCAAACAAACAGATGAATTTTCTTGGTGACCGGCCTTGTCGTTTAAAAGTTTTAAAAGCAGACTGGCTGTCATTGATGATGGCCCATTTTTTTTGTATAACAGTTTCCGCCTGTTTTCTTTTGTATTTTTCCCCCTTTCTATAACCAGAACCTGCAGACTGAGGTTTCAGAAATCAGAAAATTCCGCAGTTTGAAAGAACTGAAGAAATTAATGAATTTTTTCGAAACCAGTGTGAGTGACTTGGGAGTGAGTGTACTTTCTTTTTTCTTCCTGTCTGTCAGTCCGTCAGTCCGTCACTGCCGTGACGGTGAGTGACTGAGTGTTCTGGCTACAGTGGGGAACGGAATCAAAGAAGTCTACTCATGGTACCACTAACCCCGGGGGCTTTTGGTCAATCCTCCATTAATTCAACTTATTTAAGCTTGACTGATTTTAATTTGGTCCCCGGCTTAAGTGAAAGTTTCATTAAAATAAAACAAGGATGTTTGAAGTACAACCTACCGATTATAGGAACTGGGGTGGTAGTGTCAGAGAAAAAATAAAATTCTGGATTGGATTGGATGATGGTCACCTTCAATTGGTCCTTCAATTAACTGAAGCTTTAAGCTCAATTGGAATGATGGTGATTAGGACTTGCCATTGAAATTTATTTATTTTTCATTTGCGGAAGTCCAATAGTGGAAATTCATGAGACTGGGGGTGATATGATAGTTGATTTAAACTTGAAAAAATATCAAACTTCATAGAGGTAGTCTGCTCTCAAAATGACATTTTGAAGAGCTGATTGCATTCTTGAGGAAGCTGAACTCCTTAGAAACAAATTTTTAGTGAATATTTGTAGGAAGGCAAAAAAAAAAAAATGGAATTGGCATCGAATGCAAGTAGTTTCATATTTTTGGACCTCTGTGGAATTAGTTATTTAATTTTCGGAGTTGAAATGCAATGGCCACTGAAAAGTGACCACCTCTTGAAAATGTATACTATTGATACATTGAAGAAAGCAAAAATGTACCTCTGTGTTAGCGGTCACTTTTTTTTTCTAATAGAGTTGCTTTTAGAGCAACCTACCTTATCCATGGATGTTTTTTCCAATAAGTTTAATCTTTGTCATTTAAGTTTTCATAGACAAGCTAAAATACAAGATTTTTTTTTTCTCAACAATTTGACATATGCAACAAATGCATCATTTTACGAAAAATTAGAAAGTGGACACTCACCCCCAACACATGCGTCACTGACCCAAAACCTGCACTCATCACTATGTGTACATCTCCAAAATCAATATGTACATTTGCAGAAGAAACAATTTCAGAACCTGTAGCGCGCGCACACACACACCAAGAAAAACTTTGACCCCACATAACTTTTGCATAGGGTATCCAAATGTCGTGTTCTTCGGTGCGTTGGAACCCCTCTTTCATTAGGCAACAAGAAAACCAATGAAAATTTGACCAGTCTAATAATAGTAAATAGGAGCACAGTACAAAAGGCATAAGATACACTCAACTACGACATGGTAACTTACTTAAGCTTAATTTCGGATGGATGTCAAAGCTTGCCCACTTTGAAATCCGGCTTTCGCATGCTTTGCCTGCCTTCCTCCAAGTGTGTCAAAAAACAATCTGAAGCATGCCAGATATATTTGAAAGGGCAAGCGGGGGGCCAGAACCTGCAGTGGGGCACTTAAATTTTTTTGTTTGATGGGTCCGAGGTTCACACGTGCGTCAGACAGACAGATTTGTGTTTTCCAGAGTTCGAAAAAAACAGGACGTCTTCGACAAAATTGGGAATAACTTAAACTTACAGTAGGTTAATAAGAGTGGGTATGACTGAGTGATCATCAATGTGTTGTGAGCAGTGGAATAAAATGTCAGCTTGTTTTTATTTTACCAAAAAGGAAAAGTGACATTCGTTCATTCATTACAAAACGTTAAGTTTAAGGTTTAGGGTAAGCTTACACCCCAAATCACACCCCTGCGTGTTGTCTCACAGCGAGGGGGCCAGTTGACTCAGTTCACCCGGGCCCTCTAAACCCGTCGTACGAACTGGGCCCAGCAGGGTGAATTTATCCCTTGGGAACCCCCCTAGAATTTGTTATTTGCTACTCATGATAAAATTTGAAAATTTTGGAATTCATGCTTGCAATCAGAGGCCTCGAATTTAGCTAGGAGAGAGAGAGAGGTGAAGAACATAGAATTAACACGGCACAAAATAGTGGGGTTTTTTTTCTCACAATTACCTTGTAGAATACAAAATTCACCTTATTGGGCCTAGTTCATAGGTGGAGTCTGCATCTTGTGTTCATCTCAAAAAATAATTGTATGTATATGGAAGAAACAATTTTAAAACATCTACCCAAACCCCCCAATGAAGCTAGATTTTTGAAATACAACATGCCGAAATTGATTGCTGTTCACCTTTTGTCAAAATGAAGATTGTGGTTCACCCTTCTAATCTATGATTTTTTTTAGTGAATTATGATGTTAAATAAAATGATTTGTGGCATATGTGTCTGTCTATTGTTGAGCTAAAGGAATGTGATTTTCACGGGATTTGTATTTCATTTTTGTTCTTCAAATGTAACACTGGTTCAATTGTCTATTGAATTTTTGTGCTTATGATTGATTTAATAATACTATAATTTCATTGGAAAAATTATATACTTCTAAAATAGTGAGTTATATGAAAAAGGTCTATTTTATAAGTTTTTAGTTTCAGAATTTTGAATACCCCCTAAAAATCATATTTAACTTTTATAATTATGATAATTAGTTTTAGAAATTGAGGAAGTTGTATATAATGACAAATTAAAGTTTTTTTCCAAACCCTACAATTCTAGAGTAAAGGGATTATTTATTATTTTGCGAAGGAAAGCCATCTATAATAGACCAATGAAGATATTCACATGTATAGATTAACTTCTCAAAAGACTAATAGGATGTTCCAAATTGGAAAGTTGTAAGGATGTAAAATGAAATACAACTTGGATAAATAATTTAAGAGTTTTTTTTTAAACAAAGTTTGAAAATTTTACAATAATTTTTCCTTTCAATTCAAAATATTAAGTTCCAATTATGGTAATGTTTTAAGTGTTTTACTTTACTTATTTGTTCAAGTTGTTCTTGTTGGATCATTTTTTGAAATAGAAAGGTTAATCTTTGAGGTTAGACCTATCTATCCCCTTCATTGAACTATAGAATATTTGTAAAGAATTTTTATAAATATCTATACCGGTTGAATTTTAATAGAATTAACACAAAAATCTACAAACATTTAGATAAATGTTAAAAAAAAACACTTTGTGTGCTTGGGATATGTTTGTATTCATCCATTGTTTGAAATTTGAACTTTTGGTCCTTAATCATTGAAGGATAGAGCTCATGACTATATTGTAAGCCTCAATATCATTTTTTCCCTCTATTTAGCCACTAATTATAAATGGACATTATTTTATTTATATATATATTCTATAAATTATATATATAAAGAGATATAGGTATATATTCTATAAAAAAACTACATACATTCTATGAATAATGAATTTAAAAAATGTTTTATGAATTATTTGAAATTATTGTGAATTGTTTAAGAAAAATATTCAAAAAACCATATTGAACATAAAATATGCTTCAAATCTAGAATTTTAACCTTAGGTGTACAAATTTTAACCGTAGTGTAGTTCATCATGGTGTAAGCTAAATTTTTGTATCATTTTATAATTAGAAAATTAGTCAACCATGGTTGTAGGTACAGAGTTTAAATTGCAACCTAGTATTAGATTTTTAGAATTCTTCAAATTTTCAAATTTGAATAAAAATAACATTTTATAATCTTCAATTCATTAGTTGGATTAAATTTTTTTTTTTTTAATAATTATGGCTAAAATTCAAATCAAGAGCAAAGAAGAATAAACTGTCAAAATACATTAGAAGGCATCTTTTATAATATGCTTTTTAACCATCTTCTTTGATAGGATAGGACTCCGATAATACTTCAATGAGCATATTTCCTTCAACATCCCATGCACACCCATTCAAAGAGCTCTTAAGAAAAAATTGGATGAAAAACTATTGTTTTATATCACGTATTGCTCAATTGAAATCATCTTAGTGCCACAAAGTGGCATTGTAGCCTAGGGTCTGGGAAAAAACAACTAGTTCAAAATTAGCCAATGGAATTAGAAAAAAAAAAACCGTTTGCATTTGGAAAACGTTGGAAACAAACATCTACAAAATGTCTATTCAGAGTACAAGATAGAAAAAAACAATTGGACTTCATATTTGAAAAACTAGTTCGATGTCTGAATTAAAGGAAAATAGTTGGTAAAACTCAAAAAAATCCCAAACATTATTGTGGATGTTCCAAAGTTAAAAGTTTAAGTTGGATAAAATTGAAATTGATCATCCAAACATGTACATTCATCTGGAGATAGCATTACCATTCTAAGATTTTGTTGTAATCCAATGATTTCATCCACAAGTCATAAAAGAAGAGTCTAATGCTAGATAGCCCCTCCAAAAACATTGGTTTTAGGGTTTGTCATACCTTCTCCAAGAATAAAACTTCTACAAAGAATGAGAAGGTGTGGAATGAAAAGAGGAGCCAATAGGAGCCCTTCTCCACGAAGAATGTAATTGAGATTCCTCCATATGAAGAATGGGAATAGATATGGCTTGTTAACCCTTTAGTGACCGTGGTTGATTTGGAGGGCGGGCGTAGTTTTTCAAGAAAATGAACTTTGTGGCCACTCTAAAGATATAGTCTTAGATCAAACCGTATAAGGTGTTTCCATAAGGGAGATTTTTCAACCTAACAAAAAATCAAACTCATCCAACGGTACAAATCTCTATAAATAAGGTAGAAGGTCCATAAATGAACCTTTTTAAGGGCTAAAATTGAATTTTGGGGAGGTGAAACATATTTTAATATTTTTTAGTAAATTTTCCACAAAAGACAAGTAGAATAGGCATCTAACCCAAGTCGTTTCATATTTTTTCAAGCTTTGTGAAATTAGTTACAAATTTTTTAAGTTCACAAAAAATGGTCATCTGTGGTCATCAATGCAAATACCCTTCAAAAATGTGCAGATTTGGTACATTGAAGAAAGTGAAATGTACCTCTACATCATGTTTGCTTCTAGAGCCTTATTGGAGTTTAAGTTGCTTTCCTTAATTCTCAAAAATCAATGATTTGAATGACCCTTTAGAATTTGCACTACATAAATACCTATGCATAAGTTTACTTTGGGCATTCATGAGATTACAAAGAAACACTTATGCCTTGTCAAGACATCAAGTTACAAAAAAATCTCACAATTTGGTTGACATTTTTTTGTATTTTTGTTGAACACTTTCCATTTGAAGGTCCAGGCCATTTGAGTTTGCAACCTCATAGCTAATTCATTAATGCTCCAACTCCCTTAAAATTGGTTTTATTTGAAGCGCATGAAGACACTCTAACTGCGTTACTCTTTGAGTTTTATGTGATCAAATGTGTTTTGAATAGCATCAGACCAAGAGTCCCAAAATCAACCACAAAGTGGTCGACCAATCACTAAAGGGTTAATCTTGTCCACAACTTCTCAACTTTTCCAATTTCTCAACCTTCCCAGTTTCTCAATCTTCACGCCCATTCTTCACGCCCATTCTTCACTTCCACAAGAAAAGAAAAGAAAACTTTTCAATCTTCAAAGAATGGGTCCTCTGCAAATCAAGGAGAGAGAGAGAGAGTCATCCTCTGAAGATTGAGAATGGGGAGAAGAAGATGCGACAACCCATATCTTTTCGATCAAATTGTTAGTCAGAAAGAACCCCCCCGCCACCAACTTAAATGGAAGTCGGAAAAAGATCGCCCTACTCCCGCAGAAAAGCCTGTCCATGTCCAATGTAAACTACAAATACCTTAACCTACGTCGTTGTTTTCAAGTACACTTGGCAGTAAGTTAAGCTTCTTTTTTTCCGGATTCACTCAGCGGCAATGGCAAGGGGACAAATAGACTGTCGCAAAGGTTTCTGAAGGTTCCATCTGGAGGTTGCGAACGACATTCATTTGAGGCTTATCATTCACATAATACTTAGTTGTACTCGCTCAATGGACCCCCCCGGGCCCTGGCGGGACGGATGTGTCACTATGGAAACGGCTTGATAATTGGTGACCAATAAAACGACAGATGGGTGATGGAAAAAAAAAGTCGCATGTGCATAAAAATACAACCGAATAGGATGCCATGAAGATTTTGTTAGTTTGGAAACAAACGCATGGGGTTCAGAGGAAGGGTTACTTAGGGGCCGCTTTACACCTAGAGGTTGAGCCAATTTTATTGTGTCAGCGGTCCAAAATCTTCACTTGTGGTCGGACAAAAGGTTGTAATTGGTCCCCAACCCCTTTACACCTAGAGGTGAGGCCAGGACAATTGGGTGGAATGGATTTTTTTTATTCAAAAAAGATGTGGTGTGACATGGACCAAACTCGCTCAATTGGGTGCACCATAAATGGAAGGCCACTTCTTGGCCTAGAATCGATGGCAGGTTTGAATTATTATTTTTATAAAAAAATATTCAATTTTTTCAATAAATTAGGTCCATTGAATTTTGTGCAATTTGTCTCAAGGAAAATTGGCCCGGTCTCTAGGTATAAAGCGGCCCTAAAATTTTCAAACCCCCTCTCTCTTTGGTTTTTACTGAATTGGCCCAACTTCTTGGCCTCGAAGCTTTTACATATGGGAGAATTGACCCTTGTTATAATCTTATTTTAATTAGTTGAGGCCGGCCTCAACGGTGCTAGTATGTGAGCCCCAAAATGCAAGCTTGTGAGCATTGAGCTTACAATATAGGTACCTATAATATAGATAGCACACACTATAGAAGGTGTATGTATCATAAACACCTATAATATGGGTATTTGTAACATATATATATATATCTCCTATAATCATAGACGGTTTCTATAGTATATACACCTATAACATAGGTGTGTAGTATTCTAGGCTTGTGGGCACACACTCTTATGCTCACATAATAGCAACCCTCAATCCGGCCTTGAGTCCAAAAGGGACTGAAATTTTGTACAATCAACCTGAAGGAGAATCGGCACAACGTCTAGGTGTAAAACAACTCTTAGTTTACTCTTAAGCATGAATTTAGATTCATTCAAGATGTACTTGTTTTTTGGAAGCCATTTGAAGTTCACACATTCAATTTGAATTTACCAAACTGCATTTTGATGGCTGCAACTTTGAGGGCCAATGTTTCCTTTGTCCAATTTTTGCTTTCAATATAATTTTTTGTATTATGTTCCCCTTGAAGTCTAGTTATCCTGGCAAATTTTCATGTAAAAAATAAGTTGTTTTGAATGTTTTGAAGCAATTCAAAGTTCAAAATTTAAACATTTTTGGATTATGGTGAACTTTGGCGGCTTGTTTTGGCTACATACAGTGTATGTTCCTAAATTTTTTTGGGAAAAAGTTGCACATAATAGTCTCGTTTGTGTGGTTAATCCCTAAAGGTTATTGGCTATGTTTTCACCCAAAACACTTCAAAACTACCATTTCTAGTATAAATACTAAATTTGAGAAAAAAAACATTTTTGAAAACATGTAATTGTAGGGTACCGTAGTACTCTAGTTTGAGAAGATGTGGAAAAAATTTAAATTTTTTTACTATGTAATTGCAAGATATTAGTGATTGAAGTGACAAAAATCCTTTTGGGGGGCCATGTGAAAAAATTGGCAATTGTACTTCACAAGGTCACATTTGTATGAAATAATGTCCAAAATGGTGGTGCTACTCTGGATTCATTCTTAAAGCCAAGTTAGCTAACTTTAGATCATTTCAAATTGTACAACACATAGGAAAAAAATAGTAAGTAGAAAGAAGTAGAGAATGATTTAAAATACTAAATTGTTGAGAATTTAGTTATGGACTTGAAAAATGCCAATCCAATGGTTGTAATGTTGTAGTTAATACAAAATCTAATAATCTACGTTCTATAAATTTAATTTTTTCAAAAAATATTGAAAACTAAGTTAAATAAAGGGCTTGAAAGTTTATTTTAGAGTACAGAATCCATACTTGTCTGCAAACTAAAACTCCTCATGACTTTCATCTCATTAACCCCTAAAGTCTCGTTGTCCCTTCAAGGGTAAGAATGGATTTTGAGTACTCTTATGGTCTCAATATTTGTCGTGATTTTTTGAATTTTTTTGTGAAGATAGAAAAATACATTAGCTTTCCAAAAATATAAATTTTATTTCAATTAGAGCCTGGGAGCAAAAATTATGGCACAGAAAGTCCTTTTCTAGTTTGGCGGACAATAAAAACCCTTCAAATAAACTTAAAGTAAACTTTTTTTTTAACTTGTTTTGCATAGACTATATTTTTATGTACAGTACATGAGAAGCTTTGATTTATTTCATTTGGATTTGTTATGTGAAAGTTATGGACAATCTTGTTTGGGGGTCATCAAAGCATTTTCTTGCAAATAACATGTAGGATTCATTTTTCACCTCAATTTTCACAATTTTTCAAGAAAAAAGGTTTAGCCAGGTTAAGATCTCTTGCTAGAACAATCTCATTGTTGATATTAGTATATTTCAATTCCGTCTTAGAGCTATTAACAATTTAGATTTGCCGTCAACCTTGAACCTATTTCTACTTAATATCCCACTTAACATGTTTTTAATGAGGTGAAAACCAAGTTTATTTTGTTTTAATTTTTTTTCTCCTAGATCCTCAACTCAATTTCTTATCATATAAAATTAGAAGTTCAAAAAAGTAGAGCAAAAATTATAAGTTACGAAGGTTCAAAGCCAAAAAACGTAGGTGAGCAAGGTGCAAAAAAAACTTGTTTTCTTCATTTTAAATGCAAATATCTTGCAATCTACACATAAAGTTTGTGAAAAAACTTCCACACAATTTTATACTAGCCTAGTACAAGATCCTATAGTTACATATGTAAGAAAAACATTATTTTTTTTTTACTCTTTGCTACAAAAATGACTGTTCTGAGTGTTTTTTTGATGGAAAAGAGGCCTTGGGACTTTAGGGATTAATCAAAATGGAATGATTCAAAGCTTTCCGTATATAGGTAAATTAAAAAAATCAATTTCAAATTTTTATTTCTTAAAAATAATGATTTTTAAAGAATTTGTTTGAGCTGCCTAGGCTACCCATCAATTGTTGAAAATTATATATCAGACAATAACTTTCTAACCATGCAGCCAACAGTTATGAAACTTGTGGGACCTTAAAGCTACTTTTGGGGCACATGTTGTGTAAAAATTTAAAAGAAAATATTCCATTTGTAATGGGCTGCCCAAAATTGCTATGTTACCAAAAAACAAAGTTTGGTCTTTTATGGGTTAAAATTTCATATCAATCCAAGAAGTTTTGAGTGATTTAGAAGCATTTTATTAGGAGGTTCAACCATAGATGTGTTTTTTGCAATTGTACTTGTTTTTTTTTGACATTTCAAAGGCATTTTGCAGACATAATGAGTCAATTGAATGATATTTATTTTCACAAATGTGTATGTATGCTAATTTTGAAGCACTTTATAGTTTAAAGTTTTTCATTTGAGTAGATTTAGAAATTTAATTTAACCTCTAAATGTGTTGTTAGGAGAATTTCATCACATACACTACAAGATTGTACAGCTAAGATCTCTACATCTTAATGACATTTAGACCTATAACACTTCAAAAACAATAATATTTTTAAACCCAAAGGCCTTGAGCATTTAGAGGTTGAAACAACTTTTTTAGAGATGATTGCATTTGGGGGGAGCTCAATTGCTTGAAATAATTTTCAGTAAATTTTTGTTTGAAGAAGAATAGAATTGGCATCTAACCCAAGTCATTTCATATTTGTTTGACTTTTGTGGAATTAGTTACAAATTTTTGAAGTTGAAATAGAGTAGTCATTAAATGTGATCATCCCTTGAAATGTATAGTAGGA
Organism: Antitrichia curtipendula; assembly: GCA_951230915.1. NCBI lineage: Eukaryota > Viridiplantae > Streptophyta > Bryopsida > Hypnales > Leucodontaceae > Antitrichia > Antitrichia curtipendula. The sequence goes on from OX579635.1 coordinate 27,514,411, forward strand.
GGCTCAAATTCCCCCTTAGCAATTAGAATCGCCCCTACTAAACTATTAGAAATAGCTCAAAGAGTTTATGAAATGGATTACAGTTTGTTCAATGTGCATTTTGTTTATAATTGTGTTCTTAATTCCTTCTAAGTAAAATATATAAGTAAAATATACATTCATATAAGCCTTAAATAAATGAAAACATGTAGATCATGCTCTGAGAGCAAATTGTATTCATCACTTTTTAGATTGACGTGCTCTATTCAAAGGTGATTGTGATTGATGACTGATCTAGTTTATGAGCATCAATAGCTACCTTTACAACTTTCATTTTGAAAAATTGTAGTTAATTCATTCTAAGTCATAAAATCACGATTTAAATTGCCACTACATTGTTTTTATTTTTTCTTTCTACCAAAAACATGTAAAAATATGTTGCATTAGACTAATTTTCCTACAAAGGTCCATTTTCCTTTAGAGTAGGCAATTTATGAGCCTCCTAATTTACACTATTGATACGTCAAATAAAATAAAATATACGTCTATGTTAGAGGTCGCTTTTGGAGCCACCTATCTTTGTATGAGCATGTTCAAATCTTGCAAGAATGCAAGGTATGTAAGATGGGTACACCCATAATTGCACCCCTGCTATTATCACTCTTTGTACATTTCCAAAATCAGCGTGTATGTATGTGGAAGAATTTTTTTTGAATATCTAAAAAAATAAATTGGACCCTTTCATAAATTTTACATATGGTATCCAAAAGTCACATTTTTCTGTGTATTGGAACCTCCTTTCCTTTGCCAACAAGAAAATATGAAAATTTTAACCAATACAATATTAGTAAATAGGCACAATAGATGAAAAAGTGGTGGTTTGGAAGGTACCCATTTTACAATTAATACCAACCCAATAATTTGCTTGCTTTACTTTTCTACTTTTGGATTAAAATTTGAGCCAACAATAGAATATCTAATTTTGTGTGTAGTTGAGGGTGACATCAATGTGAAGTTGATGACCATTTTGGGTAATGAATGAATGCCTTTATAATATTGTGGTGGTAATGACTTTGTAAAGGGATGATTTTTGGTATATTGTTTTTCTTCAGTTTAACCTCTTGCTTGGGCAATACTTGAATGTGGTGAATATTTTTTCTCCATATTTATCTTATGGATTCTAGATTTACCTCTGTTTGATCAAGACTCCAAAATTTATGCAAACACTCACATTTGGCTTCGTAAATTTGCAAATGTTCACTAATTTTTCATCATTTCCTATTGGATCTTTGTAGTGACATGGATTATATTTTATTAGATGTATACACAATATGGGAGACTCTTAGGATGTCAAATAGTATACAATTGAAGATATTACTTAGGAATTTTGTTGAGCAAAAAATTACTCAAAAGCAAGTCAATTTTTTCTAGGGAATATGGGGTAATGTAATCTTATTTCCTTAGTGGATGACATAGCCAAATTGCTAGAAAATCTAAAAATGGTCAATATTGCTATAATTAATTCAATGGTTGAAATAGCCAAATTGATATTGGATCTTTACAATGAACAAAACAAGTTTCATCCGTATTTTTTCAGTTATATCTACACTTAATATGTTCATCATTATAGCAAGGATCGCTTCCTGTACTATCCAAAAATAAATGATACAAGTTGCTATATTGTCCTTCTAATACGGCCTTACTTTTTCAAATAAAGTCCTACTCAATTTACATAATTTAAAGTAGAGGGACCTTATTCCATTCACTGCCTCAATTTTGTTCCTAATATATAAAGTGCACCCAAATTGTTCTTTTGAAGTTCATGAAATCAAATCTATTGACCAATTCACCCCAATAGGTTAGAGAATATGTTTTCACCCAAAACGCTCCAAAACTGTCGTTTCTAATACAAGTACCAAATTTTTGAAAAAACACATTTTTGGACATATGTAATTGTATGATATCGTAGTGTGCTGGTTTGAGAAGATGTGGAAAAAATTTCAGAAATTTTCACGATGTGGATTGCAAGATATTAGCATTTAAAGTGACAATTTTTTTATTTATTGTCTTTGCAAAAAATTGGACAGCTGCACTTCACAAGGTCACATTTGTATGAAAAGACGTCCAAAATGATGGTTACTCTTTGGATTCATTTTTCAAGGCAAGTTGGCTACATGCTTTGGAAAGTTTTAGATCATTTAGAATTGTACAACATATAGGAAAATATCGTAAGTAGAAAGATGTAGAGAATGATTCAAAAAACTAAATTATTAACCATTTATTTATGCAATTGAAAATACCAACTCCAATGGTAGTAGTGTTCCTATGATTTTTTTTTTCAAAACTATTGAAAATTGAGTAAAATCAAGGACTTCAAAGTTTATTTCAGAGTAGAAATTCTATCACTAGCCACGAATTAAAACTCCTCATAACTTTCATCTCACTAATCTAAATGAAATGATTCAAAACTTTCCACATATATAAATATAGAAAACTAATTTCAAATTTTTATTTTTATTTCTTAAAAGGGATGTCTTTTTAAGAATTTTTTGAGCTGCCCGTTGAGCAATGAAAATTACACATCATACAATAACTTTTTAACCACATAATCAAAATTTATGAAAATTGTTGGGCCTTAAAGCTACTCCTCAAGCACATATTGTGTGAAAATTTCAAAGAAAGAAATTAAAATTCCATTTGTAATGAGTTGCCCAAAATTGCTATGTTGCTCGGGAGGTCACTCAGAGTATCTATTAGAAACTACACATGTTCAGATTTTAGACCCCCTATATTATGTCCTAAAACTTAAATAAAATAATTAAAAAAATATGAGTAGATTTTTCTACTTTGAAAGTTTATGTCTTGATTTATTGATGATTTATTTGCTAATTATAATTAGTTACAAGTTTTTGAAGTAAAGAAATACACAATAGAGCTAAAAATAACTTTTATATCCCTACATGATATAAGAAAAAATTGTCTAAAAATGAATAAAAAATTGCTAAAAGTAACTCTCTTTTGAAAATTCAATTTTCTTGAATAATGATGCAATGGTCATCTAAATGCATTCTCTATAAATATTTGAGCTGGAAAACATGGAAAACATGAGTTGGAAAACATTCTAGTGCATTTTTCAACCTATTCTAGAAATCAATTCATATGTTATTTGAGTTGGGAATTTTTGGCAATAGAAACCTATAGTCATTATTTAACAAAGCTCAAAATTATAGGTTGAAATTATAGTTTATTAAAAGTAAGTAGGGGGCCAAAAAATCACTTGAACACACGTGGTTTGTTATAGATACACTAAGTGATCTTCCCAAGCTATGTTGCCAAAAAATGGTGTTTGATCCTTTAGGAATTAAATTATTGTTTTCAAGTCATATTTAGGCATCCTAAAAGGTTTGTTGTGCAGGTCAGATGCATGAATTTTTGAAATTTTCTAGGGTGAAATTTAACTATTTTTAATATTCCATACTGCTTAATACTTTCAAATTTCTTACACTAGTTTTCATGTCCAAAATTCCTTTGAGGGCTGAAATTACATCCTTAGACCTTATGACTTTTGTCAATGTGAAACTTCCTCCCAATTATATTGTCTCTCAAAATGCTTTGTACATTCCTAGATATTGGCATAGCTAATTGAGTAATTAGAGGTTTTCAACAAAATTTGAACATGTTGTACATGTAAAACACCTGTTAAAAAGAAAATTTTAATTTTTTTTAATAATTTGAAATTTATAGATTTTTAATTAAATATATCATTGTATTTTTTAATAAACCTGAAATTGTTTTCAAAGATTCTTTAGTAGGTGGAATGAAAATGATTTTAAAAATGATTTAGTAAGAATGTCACAAACTTTTAAATTTTTTTATTGAGTGAAATATTATTGACTAATATATGACTCTAAATAGTCACATTTCTTATAGTTTACTCCAAAAATCTCCAAAAATTTGTGGAAATTTTGAAAAATATAAAACATACATACATACATCATGATTGTTTGGAGATTTTTGGAGTGAATTATAAGTGATGTGACTATTTGGAGTCATATATTAGTCAATCATATTTCACTCAATGAAAATTTAAAATTTGCAAAATTCTTACCAAAATAATTCAAAAAGTATTATCATTCCACTTACTAAAGAATCTTGAAAAAAAGAAGTTATTTGTATTAAAAGTTTTTTTCACTAATAAATTTGACTAAATTTCTTAAGAATAAAAAAATATTTCAGAAATCTTGAAAAATCATTTCATACAAGTGTGTTACTTGTACTTCAACATGTCCAATTTTTAAGAAAAAAATTCCAATATCTCAATTAGTTATGGCAATTTTTGAAGTGTGTATTCTAGATCCCCCCCTAAACCCGTCTTTGAGCACAAGGCCCCACCCTGCCTATTGGTCTGTTACCAGAAAGAAAAGCCCTATCCGAAAAGAAAATCCCAAATGAAATCTGGTATTTCCACTACAAAGTAGAATCTGAAAACGAGAAAGTACGACGCCTGGAAAGAAAAAGGTGGGTCGTCTCTCCCAATCGAGTTCAGGGAGCTTTTGCTGTCCCCGCAGTGAGGGTTGCATTTGTGAAAACATTCTGTCTCTCGCAAGCTTGCCGATTAGGGTTTGAAGCTTTTTGCAAACTCGCAAAGCAAGCCTAGCGCGATGGAGCGGGCTCCGGGAGGCTTTTTGGACAATACTATGCGCTTGCTCATGCGCAAGAACTCCGTCTACATCGCCTTCATCTTCACGGGGGCCATCATCGGCGAGCGGGTACTTCCTTCTGCCTTTTGCGATGACCTGTTTAAAGAGTTTTCCGTCCGTTTTGAAGATTTTATTTCACGTTCTTTTTCGCTTTCATGCCTTCTTTATTGGAACCTAATCAGTCGTACTGGAACTGGGACCAATTAAAACACTAGTGATCGATTAGGGTTTTAAGTTGGAGGAGGGTTGAGATTTTTTATTTCACGGAAAAAATGACATTACTGATGTGAACGGAATGGTGGTTGCAGGTTGTGGATTATGGCATCAACAAGGTTTGGGAGAGGAACAATGTTGGGGTAAGTCATCGTATCGTATCTGCGGCATCGAGACCGAGTCTTTATATTTTTTATTTGAGTATTGGATCAGTTAACCGGACTTGTTTTTGTTAGTTTTAGCTAAGGAGTTTGTATACGTGATCTGATTAGCTGTATTTCTGTACCAATGCGTTTCTAGTAAGTACATTGTGTAGGTTAACCGTTAATGTTGGATCGCACTTCCTGGAACGGCAAGTGGATTTGAGCATGCCTTGGGATGCCTCGTACATAGGATTGGACCCCCCCCCGGGGGTTCTCACTTGTGATATTACAGTAATCTTAAGTATGCAAAAGCGACACCGTGACTAAAACCAGCACTATTTACTTCTGTTAATCTTACTGTAAGATTGCAGTAATGTAGTGTTTGTCGTTAAACTTCGGACTTAAGAGTGGTGAAAGCCATTCACAGCTTTCTGTTGCTAGGTGGGCAGGTACAGCAGTGTGGTTTCTTGCACTGCTTCGGTTTTTTGACTAGACCTTTTCTTGAGTGATTCAGTCATTTTAGTCCTTGTTGGAATTTATTATTTCCTAGTACATTCAGTGTTTGGTGTTCAGACGTCTCTTGCAAATTTTCTTTGAGCAGGATTATAGATACGTGTATACGGTTTTTTTTAGTTTTGTCCGGGCATTTATGTGGAAGCAACCTCTGATTTTGTTGGATGTCTGATTTTGCAGAAGCGGTTTGAAGACATTCCGAAGTTGGGGACCAGAATCGAGGAAAGTTAATCAATTTCGGGAACCTGTCATTTGTAGCAGACACTAATTTTTGTGAAGCATATTCCAGTCTATATAAAGCAGCACACCCTTGGAAGTCTCATATTAGTGAAAGCTGTATTCTTCTTCTGTGAAGATCAATAAAAGAGAGTTCTAGCTATTTTGTTTAATTTTCACTATTTCAGAGTCTTCATGTACAGCGCCCCTGTTTTTCTGGTATGTTATCCTGTGCACTGTCGATGTGTATTTTCTCTTTGGTCTAACCTGTCATGACCACTACTCCCATAGATTTCAGGCACTTCACACATCACGTGTGCATGCATTTTGTGTTGCTAGGATCGTCTGATTGCAATTTGAGCATGTGGTTAATGCAATGGGGAATTTCATGTTGAAGTTTGCATTCACTATTGATCTCGTGAATAGCATGTTAAGGCTGGTTTCGCTGACAAGTAATGCTATTGGTTTTAGTGGGAGTTTTTGGTCTGTCATTCGAAGAACTTGTCTTCCGCTATATTGCAGACACCAGCTTCTCAGTTGACGAGGTGTTAACGTCTCGGAAAGCCTTTATAGATTTAGGATTTGCAGCCGACAACTCTGCAAACATTCCCATGTTGAGTGTGAAACAATCCTGACAGCAGCCGGTGAGCTGTGTCTTTTTGCAGCGCTGACAGGTTGAATGAATTCCTGAACAGGCGTACTAAATCGGAAGATAACTCCATCTCAAGTGCTGCTCCCTGTTCACCACGTTGCTCCCACGACGAGGGTGAGTTGGAAGCCCTTTCTGAAGCAGTCATGGCTGGTTTCATGATGAATGTTCAAGTGTACTGTTATATGTCTGTACAACTACTATTTTCTGTACATCCTTGTATCCCAAGTTCCTGCATTATTCATCAAAATCGCGTGCATATCTGTAGGGAGTATTAGTCATGCCATGTTACCATGGCTTGCCTCTGCTCAGGGCACAGGCAATTGGTGTGGGGTTTTGAGTGCTCCATCACATCTAGACATCCAGCACCATCTCTCCATGGGGTCATGATTGCTGCTCTGAAATTTTTGAAGCTTGCAATGCAAGTAACTGATTGAAAGCTAAGTTGCACGGTTTGATTGCACATTTACAGCTGCTAATTGCATGTGGCTCAGCAGTGGAAAAGGACTCAATATATAGACTTTCTGACACTTGGACACTTGTCCGGTGGTTACTTGGTTATGGAGCTCTGATATTAATTGAGAGATGCAACGTTGAACTGGAGACCGTGGATGTGACTTGAACGTGCACATGCTCTTGATATTTTCAATTTGCACTTCAGAGTGCCAGGTGTGATACATCACAAAATCTCTTTTAATTCTAGACATGACCCATCACATTGTTGGAGGTGTCATGATGCTTGTTGTGGACAACTTCTGCACTAGCTCCCTGCAGAATCCCTGCAATCTTCCAAAATGTCATCAACTTTTCAATACTCACTCCGTTTGATTGAGACCTGCTGTTTGTAGCTATCATAAATCTAGGTTCATGAATCTTCTTAGTTGGAGCAAGGATCACCATTCTTTGATTTTTATCATTCCTCAGCACAGCTGTACCTTAATGCTGGGTAGCAGACTAGTTTAGGAGGCAACACCTTCCACAATGGAATAAGAAGACCAGTGCGAAGAGGGTGGTGTGGGGTGGAAGCAGTTGATGTGCTTCGAAACCTCAATTTTTTTATATAACAGGAATAAGAGCCTCCAATCACAAAACCTAAAAAAACATGAGTTTTGAATGTTGGAGTTCGTTAGCCACCTCATGATCGATCACGAGGTGGTTGCAAGACAACTTTTTTTATGTCGGGAAGAGTGGGTTGCAAAATTGTGATTGTGCCATATGGCAAGTTCTATCAAATAATGAGTTCCACCACCATTCGAAAGCACGCAAAAAAAAAGAATCTTCCAATCGCAAAGCATAATGTTTATGAATGATATTGAAAACCGTTATCCACCTCCTCGAGGTCCATGACAAACTTGTGCACCATGTGACAAGTTTTGTCCAATAATGAGAACACTCCATCCACCACATGGAGAAGTATGAATCCTCCAATCCCAAAGCCATATATATGCAGATGAGTTTCGATTTTTTTCATGTTAAAAACCGTTATCCACATCCTCCTACTTTAATTGCGTTGAGCCGCGGTGGGTGTGGACGACAAGTTTGGCACCCTTTTTAATTGGTTACGAGAGGGTGGTTGAAGAATGTGAGTGTGCCACATGGCAAGCAAGTTGAGTTCCATCTCCCACCATTGAGAACCCACACAGTCAATGATGGAATAGTTGTTATGTCTGAAACCCACTTATAAGCTGTCCCCCATCTCTGTCTGCTGTTGGATGTGGTCAAGCCCTTCTGCTGATCATTCAAACCCATTGAAAATTTCTGCCTACTTTTGTTTCATTTGTGTTCCGAAAAAACAAAAAACAAAATTGTACCCACACCCACACCCCAAAAAAACAAAACAAAAAATTTCCGCCTACGAGTATCTCGCCATGGTTGATTGATTTCATACCTAATTATATGACAAATGCTTTCATTGCTTGAATACTTGAGCAATAATTCAGCAGCTTGTGTTCTTAATATTTTGGGGACTGCACAAACAAAGACCATTTCCATGATTGAGAAGAGTAAGAAGGTTGGATGGGACTACTGCTGCATTAGTAGCTTTTATTGTATGGAATTTAATGTGGGTCATTGTTTGGTCTGATTTTTGGTTGACGTTAGATTGTGAGGCTCCAGTCATTTAGGTCTTGGAAGTGAAGGCCTCTTAAATAGTCTCTTTAAGGTTGGTAGTCTGCTGTTAAAGCTGACCTTTATAAGAGCTGGTTGCATTATGGGGTGGAAGGTAAACTATTTGAATGACAATTTTTCAGTAAATTATTGTAGGAAGAATGATGGAATTGACATCTAACCCAAGTGGTTTCACATTTTTTGGACCTTTGTGGAATTAGTTATGAATTTTTGAAGTTGGAATGTACACTCTTGGTACATTGAAGAAAGCAAAATGTACCTATGTACCGCTTTTAGAACATGGGTTGCTTTTAGAGCAAGATTGCTTTTTAGAGCACACTACCTTACTTATAATTGCACCGCCTTCGAGCTTTTAGTAGAAAAATTTGGCTTTGCATGATGATAAAAGGCTTCATATGGTACTACATGACAACAAATATCTTCTCAGTGTATTTTCAAGATAAGTGTAGTTTTTTTGATGTAAGGTGAAAACATTCAAAAACGTCAAAATAAACAGTCATCATTGTAGTTGGAGGAACCTTTTTCAAATAAATTTTTTTTGGTGGTAAAAGCAATTGAAAATGAAGAATTCTCAAAATAAAAATTAGAATTTTGGGACAAGACATGTAATGACTATGGATTTTAAAAGTAATATGTAGCTTCCTTGGTTGATGAATCCATCATATAGCCTAGTTATAAAATATAAATCTAAAAAATGAGCAATTAAACAATTACAATTAAGTATAAGAACAAATTATTTGTACTTTGGGAGACACTTTCAATAGAAGTCTAGAAGTTAGGATTGGATATGAAGATGGCTTTGGGCATTTTCACCTTATGGGTGGTCACTAACTACATGCAAATTGAATGGAATCCAAGGTTTTATGTAATTGTTTCCCCTTATAAATTAAGTTAAGACTTGATTTATGTCTTGATCATTACAAAGAAAGTGTCATTTAGAGTTCAAAATTTTAAGTTCTAACTATGATGATTTTTAGATTTATATTTTATTTATTTAATAAAGTTATTTTTAAAGGGTCACTTTTTGAGTTGGAAAAGTTATTTTTTGAGATGAAACTTACAAGTATGCTTTGAAATATAGTATATTTGCTAAACAAAGTCTTCAAAAATCTATAGCATACAAATGTTAAAATTCAATACAAGAATCTACTAAAAATAAATATAGATGAAACAAGAGATGAAAAATCATAGTTTTGTGTGCTTGGGATGTCGGCTTTGCATTCATTCATTGTTTGAAATTTGAATGTCTGGTCCTTACGGTATTTAACTGGCAACTAATTGAAGATGATTCCAAATTCTTTTAGATTGAATATTTTGTATACCATATGAACAGACTATAAATTTCATAGTGTCATTTATTGTAGTAGCCAAAATTAAACCTATAGTGTTTCTCAAAATATTTTATATACAAAAATTGCTATAGTTAATTGAGATGTTAGAGATTTTAAACAAAATATGGATATATTGTGGTTCAAATAATACAATTGCATAAAATGAAAATTTAAAGTTTATAATTTTTTTATAGTTTTTAATAATTTAATCAAATTTACTAGTGAATTTAAATAAATAAATAAAAGTAAATTTCTTTTCTAGATTCTTAGTAAGTGGTATGAGAATTATTTTTTGAAAATTTTTGGTAAGAATTTTACAAATTTACAAATTTTGTTGAATGAAATATTACTTCTTAAGCCTAACATCTAAGGTCCATTGGCTTTAGGGGAATCAAAGTGCAATTGTAGGTAGGCTCATACAATCTCATTATTCTAAAACATTTTGTGGAGCTAGAAAAATACATAAGCTTCGTGAGAATACAATTCTTATTTCGATCAATGGCCATGAGCAAAAGTAATGGCACAGTAAGACAAAAACAGAGGTTGGCGGGCAAGACAAAAAAAATCACAAAAAGTCAAAATTAATTAATTAATTAATTTTTTACTCAAAAATTATATTTTTGTCTATGTGTGAAGCTTTGATTCATTCTATTTGGATTAGTGATGAGAAAGTTATGGACAATCTTGTTTTGGGGGCAATTTAAGCATCTACTTCAAAAAATAACTTATAGGATTTGTTTTTTTAATGCAATTTTCATAAATTTAAAAAAAAAAATTGTTTGAAAGGGTTAAATATGCTTGCTAGAATAAATTCATAGTTGAAATTATTGTTTTTTCAATTCCACTTTAGAGCTATTTATGATTTAGTTTTTCTTTCAGTCTTGGACCTTCTTCTACTTAACAATTTTTTAAAGAATGAAAATGTTAAATTTCTTTTTCCTAGACTTTCAACTCAATACTTCAACAAATTTAAAAAAAAATTCAAAGTCTATAATAGAAAACATTTCTACAAATGGCAATCAAAGTCATCTAAAATTGTAAGATGATATTAAAAAAATCTTCTTTTCCAACTTTGGATGCTAATATCTTCCAATTGATTCAGTCAAACTTCATGATATTTTTATGAAATGATTTGAGACAAGTCAAATACAAGATCCTATAGTCAAATTTCAAGAAAAATATTTTATCTGTTTTGGGGGGTAGACACAATAAAAATGGCAGTTTTGAGTGTTTTTTGATAGAAAAATGGCCTTGGGACTTCAAGGGTTAAATGCCTTGATCCTTTTTTTGAATTTTGGTATATTTTTGCTCATATCTTTATATAAAAATATCATTTACTGCAATTTCATGAAATCTATATATTTGTCGAATCTTGTTGGAATTTCAAAATCGATTCAAGATTCTCTTTGTATGAAAATTTTGGACAATATATGAATAAGCTATGAAACAATAAACTAAGCTAGAAAAAGGTGTATAAAAAATCGACCTTAGGCTTTCATTTTCAGCAAGCTTACATCTTGGGCAAGAATTTAGATGGAATGGTTTGCACACATTTCACAATTAGGTGCAATTATAGTAGGTAGCTAAACAAGTTACACACTCACTATCCTTTCTCCATTAGAAAAGTTTTTTAGTCATTTAATTCCTTGACCCATTGACTCCTTAACTCCTTAAAGACCAAGAAACCCACATTTTAAAAATTGTGATGATATATTATAAAATATAGCAACTGAGAATAATAATTTAATGAAGACTCTCATACAACAATTGTAAAACATGATCAAGAGACCACATCTATACAATTAGTTCAATGTAAGCTATACAAATTACTGAACAAACCAATGTTTTTCAATAAAAATTTAAGCTAAATATTGAAATCTATACTTTGAACAAGGTTGTTTGTTTAGTTTTGTGTGTTTGTTATGATGAGATCTATGGAGTTGTACATTTCTTGATTCCATTCTTGATACCATTGAAAAGTCTTCTATGAAGAAGAATGCACGGACTCTATTTCGTGGCATTCCAACTCACGGTAGAAAAGTTAATTAATTTTGAAGTTTTTAAATGAATTAAATAATTATTTTTTATTTTAATTTTATTATATTGTAGCAATGGCACATGGCATATTGGTTCCTTTTAAAATTGAAGATTGAATATTTGTGATTTTTACAAAAGGTTATCCTTATAAATTCAAATTGTTAGGTTCTAATTATAGTGATTTTTGAAGATTTTTATTTTACTTTTTTATTCAAGTCAAATTTGAAGGATCATTTTTTGAATTGAAAATGCTACTTTTTTGAGGCCAAACCTATTTCTATCTTTTGAACTAAAGAATGTTTGTAAAACAAAGTCTTTAAATCTATGCCATACAAATGAAAAAGATTAATCCCTAAAGCCCCACTTGTCCCCTCGGGGGACAATTTGGGTCTAGGTAGGTTCCTATTGTCTCAATTTGAAGTGAATTTTTTTGAGATTTTTTGAGGTTGTTTAGCTTTGCAAGAGCTTTATAGATTTATAATTTTTGTTTCAATCGGATGCTGGATGAAAAAGTTATGGCACAATGAGCAAGAAATGGAGATTGGCAGGCAGCCCCCCAAAAATTACAAAAAGTCAAAATAATATTTTTTGAATTATTTTCTAGAATATTATGTTTTTACCTATACATGAAGATTTGATTCATTCTATTTGGACCAGGGATGAGAAAGTTATGGACAATCTTAGTTTTTCGGGCAATTTAAGCATTTTCTTTGAAAAAAACTTTTTGTTCAACTTTGAATGCTAATATCTTCCAATCCGCACGGTGAAATTTGATGAAATTTTTACTACATGATCTCAGACAAGCTAAGTACAAATTCCTACGGTTAAATTTCCAAAAAAACAAAAAATTTGGTTTCTTTAAGTGAATACAACAAAAGTGGTAGTTTTGAGTGTTTTTTGACGAAAACACCCTCGGGGCTTTAGGGGTTAAACACAGGAATCTTCAAAAAAATCAAAGGATGAAAAAATTCGTTTTTGTGTGCTTGGAATATGTTTGCATTCATTTGTTGTTCAAAGTTTGAACATTTGATCTTTAACCCCTTAACACTTAAATCCTTTCTAAAAATTTTACATATTTTTACATATATATTATTTATTGCAATTTCATCAAATTCATCTTACAGAAAGTTAAAAAGAAAAGAAAGGCAAGCATTGGTTTGGATGAATGAGGAATTCTGTGGTTAAAAAAGTCCATGGAACGTATCTGTTCATTGTCCAGATTTTGGACGTTGCCTCATTTCACTGTAGCAAAGCAACCTTTGGAGAAATTTTGGGACTCCCCAACGACAGATTTGTGATGTGACAGAAAACAACATGGTTGGCACAAAAAACAAATTCCTGGGTGTCACAAATTTTAAATCTTGACAAGTGTATGAATTCTGTGTGGTCAACTACTTACGAACTGAATGAAACTCCGACCAAAGCTGCAAAATGTTCTTCTAAAAAATTTGATTTGAAGAATAGGGGTCATATATGTAAAATTCATAATCTACAAATGAAGTAAAATGGTACAGGAAGGCTAACATTCCACTGCTCCAAGTTGCGCTTTAAAGCTGACCATGTAGGATCCAGTGCTGCAGCAGAGTGCCTTCACTTGAATGCTCCCATTGCCTGCACTTTGCAATGCACAAAAGGTCTTCATGAACGGTTGGGGAAAATATGACAGGCTGCAAAAAAAATCTAATTATAAAAACTTCTCATAACTTCAAACCAACGGCAACGCAAATTACCAAAAGTTGAGAGAAACAGAGTTACCCATTCTCTTCTGAAAGAATAGAAAAACTAGAAAAAAAGAAATGGCATTCAATTCTGAACATGAGAGACAGACTTGCGGCCTTACCACGCTGGGAAAACGAGTGAGTCCAGGTTAGGCCACCTTGGGTAACCCTGCCCAGTGTTGTTGAATAGATTGGAGAGACTGTGTTTCTCTCATCCACTTTACTGACTGCCTGAATCAAATCCAAGGATAACAACAAAGCACGGTAAGCAGAACATTCGTTGAATTTTCAAGTTTTGAGGGGTGAAAGAGGCACCGATGTGCAGGTTAGGGTTGGAAAATCATAAACTTGACGGGGGGGACTCACAGATGACCCGGGGTTAGGGTTTAGGGTTTAGGGTTTAGGGTTTAAAGATGCAAAACTAACCTGCACAACGACTCGTTGACCAGCATGTGCATCGTTGTTGTATCGTGAGAAGATTACCAGTTTCTCACTCACACTGTCACCGAGAAAGAGACTTGTCATTTGATATGTTAAAAGAAAAAGTCACAAGGATTGCAAGGTACAAAACCTGCCTTCCATAGCCGAGTTTTTCAAAGGACTCACGAACTCAGATGCTGATAAAGAAATGCACTGAAGAGAGTAATTCTTCAGTGTGGGAAGCATTACTTGGAAGAAATTCAGAGACACGTCAAGCTCAGAGCGGTAGTGGAGGGCTTACTTGAGGGAGGAAGCCAGACCCCATGACAATCTGGAGCGCAAGTCAGAAGATATAACCGTTGACAGGGAGTGCTTGTCATTCTCATTCCTGACAAGCATACGGGTAAGAGTTTACAGAACTGAAAATCACAACTAGAAACACTGAGACGAAATCCAGGTATCTGATATTTCAAACCCTAATCCAATTACTCGACACATCCTGATGCGTAAGAAGAAATCATCAATACAAGCGCTTCTCCACTGACATTAGTGTTCCGCTTTGGTACGGCGAACGCAAAGGATGCTAAAACCGTTAGGCACCTTTTCCTGTCTCCTATGCTGAACCCAGTTACCAACAACAACTCATCTCTTCATACGCTTTGGTTGGACTTCAATTAGCAAGAGAGTAAGCATGACTTGGGTCAATGCCAATGGCCTCTGGTTTTAAAATAGAAGTGAGGTTGTCTAATATCATTTATAGAGGTCTACAACCTCCTAATTTGAAGATGTATAAGAAATTCATACATAGAGACCAAAATCTGATATGAAACAGATTTGACTCTTGTACCCAAAGAGATCTTTTCAGTGAGCTCCTAACAAGTTGAAATGAGCATCATGTTGCAAAGACAAGGTTTTCGAGGTGTACCCAAATGTGCTCTCCATTGTCAATCGATGGCGAGATTGAAGATCAGATCCAGTGATGAAGGCAATCCGGCCTGCTGGCTTTGAGCGTCCTTGGTCATTCTGAAGTGGGCTGATTAGGGTATGCACCATCTTCAACTGCAGCTGCAGCAGGGAGACTTTTGTGCCTTGGATCATTGTCTCACACACAGTCGAAGGTCCCAACTGTGCATGATAATCATCACCACCATCACAAACGTCAGAAAAATTTGCTAATCCTTGGTATTGAAACGAAACGAGCCTATGAACCAGGGATGAAATAAAAATGGTTGCACTCAAAATTTCTAACTGAGATTTTGTGCTGAATTCTCAACCAAATGTTTTAGTGATATCTTGTTAGAAAGCTACAGAAAAAGCAATTCTAATGAGGAATAGTACGCCTCCTGAATCGAAATATTACGATCACAGTAAGCAATTGAAGGAGCACGACGAAACATGACAGCCCACTACAAAGAGAGGCAGCAAGCACTTCGTTGTCAAGGGTTTTCTTGCTCATCTCTGAGTCAAATCGTGCGAGTGATAGCTTGTTGGGAATCTGGGAACAATGCGGTTCCTCCAAGCCATTACATATGCTATGATTCGCAAGGCTTATGTACCTGCCTTTTCCGGTTTAATACAGTGTCTCCATTGCCCAACTTCATACCCACTTCCTAAACCCTAAACCCGAGACATTGACCTCCCTTGCGTTCGTTTGCATTTGCCTCTAGAACGTAACTGGCAAGAAGCCTCGACCTAAATTGAACTACAGTCTGATCGCCGAATTGTAAAACCTGATATCTGGAGAATGTGATACTCTATGAAAGAATAGCCCCAACAACACTGTAGAACGGTGACACCATGAGACAACAGTGTATTTCGATTCGGTGAAGAGAATATTTCCAACATTGAAAAGCTGCAACACCGTAGATTGAATGCTGAAACTCTTCCATTGAAGTCGATGTTTAGGGTTATGTCCAAATAATCAAGCAAACAATGGCGCACGCAGTGTTTAATGTTGCTAAGCGTACTATAAGTCTATCTCTAGTCTCTAGAAAAAAGAATTCAACAGTGGATTAGAATTCGGTGACAGAAAATAGTCCCAACACTGAAAACCTGTGACACCGTAGATTGAACGCTGGAACTCTTCCCTTGAACTAGAAGTTTAGGGTTATATCCAATTGAGCAAGCAAACAATGGCTTAATGTTGCTAAGAGTGCTACAAATCGATGTCTAGAAAAAAGGATTCAACAGTAGACTTCAATTCAGCGACACAGACAAGTTCCAATACTGAAAACCCGTGACACCGTAGTTTGAATACTGGAAATCTTCCATTGAAGTTTAGGGTTAAGGCAATTCATCAGGCAAACAATGGCGCACACAGTGTTTGAACGAAACGTTGAAATTGCGAACAAACTTACCCGATGCTTTCCCGAAACCTGCAAAGGTCGGAACCCTTCATCCTGATCCCCCGGAGAAGAGTCCTTCGCAGCCGAAAAGAATATCTGTTTCGCATTTGTAGTGATGCCATTCAAGCCCACCGTATTCCCCAACGAGCGCGCAATGTGCGTTTCCAACGCCCCAGAACGAAACAGCCGGGTAGCTCGCTCGGACGCCAGCGGAATTCGCAACGACGACGACGAAGAAAACGGGAAACGCGACTGCAACGCCGCCGCGGCGCGCGCCAACCGCCTGGGAAGCGAGTGGCGCGACCTTGCCCGCACACGCCCCGCTCGCAACAACAGAGGCGACGGCCGCGGCGAAGTCTCACAGTTCTCGACTAAGCTTAGCCCTTCCATCCTTACCCTCGCATTGGATTATCCGTCCGTGGTGCCCAAACGAAAAGCTCAACAAAGAATTCAAACGCAATTGCTCCGACTTCGTATCCTACATTCGCCATTGCAGCCCGCGAAACCCAACATTCATGGGACCCAGTCTCATAGAATCTCGCAAGTGAATACAACCGACGTAATGGAAGTGAAAAGAATCGAAACCGTGGATGCAAATCCAAACTCTTTCTAATCAGCTCTAGTGTGCTGCTCTAAACTTTCAATTAGCAGGCTCTTGATGTATGATGGCAGTGAAAAAGCCGGGATGCTCTGTTTCCCAGGGGATGCAATGACTCAAAAAATCGAGTCTACGTGTGCATTACACTGACAATGCTGTGAGAACAAATGAGCAAATTGAAAAGAATGATGCACAAAAAGTAGTAAGTATGAAGTCACAAAACATTCAAATAAAGAAAATTTGGAACCCAAAAAAATGGGATTGAAAGACATTTCAAAATATCAAAGTCGAGTACGACTCAATTTTCTGGATGCTCAGAAATTATTCACATTCTGTTTTCACTTCCGAAGCAGCAAGCAGAGCCCCTGGATATGGAACCCATTCACACGATTCCTTGGTTCATCCATTCAAAATTCGCACGCAACGTGCCAGATGCGGATGATTCACTGGCAAGTAGAAATCAATTGCACTATGACGAGAGAATCTTCAGCAACTTGACGTACAACAAGAAAGGGCAAGACATCCAAACAAGAATTCCTCTCACCAAGTCCATTCACATGATTCCTTTCCATGTATAATCATCGCCATCTTATTCATATTTTCAATGCAACGCGCCAGATGCTGATGCTTGTTGGCGACTGGCTATCAATTGCAATGTGTCGGGAGAAATCTTCAGCAACACATACAAGAAAGCATCCCTCTCACGAATTCCGATCACATGATTCCTTTGCTGGTGCGATCATCGCCAACTATTTTGACTGCAACGGCGAGATGCTGATGCTTGCTGGCGACTGCATATCATTTACAAAGTGGCAGGAGAATCTTAAGCTACATTATATACAACATCCACATTCAAGTCAGAGCATTCGAGATTCAAACCCTAGAAGAAGAGAATTTGGGATTCACAATCGAACAGTCTTCACGAACTTCCCCCTCGTTTCCCGTCAAGACCCCCAAGCCAGCAAGCTTCTGCATAGCCGCACCAAAGTCTTCCACAAACCGTGAGCTCGATCTGGCGTAACCTCTGACTTGCGCACTCGTGTTCAAGTTCGTGAGCAAAATTTGGTCCGAGCTGATGACGCCTCTGCCACGCACCAGATTCTTGTAATATTCGCTGTCGAACGTCCTCGGCGTTTCGACGTCGAAGCTGACCACCACGGTGGGGTCGAGGTTCTTCTCAGGGCAGGACTCCCGGAGCGACGCTGCTAACACGGGGTCGAGTGAGGAATCAGTTTTAGGGTAAATGCGGTGGAGGAATTGGTCGCAGTGGACGAAGCCGATTGTGTGAGCGCCGGAGAGCGTTACGAGCTCCGCTTGGGAGAATCCTTTGGCTGCGAAAAGCTCGGTTAGATGCTCCACTGAGTCTTCTGATAATGGCAATTGGTGTGTCGCGTCGGAAGCGCGCGAGACGCGGCTGTCCCGGCGACCTTGGAGCACTTCGTAGAACGGACCTCCTACCTGCGAAATTGGCCAGGAAGGACGTGAATTTGGGGATTCCTTGCGCATTTAGGGGTCAAATCGTGCAAGTGATAGCTTGTTGGAAAGCTGTGAACAATGCGCTTCTTAAAAGCCATGACTCATGGTTCATGTTAGTGAAGCGTTTATATTCGGCGTTCCGATTAGAATCAGCGTCTCCATTGCACGAGATTCTATAACCTAAACCCTGAACCCTGAACCCAGACGTAGGGTTCAAATCATGCAAGTGATAGCCTAGGAACGCTGTGAACGATGCGGTTCTAACAAGGTAATGCTCATGGTCAGTTAGTGAGGCTTTCTATATTCGGCGTTCCGGTTTGAACCACCGTCTCCGTTGGACAAGATTCTAAACCCTCAACCCTCAACCCAGACATGGTTTACCAGGCCGATGAAGTCTCGGGTGGCGATGGCGAGGAGGTCGGCGCAAGAGACGATCCCAGGGCACGCGTCCTCCGCGGCTTCTTTGGCCTTCTCCACGGCGTCGAACGCGTCTCCCGGAAGCGACAGGTTCACGTCTGCGTCGCGCTCGGCCTTGTTCTTCTCGGTGGATGCCAGCAGCACCGAGCCATCACAACCCTGCAAAATTAACAACCTGGACTATTATGTCACTGGAACCGCATCCTCACAACTGCTGCATAGAAACTATGAGTTCGGGAGCAATGTCAGCTACTACATTGACAAAGCAATCGTGGAAGAAGAGTCGTAGAGTGCCAGCCGCAGAGGTGGGCGCTGCTTTAAACTTGGCCTCCATGGCCGCCTTCACGATGCTCTCCACTTCCTTGCACGTCGAATCGTAGAATCCCATTTGCAGCTGTGCTTCCACAACAATGAGCGTTGTCACCATTGCTGCCGCGATCTTCCATGCGAGCTCCATTCTCGACAGAATCGGTCATGAAAACAACGCAGTTATCAATAGGTGGTTAATTTGCATCCATGGCAATATACTGTATGTGTTCCTCGACATTCAAGAAGCATTTGTAGGAAGTGGCGTGTGTTAGATCATCTAGAATTTCTAGAATGGCATGTCGATCTCCCGTGTCAACAGTTGTTGGAAAACAACATCTTGTGAGTCGAGCTCACGAATTTCAACAAACTTGGGACAACGACATGCTTATCGAGGGTGTCCTCGACTACTACGACGATCTGACAGGCTGCAAAGTACGTCGACGTGAAAAACAGACATAGAGACAACTCAGTAACTGGTCATTTGTTTCCATAGCTTTGTTTCCATTGCATTGTTTAACTCTGGGTTTCTTGACATTCAAGCAACTCTTGTTAGAATTGGCGTATGTTAGTAGATCATCAGAGATCACTGATGTCAGACTCGAATAGGACATGCATGACAGGTTGATTTCCCCTGGCAATAATTGTTGGAAACCCACCTCCTGCAAGTCGAATTCAACGAACGAAGCTTTTGCATGCGGATCGAGGTTGTCCTCGACTGCTGCGACGATCTGACAAGCTGCAGCTAGTGGACGTGGACGTAACTCCCCAAAGAAAACTTCGTAAACTGGAATCAGTGAATCACTTGAACTGAAACTCCATGTTATCAACTGAATTTCAACGACATGCTGCGGAGCTGGAATCGTGCACTTTCCTGACCAGCATACTGTCTGTACGCGCGTGCGTTGATCATGAATCGTTTACTCCGCACGTGAGTTTGCAACTGTGCTATTCCTCTTGCACGCATCAGATGTGGTTCTGACATGGTACTCTTCACCCAGATTTCGAGGTACGTGAGCCGTTGTGCACGAAATCGTTACGTTTCTTCTGGAGGATTATTGAATGTTTTACTGAAGGTTGATTACACTATTTGCGTCACTTTAATAAAGCATTTCTTAAACCAATGGCAGGATCCATCCCCTACAGGATTTCTTTTTGGGTGGGGTGAAACAAATGGATTACCATTGCAATCCCCTACCGTTTTTAGTAACCTCGAGTACTGAAATCTGGAGCCATGATCTTTCCTGTACGAGAAAAAATTAATAGCATTTGGGTCACGCAACTCGATGATCCTGCAGATACTTTGCAAATTGACGACTCATATGATTGTCATCTCTGAAATGAAAGTACCGGTAATCACACATTATTTCAGTCTCAAATCTCAACTCCGGCGCCTCTCCCGTTGTACTGTACAAGTTACTCCCATATTTCAAACCCTGCAGAAATCCGTTTTTCTGAGCCAACACATGAGGTTTTGGATTGAAGTTATTCTACATAAAATTTGCCCCTCAGACTGATTCTTCACACTAAGAAGTTCTCTCGTTGAAGAATCGTCATCGCACTCCAAAATCCTCCAGAAATGCTGAGGGCGTTGTGAAAGAGCCAGACCATGAATCCATCCAGGCATAGACTTCGATTGAAGGAGTCGACCCATTTCCGACTGTCATCCCATTCTCCTCCATTTCCAATCAGCTGTATTGTAGGTGACAGCTCACGTAAACCATGGTTAGGAATCGTCCCATTCATTTGCGGGGTAGGTTCTCTATCGCGATGAATTCGTAATACCTGATTATGCAGGTAAAACCACGTAATCGGGCATTATGCATTTTTCATCCAAATTGTTGATTCCCACCCATGATTTCATCCAAATTGTTCAAAATTTTCATTCCCACCTGTGGTTTACGTTGGGCAATTGCCGCTCATCATCAAGGATTGCAATAAACAAACAACTTCCTCATTGGGCTCTGCCCTCCTCGATCGTCGACCCTTTGTTTACCATAATCCCTTCCTCCTCGGGCATTGCCCTATACGTAAAGCATGGTCAATAGGAGCAACATAAATGTTTGGGAAGTGTACACTAAAAGCATAAAATGATCACATTATGCACACTAAAAGTCACAATGATCACCTCCATTGGTTTTGTAAGCAGTTTGTGGTTGGCAATTGGTTTGCATACAGATCGAGAATGGGACAAACATAATCTTCACAAAAAAAAATCCATGATAGTTTTGTTTTTGAAGAAAAAAATGTAAAAAATTATGAAATCCTTCTTAAATCTATTTCTCTATTAACATGGGGAATTTTTTTCCTCGACCTGGCTTCCGTATACCACAGATAGGTTGAATTGCTTAAGTGGTTGGAAATAGGTCATCATCCTAATAGAGTTATATATTCTACATAAAACTTGCTATCCACGTCTTGAGTCATTGCACTAGAAGTTCTCTTGTCCTCCACTCTTCTCACATTTCAAAATCCTCTGGAAATGCTATGATCTTGCAAAATTATAGAGCTAGAACATGAGATTCAAATATAAAATTGGATTGAAGTCATTTTAAATAAAACTTGATCTATGGATTGATTCATTGCACTTAGAATTCTTCTTGTTCTTGAATCTCTTCACACTACAAAATCCTCCAAAAACACTACAATGTTGGAAAACTGAAGTGCTTGTATTGTAGGGTACAAGTGAAAATGGTGTTTTTGCATTCCTAGGGAAAAAATTCACTACTACCAACTTTGACATTGTCTCGAGGGCTGAAAAATTGTTCATTTACAATGAATTTTTTTGCATGAAATCATTTCAATGTTAATAACATGTGTACCAAATTTGGAGGTCTAAAGATTTACAGAAATGGAGATATTCTAAAACTACCAACATGTAGAGTTATGAGAATGGTTTCAGACAAATTCATATTTGGAGAATTCCGTATGAGCGTTATTCATCAAGTTGTATTGTTCCTATTTTTAAAAGTAGCCATTTTTCTTAGTGATTTGGGGCACACTTGTTAGAGGGCAAAAGTCTAACCTTGTCTTTATGCCTAAAGATCAACATAATTGTACTAAAGATTTTGTAGAATTGGTCTATGATGGTCATTTGCTTCAATTTATGGGTAAAGTTCCTTGTGGATTGCTTATGGAAGATGGTATACTTGTCCATCAAAGCAAATTATGTGAAGAATGGAGAAAAATATGCCTTAGTGAGAAGCCTGCAAACTTCCAATCTCAATCTATTTGAGAATCTTTTGAAGATTCTAAAAGACATCATCCAACATGTCCAAACATGCCTTAGAAACTTAGGGGAGTTATATAGCTAGTCATTGAAAGAGAATAAAGCTCAATCAATGATAAAAAGCTTCTTGATTTATGTCATTCTATGTCCTCAAGGTCACAAGCAATGACTGATGCTAATGAAAGACATACACATTGGTAGATTTAGAATATCTTCATTCTTGAGAATCTTTATACCTCCAAATTTGGTACACATGTTATTACTAAACATATGATGTCACACAAGAAATTTTATAGATAATAAATAATTCTTCAACCTTAGGAATAGTGTCAAAGTTGACACCAGGGAATTTTTTTTCCTTGGGAGTGCAAAAAAACATCATTTTCACTTGCACCCTACTGTGACATACAAATAAGGTAGTGTGCTCTAAAAGCGCCCATCTTCTTCAAACCGCCCCTCTTTTTAGGTGGAGAATGGAGATGGGGTGGTTCTTAAATGGACCAATTTAGCAATTGAATGCATAGAGGAAAAATTATTTTTCTATTGCAAGAGCCAATCATTGTCTTTGATTTCTGCTCATCTCTTTACAAGTTGCAAGTGGACAGATTTTGGAAGACCTATGGTCACAAATAGGTGCCTATGCCCCAAATCTTTGAAAATTTATAAGTTATTCAAAAATGCTTGAAAAAATACAAAATCACTTGTGTTAGGTTCCACATCTATTTTTCTCTCTGAAAAATGATCTAAAAATATTTCTGTTGATCTAAAAATATTTCTGTCCAAGGAAGCCTGTGAAAAAGGGGGACCAGCCCTTAAATGGTCGCTTTAAGAGCATACTACCTTACATGAAATTTCGTCATGAAACTTGACTACATTTATTTCAAATAAAATCCGATCAATGCCATTGATTCATCACACTTGGAAGCTCTCTCGTTCTCGAATCTTCTCCCATTACAAAATCCGACCTCCAGAAACATTGCAATGCTGCGAAATTCCACAACTTGACCATGAAATTCAGACATAGAACTCGATCAGAGTTCTGATTGCAAAGCCTGTCCATGAAATTCATTCATAGAATTCGATCACAGAGTTCTAATTGCAAAGCCTGTCCATGAAATTCAAACATAGAATTTGATCGGAGTTCTAGTTGCAAAGCCTGTCCATGAAATTCAAACATAGAATTTGATTGGAGTTCTAGTTGCAAAGCCTGTCCATGAAATTCAAACATAGAATTTGATCGGAGTTCTAATTGCAGAGCCTGTCCATGAAATTCAGGCATAGAATTCGATCACAGAGTTCTGACTGCAGAGCCTGTCCATGAAATTCAGGCGTAGAATTCGATTGGAGTTCTAATTGCAAAGCCTGTCCATGAAATTTCGACACTTCGAATCCCCATCACACTGAGAAGCTCGTTGGCGTCGACGTTGTCTTCTTTGATGATCCGCCTTGCACACTCGCATTCGCGGAGCTTGAATTCGTGTTACCCCGAATGCGAGCCACCGATTTCACCACAGCTCCATGGAACGCACTCCTCCCATTCCTGCCACTGTCGCCAGCAGTCTTCCTGCTCCCCTTCTTGGTCGCCGCTCTCGCGGCTTTCCTGAGTTTGTACACCTGCACATGCGTCGGCGGGATCTTCCAATACAAGCCCGCCATCACGACCCCGGAAACCGCCGGCCCCGCCCAAAACACCCACTGCCCTTCCCACTGTCCCAGCACCACGGCCGGTCCAATGCACCTCGCTGGGTTCATCCCGGCTCCTCCATACCCTTCCGCCAAGCTCCCCCCCGCGAAGATGCACAGCCCAATGATCCCCCCGACAATGAACGGCGCCAGAGTGTACCCCGTCCTCGGCAACCTGGGCGGATCGAGCGCAATCGAATACGCAATGAACAAAACGAAGAACGTGAGGAGAGTTTCAAGGAGAAAAGCGCGAGAGGGGTCTAAGCCTACTCCGCGGGAGTTGAGGTAACATCCGCCGAGAGAGTATCGGAGAGCGAGAGTCTCCCCGATGATGGCTTTGGCGGAGAGACTGGCGACGATGGAGCCGAGGATTTGGAATATGAGGTAGAGGAAGCCGCGAATGGGGGTGATGTGGCCGGTTAGGATTTCCGCCCAGGTGATCAGGGGGTTGACGTGACCGCCGGTTGCGGGAGCGGCCGCGAGGATGCAGAGCGAGAGGATGAGGCCTTGGCAGATGCCGATGGCGAGGGCGGGGTGGGAGAAGGAGGAGGAGAGAGTGGAGGTGGTGGCGAGGATGCCTACGAAAATGACGGCGAAGGAAGCCACGCCCTCGAACACGGACGCGCGCCAGACCTGGGACACACAACCGATGTACGTGAGGTGGCTGCGAAATTCTTAAAGCAAGTATGGCATTGGGAATCCGTAACCTGCAATTGGAAACCAAGCGGAAACACAGAAGTTCGATGAGAGGAAAGCTGCAAATTTCAAGCAAGTGCGTTGGACGTTTGTAACTAGCGAGTCAACCAATGTAGCAAGTCCGGAGATGGTAGGATTGCTGCCAAACTCAAGCAGTTTTTCATTGAAAATCCGTAATCTGCAGGCTAATTAATTCTGTACCCCCCGAGATGGGAGGATGGATGTAAAGTTCAAAGCAATTGCATTGGAAATTCATATCCTGCAGGCGAACCCATGCGGCAAGACCCGAGATGGGAGGATTGCTGCAAAAGTTCAGCAATTGCTTTGGAAATCCATAATGTGCAAGCAAACCAATGCGGCATGACGTACTTCCGAGAAGGGGGGAGGGATTGCTTCAAAACATTTAAAGTAATTGCATTGGAAATTCATAGCCTGCATCCTCGCGGCGATTCCCGACTTGTGAGGGTTGCTACGAAATTCAATCTATTGCATTGGAAATCCATAACAAGTTGATGCGCAAGCGGTTGTTCGGGTTTAGAAATGGGTTTCGTACAATTACGCAAAGTTTGGCCAAACCCACTAAACTGCGAATTTGCTGAGTAGTCCCTGGTTCTGCGAATTGTCTGGCTCCATTTCTTCAATCGTACTGATATTACATTTGAAATCCATAACAAGAGAAGTTCAGAAACGTATGCACTGAATTTGCAGTTGCGCAATTGCCGCAATTGTGGTGCGCAAGCAGTAGTTCCGGGTTTCGTTTCGCACACTTGCGCAAATCGTGTCCGAACCCATGAAACTTAACTGCGAATTTGTTGAACAAATTCCCTTGTTCTGCGAATTGTATGTCTCCATTTCTGCAATTATTGTATTGAGATTTCGTTGGAAATCTACATACCAAGAGAAGTGCAGTGACGTGTTCCTTGAAACTGAGGTTTCACGGCCAGTTGCCGAAACTGTGATAACACTAGAAGTCGTTCGGGTTTCGTTCCGAACAAGTGCGCAAATCGTGACCATCAAACCCACGAAACTATACTGCGATTCGATACATATTTCTTAATATGGCAAATTGCTGGACTGCGATTCTTCAATCGTTGTGAGTGATTTTGGCAAAAATATGAAATCTAAGATTTCTTACCTCGGCGCTTCGGAAGTCGCGAAGGACGAGAATGCGGCTGAGATTCTCCCCGAGAGTGACAGCCGACGAGACAGGCACTGCGACGTCGGGTGTTTTGTACCCGCCGTGCTCTTCGTCTAGAAGCTCCACAGTGACTGCCGCTGGTTTATCAGTGAAGCTCGGATCATCACTGCGAATGCCCAAACAGAAAAGAAAAAAAAATGACTCAAAAAACAAGGTTCCTGGCCAAACCAACGTCTAATTACACAACAACGCAATCTTCTTCACTGACCACAATTGCCAATTCTCCTGTCAATTACTATTGACGAGATACGCAAGTGAGTGATTCTCTCTTGGTGACTCAGACAGATCTGGATTAAATTCAACCTCTGAGCAACTGTACAAAACTTCGGCAACATGCATGACAAAACTTTGCAAATGTAGGTGAAAAATCATGCACAGTTTCCTTCAATTCATACCTCGTCGAGTGCTGGTAGACGCCATTGTCGACCGTGTGAGCATGCTCCACAGTCATGTTGATCTCTTTCGAAACTTCGCAAACTGTCAATCGAGAGTCGGCTCCAATTTGCTTGCTAGTTTTTCGTCAACCAGCTTGAAGGTATAATACACATGTCCGAGCTTTCCATTGACATGGCAGTAAAGGTTTGCTAATTGCCACAACTGAGATACACTGCACGTGCAAACTACAACAGACGTAGCATTTTCGTTTGGTGCAAAAGTGCAGAAAACGAAAACCCGCCACTGGAGTGCGTGGAATTGATCGAGAGCCAGTCGGTTTAAGAAACATTCAAGAGTGGACATGGCTGGCTGTACTTAAAAAGCTTGGATTTCATGAGCCCGAGGATGTGGGGTCTCATGTAATGCTTGAGCACGTGGGGTCTCATGTAATGCTTGAGCACGTGGGGTCTCATGTAATGCTTGAGCACGTGGGGTCTGTGGGATGGACTGAGCGAATTGGAGTCGTCAATAGTGTGAACAGGCATTTGACAAGACGTTTCTTCTTACTTTTGTACTTTTCTTTGAAAAGTTTTCTGTTCCGTTCTGAAAAGTTGTTGCTGATTTTGTTTTTGTTGTTGTTGATTTTGTTGATTTTGTTTTTTGTTTTTTGTTTTGAAAAGCTGCTTGGCACTATATGGTACGGAAATAATTACTGGTGTCGGTAGAGGGTCAACTAGCTAAGTAATTCATTTGGGACTTCATAAGAGTGAGTGATCTAAATCTGCTCCTTTTCTTGTCGGTAATGGAACATGAGTTTAACTACCAATTCAACGATTGAATCGCAAGTCAAGAGGGGGTTCAGGGACTGAAGGACAAGAGTCTGAAATCAATGGCAGTTGACACAAAGAAGTTTGAGCTTCATCTGGTGAGCTTACATGTGTCTCCATGTGCAACAAGCAGTGAGTCATGAGGTAACTTTTTCTGGGTAAGGCAACCTAATTGTTTAAGGCAACCCAATTTCACTAAGGTAGCCGACCTCCTTCCGACCACTAAAGTGGGTACACCCAAAACCGCCACTTTTTGCTACTGAGCCTAGTTACTACTATTAGACTGGTCAAATTTTCATATATTATTGTTGGCAAGTGAAAGGAGGTTTTAACGCACCAGAGAACGTGGCATTTGGACACCGTATGCAAAAGTTACTAAGGGTCAAAGTTTGTTTCTAAAAGCGCTCCATCCAAATAGGTACATAACTGATTTTGGAAATGTACACAACCTGTAGATGGCACTTTAAGGTCAGGTGCCATTTTGGGGGTGCCTACCTTACCCCTTTTTGTTATTTAGATTGCTTTGTTTCCGATCAATTGTGGTTTAGGGTGACAGCTCACATGGTTAGGTGACAACTCAAGCAACACAAATGTCGGGGGAGGTGTACTTTGAAAGCATAAAATGATCACAAGATGTGCATTGGAAGCCACAACTATCACCTACTTTGAAGCATGGTTGATTTTGAAATCAACCTGTGGTTGGAAATGTGGTGCCCTATATAACAAGAATGGGAGCAGAACAAGAATCTTTCTGAAAAGAAATTCATAATTATTTTGTTTTTGAGGGAAAAAATTGGGAAAAAAATCTGGAACCCTCCTCAAATCTGTTTCTTCACTAGGGCGATTTTTCTCCTCACCAAATGCATACTCAAAATGCGGTAAATTACTTAAATAGCCAGAATGAGGCTGGCTACCTTATTTTGTGTAGTGAAACTGATGGCATAACCAACATCCATACCACATAAGGTAACTTTGCCTATGACAGGCAGAATTTTGGACCAGCCTAATGCAAGCCAAAAAATTCATGAGCAATACATTTCACAAGACACATGTACTGCTCATGAAAGTTCTGGGCCTACATTAGGCTGGTCCAAAGTTGGCCTGTCATAGACAAAGTTACCTTAGAGTGTCAAACAATAGTCTTGCAGTACATCTTTAATTTGCTATAAACATTCATTCCTGTCAGTCTGTCACTGACTTACATGCCCCACAAATCTCAATGATCTCACATGGTGATGTTAGTCAAATCTAACACCCAAATTCCACGAAAATGAACCCTCTCCAATTCTTATTCTTAGGACTGTAGCTTACTGTACCTCCCACTCCCAAATAGTCCACCATAGTCAGGGTCCCAAGTTGGTTCAAAGTAGGTCCCAGGTGCTGAATAGCATTGAAGGTAAGGAGGCTCTTAAAGCAACCCTTTTAAGAGCTGATTGCATTTTCAGGGAAGCTAAACTTCTTTGAAGCAATTTTCAGTAAATTTCACTAGGAAGAGAAATGGAATTGACATCTAATCCAAGTCGTTTCATATTTTTTGGACCTTTGTGGAATTAGTTACAGATTTTTCAAATATCGACCCCCGCTCCTGAGATGTACAATGTTGGTACATTGAAGAAAGTAAAACGTACCTCTGTGTTAGAAGTTGCTTTTAGAACCAGGTCGCTTTTAGAGCCACTTACCTTCATCATCAGCTATTAAGCACTTTCCAGTGTTGTGTTGAACCCAACACCCACTGACAGCGGATTCAGCACGCATTTTTTTTCCTCGTGCGTTCCGGTCTAGCTACCTAAGAACAAATTGCATGGCAGCAAAAAAAATTGGCGGTTTTTTGGGGGGCCTGCATAACATCAATTATTTGCTGAGGCAACGTCCAATTCTGACTTTCGGCAAAGCCGGGCGGGTAGTTGGACTAAGCTTATGGACAGTTGGGCACCAGAAAACACGAATTCAACTCTTTTGGAATATGAGTTAA
Source organism: Antitrichia curtipendula (assembly GCA_951230915.1). NCBI lineage: Eukaryota > Viridiplantae > Streptophyta > Bryopsida > Hypnales > Leucodontaceae > Antitrichia > Antitrichia curtipendula. The sequence goes on from OX579635.1 coordinate 27,543,579, forward strand.
TATCTGCAAAGTATGCTCTTGTCTGAACTAGCTTCAAAGAGACTCAGGACTGACATTAAACAGTGTTGATTTGATTGAGCTTTGAAAATAGTTCAGAAAGTGCAAAGGGGTAGACATGGAAGCCTATTGCCATTGCAAACTAGCAATCCAAATATCTTGGGGTCAACACAAAGAAGGGCACATATTTTTTTCCAGAGCTTTGTGCTTGTTTCACGAATCAAACCCAAGTGGAATTATAATTTTCTGATTAAAATTGAATTTTATGTGAGTTTTTGAGGTGGTTTGCCTTGAAATCACAAAATCATTCATGAACATCCTATAATCAACCCGATACTACCACTCTCTTATGTATCCAAAGGCACTTATGGAGGTTCAAGATGCTATGTGATGTCTCCAAGCTAAAAAGGAGGCTAAAATGATCCTATCTCCAACATGCAAAGTTGCAAACCTTAAGCTCTACATAATTACTCCACCCTTTTGCAAGTGTAAAAATATTTTTCCTTTGTCCTAATTAAGTCACATAATCACTAGAGTGCTTTTTCAGAAACTATTTGAATTTGGATGATGTAGTGGACAATATTAGGGTCCAAAGTAGGATGATGGAACTAGGTAGCGAACAAAAAAAGGTTGGTCTAATGTAACTACACCTAAAATCACATGAAAAAGCTCTATGGCATAATTGATATGCTTTAGAAAATGAACAACTCAATTTTTGCACAATGATAAAGGACTGAATCAAAATATAAGTGATTCCTAATCATTTTTGGAAGCATTGTGAATTAGTTACAAATTTTCAAAGATGCACAGTGCAGGAGGCTGAAAGTGTAATGTAGGTGATGCCAAAATCCATTTGATGCAAAATAAGAAATGACACTAAGGTAGAAGGCTCTGAAATGGAACATGCATTAAGAACAGACCCTATAAATGGCTATGAAATGGACATGAGTTGGTTCTGAAATTGACATGTATAATTATTGAATGAATCAAGGAAAAAAGCATTATCAATTGCAAGAGCCAATCATTTGCTTTGCTTTCCCCACCTTTCTTTCAATTGCAAGTGAACCGTTTATAAAAGACCTAGGGTCATAAATAGGGACCTATGACCCAACTTGTTTGAAAATTCATAAGTAATTCAAAAATGCTTGGAAAAATACGAAACCACTTGGGTTAGATTCCTCATCTATTTCTCTTTGTCTGAAAAATGAGCTAAAATTATTCCCATCCAGTGAAATACACGAAAAAGGCGGACCAGCCTTTAGATGTGCCATTTCTAAGCCTCCTACCTTAGTAGTATCAAAACATGTCATAAAAAAGAAGTTAAAATAATAAAAAGTATATCCAAAAGCAACCACTTGAAAGGTCACCACCTCTATAATACTATAAATAGAACTACTCACTACCCAAAATGGCCCCCCATCTCCACCGTACAAGGGTCCTTCTAATACTCACCATTTTGAATATCCTCCCTATTCAGTTTCCCTTCCCTTCAAATATAAAGGTCAGTTTTCAAGAGTGGTCGATTTTTGGTGCACAATTATCTTATCTTATCAGGCTTGAATTGCATGTACCTCTGTAAGCGTACAAACAGGAAACAATATTAATATGCTTGAGCTTCATGGCGTGTCAAACAGTCCAAAAACTCCATTTGTTGCGTAAAGGTCTACTTGCCACAGAGTCAAGCAACCAATTCAAAACAAGGTCCATTCAAGACACATGATTCTAGTAATCTTTGACATTCTCAACACAACGTCAATGAAAAAAGACCTGCCACAATCCCCCTTTGTATGGGGTTGACTACTCATCACAATAGAGTCTTTGACTCAAACCAATGTGACTCAAGCATGAGGAGATAATCAGGTCCAACAAAATTTTCATATTGGCACGTGAAAGGAGGTTCCCAATATACCAAAGAATACAACATTTGGATACCGTATGCAAAAGTTAAGAAGGAACAAAAGTTTTATATGAAAGCAGTTTCTTTCACACAGGTACACAATTGATTTTGGAGATGGCACATTCGGGGTGCCCACCTTCATGTAAAAGGAGTTGCAGCAGCAGCAACAGATTGCCATCCGTTCTCTTTGTCATGTTAGGAAACACTAAGGTGAACCAGACTATTCCCGTCAGCTTCCTATTTCCGACATCTTACTTTTGGCCCCATTACCCACCTTTGAAACTCATCTAAAGTCCATCTATTTTTCTGACAAAAATCAGTTCGTTAATTTCAGCTTGGGTAACGTGTCTACCATTGATTGGTGGATATCCAAGTACTCATAGATACAATCTATGGCGGTAATGGGTTGTTGATCGGACTTTTATAAATGAATCCATGGGCGGATTTGTAATTTCAGGGCAGTCAACTTCAACAATTCATAGGAATTTCAGTTTTCATCAGAAAATTAGAATTCCACTTGGGTTTTGATTTGTGAAACATGCATACACCTTTGAAAAATAGGTGACACCATTGAAGTTGACTCCAACATAGTCGGATCGCAAATCAGGGTGGTAATAGGCTTGTCTACCTTACGTCTGCATGCGCTGTGATGTACGCTACAGTGCAATAGTCATTCCCCTGCAGTACAAAAAGTCTTCTCAGACCCGATCTTTTGACCAGCTTTTGGTAGCAATGAGCACTTTCTTGCTCAAACAATCTGTGTGTCAAAAATGTGGCAAGAAACAGCAACTTGCTATTCTCATGGCTGATGGGTCACTGACGTATGAGCACACTCATTATTACCATCCACCGCTCATTTCCACTCTCATGTATAGGTGGTGTACGTTTTAGAACACAAATATGGACCACTGTTACACGAGGATGGAATTGTGAAGTCGACGGTAGTAAGTGTGTCCCCTTCTGCACAGCACACAGTACATGGCTAGAGGAATGATGAGAGAGAGATGCGACTTTGCTCAGTACTGCAGTATCATACCTGACAAACAAAACAAACTAGATAACCTTTGAGAGGTGGTAGCTTTGAGAACATTATCAGACACAATGCCAAGTCGTTCTACAAATCAAAGATTGTTTATACATGAACTCCCTCTGTCCCAAAATGATTGTCCACAATTTTTTATGAGAATTTTTAATGCAAATTTCATTGATCATATTGTGAAAAACATAATTAAGAAAGATTCCAAATTTTATATCACTAGAATCAATAAAGAACATTGCATGTGTTCATTGCAACTTAAAATAAAATTAGACACAAGGAAGTCTCCATATGACCTACTAAAAAAACATGACACTAGAAAGTGAACAATCATTTTGGGAAGGAGGGAGTACTATTTAGTTATCTCAGGGCTCCCGATTAAGAAAAGAAGGATTACGGTTAATCACTCTCTTTCTGACTTGGTAATAAGAGAGTGATACAGCTGATTTGAAAACTGGACTTAAGATGTAAGAAATTATGAAAAATTGAAACACAATAGGAGCTTATGAGGAGCTTACGCAATTGAAAGATTAAACTGCCGATAGAGCTGAATAGAGTGACTTGAAAAGAGATCCTGTACAATACGAGGGTCACAAAGCACCAATTCCAATACAAAGTCAGCTTCAAAGACTCGGTGGACTAATTCTGTGACCAGATTTAAGAGTTCCAGTATCAATGGACAACACAAAGTGTCACATGGAAAGTGACAAATCTTTCATTACCTTCCTAAAGTACCATATTGTTGGTATCTACAACCCCTTCAACAATTCATCGAAATTCATGGAAATTCATCGAAATTGATACGCTGCCAAGCAGAGCAATGTGCTCACAGGCGCATTAAGCAAATACAGCCTTCGTCTTCGACTTACAGCTGTAAGTAAGAAAACAGAACAGAAGGAACACCCCCAACTTTTGGGTGTGGGAGAAAGGATCCAGTTCTGCTTCCAACATAAAGAAGACAAGCTGTCTACGCTTTTCAAGTCCTCCTATCGAAAATGAAATTCTTGCAAGTTGAGAGTGGGGAAATGCTGGAAGAAAGAGATCACAAAACATCAATCCACCACAGCCGCAATGCCTGTGCAAGCATGTGCCAGATGTCGTTGGTACTCCCCATAGTACTCACACACTGCTTGCACCTCATCGTGGTTGTAATTCAAATCTCCTGGTAGGTCAAAGTAGTCCTCAGTCCCTGATTCTGGTTCCCTTATATCTACTAGCAAAGATGCTTTTGCAGATGCTTTTGCAGATACTTTGGCCTCATGACAAGCCAAGAGGAACATGGCTGCTGTGTCAGGTTGCTTGGCACTTCGGAGAGTGGCCAGGGCCTCCACGAGTTCTCCAGCTGCTACGTACAATATCATTGCCCTGCACAAATTGCAGAGTCCTTCAGTATCGGTCAAAGCAAATAAGTGGAGAGTACGCATTTAAATAAGTGAAAGACAGTGATGCTTCTAAGAAGGGTAGCAAGTGCAACCCCGCAAGGTTTCCGTAAGCACATGACCTCGTTTATCTTCGGGAAGTGTTAAAAATCTCCAGCTTGCAGTTCTTGTTTATACAAAAGAGTTGACCAATAAGCAATGGTGTGTCACCCCTCTTTTGCCCCTCATTTTGAACACATCACAATTCTTCTTTCTATATTGCATATAATTACTGCCCAACTTTGAGCTTCCTCAGGATGACAACTCATAATTGCAAGCAATCAAGTAACATTGGACTGGTTTCTTCTTCAAATTGGGGTTTTGGTCCCACCCTTGCAATTCTGAGCCAAACTGAAGGCCAAAAGTTTTCTAGCACCTCAAGGGTTGCTATAAACATTTGGTCCTTTGTTTTCTATAGGTTGCCTTTATCCGAAGTCAACCACTTGGAGGATAACTTCAATTCCGTTGGTATGTGCATTCAAAATGGGGTCAAAAGAGGGGTTTAGGGTTCCGAAATGAACCCTAAACCCCATCTTAAGGGGTTTAGGCACACACCATTATTTTTAGAATGACTCTAATGCCTTCATGCCTACAGTTGGTATTTTGAAAGCTAGCTGAGCAAAAGCCTTCAATTGAAAGCGACTCCATAGCTATTTCCGACAGATATCAAAACAAAGAGGATAAGGAGTAAACCATGTACCTCCAGAGATTGTGTTCGCTATTCAATACATGATGAGCCCACCTCTCCAAGACCCTGTAAGAATCGAAAAGTGATTAGAGTAGGAAAATCAGATACAGTGGCGTTACAATGATGGAACCAAAAAGTTTCAGTTTGAAGATCACGGCACACAGTGATATAGACAAACCTTGCATGATCTGAACCTTGCAGATGAGTTGCAGCTAATGTTGCGGCGTCAATCCAGCGCCCTGCATCTTGCAACTGGAATAGACATACACCGTTAACAAATTAAAGGTGAGCATGTATTCTATATTCAGTCACAGCCATCTATAAGAATCTCAAATCAGAAATCGCAAGTACTGAAATCTGTTCAGAAGCGCCCACTAGACAGGTTTTTAAATTCTGGTTTGTTTTTTAGGACCCACTACTTTCCTTGATATGCAAGCAAGCCATTGAGGATATTGACGATACCAGAAATGCATTAGCACTATGCAATTCAGAAGATAAATTCACAGAAGCTTGGTACATACCTGAGAGCACGCTTCCTGGTACCGACCAACCGCGCAAAGAAGGTGCGTTCCTGATAACGAATCATCTGTTCCTACCATGTTTGCAGCAACCACCTGCAAAAGAAGAAGAATTTTTTACCTTCGTGCTTATTGGCATCTGTTGTCACTGAACAATGTCAACAGTTTCATTAGCATTCCAAACGAGTCAATTAGTTAAAGTTCTTGTATCAAGGAGTTGGACGTCTCACCTTGACAGCCAGTTCGTGGAGACCTGTTGATACAGCTGAGGCAAGAGATACAGCTCTCAAGGCATCCATGTAGAACAGAGGATTGTCAGGAGGCGTAGCCAGCAACAATGTCACCGCAGCCTCAAAATCTCCTATTGCAATCAACCTACAGTGAAAATCCCACCATGAGGTGCAAGCATCCAGACAAAACTATGTTGATCACTAAGCAGTGCATCACCGGAGAAAATCACTCTAGCAAGCACGTTTAAACGTACCTAATCGCTTATCTAGTTACGCCACCAACGATGTTAGACCACAATAAGAGCTAAAGAAATCTTCCGACATTCTGTTTCTATGTACTAAGCTCTGTATCACCTACGAGTAACTTTATGTTCTCTCAATTTAAAAGAACTGAGCAAACAGAGAGCAAGGTTGTGAGCGCTACTCATGCACTCGTCTTTGAGTAGCTTCCGTTCCTGTGAACTTCTCGTGCCAGCCAATCCGCTCCCGTGCAACTGACCGAACTACAGACTGCTCAGAAGGAATGGTATCCATGCACCCATGTGTCTGCGTCCACATTCAATCACGTGCATGATTCAGGCAAATAAAAACTTCTCATGAGCATTGCAGATAGGTTGAAAATTAGATCGTGCGGAGTTGATCCCAGTGAGAAACTAAAACTGTGACATCCCCATTCACCCACTGTAATGGCCTCACGCAGGGGCAACAAAATGGTGTGACAAATCGCAAAGGCAACGCAGGTCGGTTATCGTCCAATATATTGAACAAAAACTGAAACTCCATACCAGCTTAAAAGGAGTATCAGGCAAAGCACCCTCCGGAGAATATGGTGTAGCAACTTTAGAATTAATGAATGTCATTCCACGATCCAATGGCTTGTTGGCTTGGACTTCGGAGGTGTAAATACCATTGTCATCTGATTCCTGAGATGTTGGCTCTGTTCCAGAGGACTTCTTGTTTCTTCCGTTTGTTCCCCAGAATGCAGTCGGTCCGGCACAACCATAACTAAGCAGTGCAAGCGCTCGAGGAAGCTGAAGCCAAAATAGAGCTTCAGAGTATTCTCCAAATTGTGCGGCTGCAAAGGCACACCTTGCCGCAACACTTTGCTTGCATATAGCTGTATACTGTTCTCTTCTCTTCTCATCCAACAAACGACCTACCAAATTGCACACAGGAGGCTCAGCACTAGATTCTGCGCAACCCAAATGATGAATTCACGCATATTATGAAGCTCAACTGCCTTACCAGCTCTTCGATATGGCTCCAAGACTTTCAACAAAACTTCAGCGAAAACAGTCTCCCCCATAATAGGATTCTGAGGCGTGAGGAGGTGGTGTCGCAAGTCCCCGCCGCGGCTTGCAGTTCTTTGAAGAAGCTCTCCTTCAACTGCTAATGTAAACCAGGAAGGCTGCACTCCTTGCTGGAGTACAACACGCAAAGACTGCACCAACATTGCAGAAGAACCATAGAAATCAGAAATAGCAAGTGACGATTTCTCTGACACACTGCATACGGTCTCAAGGTCACGCCAATCCGTAGAATCAAAATGAAATTCTGATGCAGATACTTCTGAAGACAATTTTCATTGAGATGAAGATCATGGATAGAAGAAGGAGTCAGCATATATGTCTAATACATTGTAATAATCCACTACTTAAAATTAACAGATCGTACCAAAGCATGTGGAGGTGGGAGCAAGGCTGCAGAACACAACGGCATGGGTCGGTAGCGTTGCCATTGCGTCGGCTTTGCCAGCTGGCCGGATTTTCCGCCAGAAACACTACACCAGGCATCTTTTCGTCAGTTTGAAAAACTAACAACAAAAACTAAAGCTAAAAATAATCTACGAATCCGAGATGTTAAGTAGGAACTTTCTACTAAACAGGATTTCTCCTGAAGAATAGAAAGTGTTGCATCTAAGTTCTAAAAGAGTTCAGCCAGATGTTAGAGACAAAATGCAAAGGACCACCATAAACTGAGGTTAATAAGGAATGTCATTATCTGATCGTAGGCTGCTTACTTCTGAACCTCCAGAAGGCGGAAACTACCATCTGCGCCAGCTATACATAAGATCAAAGGCTCATTCTTGTCTGGACGCAGCGGATACCAATCCAGTTCTAGGACCAGTACACCTCCAAGGTGCGGCTGGACTAGTGTACAAGCTATTGGATCATGGGTATCCTGCATACAATGACCAAGTCTCAGCAACGATGACTCTTTCGATTAAGAGCCAAGATGTGATGCAAATTAAATGAGAAAATGACGAGAAGTTGCAAAGTCGAATGGAGACTTCTCTGAAGATACATCCTAGAGTATAATCCTGGTGCTTCTTAAGATGTCACTGTGTAGTACTCACAAGGTCGTAGACAGCAAAACTGTGGTCGTTAAAAAGGACAGCTATGCGGCCTCTTGTAGAATCTCCAATCCTCACAGGTGCAAATTTGATGCGGCGAACGGGCCCACGGCGGGTACTGAAAGATGATGATAACCCCGTCACTACATCCCACCATCTTATACTTCCTGTCCGGTCTCCCATAACCTGCATCCAGCCCATAGCTATCAATACAAACTAAATACTCAGAACTACCAATATACGTTGACTGATGGCTACACATCCGGCAGGTTTAGAATCAGTCAATACTTGGATTGCACTGCCATTTGCTCAATACCGGAGCACTGGGAGTTTTGAACAGCGTCTTAACGAAACCCACAGTTGGTCTTCAAATCCTCCGAAAAATTCAGAAGAGAATAACCCTGCATACGTGTTCTGTACGACACAGCCTATGAAATACTCCTGGTAGAAGGAAACCGGGAACATGCATAGGCAATTACCACATGAGGTGTACGGTAAGCCATTGCAGTTATAAGCACATCCGCGGAAACAAATGCCGCTGCAGGCCATTTGGGTCTGCAAAACATATCAAGAACTCCTAGGTAAGATTCCGCTCGTAGAATTCAGCAACACAAAGCCATACAGTACCATATTCCTTGTTACATACATACAAGTTTGAAGCATTGCAAGCGCTGAGAAAACTTTAAGACTCGATAAGGATCCAAATGTGGCAAACAGAAAATAGGTCAAGTATTAAATAATATCTTAACTGGAGCTGAGAAGATTAGAAAAATTAAGCATGTTTGCAAGAATTCTAAGCTCAAAACAATCTGGAGTTCCATGTTCGTTTTTAGTTTCATAAGCAAACAACGCAAGATCTTCAAGACACATCACTCCTATTTTGTAAGAATCAAGCACGTACTGTATCTGTAAAAATACAAACGTTACCTGAAGTCTCGAACTCGTCTACCTCGTAGCTCAAAGACTCCAAGAGAACCATTTACCAACGCAAATGCAAAACTTTCAGCATTTTCAGCTTCTTGTGAATCTGCTCCAGAAAAACCCACAACCCTCTTTAAAAGAATGCGTCTCAAACAAGAGGTTGAATACTCTAAAACAATCAGCTTGTGCAAAGACATGTACAAACACAATTGATGCATTTGATGATTGTCAGAAGGTAAGTTACCTGCAGCAGGGTTTGAGGGAATAGCAGCAGCGGCGGCGGCGGCCGCCGCTGAGGCAATAGTGGGGCGCTCTTTCATAATAGATGATTTTTTGGCCCAAGAGTTGGTTGCAGCAGCGGCTGCCTTGGGAGCTGGTGGAAGAGCCCACTCCATCACCGTAAATGGGAGAGCCAGAGACCTTACCTTCACACCCAAAAACCTATAATCAGCAACGCTCTTCTATATAACCTCTCATGCTTGTATACGTGAGTTGAGAGTTTGTTGATACTCACCATCTGTGGGGTTCTTGTCATGGCCCACACCTCTGCAGGAGCCTCTTTGAACAAAATTAGAAGATACCTGTTGCATGCGTCACATTCATTAGCTGTCTGGACAAGTCGGAAATGCGTATGAAAACTACAAATTGGTATTACATGGTGAATAACTTAAGCTAATGGTCTCGATCATAATATTCTGTCTTTGCAACACAGAACACAATAAAATACCCAACAATTCACAACAGATGAAGAAATAATAACATGAATATGCAGGGAATCAAGCAGCGCTTCGAATAGAGCCATGTCAAGACTGGTTAAGAGCCATACAAGACTTGATTCTTAAAACCCTTGCAACACACCGTCCAAAGTTCTATATCATATTGGCTCTAATATCCGAATAGACTGTTTAAGTGAATGCTGAATAAGACCTGCCAGACGGTGAGGTGCGCAGTGCACGCATTGGAGAGCGCTCTGGTTTTTGCATCAAACGAAAAACCTTGGTTTGGCCACTACGCACACATGTCACAACTACCCGGTTCACGAATCCGCCCCCTTTGCCTTTCACCTAGTGCACAAGTATGCCCCATCCACACGCTTTAAGCCGCAACCCTTTCATAATGAATAAAAACATGTATAGTCTTTCTTGATAGGTGCACTCATCAACCAGAACAGGTAGACAAGGCTAGAACGGAACATGTAAATGAACAAAACCAGTCGATTTATAAACGAATAGATTGAAGCAATTCAGTATCATAATGAATATCGCCAGCTGATGAAAAATGAATAAGCAGTAATGCATCACAAGCTAGAGGAAATTGTAGAACCTCAACGTAAGAAAATGAGACAAGTCGTGTATTCCCAAGCCAGCGTACACCACGAACAGTCTGATTATTGTGCACAGCAAATGACGCAGTTATTGTATTTGCAGCTGTATCTACAATCTCCAGATTCCCTCCCTGACAGGCTAATGCCACCAAGGGAACTGATACAGCCCCTGTATTGCTTCCTTCTGTCCCTGCATCACATTCCATTGGATTCAAACAGAGAAATAGAAGAATCTTTCCTAGAAATCAAAATTGCAACACACTTCACAACAAGAGAAGGCCCATTGGCATCCCATCGGAGGCAGCGAACAAAGGCCAGTTGAATACATTCAGCTCTGTCTCAAATACTTTGTACAATAGCTCAAAATGTTCCCATAACTGTCTCATACCAGGGCTGATGGCAAGAAGTGAGGGCATTGGGACAGCTAGAGTGGTTACAGCAGATGAAAGAAGATGTAATTGTCCTGTCAAATCCAGCTGTTGACAAACAAGACACCATAAACTCTTTAGAGCAGAGCAGTAAGATCAAAAACCAAAACGCAAGAAGGTAAACTAATTGCTTTCTTTTGATCAACATAGGCAAGAATGAAGATATATTGCGTCCCAAATTGACAGCAATTAAACAGACCTTGAAAATTCCATCAGAATTCGAGCCATTTGAAGAAGCGTGCAGAAGTTCCCCACTTGTATTCGATTCTACGGAATTCGGATTCAGCCCGTTTGAGGATGCAGACGCATTGTCAGAGCCCTCTTCATTGATGACCCAGCGCCATAGACGACCATCATCAGTGATAGATAAGAGCGTTGCTTCTAAGGGAGAAGAAACCTTAGTTTCGAAGTGCTGACCCTTTTGTGACAAAGCACTTGGGACAGGGATGGATTCCGAAGCTGAATTAACATGCAGTCCACCAGAATGGCCACCGTCCAAGGATACCTCCACCTGAAGTTGTAGAGGGCAATGCACTACGGCCAGCACAATCGGGGCAGGAACAGGGGACCCAATGGATGGCATCAACGTACCCATATGGCACAACGAAAAGACCTGCTGATCCCTACATTAGAATCCCGCAAAATCCATCGTCATTAAGGCAACCAAAAACACAAACGTTGTTACGGATCTTACACCAGAGACTAACTACTAGCATAATGTACGGTATACATAATTAATATTCGAAATGAAGCTGATGTCGTCTCCCCAATGAAGTTAGCAGAATAATGTGCTGAACAGAATCAATTCGAACAAGGTGCTAAAAACGTACTCTTTTTTTCTCCAGGCGCTGGCTTTGCCATCCTGGTGGGCACAGTAAAGAACGTCACCATCGGTGCAAGCCAACAGATCAAGGAGCTTTGCACAACCGCGTGGCAAGGACGTTGAAGCTAGTTGCATGCCGAAGGCCAAATCAAAAACCACAATCTCCCGGGGCATCATAACATACAGCAGCCCTCGCCTTGTCCTGGAGTACAAACATCGGACAATAATCCCAGGTGCCGATGCTAGAGCTGGCGCTCCAGATGACGAGGAAGACCCCTCTTTAGCTTTTTCAACCACTGTCAATTTCTCATCTTGTCCAGGAATTGTATACTGCTTGGTCAGTATATCTGATTCTGAAACCCCTCCAACTAGAATAGACAGAAGCAAACCACGAAGTCCCACAAGTGAAAACTGCCGGGAATCGAAGGGATCAGCCCTCACACATCCAAGAAGCTCACCACCTGAATCGAAGCGCCATACACAACGACCTGTAGAGGGGTCCCATATATTTAGAGATGTAGGACCATGAATCACCGCAAGTAACCATGGCTGCCCATAGACCCAGCAGAGATCTTGGATTCCTCGTCTTCCCTTCTCTGCATCAACCTCTAGCCATGAACACACGTCCCCTGACGCAACATCCCAAATGGCAACACGACCCTGTCGATCCCCTACCGCTAACTGCAAATGAGCAGTGGAGAAATCCTGCGCTGCAAGGTCACGAGGAATCCCCTCTGGAGTCCATTGCACAGCAGTCACGAAAGGAGAGGGTTGCAAGGCAGCATTCTTCAGGGCGGGCATCGGCAAAACCGCCACGAGCTGCATGGACCGGGGCTCCATCACAACCACGCTGCTGCCTGCACCGTAAGCCACCAGTCCGTGTGGGCTGCAATGTACGGCTCCCCCATTCTCTTTGCTCGGAGGGGGAGACAACACCCACCCCACTCCCGTCCCCACCCCCGCCATCCTCAAGACCTCCTCTTCTGCTTTGGATGTCACACTGGGTACTCATCCAAAGGGACTGATCACACCAGGAGCTCACAATGCCATTAATTTTTCATGCAGCGGCTCAGTTTTGACTCCCTGCATGGTATAATCCATTTCATCTCTTTATCAACACACGAGGACAGAAAGAAGGAAATGCTTCACCCTGACGGCAAATGCAATGCACTTCAGATAAAGAAGAATGCAGTCTTAATCACATAAAAGTATACTCAAACCTCTTAATTTCAAAATGCTCTAGACATTCTAGAATAACCTGAACACTTACCACAGTCATAGACTGTAGCGCACTTGCCATAACTTCAAATTATGTCATATTCAAAAAGTCGGGTCCGCAGCTGTAAGATCAAAGAGGTTTGGGTGTATATCCAAACTGACCTAAATAAACCCTATTCACTATTTCTACGGTCACGAAACATCGTGCATTTGACAAAAATACCCTCCTTGTGATAATGAAATCATATCTGTGACCTCTGTAGCGATCGGCACTAAAGCTTAAGTCATACTCCATATGCCGAAAATGCTCACTGGCAATTTAAAACTGACACCAGTCCCTACGAGAAACATTGCTCGTATCAGGTCCTTGTTCTACATAATTGAATTGGTCCAACCTCTGTCTACTTGCAATTCCCGCTGCCCTGTTTCAACTCTATTTACCGAGTATCCCTCCATTAATCACCAGATCCAAACTGAGCAAAATCGAAGTAACTCACCTTCGCCTTCTTGAAGTCGTCCAAATCCAAAGTAATTCGCCTCGCGCCTTGTGCCAATTGATGAATGCAGCTACCTTAGATCAACTTATTCAGTAAGCAGTGGTCAAGGCAAGGCTTCCAAAGGAAACCCAAAACCCTCGATCTCCACCTCGATCTCTGAAGTAACCCCAAATGCTCAAAATCCTCACATACCTCGGACCTCCAAACTCCAAACTCCAGCTCCAGCTACCCCCCGAAACGCCCAACACCTGTGCCAGGACAGCAACCAAACCTCCGACAATGCAAAAAACTCCTTAAAAACACCAATTCGTCAATCCTACGCAATCTTGGAGAAATCCGCCAAAAAATCCCGACAACCTCTGAAGTCACTTAGCGCAAACTCAAACGCGCTAACTCATCCCGCCCTCTGATGACAGCGACTTGCAGGAACCTAGATCCACTCAAAAAAATTCAAAACAAGCTAACATCATCACGTAGGCAGCACTCAGAAGGGGACCCTCCTGAAGCTTCCCCGGAAGAGGCGAAGCGAAAGCTTCCTTGCAGTAGCAGCCCACCCAGCTGCTTTACCCTGAACTGAACCTTCCTACTGCTAATATCTAGGGCATTTGAAGAAGCCGGGAGGTAAGGAACCCTTTCAATCATGCATCCGCAGCGACAACGGAGTGCGACCTACTTTTGTGGCGTTGCCTACATGGACTTTCTCCACACCTTCGATCGTTGCCATAGCAACTTGCTTATTCTACGTTGCACACGAAAAAGAAACTTGTCCAACTGTTCACAGTCAATGCTCTCTAATCTCCATAGCACCTCCATTCAACCATGAAGAAGAATATTATTCTTATTCTGACACTCGTTTCTGGAGTTGACCTTGGAACAGTACTTGCCGTGAATAGAAGACTATCAGATTTCAAACACCGGTAAGTTAGCCCTATCAAGGCGAAAAGAGCGTAAAGAGTTGCAACTTGCAACCCTAAGTGGTCACGGAAGTCATTTCTTTGTTGCATTGAGCGATCGACTCAGTCATTGTGACGGCAGTAAGTCCGGTAATTAGGCATGAATTACACTTTGACGAATATGTAACGACTTTTTAGAATTTACGAAGCAATATCTGAGTTGTGTCGTTTGCGTGTAGTGTCATCTTCCAGCTCGCATTATTGCTCTGGGAGCTTTTGGACCAGCGTCTGTATGCCATGGAAGCTTCAGTCGCCTTGCAAGCTCCTCACACGTAATTCACAGAAGAGGATCGGAAGACATTGTCAGATCTCGTGCTCGAGTTGACGCCTACAATTGTCGTAAACGGCGGGGGGATCATGTGCAGCCTTCATACACGAGCAGTAACACCAGACAACAACTATGTATGATCTCGTACGATTCTGGCCTAATATCGAGATGCAAAACGACCAATAACGATACGGAATTGTCCAGTTGGTCTGAATTCCAGCGGTATCGATCATCCAAGTGCTCCTGACTTGGGATGGATATGATAACAACCACGACGCTAGCGCCACACACGACAAAAGAGATTCAGCTCTCAGCTTCGCAACCATAAAATCAAAGCTTCTTGCTCGTGCACCTTCGCGACTAATTACAAAATGCTCGTAAAGTTGAGCAATTCTACCAGGAATAGTCAAATCTAAAATCAGTCGTGTCCATAGCAATTATTTAACACTCCGGTCAAGAGCATGGGGATGGAATCGCCAGAGATCGGGAGATGTAACCCTAATGTGCCGATCAGGGATATCCAGTGGATTGCTGAAGTTGAGAAATTCGACCAAGAATGAGCAAACCATGACTCAGACGTGTCCTGATCAAATTTTGTGTCTTCGGGTGAGGAGCGTGGGCGACCAGGGGCATGGAATCAGAGTGCGCAAATGGCAATCGAGCGGAGAAACCCTAACTTGCCGACTAAGGATGGAGTTTGCAGCAAGTCTGCAACGATGATGTTCTTAGCAAAAAATTGTTGAATTGTTGAATTCTGTACTCATGATAGTTAGGGTTAGGGTTAGCAATCCTTGCCAAAAAGTTAATTAAAGTTGCAAATGTGAGTCAGCAGATGCTGAAATATATTTAGATTGATTTTCTTCATACAATTGAGAATTTTTTTTTAACTTATTATAAAATCATTGCATTTAATTTTAGAAATATTTTTTGCCAACCTTACCATCGGGTACGATAGTGTAATTTTTCAACCTTTTGAACTAATCATAAGAGAAGTGTTTCCTCCACAATTAAAATGAGTCTTGTTGTGAAGTACTTGATTGGGACAATTTTCAACCTAAAAGCACATTAATTATTCAACCCAAACCTCTTTGTTGCTCTTGACCAAATGGAAATGATTTGATCATGGACTACACAACATTAAATGGATGAATCTTCTCAACTCTATCCTATTCTTCTTGTGCTTGCCACCAATGTGTGGCCCAAAGGGATTATTATGTCCCTTTCAAGATTAAGAAAACTTCTCTTGGTGTAAATGTATTTTTGTTGGCAATATACACTTAGAACTTTTGATAGAAAAATTAATTTCTATAAGTATTTGTGTGTTTAGATCATGCAATTTAAAGTTGTCCTAAGAGTTGTCTATATTTGATGACTGTATTAAGCTTCAATAACGAAAACATTTATTAATCTTTGAGTCCCAAATCTTGAATAATAAATGATATCTAATATGTCCCATGCATACAACCCTAATCCCACTAAAATGATTATAACTAATTCATCATGCCTCCAAAATTTGTTCAAATACTTACATTTTTAGGTCCACCCAAAATTGCCAATGTTTACAAAAATTTCTCATCATCTTTTCTTGCATCTCAATGGTCATGACATTATTAAGCTAGGTTGATTGTTTTTAAAAAATAAAGAGAAATGCCTAAATATTTTGCCTATATTTGTTACAAAAAGTTCAACAAATTTGTTTTCAAGGCTAAAGAAAACTAATGCATAATAGATTCTAAAATTGAAGGCTAAACAACATTTGTATAATGATTTAGTACATATTAGATCAAGCAAATTATGACTTCTAAAAATATTGTTAGATTATTCTTAAATATTGTTATAGTGCCTCAAAGCTTAATTGGACAACATTACCTAGTTCTCCTTAGCCTTCAAGCCTAAAGGGCTAGTTTGGAATCTCTTACCTATTCAATATAACAAAAGCTTAAACTAGATTTGTCACAATTCACAAAATATTATTTAATTTATTTATTATGTACATATTATAAATATTGAGGATATATAGAAGTTGAAAAATACATTTGATGTTTCATTAATCTTGATGTATACACTACAACAAAACCAATGTTTTATGATTGCAAAATACGACTGCAATGAGTCGTAAAATCAAAAAATATGACTGGCCGCAGAAATTACTGTAGATGACTGCAATATGACTAACATGAGTCATTACCGACAAGTCGCTTCGGACATCAGTCATATTGGCAGTCATATTTTTTGGGGGGTATAATTATCCATAATTAGCCGTATTTTGCCAACAAGGCGTATATTTTGACTATCTTTGAGGGCTTGACTTTTTATTAAGTTGCCCGGGCAAACAAAAATAAATCCTACGTGGCATGTGACTCCACGTAGTCAATTTTTTTGGATGACATGGAATATGACTGCGGTCAGTCATATTTTGGCTGACGTGGAATATGACTGCGGTCAGTCATATTTTGGCTAATGTGGCATATGACTGCGGTCAGTCATATTTTGGCTAATGTGACATATGACTGCGGTCAGTCATATTTTGGCTAATGTGGCATATGACTGCGGTCAGTCATATTTTGATTAATGTGGCATATGACTGCGGTCAGTCATATTTTGGCTAATGTGGCATATGACTTTGTACAGTCATATTTTTTGTAGATGTGGAATATGACTCTTGTTAGTCATATTTTTGAATGATGTGGAATATGACTCTTGTGAGTCATATTTTATTAATGTGAAATATGACTCTTATGAGTCATATTTTGGTTGATGTGGTACTTCACGTGGATGTCATTGATAGTTTATGACTAATTGCAGTCATATTTTGGAAAATACAAAGTCATATATTGGAAAAGATTCCATGTAGTTAAAAATGAATACGTATGATTTTAAAGATATACAAAAGATAATCATATTGGAAAAAAAAAATGTAAGAAGGAAAGCAACTCTCATCATTAACATTTATTAATCACCAATACAAAACATATATACTACAATGAATCATTCACAAAATTCAAAAAGGCCTATATTCCTTACAATAATGTGAAGATGGCTCTATTGGGTTGCAAGTAGCCTCCATTGACATTGTTTCAACTTTTGGTGCTTGCATAAACAATTAAAGAAATGGGAGGTTAGTGAATGAAAAACAAAGCTCAACCTTCAAAGGCTTACAACAATACAAAATATGTAGCTTAAGTTTAGGGTAGGAAAAATAAGAATGATGATGGAGAAAACAAGAAGAAAAAATAGACAAGTACTAAGAGATAACAATAAACAAGAATTAAGATGCAACAAGAAACAAGAAGCAACAACTAAGACACAATAGGAAACAAGAAGCAACAACTAGGATACAACAAGAAACAAGAAACAACAACTAGGACACAAAAAGAAACAAGAAGCAACAACTAAGACACAATAGGAAACAAGAAGCAACAACTAGGATACAACAAGAAACAAGAAACAACAACTAGGACACAACAAGAAACAAGAAACAACAACTAAGATACAACAAGAAACAAGAAGCAACAACTAAGACACAACAAGAAACAAGAGTTAAGATCCAACAAAAAGAAACAAGAAGTAAGAATTAAAAAACAACAAGAAGAAACAAAAAAAAGAACTAAAAAGAAGATAAGAATTAAAATGGTAGAGAAAGAATGAGTTTAGATGCAATAACAAGAAACAAGAAGCATGATTAGAACTAAGAAGCAACAAGAAAGAAGAGATAAGATGCAACAAAAGACAACAACTAAGAAACAATAACAAGTATGAGCTAAGAGACAATAAAAGGCAAGGAAGAAGGGCCAAAAGAAGTGGCGGTTAGGGTTTTAAGATCCTAAAAAGTGGCGGTTAGGGTTTCAAAACCCTAAAAAGTGACGGCTAGGGTTTCAAAATCCTAAAAAAAGTGGCGGCTAGGATCTCAAAACCCTAAAAAAGTGGTGACTAGGTTCAAAATCCTAAAAAATAGGTGAGTAGGATTTCAAAATCTTAAACAATGGTTTTTCTAATTTTTTTTTGAATTGCCCGTATTTTTCTTGGGTTGCCCAAATCAAAAAAATGTCACTACTATGGAAATATGATTGACAATATGACTCAACGTTCCCCAAACATGTTCCCTACATTCCCTATGAAGTACTTTGGTGTTCCTAATAGTCGTATAGTGTATACTTATGAAGTAGAAGGCCCAAAAATGACTGACAGTCATATTTTGCAGTCATATTTTTCCTCAATGTATTGGCCTTCAAGAATATGACTGCAACTAGTCGTCAGTCATCCTCAGTCATATTTTTGCAGTCATAAAATACCCGTTTTCTTGTAGTGATAATGAATAATAGAGATATTCTATGAATATTCATTGAGTACCATATAAAATTTTCCATCAATCATAGCCCTTTTATAGAGTTTGGTGCAAAGATTGAATTTCTTACCCTCCTCATACTATGTTTGCACTATTTAATAGATATCTCTAATATCAATCCAAATTCAACCTTCACATAAAATAGTTGCAGAAATTTCTTCAATCAACAATGTGAACAAAAATATAACATGTCCCAGACATTCTTCTTCGTAAGTGATCTGATAGTCAATGAGCTACAAGGTCTTCTTCAAGCCTCTTGAATTCCCATCATTGTCGTATAGGTATACCCAAGGTGTCACCAACATCTCCAAATTAAAGTAGCAACATCATGAGTACCTTAGTTGTGAACACTAATCATATTTCTTATCCCTTTATGGCTTGAATTTTTTTCATGGATTTATTCACATTTTTTATTTTACCTTTGTTTACAAATATTATTTACGTCAATTTCATCAAATTGATCATAACCTTTAAGTGCTCCAACGTCCATTTTCTAGATGATAAACATAGGGCTTGAAGGCATTGTTTCGTCCAACCAACTTCTCATTCATCCAATGTAACACTTGAATCTTGAAAAGGTAACCTTTCCTTGATAACCAATTTCATGAAATTTTGGTAAATGATATTTTTGTACAAAGATATAAGCAAAAATGTGCAAAATCTCAAAAAAGGATTGAGGCGTCGAGGGGATAAAGAAAAGTAATCTTTTAAAGACTCAAGAATTACGTTGAATGAATGAGAAGATGTTTGGACAACTGAAAACATTCAGTTGGCCTGAAGCATTCTCATCGTCATCCATAATATGGATATCAGAACACTTCAGGTTAAATGAACCAGTGTCGAAGATTTTAAAATACGAACATTCAACTCTCTGTCGTGCTCCGTCGTCGTGCTGCGTCGTCGTGCTTCGTCGTCGTCGTTCTCCGTCGACATTGCGCCTTGTCGCCCACCACCCGTAACCTAAGCTCCAAGCTTCCTCACTGCCGTTTGCGGAGTACGGAGTAACTTGGATTGTGCCTACCCTGAGTGAGTGACCAGCCTTTTGTTTCACCAGGTGACGATCCTCCGCGTGTCTCGTTTTTCGATTTTGTGATTTATCAACTTCAGTTTTTTCTGCTGTGAGTTGGATCTTGCGGCTTTCAGGGTCGTTGAATTGGTGCTGGCGTGAGCGGGAATTGGTTCTAGGAATTGAGACTGCAGGAGTGGAGTGGTGCTGTTTTCTTAGGAATTGTGGTTTTCGTGATTGAATTCTTTTAGGGTTTTAGGTTTAGGGTTTTAGGGTTTGTGGATTGTCAGGGGTGTCAATTGGGGTTAGTGTTCATGGTACAATGATTACTCGTCTGTTTTTTGTTTTCGTTTTCTATTCTGTATTTTGTAGGTAGTAATTTTGAAGATTCGAGAGTCAGTGTGAGCTTACTTCTTAACTATGCTGGTGGATGTTTGAAGGTATCGTTGAGAGCCGCAATGCCGACTGTCAGCGTGGGCCGCGATCGCTTGTTCGCTGCCTTGGAGCAGACTTACAGTAAGCGTTACTCTGGTTCTTGCATTTGCCCTCTGCGGTAATGTCTATTCTAATGACAATGCGCTTACGTTTGCGTTTACGTTGGTGCAGCTGACCAAGAATTCGATGAGCTTTGCTTTGATTTCGGAATTGAACTCGACGATGTGGTATGCGGGCTTTCATTTAGAATGGCATTTGTTACATTGAGATTTTGGTTTAGGGTTTAGGTTCTGCAGTCGATTTTGGGATAGGGTCAAATGTGATGTAATTTGAACTCGTGCAGACCACTGAGAAGGAGGTGATGCGTAAGGAGAAGCATGTGGATGAGGAGGCAAGTGCAGATGAGGAGATCATTTACAAGATCGATGTGCCTGCTAACCGGTATGTAGTGTGACCCCCTGCTGAATTTAGTTTGGAGAAAATTCAGGGGATTGTCTTAAGGTCTCCAATTGCAGGGATTTGGAGGCGCTGACGAGTGCTCGTATGCCTCACGTAGAACTTTGGTGTTTGTATGCAGTTATGACTTGCTGTGCTTGGAAGGCTTGGCGAAGTCATTGAGAGTATTCACCTTGAAAGATCCTATTCCTACTTTCCGCTTGTCTGATATTCCAAGAAACTCAGTACAGAGGATGGTTGTGAAATCAGAGGTGTGTAGTAATCTGAGCAATCTATTCCATTATATGAAATTCTACACTAAATCACACTGGCTAGCCAGCGAAATTATGTCCTTTTCTGAAAGTTCTGCCATCATGAGGTCTCTTCTCTGCTTCTTGGAGATACTATAAAATCCTGGGGATGATGATGTCACAGACGTGAATGTGCAGACTTCGTTAATCAGACCGCATATTGTATGCGCTGTGCTCCGGGGAGTTACTTTCAACGAAGCGCGTTACAACAGTTTCATCGACCTCCAAGACAAGCTTCATCAGAATTTGTGCAGGTGGGTTTACTTTTCGCTATTTTCAATTAGCTACTCATAATCTGTTGGCGTAAGTGAGGTCAATCAACCATCGGTTCTGATGCCTGAGCAAATAGCGTATTGAAACATTGCTTACAGCATTTTCAATGTACTATATTTGGGCGAATGAGATTGGATGAGGCGTATCCCTCTGTTACTTATGACTTTCAATCTGTAACTCAAAAACGTATATCATCTTGTTTGCATGCAGGAGGAGGACTTTGGTTGCAATTGGAACCCATGACCTTGATACTCTTCAAGGTCCTTTCACTTATGAGGTGCGCTCTCGTTTCGGTTTGAATAAGTTTCCTTTTCGTTGTCGCGTTTTTGCGCAACATAGCAGGCACCCTAGTGCATGGGAGTGAATTTTCAACTCAAATTCAGCAATCACTTTTATTCCTTGGTACGCATCGTATGGCGTAGTTCTCCGTGATATCTGAGCTTGCTCACTTGGATAACTTTAGACTGAATGTTTTGACATGTATTTCTGCAGGCTCTACCACCAGCCGATATCAAATTCGTTCCTCTGAAGCAGGTGGACTTGTTTTTGCATCCAGATGTTTATAAACATGCAGGAATCGGAGGTTTATGTTAATCGTTGGTTAGATTTGTGGGATTTTACAATAAGCTTAATGGATTAATGTATGCCCTTTATTCTCACGTTGGCTTTTGTGTATCTGCAGACAAAGGAATTCAATGGTGTAGAGTTGATGGAGTTCTACAAGGTGACTCCAGCGTGACTAATTGTAGATTTTATTTTGGTTTTGAGTCTAGAGATTGGGAGATTGTAACGAAGAATGTAGTTGCTGGAAACTCTATCAAGAATGGACGAGGATTTGAATTTGTTGGCTCTCGGAGTTTATCTGAAGAAACAGAAACACTCTGCAAGACGTGAATTGATTTGTTGTGCTGTCTTTACAGTCAGACATAAAACTGAAGAAATTTTTGCCCATCATTGAAGACTCTCCCGTGTATCCTGTAATCTACGACAGCAAGAGGTAATTAAATGAGTTTCTTTTTTAAGTGTTGCAGGTGTTGGAATTGACCGTAGCGCTCCCTGTCTGATGAACGAGATTCTGCAAGAGTACTATTTGGTATTGCAGTTTTCATGATCTTAGCAATCAGAGTTGTTTCTTACATGAAGAGACTGAGTTTTCTGTCTGGCTGTGGTTCACCAGGAGAGTTTTGTCCTTACCCCCAATCATCAATGGAGCACACTCTGCGATTTCCCTGAAGACAAAGAATGTTTTTATCGAGTGCACAGCTACGGATTTGACCAAGGCAAAAATTGTGCTCAATACTATGGTATGCTCTTGGGTTGCTTTGGCCTTTTGTACTTCTGTGAAATTCAGTTCTTGCTTTTCTAGTTTAAATGAGCAGGTCCTGATGAAACCGTGTTTTGCGTTGGTGCTATGTGGGAAAGGTTACTATGTTCTCGCAATACAGCAATCCCCAGTTTGAAGTGGAACCTGCGGAGGTGATCACAGCCGATGGGAAGTCCAAGCTTTACCCAGATCTTTCACTTCGTAAGTTCGAGGTTGACATGGATTATATCAATCGGACTATCGGAACCTCATTAACTGCAAAAGAGGTGAGAAAATTAGATCATTGCACAAATATTACTTCCAACAATTCCTATTCAATAACCGGTCGTAAGATTCTTCTCGACGGATGAACGAGTAATCTTTTGCTTGCAGTTAGATAATTTTCTTCGCAACTGGATTAATGTTTCACTAGTAAATTTACGAAGTCTGATTTTAACCAATGCTGCGGTTCAACAGTTCGGGTGCAATAAAATCTGCAACCCAGTTGATGTAACCTCGATGGATGCGCTAGCTGTGATCCAAGAGGTTGAGTGCAACAGTTCGTGACATAGTGAGCTTGGTGAGACTTGTGCTAAATTGACTGTGTTATATCGTTTTGTGGTAGGTCGCAAAGTTGTTGAACAAGATGCAGCTGCAAACAGAGGTGGAATCTCAGTCAAGAATTCGAGTATCTGCTCCGCCCACAAGGAGTGACGTTCTGCACGCTTGTGATATTGCCGAGGTCAGCATTATTTCCGGATAAAGTTGTTTTTATTTTGTTGTTTAGCTGTTTTGCAGCGAATGAGGTACTGAAGGTGTCGCGCTTTCAGGACGTTGCAATAGCGTATGGTTACAATAACATCACAAGGACATTGCCGCAGTCACACACTCAAGGCAAAGAACGGCCGTTGAATCACTTCACCGACTTGATAAGACAAGAGGTACGAGCCTTTTCTCGTGCTATATCTCGTATGTTCTAAGGGCCTCTAGCATTGCTTTTCTTTTGAAATATGTGCTCGTTTAAGAGGACATACCATTCTTTGAATATGATCAGATTTGTGGTTGTCACTCATGTATTTATCTTAAGATGCTGCGGCTGGTGTTACTGTTTCAGGTTGCAATGGCAGGATTCACTGAGGTAGTGACATGGATATTGTGCTCTCTTGAAGAGAATTTTAAGATGGTGAATCGTAAAGACGATGGAAATACAGCTGTAATCATTGGCAACCCAAGGTCGGCTGATTTTGAGGTGACTACTGTTTGACCTTATATATATGTGTGATCTTGTTGGCGACCAATTGGCTATCACGGTTGCAGCCGACATAGTATCAGTACGACCTGCAAAGCGAGGCAATATGTTCGTTGCAACAGCGCATGGTCAACGGACTTCAACCGTTATTACAATTATCTTTATGTCTATCGTCGTTGCAGTCGACAGGGTATTATTAGAAGTTCTTTCTAGAGTGGATACTGAAATGCAGATGCTGCTTGTACCATGGCAGGTAGTACGGTCAAGTCTGCTTCCAGGCATGCTGAAGACCATGGGTTCAAACAAAGACGCACCCCGACCACTGAAGGTTTGCCATTTAACCTTCCCCTCTGTATTTTCTTGAGTTCTTTATTCTAAGCTTTAGAATAGTGTGGATGCTAAGAACTGATAAATTGGTACATGTGATTTCAGCTGTTCGAGGTCTCGGATATTGTGAGACTGGACAGCAAGAAGGACGTGGGTGCTGCTAACAGACGCCATTTTGCTGCTGTGTATTCGAATTTGAACTCTGGTTTTGAGGTTCGTTAAAATTGAGTGTATATGAAGTGGTTCTATGTAATGTTTGTCCAGGTCCCAATCCCAAGTCTTTGAGTATTTTCAGCCCTTAAATAATGTGTTCTTAATTGCTGTTCTGATGATTCTGGTTTCGTGATTTCTCTCTGGATTGACGGTTTGTCTTGAAAGGCGCTAACTGGATTGCTTTGTCCATATGGAAATAGGTCATTCATGGCCTTGTTGACAGACTGTTCGAAGTAATTGGTGTTCGGCCTGCTGAATTTGACAAGGCGTCAGGAACCTACAGTGAAGATGGTTATTACATTACTCCATCCCAGGTACATCACTCTATTCCCTCTTTTAAATGTCCTGGTCAATTACAGACTTCTAAAGACTCTTTACATTACGTGGCAGATGTCATATTATGGTTGCAGTAACGATCTACATAATTGAGCTGATTTTCTTTCTCTGCAGGAGCCCGAGTATTTTACAGGACGGCAAGCCAACATCCATTACAGAGGGTCTTGCATTGGTTCCTTCGGTATTGTCAGCCCGGAGGTCAGTCCTCTGGATGAGCGAAAGTCTGTTTTGTTGAAGCTGTGCATTACTGCTTGTGTGACACTACCGGGATACCGGCTTGAGTTCTGCTCTGATGTCGTTTATGTTTTGAGCAGGTTATGCAGCGTTTTGACATCACGGATCCGTGCTCAGCCGTGGAATTGAACGTTGAACCGTTTTTGGAACTTTAGCGTCCTCAATTAACTTGGTTGTTTCGGCGCCGAAATTAGTCGCAGTGTTGTAGGCGGACTTTTTTCCTAAATGTTGCTATTGTAGAATATTTGCACCTGGACATTGCAGCGTTCCGTGTATTTGGACTCGGAACCTCCAGGCAGAGTTGTATGTCGTTGTGTACACGACTCAACATAGTAATTGAATTCATGGTGACGAAATTGTTTGGAAACGACGGTACTTGTAATTGACCAAATTTCTGAGGCCGCATAGTGGTTCTCTCCCAAGGATTTTGACTCGTATATTGTAACGACAAGGACGACTTTCGAGCGTTGGGAATTGTGCCCATACTAGACATCAAGCTCATGAGAGGTAGTGATAGCAGGAATGTATTCCGGTGATGTAATGTACATTAGCAATATATCTGGATGTTTGCATAATTGCAATATTTGATGAGTTTGATTTATAAAACTTCAAGTATCGACAATCTCATGATACGCATACTAAATTGGTAATGGAAATCAACTTTTGCCCATGTGCAGGTTTGGTGGAGCATGGACGGGGACTGGTGCTACATGTCCGTGTGCAAATCTGCGGGGTAGAATATTTTGAATATCTGAAAAATCATCGGTATACTCTCATGGCAGAACCACCCATAGTCGACCACTTAAATAAATGTTCTAGAGCAGTATTTATTCTAGAGCAGTATAAGGCAATGTAAAATTTCTGCCGCGTATAGGAGATAGAAATCACAGGAATTTCAAGTTTTTTTGGTAATTTTATGCCTTGAATTGAAATTATTATGAGTTTTGGAAGCCAAAAATTGGCCTAGACCCATGTCCAAAGTATAGACTCTTCCAATTCTGATCATTCAAGAACTACTTTCTTGCTCATTGCTTTGAGACATGTGTCATAATCTCATTAGTCCCAACCTTGAAAAGGAGAAAAAATCACATTTCAAGCTTTGGTTAGAAATCTATTCCAGCCTTGGTTGGAAATAGGGGAGGCAACCCATTTTTGACCACTTGAGCAAATACATGTATTTGCAAGGTGGGTTTCTTCAATGAAGAAATTTTCTTGTGTGTAGCAATAGAGTTGGGGAGGTGTCCATACTTTTTCAGATTTTTATTTCTTAAAACACAATTACTAAAATTTTTTTTGCTGAAGATTCTATTCAACCCATATTAGTCATATAAACCTTCCCATTTTCAACCAAGGGTTGGTTGCAAAATCCAACAAGGGTTCATTGCAATATTGAGAGTCTTATAGCCAATCATAATGCGCCACAACTGTACTTGGAATTGTGTCATAATTTATTGTTGTTCGTTTGTTGTTGCACAAAAAGAGAACAACATATGTCGCTAAAATGGAGGGCTGACCAAGAATGGGTTGCCTCCCTTAGATGCACCTTTCAGGCTTAGTATGGACCCTTGAATGCAAATGGGTGGTTCTACCATAACTACCTCAAAGTCATTGGCTTCGAAGATAGTCATAGTAAAAGTCAAATAGTTTGAATGTAAGACAAGTGTACTCTAGTCAATAATATTGTGGCAAGTGGACAAGATATTCCGGAATGTCATTGAGGAGAGGGTCAAAATAAAGGCCAAACCGCATGCAGGGATTGGACCAGAAGCTTGGAGCTCCAAGTGCCAAGCTTGGAGGTCTGGTCCATGCCACATCTTGCCTCCAAATGCGCATCCATTCTCCAATTAAAATATCCACTTTTTTTTTGTAATGCTTGTAATTTAGTGGCATGTAGCAACCAATCAATGAGGCACGCCATAGAGGCAAGTCTTGGAATACGTGAGACGAAAAGACTCAAAAAGAGAATACTTTTAGAAAAATAGTAAGTCAGGTTGATGGGAAGAACATGCTTGCAAATCCTACAATTGAGGGGGGAGGAGAAAGGGGACAACCATTTTCCCATGAAACCCTTTTCGAGGTTGACCGTTTTCCCATGAAACATGCCATTTACGTACTCCTATTTTATCATTTGTTTCAACTTTCACATGTCAACAAACCGGTTGATGCCTCCTATTCCACAAGAATATTATATGTCCAATACTCTTGTCATCTTGTTGCTCTATTGTAAGAAAAAAGACCGTCATACACGGTCTCTTATGAAAGAAAAAAAAAATGAGTACACCTAGGCAAAGCTACCAATAGCCCTCAACTACAGAGATTTCTCACTTTGAATCGGTAGCCCAGAATTTCGAAAGGGAAAAAAACAGCTTGCTCTTCTACCCTGGGTTGCAAGCTTTCGTCACAAGGAGAGCGCAGGTGAGGACGACCGCTGCCTTTCTCACCCTCCGATCCGAAGAGAGTCGAGGTTATCAGTCTTCAATTCTTGCAATTGCTACGAAAGAGAAGGCCCTGCTTTTCAAATTGGAATCTCCTTCAGTTTTCAGTTGCGATTGATCGATCGATCAACTTGCGTAGGTCGCTGCAATTTGCAACAGATGTTGGTGAAGCTCCTTTGGAACAGAAAGAAAGGGAGCATGGCCAGAGTCAATGGTGCGGACTTCCTGGGGACGGTTGCGCGAAATGAACAGGTCTTGGAACTTGGGTTGCAGGCACTTATCCTGCGAGGTCTTCACGTAGACGCGCGGCACGGAGTAATAGCCTTTTGCTGTGAACGTGGTGGCATCGTCAGATACCATTGGCATGGGCTTCAACAGCATCATGCCTAACTGCACATCCTGTGGAACACAGCATTTTCGGTTATCATAAAAAGGCAGAACTGAATTGGCCGACGGAAGTGCTTGGAGCAAGACAGCTGCATATTTATTTTTTTAATAAAGAGATAAGAAGCTCACCTTCGGTGAACAGTTGCTAAAATAAGCCCGTTTTGCAGCTTCTGCTTCAACGTAACCAGAGGTAGGCATTGTTCCAGCTCCATTCGCGAAATTGTACCTCACATCCTTTTTGGACTCGCTGAACACCTGCACAGACGAAAAAACTTTTACTCCGAGTACTCGGGAGTGATTCCTAAACTTGATCATGACGCAAGGCGATTCCCAGATTGACTGGTTACTTGAGTGCCATGCGCGATACTAGTTTCATCTTGTTTCGGTAATAAGTTTTGGACTTGCTCTGGTTGACGAGAAATTTGAACCTTAGATGGAACACCCCCATTTCAAATTGCACAGTGCAGTTAAATTTTTCAAATTAAACCAAAGCACAAAGAGCAAAATAGGGGCCAGTTAGATGTCAAGCATAGCCCACTACCGTTAGTATCCAGTCACTCTTAGAATTCACTCGCAAAGTAAAAAAGAGGTTTCCAGAATGATTCAGCTGACCTCTTCATGGACATCGCCAAGGGCCTGATCGCTGCACAACATGGGCGCCGCAATGTACACTGCAACGTGAACCTTGTCAGGGTACCTCTGTGAAGCTCGCGCTACCGACTGCCCCCCGTAACTGTGACCCACGAGAACGACCTGCACACAAACCCGGAGTTTTAGAGACCAGAATGCTTAAGAATGGGACTCGAAGAACTGACTTCGAGGGGGTACGTACAGATGCGAATTACCTTTTCAGATTCTTCAAGAGATCCAAGGACGGTGTAGAGAGGCTGGTTGTATTGGTCGAAGGACTTCACGTCATCGGCCCTCACAGTGCTAATTCCCGCGCTTATCAGATCCACCGCCGTCACACGATGGCCAGCACTTTCCATCAAGTGTTTGGTCTTGAACCAGCACCAGGCTCCATGCTGATACCCGTGCACCAACACAAAATGCTTCCTCCCCATTCTTGCAATCAACCGAGAGAGCCGACCTTGACAGAAGAGAGTGAGCTGCTACCGCTGAAGAGCCAACCAAGGGGTAGCCAATCAAGCAAACATGGGCGAACGAAGCTCCCTTGGTCATTCGAGGAAATCGTCGCTCTAGCTTTGCCTGCTGGACTCATCACGGACGAGGATCAGAGCAGCTCTGCTGGAAACTAAATACTGTACCTCCTCTCGAGAGCACAAATACGATCTAAAGTAGCAAGTGCCACATTTGGAGCCCCAAAATGCTCAACGCAGCAAGCAGAGAGACAACGTACACCCTCTAGAGATCACTCGGGAGTGAAAGTCAATGGCGTCATTTCCAGAGCCTAGGACGTCGACACACCACGAAGTTTCCACTAGGACTTTCAATCTCAATCAAGACAAAAACTGGTGGAAGGGAGACAAAGACGGAGGCAACCAACTTTCGATACTTTCAAAAAAACTCCAAGCTACCATACTACTGCAACATTTTGCCTCAAAACCTTGACACAAAAGGAAGGCTACCGACTCCGATACATGCACTGGAAGAAACGAACGGAAGATCGAGGATCAGGAAGACTGGGTGCTACCGGCCAGATTCGCAACAACCTTTGACGACCCTTCTACGTACAATCGACATTGTTACAGAAACAGAAAAACGGTTTCCAGAGTTCAGACAAAGACCTACCTCCAAACGCCAGAAGATCGAGTGCGCTAGCTCCTCACAACGCTCCTGCTAATGTTACGGATCTCGATGTGGGAAATCGATCTCAGAAAAATTGTGTGTGCACTAGCTTCAGTTTGCACCCACACCCACACCTCCGGGTTGTTTGTGATGGAACTTCAGCACGAGTGCGCAACTATATATTGATCATGCATGCATGTGCTGGTGGAGCGATAACGTCGGTTGCGGCGGAGTCAGGAATGATTCATCAGCTGCCTGGGAATCAAAGGGGAATCAAACGGAATGTCCAGAAATGGAACCAGTTCCATTAAACTATTTGGATTCTTGTGATTCTTTGGAGGCGGGGAGGGATGGCGCGCTCCGTCTTTCTGGAAGGGTAGGAAGGTCAGTAATACGCTGAATGCTCTCACCTAGCTTTTACACTTGTCACGAATTACGACAGTGCATTGTTACTGTTAAATCAAACATTGTTTATCTATTTCTTGTTGGCAACTGCAAGAGGATTGTTTTGTTCCAACGCCCTGTAAGCATGCACTATTTGTAACACTGCGCACGTGCAAAAAAAATTTACGAATTTTGCCAAAAGTATTATCTCCAGGTGTGATCAAAACCAAGAGTAGGCTCTCCTGTTCTGATTTTACTCCTCTTCCACGTACTCGGTTTGCCTTTTTAGATCGCGTGTGGGTTGAAGTTGTGCCTTGGATGGGGGTGATCCAACGGTGCAGCGCGTTTCGTGAGTGTGGAGGGGTTGCCCGGGCTCGTGCGTGACGACGGAAGAGTGGGTAACGGACTGGAAAGTGACGAGGCTTTTGTGGGTTTCTTTTACAAATGTCTATTTTGGGGAAGAGGATAGGGTTAGAGTCAGCTCCTTTTTTATTCCAGGAGTTTCAGAATATAACAGTCATAACCGTCAGAAAAAAAAAAAAAAAAAAACCCAGCAATTAAGCATAGTTGGAGGCACCTGTTTCCACAAAATAAACGTTTTTGTAGTACTAGCAATTGAAAATCGTGAATTTTCAAGAAAAAAATGAGAATTTTGGGGTAAGAAATGTAATTACTATGAATTTTCAAAACTATGGATGATGCCTGGGTCTTTGAAACTACAATCACAATAGTTAGGTTAGAGAACCAAAATCTAAGGAATGGAGAATCTTCCAATCGGAGTTAGGTTGATAGGGACAGTTTAATTGCACTTTGGGGGACACTTTCAATTGAAGTCTACTTGTTGGGAATGGGTAGACGGTGTTTACGGACACCATAAATAAAAACAAGAGAAAGAAATATATCAAAAGCAAGAAGTTAGAATATATAAAGTAAGAAACTAAAATAGAAGAGATGTGTTGTTAAGACTAAGGATGTCCTCAATCTTGACATCCTCATATTTTACTACCTAATTTCTATTTGTAACCTATCTTATAACAAAAGTTGGTAAAAAAGAGCCGCACTCGATTTTGAGTGCGGTTCTTTTTTACCAACTTTTGTTATAGTGCTAGGAAGTTATACTTTTGATATAGAAGCTTCTACTTCTAATCTAGAAAGCTCTTCTAGAAGCTTCTTCTTACTTTATGTCCGTTCCAAATGGACAATTTTGGATGTTTTCACCTTGGATACATTGCCCAAGTATATAGTAGGGGGCGTTAGGGCTGAAATCTTTTGAAAAGTTGGATTTCCCCTTGGTTTGTTTAAACAATAGGAGGAGGCATCAAGGTTGATGTCATGACCTTTGGTGGAGTGTTAGGAGCTTAAATGGACGAATTCGTTGATGGATGAACTAATTCATGATGAAATGTGCACTAGTATGCAAGGAGTAATTGCTTGGAAATAGATATCTTCAAATGGTGGATTTGTGCTTTGGAGTAAGACAGCTCCACTTGGATGACAAGTGCGTTGGAGTTTGACCACTCCCAAATAAACCCGAACAAGTGTGCTAGAACTTAAAATTACACACCTCCAAGAGGAAGATAAAGATTCGAATAAAATATTAATTCATACTTTGAAGCATACTAGGACTTCTGCTTTGATGAATGGTTCTAGATAGAATCAAGAATAGAAAATACAAGTAGAAAAAAACTTCTTCTATTATATAAAACAAAGCTTGACAGCTAAATAAAAGAAATTATGACTCTAGAAAACTTGGAAACTCATTTCCAATTCTAGCACAAACTACAGGTTCACATTCATCAACCAAAGTCATATTAGTATATTAAATATGTTAGTGCAACTTGTATTAATTACTACAATAATAAAATTTTGCAAAAAACTCTAATTTCCTTCCCTCACTACTTGAACAAACAAGTCTAAAGGAACAAATTAATGATGATATTTGCAATTGAAATTAGATTGAAGTTAATTAAGTGATTAAAAGATGCTCAAAAAGATGAGAACTTTTCTGATAATGTTATATAAATTTCAATGGCATTCAACAACAACAAACCTCAAACAATAAACAACAATTTGTTCCAATAAATAATTCAAAAAAAGAATTCAATTTCATGAAAGTAAACAAGACTGTTAGATGAGAGTTGAGGCCTAAAGAGAGCCATTTTCAGACATGTTTTCCAAGTTGTTAACCAATGCATTGCTGGTCAAAATGTTAAATAATAAAATAATAATAACAAATTTTAAAATTTAAATAATAATATTTTTTGAAATAATAATTAAATAATATTATATGATGTGGTATTCTTCCAACCACGTCAAATTTATGATGTGACAAAGTTCCCAATCATTCATAAATAAATAAATAAATTTCATTTTAAAAATATATAATTTATTTATCATGTCAGTCAACTATCTCTCACAATTGAGCCTTGCAATTTGCTATATTTTTAAATTTTTGGCCATTGTTCCTTGCTATTTAAGAATTCACGGTCTTGTTGAGGACCTCAATCTCATCTTATGGATTTGATGGGCCACATGAAGCTCAAAATCATTTGACTATGTAGAACAAAAGCTGAAAATTTTGAAAGAGCATTTTGTTCGCCCTAGAATTTAGTCTTATACCATAAGGGTCAACTTACATGTGAGCCCAGTGGACAAAGAAAGCAATTAAAAGACAAGAACAATGCCATCGATGATCGGTAAGCGTGGAAGTAGGAGAGAGAGTTCCACCGATATCAGTGTATTAGACGCTGTAGAAGGAGCATAAAAGTGCTTTCTATATTTTGACCCTATTGACTCCTTCTGTCCACCGATACATGTAAGGAGGCCCTAAGAGCATCACCACCCGACCATCAAAGCGACCCCAACTTGAATGAACTGTGAGCGGTGGCCTTCCAAAAAAAACCACCCGACCCCAAAATCGGATGACCTCCATGTCGGCATGGCCTTCAAAAGTTGGTCGACCTGCAAAAGAGAGTCCATTTGATAATCGCGAACTGGCCTACAAAACAAGAAAAGACAAGACCTTCTACATCTCCGGAGGTGTGTTCTTCACCCTCGTCCGACCTTTTTTTACCTCCCATGGGCTTCTTGCCTTTCAAATTGAACGTAAAGTAACTCCAAGAAGAGCCGTTTACCTCACCTTTTGGCCTCTTAAGAGATCATGGAGGGGGGTCATGACCTCTAGTCGGCCCCTAAATTGGATGTCACCATCCAACGTACTGGCCTCAGGGCCTCCTTACATGTATCGGTGATCGGTGAAGCTTCACAACAGGTGCTACAGGAAAAAATAGTCATTCCACTTTTATGTGGACCCGGTGGGTGGGGTGGGAAACAATAAAAATTTCACACGCATTAGATTCTCTAGCTTCCACCAATGAGGTTGTCCACCGGTATCGGTGAAACTTCACCTCCTCCTTTCTCGCTTGCCCACCCCGGCAAGACAATTGGTGGAGCCGCTTTTGTCATCTTGCTTGAAATAGTTGGAAACTTGCCCACCGGGCTCACATGTAAGCTGACCCTCAAATAAGAGGTCGGGTGGTGATGCTCTAATTGTAGGAAAGGGTTGGCACCTTTCTGTTGCATACTTACTATTTTCCGAAAAAAATAAGGTTTGATAGATGCTGAAAATGTATAATTTTTTCCCACCAATCCATACCTCCAATAAGCAATGCGGTTGCCAACATACCGCCAAAAGTGTGGCTAAATTTAGTGTTTTCAGTGTTTCCGACAAGCTGGGAAGCCACCAAACTACTCCCACAAGGAGGCTCCGCCAAGATTAGTTGGCCGGATTGGTATTACGGAATGGCTGCATTTGGAACTTTTCGCCTTGCAGGTCAAGCCGCAGTTTTGGCGGTCATGCATGTAACTTACGTGGCCTGAAGTTATTGGCTCAGAAGCTCCCCCAGCCACCAATAGTAGGCCGTCACATGCAAAATTTGAGAGGTCCACGTCACCTGAACTCCCTAAAAACACCAAGTCATTGTTCAATCTTGGGGAGTTGCACATGAAGTCAATTTTGGTAGGATGTTCACATGAAAATTTTAACACGTATTAGCTTCTTTGGGTAGGAATATTAAATTTTTTTTTCCCATTGGGTGCCCTAATCTAAAGTTAAGGTGCATGCATTAGAATTTCCAGGCAACCACGGCAACTTTGGATATTATATGTGAAGGTTAAATTTGGCATAAATTAAGCCATTTTCGTTAAAAGAAACAAAAAAAATGCCTCATGTCATCTTGAATGTGATCGGTATGAGGTGATGTGGATCCCTGAGAATCTGTGAATCTGATGCGGAAATTCAATTTTAGCACCTGAGTATTGAATCAGACCTTCACGTATGGTAGCATGTGCAAAATTGGTCCTCCACTTCTCAAATTTGGCAAGTATGTAACTAACATAATGCATAATGCAAATATCCTAAAAATTAAACCCGGAATGACCAGAGTCATTGAAAGAGTGGTAAAGCCATCTGAAAAGTGGATACATTTTGGAAAAGAATGTTTGAGAAGTGTTTTTCAAGATGCTTTTGAGTGCAAAGCATTTTTCCTCTTCCAATTGCAATCGAACACCATTGTTGTCACCAATAATCCATCCCAAAACCGTCTCTCAACTCTCCCCAAATCGGGGTGAATTGAAACTTCGTTTTCCTCTCTCTTCTTCAATTTGTCAACTCTACTTATTGTTCACTTTTTGGGCATTGGAGTGCTTAAAGGTTAACCATGTATAATGCAAAAATCTCACTGTAGGAGGAGTTTAAGTCTGCTCATTGTCCATCTTAACCCTAGAGCGCCGCAGGTGCCATTCCGTGGCGTTCTGATGACAACATTGGTAGGTTGGATAGAATTCAAAAGCACTTTTTCATTCTCCTTTTCTTTGTTGACCTTTCATGTTGGGTTATGAAGAGAATCCAATTGAGTTTGTAGTCTTTTCAATGTTTGTCTTCACGTAAATGAGAAGTTATTAAAAAGAACGGATCACAAAATATGCTATTTTAGTGTATTTTGGAAAGTTGTTGCTCCTTGCTCTAAATCTGAAATTTCTCCACAAAAATGATATTTTTTGAGTTTGAACCCAACTAACAAAACGAAGGTCATCTACTCTAGTTTCTACGCCAATTTGAATTTTGAAGAAAATCCTAATATTGAATATTTTATTGCAATTTGAACTTCGGATGTATATTCAATGTCTATTATTTTCTAATTATGTAATGACACGGAAATTGAGATTACACCATGATGTTTGTCATTGTAATAGACACACATGGTGAAATTTTCAGATTTTTTGAAATTATTTTCTATTTAATATGATTTTTCTTCACTTTCTCTTCAGAAATTCTCAAAAAAAATCAATTTTCCACAAAAAAATCTGAAATTTTTGTGAAGTAAAGAAAACATTTAATTTCATCTCTGAAAAATAAAATAAAAAAATTTCATACATATCTAGTTGCAAAAGGGCAGCAAATTGAGTGATGGACAGTGAGGTTTGAAATCAATGGTCATGGGTCCGTCATTTAGGGGTTAACCACAACTTAATGGATCAACAAATCAATGGGTACTGTGCATCGGTGATGTTGCGGCTCATAGATTTTCGTGGATGACACAAGCTTCTAGGCCGCCATGCTCCAACTAATGCTGGCGGGCTCGGTAAGAAGCGGAGCTGCATACCCGTCAATCCTCTCCGCATTGGCGGTAAACTGCCAGCCAGCGGCACTCCGGATTTGAACCATCGGAAAGTTAAGACTGACAACGTAAGTGCACTGAAAGTGGGAAGCCAAGAGTCCAACTGAACGCTTCTCATAGCAATGAGGCTCAACCAGCATTCGAATGTCTGAATGTGCTGCGCCGGCACAAGGCTCTCTCAATTCGTTTGCCATTGGCACAACTAAATTCCGGCATTCACAACGGCGTTGACAATCAGCTTTGCACGGTGGGCAGAGGTTAGCCCACCGTGCAAATGAGAAATCTACAGAAAGTGTACAGGAACCGACGATCTCTTCTGGGTACAGTGCCTGTACCCAGTGATTTTCTTTTATCATTTTGGATAAGTAGACAGATATTTCTTCAGTACTCCTGTGATACTCGGGTGATACTCCTGTGATACTTGTGCGATACTTGTGTGATACTTGTGTGATACTTGTGTGATATTTGGGTGATATTCAAGTGATACTTGGGTGATGCTCAAGTGATACTTGGGTGATACTTGGGTGGTTCTTGGACAAGGTGGGTCTCACTTTAGGATTGGCTATTGAAGGGCTTGGAGTGCTTGGATAGGATGGAGGTGGGTATTGCTTTAGGGTTGGTCATGGTAGCCAACCCTTGCTCCGTTGTCTGTGTTTACTTGGTATATTGAATTTTGGAGTTTAGTTTCAAAACCAATTTGTTTTTGAAAGAAGAAGATTGTAGCTACTTTGCAAATTTGAAGTTGGAAAGAAAGTGACCAATGGAAATTTGATACTAAATCGAGGACTAAATGAACCGGGAGATTTGGATAAGGAGAGGATGCAACGGGTGCCCTTAGAAAGAAAAAACAAAAATAATTGACTTTTTCTATAAAGAAGAGGCAAATTACTAGGGCAGCTCCAAAACTTCCCAAACATTGCCTTGTACGTAGTCATGAAAGAGCATTGTCAATCTTAACAACGATTAAATGGATCAACAAACCATATATGGGCACCATAACATTGTTGTTGTTGCGACTCGTAGATAAGCTACTAGGCCGCCATGCTCCAACTAATATTGGGCTTGGTAAGAAAGGGAGTTGTCTAAGAGCATCTGCACCGCAACTTAGGGAGTGCCGCAAACTTGGTGAATGGCCAGGCCCGGCCAAAAAAAAATGCCCCATGGCAGCCACGGCCAGCGCCAAGAAATAGCTGGCCACGGCCAATTGTGACTAGTACACGGCCAAATCTTGAGTCCCCTCATGACTTAGTAAAGAGGGTTGACTGTTCTTTTTGACACCGAATTCAAGGTAGATGGCGCTATAGAGAACTCCATCGCATTTTATTTTTTTAAAATTTGGAACCAATGAAACGCTGGTCTAGTAATAAACTGATATGGTGGACTGAGTTTCTCGTGTTTTGTGAAGAATTGACTTGGGTGCTTCACTTTCACCGTTTTGCAATAGGGCAGACGAATGCCATAGGGCCCGGCCGCATCAGAAGAGCATGCCAAGCGGCTCAATCTTGCGTCTCCCTCATGTGCCAGCCGTGGGGGATGCTCTAAGGTATGTGCACCTAAAAGTGACACTCTCCTAATTGCGACACCTATCTGCACCTGTGTCACAATTACGAGAGGGTGTTTGTTTTGTTTTCTCTAACACAAATGAAGGAGAACCCTTTATGGCAAGAATAAAATACAAACACCCAGCCACAAGCGACCCGAGACAAATGAAAGACAACAAAAACAAAATAACGGGGGACCTAACAAACCAGGGTGACAGCAAGGAGCGGTCGTGAGCCACACCTTGCTGCCACGGGGAGCCTAGGGAGGTTCGTACTTACAAGAGAGAGTGTGTTCACTTTCAGGTGCACCATATACCGTTACTCAATCCTCTCCTTGGCGGTAAAAGGTCCCCGGCACTCCGGCTTTGAACAATACTGGAAAACCGGAATAGGTGCTGACTGAAACGGGGAGACCGACAGCCCAACGCTTTCAGTCTCGGATACTGTATGAAGCTCCCGGCACAAGGCTCCCGGCACAACTAAATCACTCACGGCATTCATAACTACGGCGTTGACAATCAGCTTCAGAGTTGGCTGCGGAGAGTGCAGCTCACTCACCGCAGTCGATTCAAATGGGAAATCTACGAGCCGCAACATTCATGGAGAAACGGTTCTTTTCTGTGTATAGAGCAATTGGTCTCACAAATAGTTTGAATGTGAGACAAGTGTGCTCTACTCCAAGGAGCATAGAAAGTGTGCAAGATATTTTCGGAAACGGTGTCTGTCTTTGAAGCTAAGGGAAGGTCAAAAGAACTCCTAAAGTTACGGTAGAAAATACCCATTTCTGATCTAAGGATACGTACACAACTTGTAGGGTGCAGCTATTTGCAATCAAGGCTAGAATTAGCTTTCCAATAAAAGTGAATGAGGTTTTTTTCTCCTTTTTAAGGTTGGGACTAATAAGGTCAAGTCACGTGTCCAAAGTAGTGAGCTAGAAAGTACTTCTTGAATGACCGGAATTGGAAGAGTCTATACATTGGGTATGGGTCTTGGCTAACTTTGGGCTTTCATGATTCACAGTAATTTCAATTCTAGGCATAAAATTATCCAAAAATTTGCAATCCTTGTAATTTCTATCTTCCTACACAGTAGAAAGTTTACATTACCTTATACTGCTTGAAAACATTCAAGGAATGGCTTAAATGGTTGACTATAGATGGTTCTATCATAATCCTAAGGCCCTTTGTTCATCAAAAAACATTCAAAGTTGCCATTTTTCATATTGCGAAGTGCAAAAAAAATTTACTAATTGTTTTTTTTTTTGCATATTTTACTGCAGGATTTTGCACTAGACTAGTATAATAATGTGGGGTAGGAATTTTAGAAACTATCACCTTTAATTGTAGAATGCAAGAAAATTGTGTTTAAAGTGAAGAAAGCAGGGTTTTGAGCACGTTCCTTGACTAGATTATTTGACTTTGAATGTTCTTAACTTCAAATATTTGCACTTAACATTTAAATTTTTAAATTTTTTATGTTGAAGATTTGAGTTCAAAGTCTAGGAAAAAAAAATTCAAAAAGTTAATTGACTTTCATTCTTTAAAAAATTGGTAAGCAGAAGTTGGTATAAGATTAAAGAAAAAACTAAATTATTACTAGCTTTAAGATGGAAGTAAAAACACACTAATCCCAGTAAGCATATCTAACCCTATGAAACTTTTTCTTTGGGGAAATGGTAAAAATTAAGTTCAAAAATGAATCCATTACATTATTTTCACAAGAATTTCCTATGATTGCTCGCAAAATAAGAAGCTCTATAAATTTCACATCATTGATCCAAATGGAATGAAATCAAAGTTTTCCATATAGACAAAAATATATTCTATGAGGGAAAAAAAGTAAAGTGTTTGACCAAAATGTAGGAAAAATTTCAGCCCATTTGACCGCATGGATTGAAATATTATAACCCTTGAAATGAGAAAAAAAAAACCTTTTTCATTCCTGTAAAACGGAGTCAACATACTTTGGTCCCTTTCAGAGTATAATTCTTGTTCTACACAAATATGAGGATTTTGACCATTCATAAGTATATAATGTTGGTTCACTCATGGAAAATTTTAGAAGCAACTAAGATGTTAGCTTATACTAAATCACTTTGCAATGCAAGCACTTTAAGTGAATTGGCAATACATGAAGCATTTTTTGACGATTTCTTGTGCAATAAGGAAATTTTCATTTGAAATACAGACAATGAAAATTTAGAGACAAACATTTGAAACATGTGAAAAAAATTTCAAGAATTTTGACTTCACAAATAAAAAGATAATAGGACTTGAAGTTAGAAGAAAATGTTTTTAATCCTAAAATCACTCCAACATAACTAATAAAGTTTGACTCCTCTTAGAATGAGATTTGGGGACTAAATTTTTTTTTTTTGGACAATTGTATGCCATATATTTGGCATACATGCCAAATTTGAAAAATTAATGAGCTTTTTTGCAAAAGATTTCCAAAAGATTCTCAAATTGCTCGAGTTGTCTCCAAAGTTCAAGGTTGTATAACTTTTGATCCGAGCACTCAATTAGAAGAAAAATTATTTTTTCATCAAAGAGGTACATATTCATACCTTGTGTCCAAATTTCATGAACACCCAACCAAAAATGATTTTGTAGGAAGCTACCCAAGATTTATTGCGTACGTTGAATGGACACTTGGTCTTTAAGGGATTAAACAAGATTTCATTACAAGTTGCAAACAAGCAGAAGAGACCATCCAAATTTAATTTGAGAGGGTGATTTGAGGTTTTTGATATGCTTTTCAAATGTAACAAGTTGATTTGAAGTTCAATGTAGAATCACGGCTATTTTAAGATAGGTCTAATCCATTTACTAAGTGTTAGACTATGTTATAATGCTAAATTGAGGATGCTTGAATGTTATGAATGAAGGACTTGGATTAGCCTTTTAAATTTTACTAATAGTCGAACTCAATTT
Organism: Antitrichia curtipendula; assembly: GCA_951230915.1. Lineage (NCBI taxonomy): Eukaryota > Viridiplantae > Streptophyta > Bryopsida > Hypnales > Leucodontaceae > Antitrichia > Antitrichia curtipendula. The sequence goes on from OX579635.1 coordinate 27,583,722, forward strand.
TTTTCATTTCTTTTATAACTTGTAAGATAGGAGGTCGATAATGTGATTGCACTTTAAATGTGACCTCTAGAGCAAAGGTATATATATTTTTTTTCAATGTACAAATCACACTTGTCAATGCACCAACAATGAACATATCAAAAGATCATTGCTTTTAGTGAACTATGTAATTCTAACTTCAAAATCTACATCTAAATCCACAAAGGTTCAAAAAATATGAATCAACTTGTATTAGATGCCATTTCCATTTATCTTTCCATGAAAATTTACTAAAAAAACATGACAAAATTATCCACCTACCCCAGTTGTGAATCAATTGTTAAGTCCTAAAATCCTAAAGCCATTTTTTTGTCAAAAAACACTCAAAATTGCCATTCCTACTGCATTCATCCAACAAAAGAAAAATAAATTCAAAATCTTACCACAATATTTTATACTTCACTTACCTCTGATCATGTGGTAAAAAATTTACAAAGTGACCACACAAATTGGAAGATATTAGCATTCAAAGTTGGAAATACAACTTTTAAAAAGCTAGCATGCAATTTCAAATGACTTTGACTACCATTTGTAGAAAAAAATTTGCACTATAGACTTATTGAATAATTGTATTGAAACTCTAGAGATTAAAAAAGAATACACTTAATATTCTTTACTTAGAAAATTGTTAAGTAGAAGTAGGTTCAAGATTGAACAAAAAATTAAATTGTTAAATTTCTAACTAAGTTGGAATTGAAACACAATAGTCTCAATTGTGAGATTGTTCAAGCAACAAAAGTGAACCTTGTCAAACGTTTTTTTTGGAAAATTGTGAAAACTACATTCAAATTTTGAATTCTTAAAATTATTTTTGGAGAAGATGCTTGGATTGCCTGAAAAACAAGATTGCCCATAACTTTCTCATCACTAGTCCAAGTAGAATGAATCAAAGCTTCGCATGTAGACAAAATTATTATATTTTTGAGGGGAGAATTTTTTATTTATTTTAATTTTAATTTATTTCTTGGTATTGCCCACCAATTCATCCTAATTTTGACTTATCGTGCTGTAACTTTTGTTTCCAAACATTGATTAAAATAAAAATTATATTCCCATAAAGCTTATGTGTTTTCCAAGCTTCACATTAAGTTTTAGGAAACTGCAATGAATATTGAGACCATACAAGCCTATCCAGAAGTCCCATTTTGTCCTCCATAGGGACAATGGGACTTTACATGTAAAATGATTGCTTTACGGACTTCCTACCTTATAGATAGGATAAGGAAGAGTTTTGGAGCTCCATCTATGGACAAAGATATTATTAAAAGCATTGGCAACGCAAACTTTCCTTTCCTTTCCTTTTGAACGCCTAAAGGGTGGAGGATTCCTTTTTTTTTGCTACTCATCAATGTTCAAAATATTTTTTAATACTTTCCCAGCTATTTTTCAATTTACTCTTGTATTGAACCTTTTTTTCAAGTACCCAAGTCTTTTGATTATTTATCCATTCATTTGTCCTAAATAAATATCTTATAAATTTTTTCACCGTATTTTTGTCTGAACAAAATAAATTTTCAAATTACAACCACTCTTTATTTCTTTATTTCTTTTTTCAATGTGCCAGTTGCATTCTTTCTACCGGCGAATTTTGACCTAGCCGCTGGTTCTTCCAAGTTCAATTTTTTAATTTTTTAATTTTTACACAAATAAAGGAGGACATAACATTCAAGAGCCTTCAGAGAGGCTGCCTTTGCCTCTCTGAAGTCTTCATCCACGAAATGCATCCACATATTATTAATGTAAGCTTCAGGACCGAGACAATGGCAGTACATTTATGGTGCGATCTATTTATTTGGCTAATTCTAGGACAAAATATACAAACAAACAATTATAAAGATACATGGTCTGACAAAAACCAAAGAATTCATTGAATATTATATCAATGAAATCTAACCATTCGCCATCAATAACTAAATTTGATTTTTTTGTCGACAAGAGAAGCTCTTTATGTACACTTGGGGTGGTAGGAGATAGAACAATCCATGTGGGATATGTAACTTAGAGTTTGTAATTTCTCAACCGCTCATAATTAAGTCTAAAGTAGGAATTGTGTTAAAATTATAATTTCAGACCTCATTTAGGCATAGTGGAATACCTTTTTTCAAAACAAACTGAACTAAAAAAAGTTGTGGAATCAAGCTAAGTTTCATCTCCAAAAATCCGTTTCAGATTTAGATCTTCCAATCAAAAGTTATGGACAAATTTCAGACAGGATGTATGAAAATGTCAAAAAAAAATCCTTTCAAACCCCTCTATGAAATTTGTCTATAACTTTTTAGTGGAAGATCTAAATCTAAAACGTATTTTTGAAGATGAAATTTAACTTGATTCTCCAACTTATTTTAGTTCAAAGTATTTTGGAAAAAATTATTTTACTATGCCTAAATGAGGTCTGAAATTATAGTTTTAATACAATTCTTAATTTAGACTTAACTATGAGCGGTTGAGAAATTACAAACTCTAAATTACATATCCCACATGGGTTGTTCTACCTCCTACCACCCCATATGTTCATAAATAATTGTCTTCTAGTTCTAAATCACAGAACATGAAATCAATGGCTTACAAAGCAATGTGACGGAATTCAAACAGTGAAATTTTTGACCTGAATGAATTGGTTGTAATATGTTCAAAGCTAATTTTTGTGTTCAATTTCCCAATAATCCGATTGTGCAGTCATGACCTTGGCACTGAGCAGAAGTCTGATATTATTGACGCGTGGCTTATTAGCTAATGTTGGGTGTGAAATATTCCACATCATTCCGTCAGAGGGAAGGCAGCTGCTCTCACAGCTCTTGAATGTTATGGACCTTTACTTTTTACACAAATAAAGGAGGACCTTTACATAACATTCATGAGCTGTGAGAGGAGCTGCCTTGCCTCTGACGGAATGATGTGGTATATTCCACATCATTCCATCCAAAGGATGAAATGGTGTGGAATATTCCACACCCCACATTAGCTAATAAGCCACGCGTCAATAATATCAGACTTCTGCTCAGTGCCAAGGTCATGACTGCACAATCAGGTTACTGGGAAATTGAACACCCCCAGTTCAAGCAATACAGAAAAAAATAGCTTTAAACCAATCAATTCATTATGTTTGAATTCCCGCTCATTGCTTTGTAACCATTCATGTTTTGTAATTCAGAATTAGAAGACAATTCTTTATGTACATATGGGGTGGTAGGAGGTAGAACAACCCATGTGGGATAAGTAATTTAGAGTTTGTAATTTCTCAACCGCTCATAGTTAAGTCTAAAATAGGAATTGTGTTAAAACTATAATTTTAGACCTCATTTAGGCATAGTAAAATAACTTTTTTCAAAATACTTTGAACTAAAATAAGTTGGAGAATCAAGTTAAATTTCATCTTAAAAAATACGTTTGAGATTTTGATCTTCCACTCAAAAGTTATAGACAAATTTCATAGAGGGGGTTGAAAGGATTTTTTTTTGACATTTTCATACATCCTCTCTAAAATTTGTCCATAACTTTTGATTGGAAGATCTAAATCTCAAACGTATTTTTGAAGATGAAATTTAACTTGATTCCCCAACTTTTTTTAGTTCAGTTTGTTTTGAAAAAAGGTATTCCACTATGCCTAAATGAGGTCTGAAATTATAATTTTAACACAATTCCTACTTTAGACTTAATTATGAGCGGTTGAGAAATTACAAATTCTAAATTACATATCCCACATGGGTTGTTCTATCTCCTACCACCCCAAGTGTACATAAAGAGATTCTCTTTTTCACGAAAACAATCATAATAAAATATTGATGGCAAATGGTTAGATTTCTTTGGTAGAATACTCAATGAATTCTTCGAGTTCTGACAGACCATCTATCTTTATAGTTATTTGTTTGTATATTTTTTCCTAAAACTATCCAAAGAAATAGATCGCACCATAAATGTACTGCCATTGTCTCGTTCCTGAAGCTTACATTAATAATATGTGCATGCATTTCGTGGATGAAGACTTCAGAGAGGCAAAGGCAGCCTCTCTGAAGGCTCTTGAATGTTATGTTACTTTCCAAACTGTTTTCAAGATTGGGTAGGACGGCGCATGACCACTTAGGAGAAAATCTCAGTGCCATTAAAGTTTAGGTGGACTCTCAGACAAACAGACAGGCTTGGCCAGTTTTCCAAGTTTAGCGCCACGTGGCTGGCTTTTTTAGGAAGCAGTTGGTTTTAATTTGGACTCTCCCAAGTGGGGAATAATAACTTAATTTAGGCCCACCAATGAGGGGCTTCGTGAGAAATTGGGCCAGCCATCAGTTCATAATAATGTAACATGCTCTTAAAGCGACCATTTAAGGGCTGGTCCGCCTTTATCACAGGCTTCTTTGGACAAAAATATTTTTAGATCATTTTTTAGAGAAAGAAAAATAGATGTGAAACCTAACACAAGTGGTTTTGTATTTTTTTAAGCATTTTTGAATTACTTAAAAAATTCAAAGATTTAGGGCATAGGCACCTATTTGTGAACATAGGTTTTCCAAAATCTGTCTTCTTGCAACTTGTAAAGAGATGTGCAGAAATCAAAGACAATAATTGGCTCTTACAATAGAATTTTTTTTTTTCTCGATGCATTCAATTGCTAAACTCATCCATTTAAAGATCACCCCTTCTCCATTCTCCACCTAAAAATAGGGGCGGTTTGAAGAAGATGGGCGCTTTTAGAGCATACTACCTTATCCAATGATTTTTTTTTTTTTTTTTTTCCCCTCCCCTTAGGACATCCAAGTAGCAAGTCCAAATAATCAACCGTCTAATTTTGATCGTTCATCTGTCACTCATCCACAATATTACCTAAGTATGATAAATTTCATCCAAATTAGTATGCCTTGTGTTATTGCCATAGTCAAAATACAAATATAAGTAATCTTTTTTTTAGCTTGCAAAACTACCAAATTCAATATTATTTTGACGTAAGTCAAAACACCACAAAACAAAGTCTCTGCACCCTTCCTTGCAGAGAGCGTTTCAACAGTACCAAGAATGTGACCAGGGATGTATGGTTTTTGAGATCTCACTACAACAACCAAAGCAAACAAACAACCTAATTCAAGGTATAACTATTGTGCCCTATGTTGTTGCCACAGGGATTGCCAAAGTAAAAGTCATTTTATATTTCATAAAAACTTTGAAATTCAATAACTCTCACATTCTAGGTTAAAACGCCACGAAACGCCAGGCATGTTTGGGAGAAATTCAGGGACACTCGTCGGGCCTTGGATCTTAGCATCTCCCCATCCTGGGAAGAAGTCGTCACTGGCATCCCACTCGGCACCCACAACTCTGATGGGCACTACACCCCTGCGGACTCTACGTTCAACATTGCGAGCGACATCTTGAGATCCTTTATTTTGTGGCACATATGGTGTGCCAGGAATAGATCTGTCTTCGAAGGAGAACACATCGACCCCAAACAAGTTTGTACTCAAGCTTGAAGAGACACCATTTTAGCCGGCATGGCTCAACGGAATAACTCCCTCTCCACTTACCATTGTTGCAGTGAAGACAGACAACTTCTCATTAGACAGGAATTCCAGGATACTTGGTGCAAAAACGAGGTTTTTTGCTCTTGTAGTTTTCACAAGCCCCAGTGGCATCTTTCTCTCAGTCTTCCACCAAGGCTGATGCGGCCTATTGAACCGGATTGATCCGGTTTGTTTGTTTCTTTTTTCTGAGTTTGTAATGCAATGGTCACCGTTCTTTGGAAAAAAAAAAACCAAAAAAAACGCCACGAAACAAAGCCTGAGCACTCTCCTTGCCAAGGGCTTTCTGACGGTGCTCTTGTGCTGTTGTCACATCCAAAATAAAGTTAAAAGTAATTATTTTTAAATTTTTAAAAAATCTATAACTTTCGTACTATAGGTCCAAACAAAGCCCGTGCATCCCTCCTTGCCGAGGACTTTTTGATAATACCAAAACATGAAGAGGGATGCACAATCCAAGAGATCGCAACATAACTAACAAGACAAATAGCCTAACTTAATGGATGGATATACTAGTGTGCTCTATGTTGTTGCCACAACCAAAATAAAAGTAAATATAATTTTCTAATTTTTAATTCATAAAAATTTCAAAAACTTATAATTTTTACACCATGAGTCAGAACGCTACAAAACAAAGTTTGTACACCCCTCCTTGTAGAGGGCTTTTCAACAATATTAACAACTTAACTAGAGAACGTACAATTTCAAAGATTTCACTGTAACAAGAAAAACAAACAACCTAACTTAAGTTATAGAATTTTATATTTTCGTATTTCATATTTCTTAGAGATGATTTTGGTAATTTCATTCAATTTTTAAAATCTTTTTTCTAAGACAAAAGGAGTCAACTTGAAAATCAAGTAAGGTTTAGGCAATTATATACCAACAAGGATGGATGCATCACTATAACAAAAGTTGGTACAAAAGAACCGCACTCAAAATCAAGCACGGTTCTTTTATCCATTGTTTTGCGCAGTCTTGAAACAACTGCAAAACTTTCTTTTTGGATTTTTGATTGCACTTTTTCAATTTATTGGGCGTGTAATATATAGTTGGAAAGGTCTTAATACTACCTTTCCAACGGTATATTATACGCCCAAAATTTCAAAAAATTACAATTAAAAATTCTTCAATCGTTTCAAGATTCCACATAACAATGGATAGAAGAATCGCACTCGATTTTGAGTGCAATTCTTTTTTACCAACTTTTGTTATAGTGTTGTGAAAATAGAGTTTCATTGTAATTGAAAACATCCCTTGCTACTTCTGTGTTTTGGCCTGTTATTTCTCATAAATAGACTTTGCTTTCACATCACCTAGTCCACACTAAAAAATATATTTTGTGACACATAGCATACATTGTCACTTTATTAATTTTACAAATGATGTGTCTACTTCTTGGTTGTTGATAGTATTTGTAACAATGGTAAAAAATGATCATTTAAACCAATTACAATACTCAAAAAATATATTGATATATAAAACTATTTGACATTAAGTATAAATGACACCAAATATAATCTATAGCATTGTAGCTAAGATGTATGTATCACAACATTTACTATGCAATTGTTACCTTGCCCGTTGAGCTCGGATGTGAAGGTTTTATGACCCCTATACATCCACTACAATTCTCTTTTCCTTTTGGACTCTTAATTCCTCCTTTCATTTTTGACATTGTCAATTTGGATTTTTTTATAAAACTTTTAAAATGGCTTCTACTTATCATACTCTATATATGAAGCTTGCACGTCATTCCAATAAGTATTTCAAAAATTATAAGTTTTTAAAATTTCAATTTCAAAGCAAGCGGTTAAAAGTACATTCTAAGAATAAATTGATCAATTTTATTTGGTTGGATAGGTTGACATTATACAAATAGATTTGAGCTATTCAATTTCAACTTATGAGATGAAAGTTACAAGGAGTTCTATTTTGCAACAATGAAGGTAGAAAAAAAAATGAATTTGGTTAATGTATATAGTTTTTAAATGTGAAAAAATAAAAAATAGATAAACATGACACACATAATTATATATTGATTACTTTGGAATCCTCTCACCACTGTAATTGAAAATTCCTAGATTCTTGTCAAAGTTATTAGCAATTTAGTTTTTTCTTTCAACAATTGCTATCTTCTACATTAAATTTCTTTTAAATATGAATATAAAACTTAATTGTTTAAATTATTTTTCATCTATTTTCAAACCATTTTGAAAGATTAAAATGTACAAGTTATGGGACATGCTTGTTTTTATTCAAAAAATGTTGAAAGTCAAAAACTTCACTTTTAGGAAAGGGCTTCAAAAAACTACCTACTAAAGTTTAGTGACATTGATGTTGCAATTCGTAGGTGCTTCAATCTAAAATTTTGGAAAGATGTATAGTACTTGAACAACTTAACTAAATATCCTATGGTTTGATTTATTAGAGATAAATATAGATGAATTTCATAGCTTTGCTTTAGATATGAGTATTTTGAAGCAATTTTGGGCTTCAAATTATTGTAGAATTTTAGGGATAAGATGCATTCTAAAAATTGATTTAACCAATTGCACACATTTTAAAGTAAGGGCTTTTGATTTTGAATAGGAATTTAAATAAGGAGGTGAATTTCTTGGCTTCAATTTTGATTTTTAAACTAACGATTAACTACATGTAAAAGTAGAATCTGGGCTACGTTAGGACATGGGCATCATCTATTTCATCTTCTTTTTAGGTGTCATAGATTGATCACTTGAAAATCACACAATATGCATGTATTAAAATTGGTACAATGTGTAGTTGTCAACACAAACGAGCAATTTTGTGTTCCATAAGGTTACAGGACTTAATGTGGATCCTTTTTAAAACTTTGATTATAAAAGTTTATGTAAAATTATAAAAAATTTAAAGAATGTAGGTAATTGAGATGATTGGCTTTCACAAAAGCAATTTAATAATCAAGTTCAAACAACATACTTGAGTTAATGCCTAAAAGAACAAGTGGTTGTTTAACAACCAATTGAAAATTAATTTGGATACTTTCCTACAAAATCAATTTTGAATGGATCTTTCTAATTTTTTTATTACAAAGTGTGAACATGTACATCCTTGGTGGGATTTTTTCCAACAGGGTGCCCACATCAAAAATTGTCTTGTCCAATTTTTTTCGGGCTAATTGCGCCACTTCAAGCAACATGTAATAAATACTCTTCTACCTCTTAAATTTGGTGAGTATACAAATAGTACAATGTAAAATACATTTGTCAAAAACAAACTCATGTGTACTACAAATTCTCACACTAGGAGGGATTAAAGTTTACTAGCCCAATTGTGTAGGATTGGCAAAAAAAACTTTTCCTTCTAACTTTAAACACTATAATCTTTCAATCCTTGTTGTCAAAGTTTCTAGATTTTTTTCCAAATATTTCTATATTAGTCTACTACAAATTTGTATAATTGAACTTTTTTTTTAAAAATTGCATTTTCTTCTCACTACCCTAAAAAATGGTAGTTTTTAATAATTCTTGACTGAAATATGTCTTGGTCCTTTAGGGGGTCATACCTGTATTTGCCCTTCTCAATTATTCATGTAAGGTGTTTGTTTTTTTCAAAAATCAAGAATCTAAATGGTAAGTGCATTCAAATATGGAAACAAAAAGAATATGAAAGGAACAATTGAGGTGCATTATTTAGAGAACAAAACTAATGCATCGAACAAAATAGGTTAGTCTTCTTATATTGCATTCCAATCCAAATGGTGCTCCCACCCTTCACCTTTTACAACATTGTATATTGATGCATGCTCCTTCCACTCATATTCTTCATAAGTAGAGGCATTGCACGTAGTAAACATAAAGAGAAATTATTCATGCAAACAAATTGATGTCTTCCAAATTTGTTCAACAAGTAAATAGGATAATATAAATATTTGGTGTTAAGAGTGGTGTTAGCAAACCATATTTAGTCTATAGATGCATTTAAATTCATTCTCAAGACTTATGCTAAAACCATTTTTAATACCTTAATCCCTAGATGACAATAGGATCCTCTAGCTAGAGCTTTTTGAAAGCTTGGGTACTTCATGTGAAGACAATTTGTTTCCATGAAGACAAACCTATTTTGTTTGCATGAAGTACTTCATGTGAAGACAATTTTCATCACTATTTTTTTTGAGATATTTAGGGACACTAAAGATTTATTGACCTTTAATTCAACTAACTCATACTCATGGGATTAACATGTAAATGATGGAGCCTATGTCCACTTCCTATAGAAACCCCTTGCAAAGTGAATTATTTTTTTATTTGAAAGTAGTTGATCCCTCCACACACCCCTCTAGTATGTGTTTTCTATTTTTTCAAGAGTCGGACTCTCTACTTGCATTCGTGTGTCGTAGTCGCGACAAAGTTAGTAAAACTAAGATAAACTACCCTATTTGTGTCATGATGTAGTTGCTACTCCATTCATGTGCTATTATGTACAAGTAACATACATTTCAAATCTAAAAATGTAGACCTTTTTCTAATTCATAGTAGCCGTAAAATAGTCTCACAAATAGTCACATGACGCGAATAGGGGTAGTAGGGTGGCTTACCTTACCCCTAAACCCCCAATACAGAGTAGACACAACACCACTTGTTGGTTTTTCAGACGCAGTTGAAATTGTGGTTTTAATGACTCGTCCAAATTGGTATCCAATGAAAGAACGTCCCCAGGTAGTTTCTGAAAGTTTTCAAGCGGCAAATGGTCCCAACTGAGTACTTTTAACTTTTTCCCCATGCTTTGTCACTTTTTCTTTTTTTGCGGAGCCTGAGATTCACGAACCGAAACCGAACCTAATCCGAACCTGAGCTTCGTTACAACTTGTGGCTCATTAATTGGGGATCTGTCATTCGTCTTATGTGATAGGACAACTAAATAAAAGTAGTGGAGCCAAAAAGTTGGTGATGGGGAATGGTCAAATCGGATATCTTGGAATCAGTTTGCACCAATGAGATCTGGAAGAAATCTTTGAATTGGCGGCTACAAAGCAGTTAAGGTTAACTACCTTATACAAAAAAATAATTTGGTTGGCCTTCATGCCATTGTTGTAATTTTTATTTTAAATATTTTCCAGACAAAGATAAATGGGAGAAAAGATAAGAGCAATTGGAATTATATTTTTTTAGCAAAGTATGAATTTGTAATGGATTTCTGAAGAATATTGCCTGATTGGCCCAAAGTAGTCTTTAGACTATGCTGGCCCAAAACCAACAAAAAGTGTATCCACAATGATCATCTTATTCACGGAAAGTGGTCACAGTAATTTCCTAATGTGATTGGTAACATGAAGGCCTAAACTGAAAGTCACTTCATATAATGGATTTACACTAAAAAAGAAAAAGGCGCTATTGTGGTCACTTATTACTTCATTACTGTCGTTTAAGACATGATTGTGGCCATGAATTCAACCCCAACCGTCCATTCACCGCACACATCCAAGAAATGCACAACAATTGCTATCAATTACTACACATTAACTGCATGATTCAACTACCAATTCAATTGTGATGGAAACAAAATTTTGTATCACCGCCATATGACTGCACATTGTGCAATGAAGAGTTGCAAGGAATTTTTGACTAGGTTTTAAGTACATCGTGTTTAAATTGCAATAAAATTTGTAGGAAGAATTTTTTTTGTTTTTTGTTTTTTATAGGTGAATCTTAACATGATATTTAATAATCAAGCCAAATTTCAAAACATGCAAATCTCTGTATTTATGTAGAGAAGGATTTGAATTTTGTATGTGCAGTGATTGGCACATTTACTATAGCCCAAATCTCATTTATTGAAAAAAGTTTGTCATAGGTAAATGCACGACTTTGATGTTGGGTCATTGCTTAGGTGTTTGTAATGGGTCTTCTATATGTCATGGGGGGGGGGGGGGGGGGGGGGTTCTTTAAACCTTAAAGTCCCAAAACCTTTTTTCCATCAAAAAACATTCAAAACTACCATTTCTATTGCAAAGAGAGAAAAAAAAACTTTAAAAATTGTATATTTTTTGCATATCTAACCATAAGATCTTGTATTAGACTAGTATAAGAATGTGTGGAAGAAAATTCATAAACTTTGACATTGTGGATTGTAAAATATGTGCATTTAAAGTGAAGAAACAAGTTTTTTAACACCTTGCTTGACTAGATTCTTTGACTTTAAATCTTCTTAGCTTAAAGTTTTTGCACTACTAATTTTGATTTTCTATTTTTTTATGGTGAATAATTGAGTTGAAAACCTTTTAAAAAATTCAACAAAAAAATACTTAATTTTCACTCATTAAAAATTTATTAAATAGAAGTACATTCAAGATTGAAGGAAAATCTAAACAATTAATAGCTCTAAGATGGAATTAAAACACAATAATCCCAATGGTAAAGTTGTTCTAACAAGCAAAGTTAACCATGTCTAACAAAAAAAAAATAAGATTGTCCATAACTTTCTCATTACTAGTCTAAATAGAATGAATCAAAGCTTCAAATGTAGACAAAATAAAATCTTTGAGAATTTTTATTGATTTTTTTAAATAAACAATTTTTTTGTGATTTTTTGTGATTGCCCCTCAAGTTGCTCTTTGGACTTAGGGTGGCATAACTTTTGCTCCCAGGCACCAATTTCAAAAAATAAAAAAATAAAAAAAATTCCAGAAGCTAATTTGATTTCCTATCTTCAAAAAAAATTAAAAAAATTATGTCAAAAATTGAAATCACACAAGCCTACATGAAATCCCAAGAGCCCCCTACAGGGACTCTAGGACTTTAGGGATTAAGGAATCTAGCAAGTTTTTAAATATTTCAAATAGAATAAGGTAAATCACCCTATGCCAACCATTATACCAACACTTAAAAAATGATTCTATAATAATTTTGCATTCAACCTATAACATACCTTCTTCAATAAATGAAATTTGGGTCACATGGGTTTAATTAAGTGTCCACAATCAAGTCTTGGGAGACAATAATAGAGTGATGTATTGACCTCAATAGGAAGAGAGAAATAGCTCCAATGACTTTAACCCCTAAAGGACCAAACACTGTTTTTTGACAACATAGCGATTTTGGGCAGCTCACTATGACCGGAATTTTTCTTTTTTTTCTTTGAAATTTTCACATAAGATGTGCCCGAGGAGTAGCTTTAAGGTCCAACAATTTTCGTAACTTTTGACTACATGGTTAAAAAGTTATTGCATGATATGTCATTTTCATTGTTCGGCGGGCAGCCGGGGTAGCAAAAAAAACTTCTTTAAAAATCACTTTTAAAAAAAACTAAAATTTGAAATTGGTTCTTTAGATTTATATGTACGTGGAAGGCTTTGAATCATTTCATTCCGATCAATGAGTCAAAAGTTATGAGGATTCTTAGTTTGAGGGTAGTTATGGAATCTCTACTCTAAAATAAACTTTGAAGTCCTTTATTTAACTCGATTTTCAATATTTTTGAAAAAAAATAAAAACATTGGGTGTAGATTGTTTATTACAAAATTAAAATTGTTGGGATTGGCATTTTTCAATTTCATAAGTACATTCTGGACAATTTAGTGCTTTGAATCATTTTCTACCTCTTCTTACTTACTATTTCTTTCCTATATGTTGTACAATTCCAAATGATCTGAAATTTTTCAAGCATGTAGCCAACTTGCCTTGAAGAATAAATCCAAAGAGTAACCATCATTTTGGACATTTTTTCATACAAATGTGACCTTGTGGAGGGCAGCTGCCCGTTTTTTCGCAGGGACAAAAAAAGGATTTTTGTCAATTCAAACGCTATTATCTTGCAATCCACATGGTGGAAAATTCTGAATTTTTTTTTCACATCTTCTTAAACAAGTTTACTACAAGATCCTACGGCTACAAGTGTCCAAAAATATTTTTTTTCAAAAATTTGGCACTAGTATTAGAAATGGCAGTTCTGGAGCGGTTTTGGTGAAAACATAGTCAAAAACCTTTAGGGGTTAAGTAGTTGGTGTACTTGGAGAGTGTTCATTTAGGAATCTAGCTAGGCAAAAAAACTTCTACTTTGTAAGTGTAAAACTATTACTAAAAGAGCCTATTTTAATGTTGCAACAAATTTAAGAAATATTGTAATCACTTTAAGTAGATAGGATGGTCAATATAGATGCATTTTTTTTTAATGATTTCACGACAATATGAAAACTCTTTTGGACCATTTGAGCAATACACTTCAAATTCATCATAATTTCATAGTTTGTCAAAAAAAATCATAATTTCAATTGCTATTGTCTCTTTTATATTTTTTAATCAAGGAAAGAAGAAACATTATTTATTTTGCAACCATCTCTAGGCTTGAAGGCAACCAGTCTATCTACAATGGACTCATCCACCTTATACTGAACAATTTTGATTTTTCTACAAAACGATCAGAATTCATAACATTCAATAGCCTTCAGAGAGTCTACTCTTTCCTCTCTAAAGGCCTCATCCACAAAAAACATCCACATGAAAAAATCAAAGTAAGCTTCAATACGGGGTACCAAGATCGTGATAGTACATCTATGGTGTATTCTTTTCTTTTTGCTAAATCTTAGACCAAACAAAAAATTAGCAAAGAAATGTCAGGATGATTTGCTAAAAATCTTAAGAATCCTTTGATAAAAAATATCAGTGTCATTTAATCTTTTGCCATCAAAAAAAATTTGATGACCAAGTGAAGAATTTGCTTCAATGACATTTGTATCAGATATGAAGGTTGAAGATGTTGTTTTAATATTGAAATCAATTGTCCACCATGAATCCTCAAAGAGTTTGGGTTAATTTGAAAATGAAAGCTTGACTGCTCATTGTCAAAATGTCAAAATTATGTTTGATGTAGAATTTTGAACCTCATTTAGTCATAGTAGAATAACTTTTTCCAAAAAACTTTGAACCAAAAAAAGTTAATAAACCAATTTAAATTTCATCTCCAAAAATCATTTGGGATTTTAAGCCTCTAATAAAAAGTCATGGACAAAATTATGAAAGGATGTTTGAAAATGTCAAACAAAATGTCTTTTCCAACCCCTTTATGAAATTGGTCCATTACTTTTTATTGGAGTCTCAAAATCTCAAACGGATTTTTGGAAATGAAATTTTAACTTGATTCTCAACTATTTTATGTTCAAAGTTTTTGAAAAACATGATTTTTCTATGCCTAAATGAGGTCTAAAGTTCTACTTTAAACACACTTCCTCATTTTGATTTAACTATGAGCTGTTCAAGAGCTCCCACTAGTTTTAATTTACATATTCTACAAGGGTTGTTTCACCTCCTACCTCTCCATATGAATATGAAGAACTTGAAATCACAATCCTAAACACAAATCATGAACAATTTGGTAAGCAAAGTGTGAAAATTTTGTTGTTGTATTTTTTTCTTCTAGGAATTGAATTTGTTTTTGATGTTTTATTAAAAAGTTTAGAAGTTTCTCTTTGCTATCGACCTCGTCATGTATAACTGTGATCTACTAACTTTACACAACACAGTCACTGAAATTTTGACAATTCTTGACATTTGTCCTTGTAGTTACTAATGAGTGGAATATTCTACACCATATCATCTAGGGGATGGAATGGTGTGAAATATTCCACACCATTCCGTCCAAAGGAAGGTAGTCTTCTCTACTACTGAATGTTATATTTCAATAATGATCTTGTTCAAAACAAATTATTGTTCCTTTGAGATGATTTTTTGATGCTAATTTGTTGTTGGCACTTTAGGTAGAAGCACTTATTCCTAACAATATTAGCCAAAGAATATATCTTTGAATACCACAAACTTAAGATTGAATAAATTTACAAAAGAAAAAATATAATAAAAGATGGTTGCAGACAAGAAAGTGAGTGAGTTTCAAGGTACCAACAAAAAGATATAAATTATCAAAGTGAGATTCCAATGAACATCCCAAAACATTTTTTGCATTCATGTACATGAACCGTATATTTTGGAAATTCTAAAATTGATTTAGGTTTAGTATTGGAAATGAATGCCTCTACCTTATATATGAACACATTTGTTTTTCCTTGAAATGGAAAGTAATTTGTCACATTTTATGAGATTATTGGACAAAGTCAATTGAGTTGGAAAGTTAATTGTAAAAGACCACCGTTGTAGGAAATATGTAAGATATTCACACCTATAAATTTGAATAATTACAATTGAGTATAGTTACTATATTTATCCCCCAGAGGTCAATTGTTTATTGAATGGACAATTGAAAACTTGAGTAGGTTCCTACCAATACTACGAAGTCAATTTTGGTTGGATGTTCACGAAATTTTGACACAAGGTGTAAACATATATTCATTTAGTATGAATATTTTTGATTGGGTGCCCAAGTCAAAAGTTATGCTGCCCTAAACTTCGTTCAGTTTGGATAATTGGGGCATTTGGGGGACTCTTTTTGCTAAATCCTTCATCAACTTTTAAAATTTGGCATGTATGTAACTAATAATATGTGGCAAACAATTGTTTGGAAAAAAACTTTGGTTCTCAAATCAAACAGTTTAAGAGGATTCAAACTTTGTTAGTTGTTTTGGGGCAATTTCAAAGAAAAATATTTTCTACTAACTTCAAGCCCTATTATCTTGCAATCTGTGAAGTCAAAGTTCTTGAGATTTTTCCCACATATTCCAAATGTTTGTGTGAATTTCAAATAAAAGAATTTCTTCATTGTACAAAAAATCATTAAAAAAATGACTATTTGCTTAACCACTTTGCATTGTAGGGTCATTTAGAGTAAGTTAGACATCTTAGTTGCATCTGAAATTTGGCATGAATGAACCTGACATCATGTATAATGAATGGTTAAAACCCTCATTTTTGTGTAGAGCAAAATTATTTAGCCAAGGGTGCTTGAAGTTTATTGATCCAGTTTTGGAAGAATGAATAATTAAATTTTTTTTTTCCACTTCCAACGAGATAATCTTTTGATCTGCACATTGTTTTATTTGTTTGATACAATTTTATATGATTGGAATTTAAAATTAAAAAAAATTAATTTTGGATTTTGGACAATGCATTGAAAATTGGCAATTTGGGACTTTTTGTCTTCTAAAACACCCTCTAGCCTCTAGGGGTTAAACATACATTATTTTGGTAGGATATTATAGGCAATTGAGAGAGGATTTTGACACACTTTAGTATCTATTATATAAACACCATATGACTAAATCATGAAAATTAGAAAGTAATGTCTCTAAGTGTACCAAAAAACTACACTTGAAACTCATGTTTTGGTTGTATACATATTGTGTCATCAATATCTATTTTTTTGTGACGCTTTTTGGTCCTAATGCAGGTGTTGCATTAAGGGCAATGTTAATTGTAGATGTACATACCTTGGTTGTAACATTGCTATTATGTTTGAGAGCATCTATCGCCACTTGAGCTTTATGTCTATACTTAAAAATACTTCAACATTTCTACTCACACAAACCAAATGTATTCACCAAGTACGTAATGAACCAATCATTTGTCAAAAGTACACTTGGATTCCATACATCTCCAATCTATTACAAAAAAATCTAAATTTGAAGAATCCTTGAATGCAAATAAATCTAGACATGAAGATCCTTGAATGCAATAAACCTAGACATGAAGAATCCTTGAATACAAATAAATCTAGACATGAAGAATCTTTGAATACAAATAAATCTAATTTGAAAGAATCCTTGTATACAAATAAATCTAGATTGGAAGAATCCTTGAATACAAATAAATCTAGATTGGAAAAATCCTTGTATGCAAATAAATCTAGATTGGAAAAATCCTGGATTACAAGTAATCTAGATTTGAGAATCCTTGAATGTGAGGCCCTCCCTCACGTCAGGTTGAAGATGCTCTAACTTCGCAACAATACAAGTCAATCACGGAGACAACAATCAAACAATTTGCATCACAGACGGTGATGAAACTAATCATTTCAAAGGCATTGACAAGATGTGAAGTTATGAACACCCAATCTTCACAACTTCGCTTCTTCAAACAGTGAGTAAGGGCCAACTTACATGTGAGCCTGGTGGGTAGAGAAAGCAACTAAAAGACAAGAATAGTGCCACCGATGATCAACAAGCATGGAAGTAAGAGAGAGAGTTCCATAGATATCAATGTATTAGACACTGTAGAAAGAGTACAAAAGTGCTTTCTATATTTCGACCCTGTTGACTCCATCCACCCATTGATACATACAAGGAGCAATGTAGTGCATTGTAAAATTTGTGTCATGTAGAAAAGATAGAAATCATGAGGATTGCAAATTTTTGTGGTAAATTTGTACCTCAAATTGAAATTACTATGAATTTTAGAAGCCAAGAATTTGCCTCAACTCATAACCTATGTATAGAGTCTTCCAATTCTGATCATTCAAGAACTACTTTCCCACTCACTACTTCCTACTTGCTTGCTCACTACATTGGGACATGTGTTTTAACACCTTATTAGTCCCAACCTTGAAAAGGAGAAAAAATCACATTTCAAGCTTTGGTTGGGAATGGGTGGTTCTACCATATCTGTTACAACTACACTGGTACTACCATGATGGAGTTGCTATGGCCTTATTTGGAAGAAACGTTTGTGATTCAGAACAACAAAAGTGGTGTGAGACAAAAAGATGCAATACAGTTCCTCCGTAGTCCCAAACCTTCCTCAAATTACAAGTGTTCATTGTGCACTCCGTGCCGGCTTAGAAGATAAAACACCAAGCCTACCAATTCTGCCACCGTAATGGCGAACAAGTCATACTTAAAGAACAATGACGTCAAAGTGAGGATACGTTTGTCCATGAAGTGCAACTCTTGTAATTAATCTTGTGCTACTCAGGTCAGCACAAAATGATGCAACAAGCTCATGTAATACTTACTCGAAACAAACGCAGGGACTACTAGGAGGCAGAGACATACTCTAGAAGCACTGACTAGGAAACTGCAAGGAGCGCAAGACGAGGAGCTGTGCAGGAGCAGGCACAGAATCCCTCTGGAGTGAATCAAATCGGAAGAGATGACGAAACCCTAGATCACTGAAACCCTGTGCAAATCCAAACCCCGGGATCTAACGGCGTATAATTTTTTGAATTATCAGCCCAGGTGAATATATTTTAATATGCAGTACCCCAAGCCATCCTTCCAGGTTGGTGTGTTTCAGAGGATAGTAAACCCTCAATGAGCAGATGGTCCACAACAAACCTGTCAACCCAAAAGACACGAACACCAACGCAGAGGAGCACAAAAAAGTATATTGTTCCTGAAGGCAAACAATGGATAACTAACTGCAAAAGGAAGATTCCAAATTTAATGACAATATAATGCCTACATTGTATTTTCAAGCTAGGATTCAAGCGCCATACATTAGTATCAGTCTACTTAGAAATCTCTTGTTCGCTAGATATCCTGTTCAGACAGGTTCGATTCTTCAAATGCCGTGAATTTGGTGGCCAAAAAATGTGCACAACACAAAAATCTACCCAAACAAAAAGTTCACAAGAAACCGGCTATAATTTCCTGAACTAATGAAGCACTTCAGCATCTTCAATTTTGAAGTGAGTCAGTCAAACAATGTATGAGGCAGAAATAAACCAACTCCCTCTTTAGAAGAGTAACCACAAGTAAACTCAGACAAGCAGGGATTGTAGCGTACCTCGACAATTGTCCCCTCTTCATGAGTTTGGTGTCAATCACAACACAGATGACATCAGCGATTCTTCTTTCCTTAACTCTTTGCATAAGTCTCTAAATTAGGTCTCCACAACGTATCAGAGTGACAACGTCTCTTACAAACAGAGGAAGTAATTCTGGTAGTTTCCCTTTTCGAACATCGAAAATTATGTGAATAGCTATGGTATGACATGTTGCGAGATTATCAGTCATCAAATGAAGAGCATCTTATTAAAATCTCGTAACACGTCATAACATTGCTATACACATCCAATTCCCGTGTAAACTATCATGAGAAATCTTTCCTTCAAGTGTTGAAGTATACCTCCAGCTCTCCAAAGCACAATTCCCATCACTGTCACCCAACATTCAAAATCAGAAGTGAAATACACTTTAGGATATGAAAATTTAAGAAATCAGAGACCGGTTGGACAAGGAGAGGACAAATAGGTGAAATCCACCAACGCACATATCGACGAGTGATGAAAGAGGAAACTGCTTAGTACGAATTAACAAATTAAGAGAATCAAATACTCGCCTGGACCGTTCGTACAATTTGGTCCCAAAAAAACATTTTACAAGTTTTCTGCATATACATGTAGTACTTAGCTCAATAAAAATTCATTGGACTCAAAATCATCTAGTTTGAGAAAGAAAACATAACACAAAGCTGCTTCAGTCACGAACAGATTAACCTTCACAAACCTCCAATTTAACCGAAGCAGGGAGAGAACCATACGAACTTGAGCAAGGAACACTAAATCTCAAAGGCAAATTTGAATGAGCTAGATACATACCATACACGTCACAGTTTCCTTGCATCAAACTTCAAAAAGAAGCTTACCCTAAGAGTCGAAGCGCATCCTCGAGATGTCCGACCCGCCTCTTTCCCCACACCACAAGCCATCCGCCACGACTACGACGTCGTCCTCAACAGTAAGCTTCACAGCTTTCACCATCCGGCGCCTCAGTGATTCAGGAAAGCGTTGTTAACGGCCATTACTGCTTGTACAACTACAACTTCTAACACTTTCCCGTCATCGGCTTCTCTCCTAAAAATGACAAAATAAAACAAAGTTTACCGGAAGTGTGTTCGCAGGAAAATCCAGGTCACACAAACCCAAAAGAACAACACGGCAGCTTGCCATCGACTGTCGGGAACCTTCAAAACAAGACACCGCCATGGGGCAACGATGCTCCCGTCAAAAGAGGCTCAAAAACCCTAAAACGGAAAATACTTTAAAATGGGCTAAGAAAACTGGCCACACTACAGTATTTATCTGGCCAATTTTTTTATTTGCCACACATGATAAAATTTGTAAAAATTTGAATTCATATTTGCCCCAAATTAGATGAGAGATATAGAAGATAAATTAATCAAGCACAAAATACGGGGTCTTTTTTTTTCACATGCCCCCCTGGAATGAATTTGGCAGGACGAGCAAGGGGATCAATTCACCTTGACCCAATAGGACTAATATACTACCCTGCCAAATATAACTCTAATCTTTCAATGCTTTGTAATTAGAAATTCAAATTTGTAGCATTGGAAGAGCATTCAAAGTACTTTGGATTATGAAAAGAAAATTCAAATTTAGACATTGGGAAATGATAAGAAATTGTTATAAAAGTTAGCTATAAGACGAAAATTAAGTCTTTTTATAGGGACAACAATGAGAAGCTATATAATTTGGCTTTGATCAACTATAATGTGTTTTTCTTCTCTTAAAAATTAGTTGACCAAATTACATGTGAAAATTTATTTAATTTTTCATTCTATTGTTAATTTGTTCAACCTGTATATGTTCAACAATTCAAAAGATGGCAATTGCTCATCTTACTTTATTAGAGAGATTGGAATAATTATTTCCCCCCAAAATAGATATGTATATATTTTGCTATTTTTTGCCAAAATTTCTTTGAAGGTGCAATATATGCTAGTTGCCTTGATTGTTGTATATTTGTCATTGTATTCCTCCTCATATTCTCTATTTAAACTATGCATCTAATTCCAAATACAAGAACAATAGTTTTCAAAAATATATATACTACTTTAGCATTGTGTTTCATTACTAGCATAAAGTTTTTTGAACATATACTTCAAATATAATTATCTAATATGTACGTGGTAATCTCTTATTGGATTGATAGTAGTCTATTTTCTACAAACAATATTTCACCATTATTCAAAGCAATGTAGAAACAGTGACATGCCCTTAGAAAATAGAAGGAAGATAATAAAATATTTTACCAAGAATCTACACCTTCTCTAAATATCATTGTTGATAATGCTTGCCTACTATTCTATGTGTAGCTTATTTTTGTCATCTTATTTTTTGGTGACCATTGCCAAGCTTTGCATTAAAAGCAACTCATAATCCCAAGTTTTAATCAAATTTTCACACACTTTAGATCCATTCTTGCCATCGATACGATGTCAAGTTTGGGCTAGAACTAATCACAATTGTACAACCAAATCCTTCCATTGCCAATTACAATTGTTTATTCTAAGATATCCATCAACAACAACAATTGCACATTTTTGTTATTTATTTAACATGCTAGAGGACACTTGAGGAGTTTGGGATTCATTATGAAAATTCATGTAGGATTTAATCCCTAAAGCCCTAAACTGCTTATTTTGGCAACATAGTGATTTTGGGCAGCTCACTATGAATGAAATTTTATTTTTTTTCTTTAAATTTTACATACAACATGTGCCCAAGGAGTAGCTTAAAGGCCCCATAACTTTTCATAACTTTTGACTACATGGTTAAAAAGTTATTGTATGATATTTAGTTTTCATTGCTCATTAAGCAACCCAAGCAACCAAAAAACTTCTTTAAAAGTTCTTTTTTTAAGAAATAAAAATTTAAGATTGATTTTCTTGATTTATATATATGTAGAAAGATTTGAATCATTCCATTTTGATTAATGCGATGAAAATTATGAGGAGTTTTAGTTTGCGGGTTGTGTACGCTTGTATGGGTAGTTATAGAGTTTCTATTCTAAAATAAACTTTGAAGTCTTTTATTTTATTCAATTTTTAATATTTTTGAAAAGACACACACACATTAGGTGTATATTGTTTATTACAACATTACAACCATTGGGATTGGCATTTTTCATTTCTATAACTAAAATCTTGACAATTTAATATTTTGAATTACTCTCTACTTCTTTCTCCTTATTTTTTTTCCCTACGTGTTGTACAATTTCAAACGATCTAAATTTTTTCAAGCATGTAGCCAACTTGCTTTGAAGAATGAATCCAACTAAGCACCACCATTTTGGACAATTTTTTGTACAAATGTGATCTTGTTAAGTGCAGCTGCCCGATTTTCCGCAGGCCCCCAAAGGATTTTTGGTCATTTCAAACGCTAATATCTTGCAATCTACATGGTGAAATTTCTGAAATTTTTTCCACATTTTTTCAAACCAAATTACTATGAGATTCTACTATTATATGTGTCCAAATATGCTTCTTTTCTAATATTTTGGTACTTATACTAGAAATGGCAATTTTAGAGCATTTTTGGTGAAAATATAGTAAAAATCTTTAGGGGTTAAAAATGACAAGGTTTGCTCATCTCCTCACTTTTCTGTTCAATCTTTATTATAATTTTCAATCTTTTTGTAGAGAGTGGACTAAGTTGGGTGATTAAAAAATAATAGTGATTTGGTCTTATAGATTCTAGAGTCATTCCAATGGCTACTAAAATTTGTTTTGCTCCTTGTGCATTACTTAAGCTAGGGATTCTTGATTTAAAACTTATAATATATTCATTGATTGCTAATAAGCTTCTATTTGTTCATTTTATTTTCATTTGTAACTACCCCTCTGTGTTTTGAGAGAAATGGTTTCTAATTAGGATGGGGTAAAAGAGGTTGAGAAATTGATCCACAATTTGGGTGGGTGGAGTTAGAGGAAGGACTCAGTCATGTAGATCTTGTTGTAACACAAATAAAAGATTGGGCTTGATTCATTGTTTGAATCAATAGAACTCATGTTTGTGGAAGTGCTCGTAATAAAAGAAAGATACTTGGAAAGAAGCCAAAGTTTGTCCCTAGTAATTATTTAAAGTAATAGTCGTAATGCAGATAATCTTAGGACATTGTGGATGCCAAAGAAGACAGGCACAACTTCCTTTGAAGGATTGATCCCAATGTCATCGATCATAAGTTCATCAAGCAGCAATCCGGTGATTAAGTTGTTATCAGCTTCACCATGAAGTAATATGTCTATAAAGTTGGTTTGTCTCAGAGGCCTACTTGGCTTGGCTCCACTGCCAAATGAATTAGAAAAGGTGAGCTTTCATGATCCCTACTTTTTAAATTTCCATTTTTGAAGGTTTAAAATGATTGTTTTTTGTAGTGCCTAGGCACTAATGTTTATTGTATGTAATTGTTGACATATGATCAACCTTAATGTAGAAGATGAGCCTGCAAAGAAAAAAAAGAGGAGCTATGAAAGCCACCTCAAATTTCAAGATTCTTTGGTTGCTAAAATGTCGTGGGCAAAGATGATTGTTAGAGTCGACAGAGAGTACCTTAATGTTAAGTGATTTATTATGTAGTCACAAGACATATGAAGCTACTTTCGTCCAAGTTCAATGCCATTTCAAAGCATTTTGGTCATCCAAAAACAAAGAAAGATCTTCTACATGTGGGAGTCAAAGAAGGAGAGTTCATTTTTCCTAAACTGCAAATATGTTGTCAATATGAGGCTTTATAAAACAAAGAGTAAGGATTTAGTGGAGTTGCTTGTTGTGAAAGGAATGAAAGCTAAGAGAGGTAGCAAATGACTTCAGTTTATATTGATTTTTCATTTACTAGCCTATACTTGAATATGAGGCATGTTAATTTTTGTTCAAGTTTTTGCTTGGTTCTAGGCTATCAAATCTTCATTGATGAGACAATATAGGTTGGAAAATGAGTGATGCAATGTTGAAGCAAGTGCTAAAACAGAACTGTGTTGTTATATAGTCTTCCAAATTTTTGTCTATGTCTTGTAACAAAGTAACAACCATAGATAACCAATCTTAGATCTCAATCCAATTCTACTACATTAGTAAATGGCATTGGATTCTTTTATAGGTTGGACTAGAGCAAGTTGATGCTTCACCTACAATAGTGAATCTCACAAGTATCCTAATTTCAATCTTGAGAAGACATGTTGCTTTTTTGAGAGCAATTTGATAGCATATCTACCATACAATTTCATCTCAAATTCACGAATAAGGAGATGAGTTGCTGCAATACATGTAGATTTGGTGCCCACAAGGTTTAAATCATCAATGTATATTGCAATAATCACAAATCCATATTTGTCTCGTTTGATAAAGAGACATGGGAGCAATGGATCATTTATAAAGTGATGCTCAATAAGATAGTCTTATAATCATTGATACCACGTGTGTCTAGATTTTTTAAGACCATATATTACTTGTTGTAATTTAATGCCACGATGTTTGTCCAAAATAGGTACAACTTTACTAGTGATTTTGAGACTAGGTGGGACTTTCATATAAATATGAACATTGAAGGATTAATTTAATTAAGTAGTTATTACATCCATAAGACACATCTCAAGGATGGTATACACTATCATTCTAGTACGATATTGGAAAGTAACAAAATCCATAAATGGAAGATATGTAGAATTATAATCAATACCAAGCTTTTGTGTGAAACCTCAAGCAACTAGATGAATTTTGTAATAGATAGTCTAGTTGTTATTAAGTACACAGGTTTGTTTGTCCATTGGTTGAAGAGTTGGAGTTGAAAAAGTCTGGGACATTGAAACTTGAGTAGAAACATTCTGAGCTTTATTCAATGAAGTTTTAGTAATTCTTGGTGTATGTTGAAGTAGAATAATGACCTAATAAGAAATTATCCTTTTAGTATAATAAGTTGTTCTAAAAGAGACAATCAAGTCGGAAATCTTTGCTAATAGGTTCAATCTCTAAGAAAATAAAAACCCCTCCAAAATACACAATCACTCATTTTGCTTGACTTAGCCAAGACATTCAATTATTCAAAATTATACCTACATTCCAACTTGGAAATCATCACTCCCACTACAACAACATTACACACATTAATTGGAATTTAACATAGAAATAATTTATTCTCACATATTCCAACTTGTATTTATAACTTCAACCATACTTAGGATTAATCAATTTCACAATATAGGCATCCATACACAATATACAAAAATCAATTTGGCTATGCATATCATCATATTTAATCAAATTCATTTGATGAATAAATCACCATATGACAATTTCCTCATTCACTTGATTAAAAGTTTGTCACCACATAAAACTTCTACCAACTAGCGTTTCCATCACTCCAAATACATCATCAAATTCCACACACTAACACACATCACATAACACAAAAAACTTATACAGCCACTTGGAGCTGCGACTTGCACTTGCCATTTACAAAGTAGGTGCAAGGCAAAACAAACTTCTCAAACTAATAGGCACTCACAGCCGGTTATCTACCAACTTCCCAATTAGGCAACCTAACTACACACCAAAAACTACCCAATTGTAACGCACAAGCTGCCAACTAGAAATCCAATTTTGACCGCTAACAATTTTGCTCGCAATTTTGACTAGACTAATTGGCAACTCACTACTCCAACTTGGCATTACACATGCAAAAAACGCCCCACAAATAGTAAAATAACACATTAAATCACCAATTTGGACAACAAAATAAATAATTAGATCTCCAACTAGCCAATAAAATCCACCAAGTATACACCAAAAATGTCAAAATGAAATCTAACTAAAAACTTTATAATGCATCATTGAAACCATTAGTTTTAGTCAAAGATGTTCAAGGATTAGGATATAATGTAAATGTCTCAAGTGCCTTGAACAAAAGGCCTTTATAATGTTGTTAAATAGATGATCTTTCTTTTAAAGATGGAAAAATATATTCTTTAAATCAACAATTGGCAAAATGAGCATGTTGCAACATACCAATTGATGGATTAATATAACAAATAATGCTTGGAGAATTAAATCCAGCATAGATACCTTCTTGTCGATGAGCTCCAATAGTATGGTATTGAGGTTCCGGGATTTGTGTCACGAACATATTTTTGATGGATATTTACGATGACTATTAGTAGAAGAAGTGTTATTCTTTTTTTGTGCATGTTGATTATTATGGGCATGGCCCTTGGTGTTTATGTCAATTTTTTCTATATTTATGTGCCTAAAGTTTAACATTAAAAACCTTGGCAGCATAGGGCTTAGAAACCATAGTTCCAACTAAACAAGCCTTTGCATTGTGCAAGAGGAGTTTGTTTTGCTTTTCACCAAGGAGTAACAGAGACATGAGATTTGACTAATTCTCAAATCTCATATTTGTGTATTGATGTACTAGTTCAACAAATATTAATGGAAATATTGAGAGATTTTTTTTCATCATCTTTTCCTCAGTAAAGGCTTGACCACATAACCTCAGTTGTGATATAATGTAGTACATTTTATTATTGAAAGAAACAAGTGTTGAAAAATCCAACACTTGTAAATGAATCCAATCATGAAGGATTCTAGAAAGGAAGATAGTTTTTTGGTGGTCAAAACGAGATTTGAGCTTGTGTTAAAGCTCATTTAGATTTTGATGCCACAAAGAAGGACCAAGATGGCGACGGAATAAAAGATTTTTTTTTCATGAATTAGAGAGTGAATAAAATTAAAATTAAAGATAAAAAGATAAAATAGGTATATACAATAGAACAACAGTCAAAAGTACTACATTAATAATTGCTACACTAATAAATGCGCTTTTGCAGTTTTGCCCATAATAAATCATTATTGCCATCAATTGCCAATTACGAAAAAAGGAAAGGTTGAAGTCTTAGTGGCTCAACATTAGTAATAGCCACCAGAATTGTTGTAGATGTGGCAACGGAAGAAGTTGATGTTAAAAAAATTAAAAAAAATTAAAAATTAAAAAAATTAAAAAATTAAAAAATTAAAAAAATTAAAAAAAAGAAGAAGATAATAAGATAATAAGATAATTAAAAACTAAAAAAATTAAAAAAACTAAAAAAAAGAAGAAGATAATAAGATAATAAGATAATTAAAAACTAAAAAAATTAAAAAAACTAAAATAAAGAAGAAGATAATAAGATAATAAGATAATTAAAAATTAAAAAAATTAAAAAAAAATAATGATAAAGATAAATATAAAATAAAAATTAAGACAAAAAAAATCTAAATCAAAAGTCAAAAGTCAGAGATAAAATCCATTTGAAGATTATTATATAAAAATGAAGATTGATTTGACCTATTCACTTCCATACAAACATACTCAAAATGGATTGGTAGAGTCTTTTATCAAACGGATTCAACTTATTACAATATCATTACTTCTTTATGTAAATTTGCCTACATCTATAAGGAGACATGTAGTTTTATATGTTGCAACTCTAATTCGCCTTTGTCCTTCATATTTAAAAATTACATCCTCACAAGAGCTTCTTTCAAAATGAGTTTCCAATGTATCTCATCTATGAGTCTTTGGTTGTTGTGTATGGATTCCAATCTTGAAACCTCAATGCCATAACATTAGAGCTCATTAACAAGAAAGCATCTATGTTCAGTATAGTTCTCCAAGCATTCTTTGTTATATCAATCCATCAAGTAGTACATTATTACATGCCTATTTTGCCAATTATTGATTTGAAAAAAATATTTTTTAATCTTTAAAAGGAGGAGCATCTATTCAACAACATTCTAACGGTCTTATATTCAAGGCACCTAAAACATTTACATTAAATCCTAATTCCTAGTTGATATATTTTTAACAAAATCTTTAACCATTGATCATAATTTTGTATCGTAATGTGCAATGAGAGGTAAGTTTGTATATTGAATATGTTTGATTGAACATTTTCAAAACCAGATTCTATAGTTAGTTGAATATGCAATTAAGACAAGTTAATATCATATATCTAAATTTCTTCTTTCCAACCATTCAGGCTTTGCTTCATAGATTTAACATCTTGCTTTGGCACCCTCTAAGGTAGAAGCACCGAAAACCAACATTTTCATGCCCCTCTTAGATACGTGGTCCAAATGATGGTTTTATAAGAATATTAGCCTAATCAAGTGAAAATCAAACCAAATCATTTTGTAATTTTGTGATACTTACATGGTATTCTATGAATTTTTGAAGCTAAAAGCATGAAGGACCTATCCACGTCCCTAAACTCCCTTTAACCCCTAAAGTCCCAAGTTTTTTTTTCCTCCAACAAACACTCAAATTTGCCATTTCTATTGCAAAAAAAACAAAAACTTTTTAAATTATATTTTTTAACATATATAACTATAGGATCTTGCACTACACCATGGTGGTGTAAGAAAAAGAGGAAGAAATTTCAAAAATTTTGACATCATAGATTGCAAGATATTTACATTTAAAGTGAAAAAATAAAGTTTTTTACACCTCGTTTGAATAGATTTTTTTTTGACTTTGAATCTTCTTAGCGTAAATTTTTTGTAGTACTAATTTTGAACTATAATTTTTAATTTTTTGAAAAATTGAGTTGAGATGGATTTGGATTTTTTTTTTTTTCTTAAACCAATTTTCACTCATGAAAAATTGTTCCCTGGAAGTAGGTTTAAGATTGAAAAAGAAACTAAACCATCAAAAACTCTAGGATGGAACTAAAATAGACTAATCTCAATGGTAGTTTATCCTGTTAGGATATCTTATCTTTCTAAAACATTTTCTTTGAAAAATTGTGAAAATTGAATTCACAAATAAATCCTGCAAGATATTTTTTCAAAAAGATGCTTCAATTGCCAAAAAACAAGATTGTCTATAACTTTTACATCATTGTTCAATTAGAATGAATCAAGTTTTTCATTAATTTAAGGTTTTTGTAGGGTTTTAAAAAAAATTTGGAACTAGAATATGGACTTTTTGTGCCATAATTTTTTCTCTTTGGCATTGATTTTATATTCCTATAAAACTAATGGATTTTTTTCTATCTTCACAAAAATATTCAAAAAATCACAACAAATATTGAGACCATATGAGCCTATCTAAAATTCATTTTGTCCCCTCAAGGACACTAGAACCTTAGGGATAAAATAGATATTTTTGAAGCACAAAAAGCTCAATTTCCACTGGTTATTCATGAAATCTTGTGGTGTTTTGGGGTGAAGGTGGGTGGCCATTCAAGGCCAAAATTTAGATGATGGAATTAGAAAAGGGGCGGTTTAGGAGCCTACTACCCTACTTGTTGTGCTTGAATTTGGAACAATACATTTTATCCCTAAAATAATAATCATGTGTTTGCATATATAGTTATTGTTGAATGTTTTTTTTTGGCATGCATAAGAATCTATATACTTTATGAAATGTTGCATTAAAATGAGAATTTTTGTTTATTTACAAGGCACTAGTGGTTCCAACCTCCAAAATGTACTTTTTTAATAGCAATATATATGTGAAAATTATAATATGAGTGAGCAAATTAGGAAAAAAATTATATAAATGACCTACAATTTGGTCTCTCTACTCTTTATATTGCAATCAATTTACAACTTTTTTTCTCACATGATGTATCCACTACAATACAACATACCCTCATATACATAAGATTGCATGTATAAATCTAGAAAAATCCACATATACAATTTACTTCCCCACTGTATTTGCAAATAAGTACTGCAAAGGAAACACAAAAATATCGTAGTACATCTTTTAACATGTGACGAAGGTATATTGGAATGAAGTACAACAATGACATGTCAAAGCCTTAGCTTTTTTTATTTTGATTGAAAAAAAGCTTGTGTTATACCCACACCACATTTTAGGACAATTATATATGCCCCAATGTAGTATCTCTTTCATTGGTACAAATTGGATATATATTATATCTTGGATGTAACAAGAACAATTGCATATTAGAGACAACGTAAATTAACACAATTTCCAATGTTGTTTAACACAAAATGGGGATTAGTAAAACTAAAACATTTATGTGATCCAAAATGGTTTTATTTTTTATGGAAGCACAACACACTCTAACATAACATTGCTATCAATGTGTATGTTTCATATAACAAAGTTGGGTGCCTTGCCACGTGGTAGGTTTGTTAATTTTGCATTTCCACATATACAACTATGTATTAATATGGTATTAATGTGGAGTAATGGTTTTAGACACATGCTTGTTCCCTCAAACATGTTGTTGCAATCCCCATTTCATTGTTGCTAACATCAACCAAATGTGTTAAATGGAATAGATGGTTCTATTATTATTATTAAAATGTTCACTTGTTAATTACAAAGGACTTAATGTTTGATTAATAGAGAGAAAGCAAGTACTTTATAAAAATGAGAGTTAGGAAGTATGAGAATCTATATAGGATTTGTCAAAATATAGTAGTTGTAAGCTTACTAGAACTTCAAACCTCATTGAGTATATTAATTTAATTTTTTTCATCTACAAAAATGTAGGTATTTATGTTGACTTTTAACTCCCAAAAATCATTTTGTAATTTGAACCATTCATTTAGAAGTTATAGACAAAGTTTAGAGAAAGAATATGAAAATGTTCCTTTTATCCCTCTTTGAACCTTATCCATAACTTTGAATGGAAAGTTCAAATAAAAACTAATTTTGGAGATGAAAGACGACTTGAATATACATATTTTTTGAATTGAATTTTTTTTAAAGTTTTCTTTAAAGTAATATGCTTAAATGCAGTCTGACATTTGGGTAAGCTTGCAATTTCTATGTTCTTTAGTAAGAGTGGTTAAGCTTACACCTTCTCCAAATTATTTTATATTTGTTGCATGCTTGCAATGTATGGTGATGGAGACAAATTCCCATTGTGATCATCATAATTGGAATATTCAATGGCTCTTCACCTAGCATTTTGAAATGAAGACCACTTTCATATCTAAAGTAAGAGACACTATTTGCACCATCCTCTATTTAACCGTTCAATGATGTTGAGACCTAAAAGTAGCCAATGGATGACTTGATTATTCATTGTATAAACAAAGAATGCACCTATTGGTTCAATAATCTAAGCATTTTGGTGACTACCTTGGTCATAGGGGGCCACGTCCTTTAACCCTTAAAGGATGAGATGATCACTATAGAAATCACTTGTTTTGGAATTGTGTGAATTATTGGCTTAACCCCTAAATTCCCAAAGCACCAAATTTTGGCCGGGGTGAACTGACCCCCTCGCTCGTACCCCTGGGAAAACCCTGAAATTTTTAATTTTCCATGCATGAATTTTTTTGCAAATTCTGAATTCATATTTGCAATCAGAGGCCCCAAATTAGCTAGGGGGGTTCTAGAAAATAGATTTTACACGGCACAAAATAGGGGGCTTTTTTTTATGTGCACCCTTGGATGGACTTTGGCAGTACGAGCGAGGGAGTCAGTTCACCCCAGCCCAAATTTTGGTGTCAATAATACTTTGGAGTTAAATAAAACCTAACCAAGTTGCTATTTTTAGTAGTTTATATTTTCAAAAAATTCTTTTTGAAGTCTAGTTTTAACATCAAAAATTCAATTTTGAAAATGATTGATTATAATTTTTCTATTCAAGATTTTGTGTAAGGAGGGTCATTGCAATCTTGCCTTTCCGTAGTGTTGAAGGCTCTTGAAAATGAGTCTCAAATACACTAGATCTTGGAGAAAAAATAATAGTAGAAATTCATTTACAAAAATTGTAGATTAGATTTTGGGAAGCCATAAATTAATTGGGGTTATACATGTTAGGCCCTTTATCCTCATATTTTTATGGTGACCAACCTTTTAGATTTGACATGTGAAAAGAGGCTTGATAGACCTCAAATCACTTTTGAAGATTTAACACCTTCATAATCAAACATTATAATCTTTCAATCCATAAGTGATATTGGTGTGTTTTCTTTTCCTATGTGATCTTTAACATGTCTAGTTTGAATTTGTACAGTTACAATTCAAAAAACTTTGATACAACATATCAAAATGTTGGTTTTTAGTTCCATTTAGAACAAATTCCTAAAAGCTCAAAACTAGCCTTGGGCATTTAGGGGTTTAAAAAATGCAAAAGCACTCATGGGAGGTCAAAATATTGTAGAAGACCTTCCCTTTCACACAAAATTCAGAGGATGAATAGTTGCACTTTTGACTTGCATGGAAAGATTCTTTGTTATTCACAGGCTAGAAAATGTCCTCAGCATCGTTTATGGGTTAAGGGTTCAGCAGAGGGGTGTAAGCATCGTGCCGCAACTAAGGTCTCCTACTTTGTACCATGTAAGGTAGCCACCCTCTTTCCAATCACCCTCCCATTTCCAATCAATAGACTGATCCATTTGTAACCATAGCTTTATAGGCCATTTGATTCTTATTTGATTCTTCTGTAATGAATAACACATTGGCACCTAATAAAGTTGCCATTGATCAAGAATGGGTTTGCCTATTGATCGGAAATAGGAAACCCTGACTTTTCCACTTCTTTAATTTTTACTAATTCTACACGTGATGAAAAATTACCAAAAAATGACAATCTTTCTTATTCCTATTTCCTCGTTGGAGAAAATTTTCTCCTCCACCATTGCTCAATCACACATATGCTGAAATGCTTAAGTGATCGGAAATGGGAGATCTACCTTACACCAATTTTGATACTCATACCATATTCATATTAATACCATCCTTTTAGATGCCATAGAGGAATCGAAAAGGATGCCATCAAGGAATCAACCGAGAACCAAGAGATTGGGTTGTCATTGATGTCTCCCTCACATTTTGCAACGAGGAAATAGATTTGTTTGAACAGCACAGAGTGTGATCGGGACTGCGTTCGTGCTAACACTACCATTGATTCTTCCTAGACCATGAAAAACCCTTCGTGAACTAATCAGCCTGTCTCAGACTTTTACCACCTTCCAGTTTACAGATGGGCTTTGCTTCTCTCACGGACTGCCAGTCACCAATCCGAATTGATTTCTGTTCGAAGCACCTGTCTAAATAATAGAGTATGTTGATCTCCACGGCCGCTAGAAGTCGACTAGCCTGTGCCGTGGGGACAAAACAAACTCTACATTGGCGAATTTCAAGGAGCTCGAAACACCGCGCTATTTGGTCGTACCCTAAGTACTTGCAATTTGAGTCAATGCTTGCGCATTTAGACGAGCAGGATATATGACAGGATATGTAGATTCCCCGAGCAATGGTGACAAACGAGGGTATGCAATTCATGTATACAGTTAGGCAACATACCCTACCATGATCACTGAAATGAGGACTACCGTAGACCAAATCTCACTTTCCCTCTCAATTGTCCTGAGAATTATCCCGAGATCACAGCAAGGATTAGAGATCTCTACACTTTCAGAAAATTTATAATCTAGTTGTTAAATAGGTTCAAAATTATCAGTACAGAAAAAGCATGATATCTGCAAATCGTTATCCCCCCTGATACACACTGATATGCGCAGCTCGCAATTGATCACACCACTACAACGACGGATAGAAATCCACACGCTGTTGCAAAAACACATGCGAGGGTTGCAAGAAAACCAGGGAAGGATGTCGCAAACAATGAAAAATACAACTGCAAGGACGATCAAGAGAAGCTCGCCATGACAATAATCTTATCACTGAGGATGATCATACACCGAACACTTTTGAGATGATTCCAATCGCACTATACACATTACTATGCTTCACATACTGACAATAATTTTACTCTGATCACACCTTGATGGATGTGATGCTTTCACCGCCTGGAGACTGGGTCGAAGGTGGAAACTCCGGCCACGGCCACCCCCAAGACGGTCACCACCACTCCTCCGGCGACAACGCTCAGAAGCAGGTTGCGGAGCGAGTCGGACACGCCGGGTTGCGCTGCTTCGGCGATCTCAGGCACTACGGAAGCGGCGACAAGTGCTAGACCGGTGAGGCCGACGACGTTGTGTTCCTTAGTAGCACTGTCAGAATGCCACAAGACTGCTGTCAGAGATAAATTTATATCTCAAGATTCCAGTATCGCTTAAAACAAGAACAGAACTCCAAATCTTATAAAATTTGCAAGATCGCTGGAGAGAATTCCGAGAGCAAATACGAAGCCGAAATTTGACATCAAGATTGTGGCCATAGCCATAGCCATACGAACGACAGGCATGCACAAGAAAAGAGCTCAAAAGCTTGAATGGCGCTACAAGATCGCGCGCGAGATTTCCTATAGCAAGTACGAAACCGAAAATTGGATCAAGATTGTCGCCATAGCTAAAGGAAAGATAAGCATCTACAGCACGAGCTTACATACGAACGAATCCTCTGTTCACAACTGCAACTAAAATTACTCTACTATCCTCGAAGTAGCTAAAATGTCAAATGATTAATATCCAGCGGTTCACATACGCACTAAATTGACCAAAGAGACTAAACCGCATGCAAAATAGCGACGTCGAACCACGCACAAGAGCACATCCTAAAACAGCCAAATCCTCACTCGCATTTCACAGTTCTGCATTGACGAAGCCACACACCGCATTTCTCAACTCCACTACAAACCGATTACCACTACCAAACACATCCTCTCTCCAAGAAAACATCTAAGTAAATCATGAAGCCAAACCACGCGCATTTCTCAACTCCGTATCAAACCAAACTCATCCTCCCTCAAAGAAAACAACTACGAAATCATCAAGCCAAGTCACTCGCATTTCCTACCTCCACCACAAACCGATCACTCCCTCCCATCATCTACCTCCACAAATCCGCAACAAAAAAACAGAGAGAATCACAAATCACCTCATGGAGACGCGGCTGCCGTTAGACACCCCGAGCGCCACCTGCTTCCTCGACATCAGCAAAACTCCCTTATTACCCCCGGGCGCCTTGGCAGCTACTCCGCGGGAGGCCAAAGCGGCCACAGCAGTGGTCGACGTCATAGCTGCGCACGCCATCGCTACAGACTCCTTCAACCAAAAAGTCCTCACACACCACAAACACAATCACGAACCAGAGTGACGAAGAAGAATGTGCAGCTGCTTCGTATGTGATAATAATAACCTGGAGCAGTGCGCACTACCTTGTTTTGGTGCAAAGAACATACGACATAGCCACAGCGGAAAATTCCGAGAAGAATTTTATGAAACGGAGTTCAAAAATCTACGGACCAGCCAACCGGGAGATGGATGAGGGGATCAAAAGAAGGCAGGGAGTTTCTCATCCGATGGGTTCAGAAACGCGGGGGGGGATGATTGATGGGCGGGGAACGTAATATCCGGTGCAGGGGAGGGAGGGTGGTGATTGGCTCATGGGGGACCACGAGCGTGTTGGCGGGTGGTCTCAGCCAGTTGGGAAGGGGGATTGCGGATGGGAGAGTCGTGTGTTATCCTCGCCGCCCCCCGGGCCCGTGGACGGGAGCAGACAAAAAGCTTTGATTGGTAAATTTTCGCCACTACTTTACCGTACTTCAGTTTGGAACTACCGGACGTGAAGGTCTGATTTGCCAAAGATTGAATTTCCACGTCATATTTTCAAGGGTCCATGTCATCTCACATCAATTACAAGATGACACGTGGCACTTTTCTTTTTTTAACACATAATGATTGTACCCTTAAAGTCCCAAGGCCTCTTTTCCATCCAAAAACACTCAAAATTGTCATTTCTATAGCAAAGAGCAAAATTATTAAAAAAAAATTTTTTTTGCATATCCAACCATAGGATCTTGTATTAGACTAGTCTAATAATGTGTGCAAGAAATTCACAAACTTTGATAGTGTAGTTTGCAAGATATTTGCATTTAAAGTGAAGAAAACAAAAAAAAATTGTACTTTGCTCAACTACATTTTTTGGCTTTGAACCTTCAGAACTTATACTTTTTGCTCTAATAATTTTGAACTTTGAATTTTATATGACAAAAAATTGAGTTGAGGGTCTAGGAATTTTTTTACAAAAACACTCTTAGTTTTCACTCAATAAAAGATTATTTAGTAGAAGTAGGTTCAAGATTGAAGGAAAATCTAAATTGTTTGTAGCTCTAAGATGGAATTGAAATACGCTAATCTCAACAGTGAAATTGTTCTAGCAAGAGATCTTAACCTTGTGAAACTTTTTTTTAATTGAGACTTTTTTTTCGTGAAACTTATGTGAAAATTAAAGTTAGAAATGAATCCTACAAGTTATTTTTTCAAGAAGATGCTTTGATTGCCCCCAAACAAGATTGTCCTTGGGCTTTCCATGTGCAAAAAATATAATCTATACAAAACAAAATAAATTTTTTTTTACTTTAAATTACTTTGAAGGACTTTTTTGCATGTTTAACCAAAAAAAGGATTTTTGTGTTATAACTTCTGCTCATGGATTCCAATTGAACTCAAAATTATACTTTCGGAAAGCTAATGTGTTATTCTATCTTCACCAAAAAAATTTAAGAAAATCAAAACAAATATTGAAACCAAAGGAGCTTGCCTAAAATCAATATTGTCCCCCGAGGGGACAATGGGACTTTAGGGGTTAATTTATGCCAAATCTAACCCTCACATAGGATACACTCTTCATTCTATTTAGTGTGGTTCATAGCAAATAGATACTATTACAATATATTTGAGTTCATTTTGTTTAGTGTTGCTCTAATGATTTAAAGAATCCACATTGATCGAGTTTTTCTTCTTACTTTGAATAGTATTACACTTACAATGTATACAATTATAATATTGGACTAAGCAATAACTTCAATTGCATACAAATTGGTAACCCATCAATCAAAGTGGCAATCCAACAATTAAATTGGCTACTTCCAAAGTACACCACCATTTTACTTCTACAAACTTAGGGTGAAGTATAGTCTATAGTAATTGATGATAAAAAAACTCTATTCATTGTGGCCCCCATGTTTGTAGGAGTGATATAATTTGATAAGCAATGCTATAAAGAATGATGAGTGTGGCTACTTTAGTACTTAAAAAATGAGTGAAAAGGTGGATGTAATCACTAAAATCCTTCTATAAAAACACTAGAATTGCCAATACTTGCGTGAAATCTAATCCTAATGGACAATTATGTGACCGAATGTACATATGGATATGGATGATTGTATTCATTTCTTTTCCTTACTTGCACACATTAAAAGATGCCAATTGCTCTACCAGCAACATACCCTTCAAAAAAAATGATTATTCTGGAGTCAATGGTGCGCATTTTTGCATTCATGGTACAACCATTTCTAACTATAATAAAAATCCAAAATGCACAATTGAAATCATCATACAGCCATTATGGATAGAAATCATTTTTCATCTATATATTTGCATTTTATCCATTTAACATCAACAATTATGTCTATACTTTAACGTTCATGATTCACACACATTTTGGAATGTTAGAACTAGAAAGCAAGTTTTGAAAAAAATTCCTCCAAATTTCATTTTTTGGCAAAATTTTGTGAGTTAAAAATCACTACTTCAATATTAAATCCTAAGAGACTAAAAGGTGTTTTGGGGCTTTCATCAGTTTTGGACAAGGCAATTTTGTATTGAATTTTTTGATCTTATGATTGGAATTTTGCACATAAATGTACACAAGGATTGTTTAACATGTAAGACAATTTTTATAAAATTTGGATTAGTGGCTAGAAAGTTGTGTTTAATTTAGTCTCTTTATTCTCAACATGGACAAGCCAAAAACTTTTTATACTTAAATTTTTTTTTATGGATTTTCAAAGCAAGTCATTGACTTCCAAAAGTTTTGAGACATATAGATTTTTCTAAAAAACATTTGAAAGATGAACTATATATTCAAATCCAATGAAATATAAAATTAGTTTCCTATAAAGTTTCAAGGTAAATATTCTACAATTAGTGAAGTTTATAAAGCTGAAATTTTTACACAATATACTTCAATGTGTTAGCTACATGGTGTTTTGGATTTAAAATATTCATCAAAATGAGGTTTTTTTTTATGTGGGCCTAGGAGCATGAACACATGAGCCTAGAAACTACATACCTATACTATAGGTGTCTGTATTATAGAAACCATCTACGATTATATTGTAACTATGATATATGTACTTATATTATAGGTGTTTACATTAAAAGCACTTTTAATGATTGTATTATATCTACTTGTATATGTGCTCAAAGCTCACATACTCACATATTCATGCTGACATACTAGCACCACTATTATCAAAATGAATTTAATTTTAGCTACCATTTTGAGACCAAAAACACATTTTTACTTCATAATTCAACAAGGGTTTAGTCAAATTGGGTACAAATTAGTGTATTAGAAAGCTAATAACATAACACACAATCTCCTAAAATCATAAAAAATTTAAATTTAAATGACTGTACAATGGCCTCTCTCCAAAATGCAAAAAAAAATTGGACTTTCTATTCATTTAGAAATTAAGGTATGTACACCCATTATCATTGTCACCCAGAATGTG
Organism: Antitrichia curtipendula; assembly: GCA_951230915.1. NCBI lineage: Eukaryota > Viridiplantae > Streptophyta > Bryopsida > Hypnales > Leucodontaceae > Antitrichia > Antitrichia curtipendula. The sequence continues at coordinate 27,622,381 of OX579635.1, forward strand.
ACACCTATATTTGAATCTAAAAGCAACACAAAATCTATATAATAATGACATAAGATGTACACAAACAAAATATGAAAGTCTAAGACAAACTAATGTCAATTTTTAGTACACTTTTAACTAATAATTTTAATTTTAATAACTTATTCATATATTGTCCAAATAATGCATGCTAAGTTCCATTGGAATCCTTTGTTACTTGCCAATCAGAACCAATTCAAATAATTTGTATTATAGATTAGTAAGTAGATATGGATTCTAATAGTGTCGATTATGGGTGCACTTATTGGAAAATGGGGAAAAACTATCCTATCCTATTCTTGGTTTTAAAGCTTAGTCAATGAGAATAATTATGAGTTTTGAATTGAAAAGGAATTTTGCATCAAAAAAAGTTGCCTTGAGGAAGTTTGAAGAGCTACCTCACTTAAAAGTCAATGCTACATGATCAATGTAACCTTATTTGTACAATAGTTGCTTGTTTTGAAGTCATATTAGGTTTCAACACTCCAATTGAATAGCTCAATGCTCAACCATGCATTAGATTACAAATATTTTGAAAAGTATGTTTCATCCCATTAATAGTCATGGAGCAAGCTTCAAGAAAAATTGCATAATATAAACAGGGCTTGAGTTCAAAGTGTGTCCACTGAGGCCCATTTGCTTATTAGATTTAATAATAAAGCCTTGTATTGGGAACAAAGTTGAAATCCAAATTCAACTATAATCTAATCTAATTCAAATTGATCTTATAGTAGAACCTCCGATTAATCCATATTTTCATTAGAGGTTCTACTACAAGATCAATTTGAATGACATTTTTGAAACCTATTACAACAATAATGGATTAGAATTTATAGTATAATGACAATTGAAGGATTGTTATAGTTCATTTTGTTATCCAATTGATTTTTCAAACTCAACCACAACTTACAAGTATAGAAACTCATTTCATTTGTGTTTGCATATATACTATTTGTACTTTTATTTAATTGAAATATCCAAATTAAACTATTTGTGAAGATGGACCTACACATATAAAAAAAAATAAAAGTTCTCTTTATTAATCAATGATACAAATATTTTGAAAGAACTATAATTATTTATATATATATTTTAAGTTTTTTTATTATCTTTTGATCATTAAAGAACATAATCTTTTGGAATTTCAAAATTTTCATTCATTTGGATTAATTTTCATCTATTTAGCCCTAAAACATCCAACGTGGAGTCTTTAGTTGCCTTTGGAATCAAAAAATCAATTTTAGTAAAGATATTGATTTCAAATGTTATTTTGAGCTCAACTATGACGCAAATGTTTTTTTCTAATCTCATTACCTTCTTAAAACATGCAAAAATGAACAATCTTATCTTAATTATGAAAAGAATGAAGCAAAAGTCATCAAATATTGGATTATGTCTATATATCTAAAAAATATTTGAAAAATATTTTATGAGAAACAAATACAAAAACAACGTGCCATTTGTTCAAAGATCAAGGCTATAAATATAATTTAAATTATTATATTTTTTTATTTGTAGAAAGGTGTAATATTAACCTTTGAAGAAATGACCAAGATTTACAAGCCCTTAAAGAAATAATTCTAGTATAATTTATCAAAATTAAAAGAACTTTTAGTGTGATACCTCACAAGAATCAATGCTTTAGTTCAAAGGTAGTCTATAATGCTTGTAACCATACTACAAACCTTTTGGCAATAAAAGACTAAAAAACTAAAGCCCAAGTTGGAGTACAGTAGGGATAGAGTGCACCAAAATTTCTCAATAGTTTTGAATCCAAAGATTCTATTCATCAAAGGGGGGTGAATATATGAAGGGATTACCAGAATTACCAGATTACGAGATGCTTGAAACATGTGACCAGGAACTTCTTTTACGAGACTATGAATTTCAACTCATTTTTGTCTAAATTCCACGTTCCTTTCACAATTCAAGAGTTTTGCAACCAGGATTCAACAACAAAAAATTAGTATATGTCAAATTTTATTCCAAAATAAGTTACCTCAAAGTTCAATAATTCATAACTTATTCATACTTGTCATCTCACTAATTCATATTTTGAAGTATACAAAGTCCTCTGAACAATGACAATGACAGCAAGGGAGGGCAAAAAAATAAAACAAAAACAAAACAAAAACAATCTTTATAATAATACAAATAACATTTAATTATCCTATTAGTGTATATGGAAATAATTTACAAAAGTCACTCTCAAGTTTTAATATCAGTAGATTTGTCCAGCATTCGAAATACTAATTTCACCCAAAAAATCCTGTCCCAGCAATTTTGTAGTGACTCTAATTTTGAAATGATTCAAGATTTGCAGTGACATTAATTTTGCCGTATTCAAAACCACGGGCATGGGGGTCCCTACCTCACCCTAAACCCGCTGAGTCCCCTGAAACCTCCGTCTTTGCTTTGGATGAGGCGAAGCTCTTTCACTGTTCTCACTGAAGCAGTAGCCGCTTTGGGGACGCCATGTCCATGCTCCCACCACACGCCCAATCTGCGCAGCGCACCACCATTGATCACTGTTGTGACTCTGACGCATCTGGCTCATAAGCGAGTGGCTCACGAATTTTTCAATTTCCAGCAATTTCGAGAAAATCAATCGGCCTTTCGAACGGTGAGAATTCAAGCATCGCTTGAAAAGATTGAGTAGATGGACAAGATTGAGTAGATGGACAAGATTGAGTAGATGGACAAGATTGAGTAGATTGAACAGATTGAACAGATTGAGCACCAAAAGTGAGTACTCTGAGGAGCTTCGGCAATCGCACACATTCTTTCCTGGAATCCTAGGAGATTTCGTGGAAAGTTGTGGAAGCGATTGGAGCTGTGTTCACGATTGGCTACTCTAGGGTATGTTCATGTTGTTTGAGGATTTTTGTTGGAGTTGTTAAGCGAATGCGAGCTGGAAGAAATGCAGATTGTAAGGATTGAACTAAGTTTATAGTCTGTGCAGAGGAGGCGTTGCGGAGGTGGAGATTAGGTTTCTGGGGTTTGAATTCGAAATTGAGCGAATTTCGGTTTGTAGAGATTCAATTGATGAATGCGGCTATGGTGACCGCCGCGGTGGCGCCCTCGTGCACTTGCAATGTTCGCACGGCGGCAGGGTTGTCACTCCAGTCTCAGGTTTCGACTTCCGCGTCATCGCACATATTCGCTCAAACCCTCACACTGCATGGCAGGTACTAATCCGAGTCTCAAGTTTATGATCACAATGCAACTGTCGGTGAAATTGTTTTCACGCTTGACCTAATTGAACTCTCATCGAGGGCATTGCAGGTCATTGCAAGTGAGCTCCGGAAGAAGCAGAAGCTTCAGTGTGCGCGCGTCCGGAGAAGGGGGTGCATCGTCTTCGAGTGGTGACGATGACGCTGATGATTCCAGAATTTTGAAACAAGTAGAGCAAGCGGATTGGCGAGCATTCCGAGCTCGTCTTGTGCGCTCGGGCCTTGGCACTGGAGGGCTGGACTCGGTTCAAGACCAGGAGCAGGAGCTTTGGGCTCACCCTCTCGTCAAACCTGAGGCTGGGTGTTTGCTCATCGCGCATCCCAATGCCTTCACCAACAGCCAGCAGTACTTTCACCGCGTCGTCATCTTCATATTCGCCCACGAGTATGTCCATGGCCTCACTCTCTACTAATTAATATCTTTGCAACCCTAATTCGGAACAGTCTTCTCAATGAAATCTAGAGGCAAAGAATTAACCTTGTAAATCGTAATTTCATTTCAGACTGGTTATTTAGTAAACCCTGCCGATTGCAAACGACTACGTTTTGTAGAAGACCTGTGAGGTGTGGATTTTCTACTAGTGAATTTGAACCAGCGCTAAAATGAAAATTGACGCTTCTGTGTGCCTGTTTTGGCTTGGACATGACTTTCTTCCTTCTTTTGTAAACCTTTGCCATCCGTGACCTGATTTCTCCCGAATCTTTGCTATCCTAATTTGTGGACTGCTGTTCAAGCTTGAATGAAAATTCTAAACGGGGGGTTCTTGTGTGATATTAACAGTGCGGGTGGCAGTGCTGGCGTAATTCTCAACAGGTATATTCTCTACCAAATTCCTGTCAAATTTTCTTCTTGAGATTTGAGCGACAGTTTGCGAGGGGCTTCATTGACATAATGCCAATGCAGGATTTGGAAGTCAATGTGACCAATCGCAATGTTTGCGAAAATTAGAATAATTAATCCTAGCCAATTCTGCACTTCTTTAGCAGTGCTAGATTTTGAAACTTTGACTGTCTGATCTTTTAGCATGTTTTGAATCACTATATGAAAATTTGAGGGCAATCCCTACATTATTTTCGAGATCCTCTGGTTGCCAAGTATTTCTGATAATCTTGTCCTTGATTGCCATTACTTTGCCCGTCAAGGATTTCAATGAAGGAGATTCTCATGATATTGTTGGCATGACAACAGGCCAACTCAGTATTCACTAGGGCAATTGGAAGAGTTCAAAGACCTAATGCCGGAGATGACAGATTGTCCGCTGTACTTCGGAGGCGACGTGGGTCCGGAGTGCACTCAAGTCATCCACGGTGTGGCAGGCTTTGAGGACAGTCGTGAAATCATGAACGGAGTGTTCATGGGCGGCACAGCCAGGATCCAGGAGAGCGTCCGAAGCGGCAAGAGCACTCCTAACGACTTTCGCTGGTTTCTTCGCTTTGCAGGTGATGGCTTCTGCTCCTCCTATCCGTAAGTTGGTAGCAGATCAAGCGTTTCTCTTTGTAGAGATTTCAGATCGTTTTTGAGAATTGCCTCTTCTTGCAGAACAAAACTCTCGCAATCGAACAGAAACACACCCTAATGACCCAAAGTACCCACTGTGGGTAGCCTCCTTGCTTGTTTTCTGGCACCTTTTATGATAGGGTTGATTCTGTCACAGGTTACTGCCACCACTTTAAAGCCAACCTACGTTAAACCTTTCGGAGTTTCTTGAGAACGGTAGTTTGCAAGTGTCGTGTGGGAACATATTAGACACGGAAAAGACAGTATTAACCACTTAGAACCGGCACAGTTTAACATTGAAGTATTGGTGTCTAAGATGGCTGAGTCTTATGATTGACACTGTCTAGTTAATACTTTCGGTTTTGATGCACCTGTAGATATTTCAACGTCCTTAGTTGTGTTGTTGGCTACTTATTCTACGTTGGAGGCTTACCACAATGGAGGAAAACTTGAAAGGAATTCAGTCGGAGCGTGTTACTGGTCTATTAGAGCGATTTAGGTGCCCCCGCTCCTATGAGGCACATGGAAGACGATTTTTCAATTGACGAAGTAGTTGTCGTAGTGTGCATTATTGCTTGAAAGTCAGGGAATCTTATCGTTCATGCCATGTGGATTGGGCCCAGTCACCCAATGGAAGTGCTTTTGCATGCCTCTCCTGTAGTGTGGTAGAGCTTTTATTTACAGGCATGCTTACCATTGCCACCGCTAGAAAAAGCTGTCAGCTTTTTCTTCTTCCTGGGTGATGTTTGTGTCTAGTTCTGACAGTTTGTTTTTCTGTTGGTGCAGGATGGGGACCAGGACAGTTAGAGCAGGAAGTGACAGCCGGAGTGTGGTACCTGGCTTCTTGCAGCAAGAAATTCGTTCTAAAGCAGTGCATACAACTGCCGAAGCCCCTGTGGAACGAAGTCATGGAGCATATGGGCCCTCCTTACTCTGACATTGCAAAACGTGCCAAATGAAGCTGACCATTCTCGTGCCTATGTATTTACTTTCAATTTGATCGAGTAGAGAATCATTCCGGGGCTTCGGCAGAACTTCCCTCCGCACTGCTCCCAAACTTCGTACCCCCATTTTTGGCATTCATGAATTGCTCTGATTCCTCGTGCCTATAGTTGCCAATTTCTTGTGGCACTGGGCTTAGGGTTAAGAGATAAGTCAAAGGGCTTGTTGTTATCAACAAGGATGGGGAGGCCTTCACTTTCTTGACTAGATTGGAGTGGATGGTGCAGTTGTTAGCTTTTTTCAGATGTTTGTATACTTTTGAACGGCATCACCGTCTTCGGGCTTAGTCAAGGAAAAGTTATAATTGCTGCGCTTTGTATTGATCGACATAGGAAAAATGCTATAAGGTCTGGATTGTCACTTGTTTGTCTATTTCAGTGGTACTCCGTACTATTCTGTCCAGGAGATCGCCCTTTAGCGTGCAGGGCATCGATCTGACTGAAGAATTCTTGTTGATTTTGTTGGAATGGAATGAAAATGTGTCGAGTATATTGATGAAAGATGGTTTCTTTCCAAAATTTGATTATGTTCTCAATCAATCCCTAATTGCAAAACGTTCGTGAAGGGTGGAACAAATTGTGATCCCACTTCAATTGCCACCATTACTCCTGTACCAAATTAATGTAGTGACTGTACTCAAGCTCACATTCATAGTTTGGAATTGGGAAGGAAAGGTTTGGGTTGAGATAGTGACAATTTTATGAATTCAATGAACACAGCCATGCAGTTCTCCACTTCCTTGCTTTTGCAGTTCTCCACTTCCTTGCTTTTTTGAGTAATGGGTTTAGGGTAATATGCTCTAAAAGTATCCATGCTTTAAAAGTGATCAAGACATAGAGGTACATTTTGCTTTCTTCAATGTACTACTAGTGTATATTTCAAGAGGTGGTCATGTTTAGCCCCTTAATGCCTCAATCCTTTTTTGAATTTTGCACATTTTTGCTTATATCTTTGTTCAAAAATATCATTTACCAAAATTTCATGAAATTGATCATTAAGGAAGGTTGCCTTTTCAAGATTCAAGTGTTACATTGGATGAATGAGAAGTTGGTTGGACAAAACATCGCCTGCAAGTCCTTTGTTCATCGTCCAGAAAATGGACGTCGGAGCGCTTAACCCCTAAATGCCCAAGGCCTGTTTTGAACATCTTAAAATTTGCTCTAAATTGAACAAAATGCCAACATTTTGATAAGTTGTATCAATTTATTTTTAATTGTAACCGTGCAAATTCAAATTAGACATGTTAGAGATCTCATAGGAAAAGAAAATACAACAATATCACATATGGAGTGAAAGATTATAATGTTTGACCATGAGGGTGCTAAAACTATAAAAGTGATGTGAAGTCTTTCAATCCTCTTTTCACAAGTCAAATCTAAAAAGTTGATGACTAAAAAAACATGAGGTTAAAGGTCCTAACATGTATAACCCCATTCAATTTATGACTTCTTAAAGTCTCTTTTACAATTTTTTTGAATGAATTTTGAATGTCATTTTTTGTCCAAGATCTAGTGTATTTGAGGCTCAATTTCAAGAGCTCTCAACACTACAAGAAGTCAAGATTGCAATGGGTACACTTGCACAAAATCTTGAATAGAAAAATCACTATAATTTACTTTCAAGATCGGATTTTTGATGCTAAAACTAGACTTCAAGAAGAACTTTTCAAAAATACTAAATACTAAAATTAGAAACTTGGTTAGGTTATATTTAACTTCAAAGTTTTGTAAACACCAGATTTGGGTGCCTTGGGCATTTAGGGGTTAAGGGTTAGGGATCATTGTGTTTCAACTTCAAACATTCATAACTAATTTTATGAAGGTCCAAAAAATATTAAATGAATTGGGCTAGATGCCAATTTCATTTCTCTTCCTACATAAATTTAATGAAAATTGTAACAAGGAGTTTAGCTTCCCGAAAAAGACATTCGGCTCTTACATGGTCGCTTAAAGAACACACTACCTTGTTTGCTAAAACTTTTTGTCAATGCAAAGCGTCTTCCACTTTGGTTTAGAGCCATGCCTTAATCTCCTTTCTTTAGCTACAAATATAAATTGTGAATATGATGTGTCTTAGACAATTACACCTAAATGTGTCCAAGCAATTGAGCCTTGTTCTTATTATGAAATTGCCTAATTTTTGGGTGGATAAAATTGGAATTTAGGAGAGTACTATTCTAGATTCTTTCTTATGTATTCATTGGGCACCGCGTGAATAACTAAGAATTTTCAAAGTAATAAAATAGTTTTTTTTTAAATCAAACCTAGACTCTCTTAATAGGAATATATTTTTGATAGAAGTTTGTAAGGTTCAATTTTAGAAAGCGGTCCACAATTATATACAACTACCTTAACTCTATAAAGATGTTGTAGTCAAAAAGTGTTCAATAAATTACTTCATATTACGATTGTAGAAATGAAGAATGCACCTATTGGTCCATAAATTATATCATTTTTGGCAAAGTACTTTGGTGATAGGTTGTAGTCCTTGAAAAATGTTGAGGATCAAAAGTATCCAATGGATTACTTCATTGTTTAGTACAATAATAGAAAATATACCTATAGGTACAATAATTAGAGCATTTTAATTACTACTTGGTTATGAGGAGTTGCATCCTTCTAGGATTAAATATGTGCAATACACTTAATTCTGGAAGGATGGATCAATACCACAGATTTTAAGCTTCAATGTCCATTGCATTGTTTGCTACCATTTGGCAACTAGACACAGTATGAATGAAAAAATTTATATTCATTTTTCAAAGATGAAGTCATATGTGTACTACAGGTTATATAATTTTCAATTTTTGGGGAATTTTTTTAATATTAATGTGAATTTTATTTTATTTTTAAATAAAAAATTCATATCAAATACAAAATATACTAAAAAAAATATGGAATTTTCACCATAGATGTATAATATAGTGTATAATATCATTTTATGAACCAAAGTTATTGAGTCATTCTAAAATTAGAAAATGAACAAACCTTGGCTATAAGCCTAAAGTTCATATTGCTATCAAATATTGAAATTTACAAATTTTTCAAAACTTCCAGTTGGAGTAGAAACTAAACTTAATAAGATTCATTTCATTAATACATTCAATTTCATCAATTATGTACCTATGTGGAAGAAATTGTTTTAGAACCAAACTTTGTTCCTTCATAACTTTAGTATATAGTGTCCAAATGTCACGTTCTTTGGTGCATTGGAACGTCCTTTCAAGTGCCAACAAGAAAACATGGAAATTTGACCAAATTAGTAATATTAATAATAACTAGGCCTAGAAGCTAAAAGTGTCGGTTTGGGGGATATTGACTTGCCCAAATTCTAAAGGCCCAAGGCCATTATTCTATCAAAATATATTTAAAACTACCATTTCTATTGCGTTCACCTAAGAAGAAAATTAGAATATAACCATAGGATTTTGTAATTTACTTGTCTGAGATCATTTGGTAAAAATTTCATGAAGTTTGATCACATAGATTGAGAGATATTACAAAGTTGGAAAAATAAGTTTTTTTGAACATTGGCCTACAATCTTCTTTTAGATGACCACCATTTGTAGAAAAAATTTGCACTTTGGACATTGATTTAAGAAAAATTGTGTTGAAGAATTGAGTTGAAAGTTTAGGATTAATTTTTTTCTTAAACAAAAAAACACATATTTAATTTTCATTCTTTAAGAAATTGTTAAGTAGAAGTAGGTTCAAAATTGAAAGAAAAACTAAATCATTAATAGCTCTAAGATGGGTTTGAAACACAAATAATTTCAATGTTGATATTGATCTAGAAAATAAACTTAACCTTGTCAAACATTGTTTTTTGAAAAATTGTGAAAATTGAATTAAAAAATGAGTCCTATAAGTTATTTTTTTGAGAAGATGCTAAAATTGCCTAAAAAGCAAGATTATTCGTAATTTTTACATTAATAATCCAAATGAAATTAATCAAAGCTTCACATGTAGAAAAAAATATGATCTATAAGAAAGAAAAAAAAAATTTAACTTCAAGTTTTTGTGGATTTATTTTTTTCTCACGAAATGAAATTTGGGCTTTTTGTGGTATAACTTTTGCTCATGAGTACTAATTGAAATAAAAAATTATATTCCCATAAAGCTAATAAATTTTCCTATAATAACCCCTAAAGCCCCAAGGGTGTTTTCTGCCAAAAAATACTCAAAACTACCACTTCTGTTGTATTCACTTAAGAAAACCATTATTTTCTTTTTTTCTTTTTTTCTTTTAACCATAGGATCTTGTATGTAACTTGTCTGAGATCATGTAGTAAAAATTTCATCAAATTTCACCGTACGGATTGGAAGATATTAGCATTCAAAGTTGAACAAAAAATAATTCTTCAAGAAGATGCTTAAATTGCCCAAAAAACTAAGATTGTCCATAACTTTCTCATCCATAGTCCAAATAGAATGAATCAAAGCTTCACATATAGGTAAAAATATAATATTTTAGAAAAAAAAAATTCCTTAATTATTTTGACTTTTTGTAATTTTTTGGATTGGCTGCCAATCTCCATTTCTTGCTCATTGTGCCATAACTTTTTCATCCGGCATCCAATTGAAACAAAAAATTATATATCCACAAAGCTCTTGCAAAGCTACACAATCTCAAAAAATCTCAAAAAAATTCACTTCAAATTGAGACAATAGGAACCTACCCAGACCCAAATTGTCCCCCAAGGGGACAAGCGGGGCTTTAGGGGTTAAGAGAAAGTTTCTAAAAAATTCACTAAACATTGAAGTTATAGGAACCTGCCCAAAATCCATTTTGTCCCCTGAGGGGACAATGGGCCTTTAAGGTACTAGGTGGCTCAAAATGCAACCCTCTTCCTCAAACAATCATGTAGGGAGCTCTAAAATGGAAACTAAATGGTTCTAAAATGGACTACCAACCTCTCTTAGTGCATAGTGTTGCATAATTAAGGGTTGTCAATGGATAGAATAAGAGCCAGGGAGAGTCCATTTCAAAACCAAAGTATGTCCATTTAATTTTTTGAAATGTGAATTGATTGCCCAATTGCCTTCTTACAAATGTTAAAAAGAATATAGGATCCATTTAAGTTTAGCAAGGGTCGCATTTAGGAACCTTGTGTATAACTTTTTGAATGCCGCAGTGTTTTTTTTTGGTCAAGCCATGTCTTTTTTCACATTGCACATGAGTGAGTTTTGCAAGACCAAGGATCACAAATAGGTGCCTATGGCATAATTCTTTGAAAATTCACAAGTAATTCATAAATGCTCCAAAAAATATGAAACCACTTGTGTTAGATTCCGCATCAATTTTTCTTCAAGTTAAAAATAAGGAAAAACATTTTTGGGCATCTGAAAAACATCAAAAAAGTCCAACAGCCCTTAAAGTGTCGCTCTTTGAGCCACGTCATGGGCCAAAGGGTCCCGCACTCAGTGGTGCTCCACTTGGCATGTCAGCCCGCTCCTACTGTGAGTATCATCGTCTTCACGAATTCGATCCCCCTTCCCAACTACCGCCATGGCTCCAATCTAAGCAGCTATGGCCACCACAGCTGCATCCCCATTCACCGCCTTCTCCTTGCGCTCTTCATTCCCTCGAAAACCTCTTCCTCCTCGTCTCCCGCTCTTGCGCGTCCCCACTGCCGATTCTTGCAATTTCAGCTCAAGACCTGCAATTGGTGCCGTCATGGGCAGCGCCAGGCAGGAGAGAGTGAAGCCGGGACCCGGCCAGGAATCCGTGTGGGACTACCCGCGGCCTCCCGCCTTGGAGCCCGTACCAGACAGGATCCGCATCGAGTTTAATTCCAAAACAATTGTGGACTCGACGAGAGCGTACCGTGTGCTGGAGACGAGTCATCCGCCAGGTTAGTTAGGTTTTAATTTGAATTCTGGAGTCATTCTCTCCTCATGTAGAATCTCTAAGGGGTCTGTAAACCTAATTGTGGTATTTTGATAGGGAGTGTTGATCGTTGCTTGGTATGAAGGAAGGCAGTCGCGGTGTCTAGGGGCAGCTGCAATTTAATTAGCTGTCCAATTTAGAGTTTTCAAGTTCTCTCTTCCCTCTCGAATCTCTGATGTTGGGTGTGCGTGGTGAATGAGAGGGGTGGTGGGGTGGTGGGGTAACCCTAATTATGAATTTTAGTAGGGAGTATTGGTAATCGCGTTATTGGCGTTGGTTCGGAGAACGGCACTTCGCGCTGTCTAGGGTCATTTTGAATTTGAGAGGTTGTAGCTCGAGCGCATGATATTCAAGAACAGAGGAAATCGCAACCGGCAAAGAAGCTGTTCAAAAAACTTAAATCTGGAATATTTGACCATTCTTCTGAACAGTGCTTACCAGTCTATTTTCAGCGTAATGGACGAAAATTTTGAGGCCTCATTGACGTTAAATTCCCAGTTCGTAGTAGGAGTTGGTGAACTGTTTGCCTTTGAATGGTTGATAATATATTTCTACTTGTTGAGGCATTCTTTGAACTAAGAGTTGACCACACGATTGTTTCACTCTAATTGCTAAATTAAGACTTTTTAAAAGTCAATTCTCCTCTATTTCAGCCTTTGGAATTTCACACATTGTTACTCACCATTCTTTGTGAAAGGTGGTCGAAACCAGACGATAAGCATGCGTGAAATCCACTAGTGCTTTTGATGGAACTTCCCTCTCAGCAACGTTGCTAACTCCGAGAGAGACACGCGAGGAATGACAATTTCCTAACCCTAATTTGTGAATTTCAATTACACAAGGTAGAGGATCTATTAACCATACAGTACATTAGAGGCTCCATTGACTATACAAGTGATCTTTGAATTGTGCTAGCTAATTATTAAAACACTTTATCCATTGCCCTTCTTGTTTTTTACAATTGTTATGTAGCTTACCGCAAAATAATTGTGCAAAGTTTAAAATGGTGCGAGTTTCTAGACTTTTGTAGAGAAAGGTTCAAAGTTAATGGAACTTCTCCCTTCCTGTATGGTGAATGGAGACCTTACATTATCCCAGACTCATACACACAATTTCGATCCTTTGGAAGGCTCTGACACTACCGTGGTCAACATACTGCAGTGTACTACATTCCTCAGGAGGACATCAAGATGGAATTCGTGAAGAAAGCATCGGGAAGCTCCTTCTGCGAGTGGAAAGGCAACGCAACCTACTGGACTGTGCAGGTGGATGGCCGGAGTGCTGAGAAAGTGGGATGGAGCTACGAGAGTCCCACGGCCACGTTCCGACCCATCAAGTCGTTTATTGCCTTCTACGCTGGTCCTATGGACGCGTGCTATGTCGGGGAGGAGCGAGCGCAGCCGCAACCTGGCGGGTTTTATGGAGGCTGGGTGACGGAGAAGGTGGTCGGACCTTTCAAAGGTGGCCAGGGTTCTTGGGGATGGTAATCTGTTGACAAATTCGCTGTAAACTTTGCAGCAATTGGCACAATGATGTATTTACTTCCAACACTTTCAGTTCGAGCACAAGCTAGGCTAGGCTTTCGTTCTGGAGATTCTAGGGTTTCTAGCGGCCAAACCTTTCAAAGGCGGCCCGGGCTCTTGGGGATGGTAATCTGTCGACAAATTTGCTGTAATCTTTCCAGCAATTGGCACAATGATGTATGTACTTCCAACACTTTTAGTTCGAGCTCAAGCGAGGCTTTCATTGTTGAGATGTTAGGGTTAATCCCGGCCCGAGCTCTTGGGGATGGTAATCTTTCGACAACCGTCCAGCAATTTGCACAAGGCTGTATGTACTTTTAACATGTTTAATTCGAGCTCAAGCTAGGCATTCGTTGTGGAGATTCTAGGGTTTCTAGCGGCCAAGTTTGGTAGGATTCACGCGGCAGAGTGCTCTGCACAAGTGACGTGATCAGGGGGGTTGAATCCTCATGACCTAATCTGCCCGAGAACAAGCAGGTTCATGTTATACTCTTCACCTTGTTCTTTTAGTGCTCCTATCTTGCTGTTTATATATAAATATACTGCATATGAGTTGGATTCTATCAACATGCCAATGAATGGTGTGTGACGTCATGCTAATTCTCCTCTCTAGCGTCAGTCTCGGAGCGACCACCAAGAATTTATTGAAGTGAATGATGCTAAGAGAAAATTCCAAAATCCTTGATTCAAGATGTTAGAGGATCAAAGCCGTGATTCTTTTTGGAATTGAGAGATGGAACCTAGGTGTCAAAGCTTCTTGCAAGTTGTTATGCTCTCCTTCTAAGAATGTCCATGCAATTTCCACCAGTAGTTCAGTACTTTGAGGACAGATTCAGGGCACAACATTGTGCGGGTCAGAATGTAGAAGCAAACCACAGAGGCTCGTGGGTGCAATCACGCCTCCTATTGAACTCCGGTAACCTAATTTTTTAGTAACCTAATTTGCATCTAAGACTGGCTCCCAGTGCTCCTCATGCTGATGCTTGGACTGAAACACCTGCAAACTGCATCACCAACCACCATTTCCTAAAACCCTAAAACCCTTTTCAGTCAAAAAGAAAGCAACCGCCGTAGCGAATTCGATTACACGATTTCATGATCTTTGACTGTCTGCTTGTACAACAATCACTGTCCTGTACAGGCAGACACAACAGTACTCAAAAATTCATGGAGTTTTTCTCGTACACAGCCTGTTGTGGAAAGGAGTCAATCACAAGTACCAAGCAATCTTCTCTGTCTAAAGTCTTGTAGTACCCGTCGGTGACGGACCTTGGATGGGGGGCCATTCATCCGTTTTTCAAACGTGATGGATGGAAGTCTCTCCGTCCGTCGTTCTCGAGTTTTTTCATCCAATGTTCATTGCGTTCTAGAGGCTCTTTTATGTGAAGTTCTAGAAGACATGGAACTTTGGTATTTCATGAGGCCCACCGGAGTCATGTCATGTTGTGGAGGGGAAAGTACTTGCATTGATACGAGGGAATAGTCCACGTAATAAAAAGGCTAGCCAAAGACGCTTCTTGTTTTGAAGAATCGCTAGTAGAAAGAGGTCTTTGGGTATATGGGGCATGAGCTTGGTATATATCGAGATGGAATTATGGGCCTCTGAAAATACAAAGCTTTGGTACTAGCCATTCATATTTGGAACATAGTAGAGCCCTTATGTCTTCTCAACATTGGGGAATATATTCAAAGGGAATCAAGAGCATAGACTAAAATGGTTTGACAAGAGCCATGTATTGTCCAAATTTAAAAGAATGATATTTTGGTTACCAAGCTTTGGTATTGTAGCTTGGTGCTCTTCTTTGCTATAACACAAGTTAATTCATTTAGTGCAAAAGCTTAAATAGTGTTAGACACCCTTGCAATAATTTAGATCATTTTGAATGAGTGTGGCGTAGTTTGAATGAACTTTGGGTGAAACTGAGATGAAGGTTGGATAAAATTGGATGAAAGTCATAGTGATTGAGATTATATGAAAATAGCATAGACCATGTTGTATTAAGTTCATCTAAAATACTAAATACTACCATATTAGTATTGTAAAATTTAGAAAATAAGCTATGAGGAGTTTTATTTTGTGATGAGAGCAAAAAAACATACAAAGCTACTTTTTGAACTCTATTTTAAAAAAAGATTAAAAACAACAACAATGGATATGTATTATTAACGAGGACATTCTTTCCACTAACCATGTTCATATAGTACAATTCCAAAAATCTCTTCATTTCACTTCTATTCTGTCCATCCCATTATACTAGTTCTTTTAGTTTTTTCATTTGTCCCAAATTACTTATCCCCTTTACCTCATACTTGATTTTGAGGTTGAAAATGTTTTCTTTTGTTTTTATCATCAATTAATGAAGTCTAGTTTATTATTCATTTTATAGATTAAATAAAAAATTAAATAAAAATTTCAATAGCAATTTGAAGTTGATAAAATCAAAGACATTAAAATTTTTACTGAATCTATTGAATTCCAAGCTATTTTTGTGTAGATCTAAACACATGGAAAAGGCAAGGTAGTTGCATGGGAAGTCTTCTTTTTGTCTAAAGTTTGTCTTTGCTTATATATGGCACTTTATATCTATTTGAACTTCCTATTTTTCTTAATCTTTTTTTGATTGCAATTAATAGCCACATCCACTTGTTTTGCAATTGAAAAAGACACATTAATCCCTCATTGCCTAAGAAGACATTTTGCTAAAAATGCAAAGGAAGCGTAACACCACCCAAGGTCAATTATTATAATTTGAAAATGTATTCCACAAAAATCTTACTAGAAAATCACATTTGACGTGCTTCAAACATAACAATCAATAAAACAATAAGTTCAATTATTTCTATGAAAACTAACAATTGTGGGATATGCATTGATTTTTCCAAAATATTTGAAAAACGTCCATTGAATACAAACCATGAGTCGGCAGTAAGGGGTTAAACATTCACTATTATAGAATCATTTAATCATAACATGCATTTAAAAAATCATTGTCAAATCCTTAAATCCTCAAGGTCTAACAAATTTTTGACAGCAGAAGTTGCAAATGAGTTGTCCCAATTTCATATTTCTTTTGTACATGGATGTGTTTGAGATTTTTAATTTTAACCGTACAAAAGTAAAGACTATTTTATCTAGCATGCATGGAATTAATTGTGGAAAATATTAATCATTGCATTTTTAGATTATAGCAATTTTAGATTATTCACTTATAGGCAAAAAAATGAAACCTTTAGGTATGTTCTGGCTTAGTGTTGGAGGTATTGTTCAGAATGTAAATTTGGTCCAAAAATATCTGTAAATTCATTCCTAAGATCCTCAATAACAACACCTTTAATACCAAGTGCAAATATACCTTTTGGAGAAGAAAACTAGTTAGGCGATGAATAATTTTTGTTTTTTTATCACAAACACCCCCCAAAAATTGGATTAGATCAAATACAAATGTAGCATTTTTTAATTTTAAAATTTAAAATTTTAAAATATTAAAAATAACAAATTTGTACACATTTTCAAATAAAAGTGAGTAAAAAAAATCCAATTATCCTCTTAGGCCTTGAGGAGTTAATATTTTCAATACTACAAAAAAAAGACTAAAGTAGGAGGTTCTAAAAGCGCATAGGCTTCAAGAACACACACACCTTAAATGTATACTATTTGTACATGATATTTTTTCATAGCCTTCACTAATGTACAAAAAATGTATATATTTTTGGGGGTGGGCAGGTTTTGGAGCCCTATGCTAGTTCAACTTCAAAATTTCATAACTAACTCCAAAAAGCTCCCAAAAAATATGAAACAACTTGGGTTAGATGCCAATTCCACTTCTCTTTCAAAGAAAATTTACTGAAAAGTATTTCAAGAAGTTTCACCACCCCAAAATTCAATTCCAGCCCTTAGGTGGTTGATTTATGGACCCTCTACCTTAGTCGTAAAATGGTGCAAAGGGAGTACATGGTTGCAGCATTAATTAGATGGTCGCAATCTTACAAAATTCTACAAAATCAAGTTGGCATTTTTTGCACCCAAGACTGCACGTCTGTGACATTAAAGAGGGTTTGGATGTTCACCCGATATGTGGTATTTTTTTTTTCCAAATTTTATGACCGAGTGTCTGTCGTGGACAGATCGTTCCCTTTGCTTGAGTCGTCGGTCACTTGGCACGATTTTCCAAGTGTCACACAAAAGTGGCAGCATTTTTCAAATGACCAACTTTTGATGTAAACTTTTTGATGGTAACCGTGAGTTTCCATCTCAGTTTGAAAGTGATGCTTTTCATGTGCCATTATTTGCCAGACACACTAATTTAATTGTAAACTACGAATCGTACAAACTCGTACGAAGGGTGTCAATCAAAAGCCAGAGCTCAACTAAGAATAAGCTTAGTATAAAAGAAACACATCACCAAACTCCATCACAAATCCCATTTGATTCCTTCAAGGAGTTTTGTCCTTTTTTATTTCCAGCTGCTCTTAGTCCCTCACTGCACACACCGTACAATTAACCCTACAATTTCATGTGCCATTATTTGCAGTAACACACACTAGAGTTAATCGTAAACTAAAAATCGTACAAACTTGTACAAAGGGAAGGGAGGGGGGGCAATCAGAGGCCAAGGCTTTAACTAAGAATAAGGTAGGTACCCCTAAAATCGTCACGTTTTGTTACTGAGCCTAGTTACTATTATTAAATTGGTCAAATTTTCATATGATCTTGTTTGACAAGTGAAAGGAAGTTCCAGCGCACCAAAGAATGGGACATTTGGATACTGTATGCAAAAGTTATTAAGGAACAAAGTTTGGTTCTAAAAGCGTTTCTTCCATATAGGTACAGAATTGATTCTGGAGATGTACACAAGGTATAGATGGCGGTTTAAGGTCAGTGGCACTTTAAGAGCATACTACCTTAGTACAAAAAAAAACACAACACCAAACTCCAGCACAACCCCTAGTTTGAGAACTTCAAAAGTGAGTTTTGTCCTTTTTTTTTTTCTTCCTCAAACTCCGGCTGCTCATGATCCCTCATTGCACACACTTTACGATTAACTCTACTCCATTGCCACCACCAATGGCAGTGTGACTTGGAGGAGCGACTGTAATAAAACTCGGAGCATATTCCCTGTTTGTTTTTTGTTTTTTAGAGTAACGTACTTTGGGATCCTTTTTGGATGGGCTTCCGGAAGCCATGCTGCTAGGTGCTTTTTTAAGTTCACGCTGCATGTATGTGCTTTTCTGAAGTGTACACCATCCGTACGGGAGCCCCAAAAAGAAACTCCAGGGTCAACACTAATTCACGTGGTTTCCACAAAGACCAGAGCAAAAGGTCCACTGGAAATCTCTGAAAGTGGTCCGTGGGGGCTCATAAACAAAATCGAAGTCCAACGTTGGGTTCACAATTCTGTCAAGGCTCACCAACTAAAGGAACCAGGGACGGGTGCTTTTTCTCCAAGAGAAATTGTCAAAAATTGCTATCTTTTTTTTGTTAGTTTAGTGCATCGCTTTGTGCACTAAGCAATTCTCAACTCGTTGGGAACACTTGGTGCATTTGGAAAATAGGGAACCAATCCTAAACTCACAATTAAGGTAAGGTAGGAGGCTGTTAAAGCAACCCTTTAAGAGCCGATTGCATTTTCAGGGAAGCTAAACTCCTTAAAACAATTTTCAGTAAATTTTACTAGGAAAAAACATAGCATTTTGATCTAATCCAAGTCGTTCCATGTTTTTGGGACCTTTGTGGAATTAGTTACATATTTTTGAAGTTGAAACGCAATGATTTCTAAAAGTGACCCCCTCCTGAAATGTACAATGTTGGTACATTGAAGAAAGTAAAATGTATCTCTGTGTTAGAAGTTGCTTTTTAGAGACAGGTCGCTTTTATAGACCCCTACTTTAAACTACTTTATTCCAGACCAAATGGGAGCAAGTCCATTGTGGGCTAAAGTATATTAGTGATATACATTTCAAAACTTAAAATGTACATCTCTAATATACTTTAGTCCACAATGGGCTTGCTTCCATTTGGTTTGCAATGGGGTAGTATACCTTAAATATAATTGAATCTAGAGATATCTTGGAAAGGTATCCTTAGTGGGATCTGCAGGGGAGACTTCACAATTTAGTAATATTATGTTATGAATGAGAGTTTTGCTTGAAAATTACTACATAGTCAAAATAAATAATATTCTTTTAGATTCTAAGAATTTTTTTGTTCTAACCTCATTTTTGTATGCCTAATAGAACTAGGACTTTTTTAGCATTTAAATACCTAAACATATTAAAAATAATTGGAGAGCAAAAAGGCTCAAGGAAAAATCTAAAGAAAAAATTGGATGATGATGCCAAGTTGTTCCAATTTTTGAAAATAATTTGGATGAAATTGTCAATTTTAAATTAAATTCATTCAAATATGTGAATTAAAAGATAGTTCTATCCAAAATATATATGAATACTAAAATATATAGCTACATCATTTTTTGGGTATATTGCCACCTTTCTCCAAAAAACAAAAAACTTAACACCTAAACAAAATTGCAAAAGACTATGATCCATCGAATCTCACAACCTGAGTTATTGTCTATTTAACTAAAATTTGTTAGATCTCATATATAAATATCTATAGTCCTTTGCCGTGGCCTCACTTGGATTTACAAAAGCTTCTACAAAGCATCATTATGTTTTTGTCTTGGATCCATATGAGGTCACATTAAATTAGATAGGCTACTATTGCAATTAAATGGTCTCTTGCTTTGGTCTTGTTGTAAATCACAATCACAACGAACACTCTTGAAAGTGTCCAAACAAGCATGTGTGCATGGTTTTCATGGTTTTTATGATAAATAATTGTTTCAATTAATAACTCGTAGATTAGTTGGAAGAAAGATTTTTTAAATTAAAAATTGCTTCAAACATACATATAAAGGTATTAAATATGAAGGTTCACTCCAAACATTTTCCCCATTCTAAGGAGCTAAGAATGGCCTTTTTCCAATCACGCAATCAACTTAGAGTCATTAGTCTTGAATAATTGAGATTTTGGCTTCAAATAGGGTGAATAGTTTCTAAAATAAAAACTTCTATTTTTAAAGTTTAAATCCATCTCAAAATTGAGTACTTTTAGAGCATGGATGTTGCGAGCACTTTAGGAAGAAAATATGACCATTTTATGTGAGTAACACAACCATTATATATGCATATTATGTTTGTATTGAGGTCTCATGACTCCATTACATTATTTTGGCAATATACTTCAAAACTTCATATCTTGTTGAAAAATATATAATCCCCCAATGCTATTGCCTTCTTTGACATTTGCCTACTTGTGTAAAAAAATTCAAAATTCAACTATCCAATGGAGATGCAAGGGAGTCCTACTATCTACAATGTAAATTAAAAAAATTCAATGAAAAGAAAATTAACTAAAACCTATTGTTTAATATTGAAAAATTTCAAGAATGATAGATTAGTTTGAGAACAAGAAAGGACCTTTGTCAACTTTACATTCTAAATTACAATAGGGTGATTCTTGGTTTATAGACCAGAAGAGATAAAACTTAATGTAAACAAATGCTATGTTAAGAGTGAATGCGGGAAGTTTGAGTAGGAACTTCAAACATTGTCATTGTTTTACTGTAAGAAAGCTCAATTTGGTGCAGGGGGTATCTAGTCTTAATTTCATCTATCAACATTTATACACTAACTTACAAATTTACCTTAGTTCCTTCAAAAATCAAGCTCTAAACACCATCTTGCCATGCCTACTCAATTTGACTTATTGCTTGAATTCTGGAGAGGAGAGTTCCTATTATGTGAATTTAGGATCATGAGCCCATGAATCTAAGAATCTGGATCTATATTTTTAGGTGTCTATATTTAAAACACCTTCCATGATTATAATATAATTATGTTATACAAACATGTATTATAGGTGTTTATGTCACAAGCACCTTCAATGGTTGTAGGGTCTCTATTTACACCTAGGCTCAAGGCTCATATGCTTGCATTTCTCTGCTCACACATTAGCATTGTAGTTTTAGAGAGCATTCACTTGTCAGTACTTTGTTTATTGTCTAGGAATTCAAATATGTAGTGAATACTATAGCTCCAAGCCTCAAGACTATGAGCAATAACTCCCTTAACCCCTTAAATGACGAGTTGGTCACCGTGAAAATCATATGTTTTGGAACCGTGTGAATTTTGCTTTTAAAAAATGCAAAAGTATACATTGGAAGTCAAAGTACTATAAAATACCTTTTCCTTTTCACACTAAAATTTGAAGGACAAATAGTTGCATTTCTATCCTACATAGAGAGATTCTTTGTCATTCATCGTCTAGAGAAGGTCCTCAACGTCATTCACAACGTCATTCACGGGTTAAATCAACCAACAATCTAATTTCAGCATTTGTTTTACATAAACCTAACTCTCGTTAAAGCCATGACACGACTAGACCATGAGTGGAAAACCAAC
Organism: Antitrichia curtipendula; assembly: GCA_951230915.1. NCBI lineage: Eukaryota > Viridiplantae > Streptophyta > Bryopsida > Hypnales > Leucodontaceae > Antitrichia > Antitrichia curtipendula. The sequence continues at coordinate 27,644,007 of OX579635.1, forward strand.
CCAACTTGTCCCACATACTCAAATTAAATAATGAACCCAACCCGGTTGTTTGGGCATACCATTTTTGGCCGTGTAACGGTGGAGATGCTCTTATTCAAAAGAGAACAAAAGCAAGCCCTAAAAACACAAACCTCTCGTAGCGTAGTTGCTTGTTCAATAGAAGAGGCATAAATATGGAATCAATTTAGGGATCCCATTCGGTGGCAAAAGGATAAAGCCCTCAGTCCAATCAACCCCAGTTTCTGTCACTGACAAATAGCTTTTTGACAAAAGTTTGCAGTGAGCTGTACTTTAAAGTACTGAGACACATTTACTGAAATGCCTTGGCCTGAAGCTTTTGGGAGCTTGCTACAATCTTCGTAGTCTGTGGATATTTGACAAAATTTTAGGGTAGTCTGACAACATTTCTGACAATATTTTTGGCATTTTTTTTCTGACAGGTTTCTTTCTGACAAATTTAGTACAGTTGTGACGGAGAAGTACGCCCACCATACGTGCAGTACTTTACTGTTTATTTTGCCAACTGGCCAGGTGATTTTTCAGTCCAGTTCTAGTCATGGAAATCAGTGGAAGTCCGTCTTTTTGAGTTTTTGACAGTGAGTTTCAGTGCAGACGTTTAAAAGGTAGTCTGCTCTTAAAGCTGGCTAAACCGACAATTTCCGGTAAATTTTTGTAGGCAGAGAATTGGAATTGGCATTGAATCCAAGTGGTTTCATATTTTTTGGACTTTTGTGGAATTAGTTACGGATTTTTGAAGTTGAAACATACGGGTATTGAAAGCTGAAGGTATATAAGTTACATGCATTAATTTATCAACACTACACATAATTGGACACATACATTAGGACCATAAAGCTTTGTTTTTTCTTAGATATTGATTATATGAGATGTACACTATCAAAAACATTACACTTAGAGATAGTGATTTCAATATTCAAATTTTATTCATATAAGGTGAAAACACCTTAGACCATCAAAGTAAGCAATTCAATGTAGTTGGAGGCAAGTTTTTCAAGGAAAAAACATATTTGTAGTATTAGCAATTGAAAATCATGAACTTGAAAATAATTTATTTTTTGGGATAAGACATGTACTATTTTTAATGGAAGCTCCCTAGACCATTGAAAACATCACATAGATTCGTCATAAAAACCTTAATTCTATAAAATTAATGGACACTAATCACAATAAAGTATAGGAATTTGTTCTTTAGACCATGATAGACTCTCAATTTGTTCTTTAGACCATGATAGACTCTCAACAGAGGGTATTTCTTTATACAAAAATCTTCAATTTTGGCAATAATTACGGCTAGTATTGGGGATATTTTTAAAATTTACCAACTATTTTCTTTTAAACCCTAATGCCCTACATTTTTTTTGGCAACATAGCAATTTTGAGCAGCTCACTTCAAATGGATTTTTTAATGTTTTTTCTTTGAAATTTCCACATAACATGTGACTAAGGAGTAGCTTTAAGACCCAATTTTTTTTTATAACTTTTGACTACATGGTTAAAAATTTATTGGGTAATATATTGTTCTCAACTATGGGAGCTCGGGTAGCTAAAACAACTTCTTTAGAAATCACTTTTAAAAAATAATTTTATTTGAATTTTATTTTTTTAATTAATTAGTTTGTGGAAAGCTTATAATAATTCAATTTTGGATAATGAGATGAAAGTTATGAGGAGTTTTAGTTTACGTGTAGTTTGCGGGAAGTTATGGAATCTCTAATCTAGGAAAAACTTTGAAGTCCTTTATTTAACCCAATAATAAATATTATTGGAGAAATAATTAAAAACATTAGGTATATGTTGTTTATTACAACATTACAATCATTGGGATTGTCATTTTTCAATTTCATAACTAGATTCTTGACAATTTTGTATTTGGAATCATACACTACTTCTTTCTACTTACTATTTTTTTCCTATATATTGTACAATTCCAAATGATTTGAAATTCTTCAAGCATGTAGTCAACTTGCTTCAAGAATGATTCCAAAGAATCATTCTCATTTTGGACATTCTTTTTTATACAAATATGACCTTGTGAAGTACAATTGCTTGATTTTTTGCAGGGCCAAAACAAAGATTTATGTCACTTCAAACACTAATATCTTGCAATCTACATGGTAAAAAAATTTGAATTTTTTTCCACATCTTCTCAAACTAGTGTACTACAAGATCCTACAAATACACGTATCCACAAGTGTTTTCTTCCTTCAAACTTGATACTTGTACTAGAAATGGTAGTTTTGGAGCATTTTTGGTGAAAACATAGTAAAAAATCTATAGGGGTTAATTTCCATACTGAACCATTATTTCCACTACCGAGTTTGATTATTTCTCTATTTTTAATCCTCAATAGAGGTTTTATAGATTTTTTCAATGGATTTTTTTGCTGATGTTTTGAAATTGCAAATGTTGTTTTTTCCCAATTCCACCAGCTAACTTTGAATTAGTCACAGGATTTTTCCCGAACATCAATCATGTCATTCAAGTGGGCACCTCAAAATGCACCATTGACCCTAAATCGCCACCTTCATTGTGTGTACGTCTCCAAAATCAATTATGTACTTATATGGAAGAAATTGTTTTAGGACCAAACTTTGTTCTTTCATAACTTTTGCATACGGTATCCAAATGCCCTGTTCTTTGACTAATGCACTGGAACCTCCTTTCACTGGTGGCAACACAGAAAATATGGAAATTAGATCATTCTAATAATAGTAATTAGGCACAATAACAAAAAGCAACAATTTTGGGGGTACCTACGGGTTAAATGGTAAGGTAGGTACCTCCAAATGTGCCACTGACCTTAAATCGCCATCTATACTCCATGTACATCTCCAAAATCAGTTCTATACCTATCATGTGGAAGAAACGCTTTTAGAACCAAACTTTGTTCCTTAATAACTTTTGCATACAGTATCCAAATGCCATGTTCTCTGGTGCGTTGGAACCTCCTTTCACTTGCCTACAAGAACACATGGAAATTTGACCAATCTAATAATAGTAACTAGGCTCAATAGCAAAAAGAGGCGGTTTGGGGTGTACTTATCAATCGGTACAGTCAATTAGTGTGGATCTTTTCTTAGATGATAGTTTAATTGAAATAGGTATATATAGAAGGGTTTGGATTTATGTGAACATGGGTTGGGTGCTCAGGGGTTAAGTCAATCAATTGGCTCTGAAATCGAACAATGGAACAGGGGAGTACTGCTGATTTGAAGCAGGACAATGAAATTGAGCAAAGCCATGTGTACCACTGCCGCCGGCACACACTATTGTGCCGTGTTCGAAAATTCTCAGTTGAATCAGTTAGGTCCCAAGTACTTGTTTTCTTTTTTGTCGGGAAGTACCGGCATTTTGTAAGACTTATCCATGCAAAGAGTAAATGGAACCACAACAACAGAGAAAAGATGGTCTTCAACATTTTAAGAGCATCTCCGGTGATCGTGCCACTCTGCCGCGTTAAAGGATTTGGGAGCGACCTAGGGAATGTGGCATAGTCCCACCGGCTGCTATAGTAAGACCACCCATTTCTAACCGGGGACCAATTCCCAACGGTAGTGCACCTATTTCCAATCAAGGCTTGTAATGTGTTTTTTATTCTTTTTTAACTTTGGAACTAGTAAGATCATGACATATGTCCTAAAGTATGCAAAAAATAACAAGAAAATAGATCGTAGGAAGCTAGTTCTTGAATGATCGGAATTGGAAGACTCCAGTGATTGGAAATTGGTTCAGAACACTTTTTGGCTCCCAAAATTCACAGAAATTTCAGTTTTGCAAAAAAAAATTCTGAAAATTTCACAATCTTAGTATTTTCTATCTTCCTACACGGGAAAAAACTCCATTGCATTCAATTGCTCACCATCTGCACCACAGGAGCTTAAGTGATTAGGTATAGGTGGTCTTACTATAACTTACAATTATCATTTTTCAACCCTTGCTGCTACGCCCAACTTCTTCTGTCCCACACTTCACCCTACAATGCCTGGGCGAGATTGGACTTGTGACACGGTAAGCGAGCATGACACCGATTTGGCCAGGACAGGGTGAACTGTTCCCCCCTTCGCTTGTCCCCGAGGGAAAACCCTGAAATTTGTTATTTTGCCACACGTTAAAAAAAAATTTGAATTTTGAATTTGTGTTTGTAATCAAAGGCCCCAAATGAACTCTGGTAGAACCACCCATTGTCGACCACTTAAGCAATTCCGCATATGTTCTTGTAACAGTTGAAGGCAATGTGAATTTACAGTTCTGTAAGAAGATAGAAATGATGGGCATTGCTAAATTTTGTGATTTTTTTCTTTGAATTGATTATGAATTTCTGAAGCCAAAAGTTGGCCTCAACCCATCTCCACTCTGTAGAGTCATGCATAACTGATCACTATGAGAGTAATTGTTACTCACTTGAACACCCAAAGTTACTGACATATGGCATCAAGACTTTGGAGCATTGATATAACCATCCCAAAAATTAATCATGGAATTGAATCCTAGCATGTACTAAAATTGATCCCCCCTAGTGGTTGGCAACCGGGTACTGGTTGGTGATGGGTGGTTCTACTATAGGAGGGGTGTAGAAGATAAGGTAAAACAGCCCATTACGGACCAAATGGGGGGTTTGCCCTCATGTCATTACTGAATTTTTTTAATTTTTTTCTCATACAAAGACAAGTGATAGAAATGGTGAGAGCATTTGAAATTATATTTTTTCGATAAAGTGTGAATTTGTTATAAATTTCTGAAGTGTTCTGCCCATCATGGCTAAAAGAGCCTGTAGACTACCCCAAAACCAACAAAAATTGTATCCATAACACTCATCTAACTCACCTATTGCAGTCACAGTATTTTCTAAAATAGAAGGCCTGAAAAAATCATTTCCTACATTGAATTAACACTAAAAAGCTGGAAGTTCCTATTGTGGTTACTAATTACTCCATTCCGGACACCTAACGCATTGATTGTGGCGTAGATTTAATTCACTGGAAGAAAACCATGATTCATTAAAAGAAAACCATAATGGGGTCATTCCTAGGAGTCTGTAATGGGTAAAAAGTCCGTAATGGGCTGTTTTACCTTAAATAAAACAAGCACAAAACATAGGGGGGCTTTTTTTTTTATACATACACCCTTGGAATGATTTAGGCAGGATGTGTGAGGGGGTCAATTCACCCCAACCAATTTGCATGGTGCCTGGGGTTTTGGCCGGGCAGGCAAGAGGAGTGAGCAACATTGGTGGGGGCTTGTGCTCAGTTTGTTTATTGTTTTTTTCTTGTGCTTAGTTTTTGCCCGATGGGCTAGTTGCTCATAAATTTGGGGCTTCGAAATTGGAAGACTCTATATCTTGGGTATGGTCTGAGGCCACTTTTGGGCTTTCAAAATCTATAGTAAATTCAATTTAAAGAAAAAAAATCATGAAAACTTGGCAATGCCCATCATTTCTATTTTTCTATAGGGCTGTAAATTCACATTGCCTTCTTTTGCTCCAGAACATATGTGGAAATGCTTAAGTGGTCAACGATGAGTGGTTCTACCATACTCTAAATACTATCAATGCAATGGTAGTATTGGTGTTTTAATAGCGTTTTGTGGGGGTGAAATTTTGCCTACTCTGACAAAAAAGTGAAGCTAATATGTTGACGTTCCTAGCTCCAAATTTAATTCAATGACACATTGCCAAGAACACTAGGGCAACACTAAAAATTAGCCCTAGTGTCTTTGGACTATTCATGCAAGGAAAGTTTATGCATCCATTAACCCCTAAAACCTAAAAGACCATCCTTGTGTTTTTTGGCAGAATAATTTTCTTGGGCAGGTACATGTGAGCGGAGAATTTATTTTCTTTGGGATTTTTACACAATGTGAAGACGAGGAGTAGCTTTTTAAGGCCTGACAATTTTCATAACTTCTGACTACGTGGTTAAAAAGTTATTGTGTGATATGTAGTTTGTTTCTAAACTTGGGCAGCTCGGGACCTGGATAGAGTAGGAAAAATCACTTTCTTCATTAAATAAATATTTGAAATTGATTATTTGGATTTATATATATGTGGAAAGCTTTTAATCATTCCATTTTGATTAATGAAATGAAAGCTATGAGGAGTTATAAGGTAGGAGGCTTTGAAAGCGAGCGGGCATTTAGAACTGCCCATATAGACTCGCCTGAAATGGACGTGAGGTGGTCTTTAAATGGACCTTCTATAGTCAATGAATGGATTGTTAAAAAAATATTATTTATTGCAAGAGCCAATCATTTTCTTTGTTTTTCCCATTTCTCTCTAGAAACTGCATGTGAACGGTTTATGGAAGACCTAGGGTCATAAATAAGGGACCTATGACTTCAAAAATGTTTCCAAAAATACAAAACAACTTGTGTTACAATCAAAATCTATTTTTATTTGTTTGAAAAATGAGCTAAAAATAATCCCATCCAAGAAAACACATGAAAAAGGCAGACTAGCCCTTAGATGCTCGCTTTCAAAGCCTCCTATCTTAGTTTGCGGGCAGTTATGGATTCTCTACTCTAAAAATAAACTTGAAGTCTTTTATTAAACTCAATTTTCAATATTTGGGGAAAAAAATAAAATCATAGGATGTAGATTATTTATTAGATCATTACAACCATTGGAATTGTCATTTTTCAATTTCATAAATGAATTCTCAACAATTTAGTATTTTCAATCATTCTCTATTTTTTTCTACACTATTTTATTCCTACATGTTGTACAATTCTGAATGACCTGAAAATTTTCAAATGTGTAGCCAACTTGCCTTGAAGAATGAATCCAAAGAAGCACAACCATTTGGACATTTTTCCATAATGATTAGACCTTGTGGAGTGCAACTATATTTTTTTTGCAGGGCCAAAAGAAGGATTTTTGCTACTTCAAATGCTAATATTTTACAATCTACATGGTAGAAATTTATGTAATTTTTTCCAAATTTTTTCAATCCAAATTACTACAAGATCCTATATTTACATGTGTCCAAAAATGATTTAATTTTTTTTTTATACTTGTGCTAGAAATTGCAGTTTGGGAGCATTATTGGTGACCATGGAACTTCAGGGAACTTAAAGGGTTAAATTGGAAAAAATAAATCTTAGAAAAGACTTATTGAACTAGTTTCATATCATGCAAGGAATGTTTATGAATTATTTGAATTGGTTTCATATATTTTTTTAGTGTAGATATTTGTTTGAATGATCCTTGGTTTATAACATGATACTAGTATATTTTCTTTAACCCCCAAAGGCCCGCAAGTTCACTAAATGGCTTCTACAACACAATTTTTTGCACACCCATTTCTTTAGGGGATAGTGTATCCTTTTGATTCTTCTTGTTTTTTGTACAACTTTTTGAAAGAGTTCATGTAGAGATGAGAAGGAAAACTGAAAAATTGCAAGAATAAAGATGTAGTTTGTGAATTCTTCTCAAATCATAATTTATTTTGCCAATATACACAATCATTCTCTCTCCGGCCGGGCTTTCAATGGAGTTAAACATAATTACTGAGAGGAGCATTTTCAACATTGATGGCTTCTTTTCATTTGAGTTTGGAGATGCCAAGGATCATGTTAAGAAAAAAAAATCTGACAATTTTGTGAAGTTTAGGAATTAAATACATTTTCTTGTAAAAATTCAAGAAGGAAAAAATCCAACATTAAAACAAGAATTGAACAAAAATAATGCATGTCTCTTAAGGTGGTTACACCTTTCACCATTCGCACCCCCAACCCACCCTACCCCATCATTTTTGCCAAATAGGTGTCTAGTGAAGTGTCACCAATATGACATCAAACCATTTGCTTTGAATCACGGGTCCTATTGAAACAAATGACACTTCATGGTTGTAAAGTAATAAGCTTTTAGTACAAAAGTTTTGGGGTCTTTCTCAAGGCACTTCAAATATGCACCTACTTAACACTTTGGAGGTAATTTCTTCCAATCTAGATTTTGAAAGTTCACAAAAATTTAAAAATACCATTTGAATCTTTCTTTTTCTTTTTCTTTTTTGGTTATGTGTGAATATCATTGATTTCCATTTCTCTATGGGGCCAAAATAACAGCTACATTAATTGTGATTTTCACTCCACATATAGCTGTTAAAGGGCTGAACTTGGGTGGCTCCAGAAAAAATAAAACTTCTGGATTTGTGGAGGGCTCCGTCAATGCTACTTGTGTGGGAATAGGAGGTCATACCAATCAATGAGGATCAAGTTCGAGCCTTTCAATTTGCATGGTCCTTCCCCGGCCAGTGGTCCTCCCTTTTTTTTTTATCTCTTGTTGATGTTGAAATGCCATCCCACGCTCTATTCATGCAAAATGTACAAGTTTTTTTTCCAATTTTTTCAAGGATGGACCAAGTCGCTTCAACCGACAATGAGTTCAAATTATACACAACTAAAATGAACTTATCATTAAAAAAATAAAATTGTGACCTTGAGTGCCAAAGTACCAACCGAAAGCCCCTAGTGTGCCGTCGTATGGTATCATCAAGAGTGTCCACAACTGAGGCCCTGGACTGTCACTGAGAACTGATTATTTATTGGTAGTTAGAATGATGACCCCACACCAACAAAGAATTCAATTCTTTGTTGTTCGTGTACAACAATGTTAGAAAATGGAAAAAACAAAACACGGTAAGATCAAATGGCCTGTAATTAAGGTAAGTTTATTTTAAAACAGCCCATCATGGTCAGAATTGCTAGTTTGCCCCCATGCCATGGCTGAATTAATTTTTTTTTTAATTTCCCCAACACACAGACAAATGTGAGAGATAGCAAGAGCAAATTGGAATCGTATTTTTTCAACAAAGTATGAATTTTTGCTATGATTTTTTTTTAGTGTTCTGCCCAAAAGAGTCTGTAGACTAGTCCAAAATCAAAATGCAACTATATCCATAATGCTCACCTTACTCTTTTAAAGCAGTCACAATATTTTCTAACGTGGAAAGCTTTAAGAAAGTCACTTCCTATAATGATTTGCACTGAAATAGTTGGATGTTCCTAACAAGGTTACTAATTATTCATTAGTGTTAGGTAAAGCATTGATTGTGGCCCAAAATTTCATAGGCTAAGAAAAACCATCATGGGGACATTCCTTGGGTGTTAGTCATGGGTCATTTGACCATGATGGGTTGTTCTATCTTAGGTAGTCATTTAAGAGTTGATTGCATTTTGGAAAAGCTAAACTCTTTGAAACAATTTTTTTAGAACATCCGCAATGCTCCGCTGATAAACAAGCAATGCTACGTTGACAAACAGGCACAACAACGGTACATGCAAGTTCAAGTCCCCTCTTTTTGTTGTATTCCTTATTGTTGTAGGCGCCTCAACCCGTTGGTGGTACTTGGAACCCTAAAAGCCTACAAGAAGTGCGGACGGTGCCGGATCTGCTTCGATGACAATGTTTTCTCCCTTGTGCATCCTTCAAGATTGAATTGTTGCTATTATTAGTGTTATCAAGAAGTGCAAAGGAGTTTGGACAGCACAACAAAAGACCAATTTTTGCCGTGCGGAAGCCAAGAAGTATTAAGTCTGTGAAAATAATGTGAGAGGTGCCATTAGCATTGAGGCATGTTTAAGTGGCTTTTCTATAACCCACGCAAAACTTGCCATTGATGTGCTTCCTCACAAAGCTAACTGAGGATGCTCTTAATTTTCAATGATTTTTTGTAGGAAAGAAAATGGAATTGGCATCGAACCCAAGTTGTTTCATATTCTTTAGACCTTCATGGAATTAGTTGCAAAATTTTTAAGTTGAAATGTAGTGGTCATTGAAAGCGCCCCCATCTTGAAATGTACATTATTGGTACATTGAAGAAAGAAAAACATACTTCTATGTTAAAGGTCACTTTTAGAGTAGGGTTGCTTTTGGAGATACCTTGCTTTACAACTCATAAAACTTGGTAGCATAAGATAAGGTGGGTACTTCCCAAATTGCCACTTTTGCTATTGTGCCTAGTTATTTATTATAGTTATACTCGTCAAATTTACATATTTTCTTGTTGGCAAGTAAAAAGAGTTTCTAATGCACCAAGGAACGTGGCATCTGAATACAATATGTAAAAGTTATGAGGGGATAAAACTTTTTTTTGGAAGAGGTTCTATAATCGTTTTTCCAACATATTTATGTTTATATTGATTTTGGACATGTACACAAAGTGATGATGGTGGTTTTAGGTAAGGGTTGATTTTAGGTGTATCCACCTTCTGTGCACCTATAATTACCCCCTAAAGGACCAAAGTGTACTTTTTGGCGACATAACAATTTTGGGCAGCTCACTACGAATGGAATTTATATTTCTTTTCTTTGAAATTTTCATACAACACGTGCATGAGGAGTAGCTTTAAGGCCCAACAATTTTCATAACTTTTGACTACATGGTTAAAAAGTTATTGCATGATATGTCATTTTCAGTCCTTGACGGGCAGTGCGTGCAGCAAAAAAAACTTCTTTAAAAATCACTTTTTAAGAAAATAAAAATTTGAAATTGATTTTTTAGATTTATATGTACACGGGAAGCTTTGAATCATTCCATTTAGATCTATGAGTCAAAAGTTATGAGGATTCTTAGTTTAAGGGTAGTTATGGAATCTCAACTCTAAAATAAACTTTGAAGTCCTTTTATTTAACTCAATTTTCAATATTTTTGAAAAAAACCAAAAACATTGGGTGTAGATTGTTTATTACAACATTACAACTGTTGGGATTGGCATTTTTCAATTCCATAAATAAATTCTTCACAATTTAGTGTTTTGAATCATTCTCTACCTCTTCTTATTTACTATTTTTTTCCTATATGTTGTACAATTCCAAATGATCTGAAATTTTTCAAGCATGTAGCCAACTTGCCTTTAAGAATAAATTCAAAGAGTAACCACCATTTTGGACATTTTTTCATACAAATGTGACCTTGTGAAGGGCAGCTGCCCGTTTTTTCGCAGGGACAAAAAAAGGATTTTTGTCAATTCAAAGGCTATTATCTTGCAATTCACATGGTGGAAAATTCTGAAATTTTTTCCACGTCTTCTTAAACAAGTTTACTACAAGATCCTATGGTTACATGTGTCTAAAAATTCTTTTTTTCTAAAATTTGGCACTAGTATTAGAAATGGCAGTTTTGGAGCGTTTTGGGTGAAAACATAGTCAAACACATTTAGGGGTTAACCATAATTAAAATTGAACATAGTTATTATTATTAAATATAAATCATTTTTTAGGTCTTACTTACAAAAAGACAATGATTCCAACGCACTTTAGTTTGTATTATTTGTATTATATATTATGATTGGGTTATTAATTTCCAAAGTGTTGACTCTAGGTGTACTAAAGACCAACACTACGATTTTGTTGATCTTTTTATTTATTTAAAGGAAAGCTAAATAAGTCTTTTTTTCATTTCAACAGTGACGATCATCAAAATCATTCCACATAAATGAGGAATTATGCTTGTTATAAGAGCTAGTAAAAAAAAAAAGGACTATGCTCAAGCACCCCCGGTTTAACCAAATAAGGGTGTGTTCGCACTTGGTGTTAGAAACTATTGTTAGAGAGGGTCTTAGAAACAAACTGATACCTACATTTGATCCAAATTCACATTCCAAACAACACCTCTAACATCAAATGGAAAAATACCTTTAGGGTATAATGTGCCTTGCCGCCCCCCTTGGGACCCCCCAAAGAATGACGGGTGCCGTGGGCCCCATGCCCCCATTTGGTTCAAGTGAATGGGCTTTGAATGAAAGCTTGTGAATTAGAATTACGAGGGGCCCCGGGGGGATCTCATTGATGGGTCTCTGCCGTGCTTCTCTTTTCTCGACCCCTGCCCATCATGGCCAGATTGTTATTGAAGTTCGTGGGCAAGCGAGCTCGTCGAGCGGACGGACGGACGCATAATTAGAGGTTCAGGTACAAATATCCCGCATGAACCGTACTTGCCACACACTGGAGGCCACGTTTGTTGCCAGTCATGACACGAACATCATCGCCGGAAGGAGAAGGAAGAACTGCCGTAGTGCTAGTACGCTGCTATCAATTAATACTGGTAACAAGGTAACTACACTTGAAATTGCAATTCAACATGGTTTCCATCATTATATTGGAGTTTTTTTTGAAGGGGTCGATCTTGTTGGTAGTCAAAAGGAGATTTTTTGATTCTTCTCAAAATGCATTTTTGGGACACACTATGAATAAACTGTGAATTTTCAAAGTGCTGAAAATATGTGTTTCTGAAAACCAACTATAGACTCTCACAAATAGTGGGAGTATATGTTAGGGCAAGAAACTATTGAGTGGTCGCTTCAAGAAAGTCGTCAAAAGTAGGTTCAATTACCTTACTAATAGTACTACGGGAATGACACTCCCAAAATTGTGCTAATATATGGAACTCTTAATGGATTTCATTATTATGTTAGAATTTTTTATGCGGGGTCTTGTTGGTAGTCAGATGGGGATTTTTTATATTCTCTTAGAATGCATTTTTTAGACATTGTATGAATAAATTATGAATTTTCAAAGTGTTGAAAATAACGAAGTTAGTTTTGTGAGCTTAAAAATGCGAACTTGAGAGCTACGAGTGTACCTTTTGCAAGTCCAAAGATCCACTTTGAAAAAGTTGCAAATTTCTCTAGTATTAGGAAAAAAAACTCAAATATATTTCTAATTTTTTTAGAAATAGTAAATCTACAAACCTATTATAGTAGACCAATGACCATGGACCTATTATTGTGAATCTATTAACCCCTAAAGGACCAAACACCATTTTGGGCAACATAGCAATTTAACCCCTAAAGGACCAGCCTGCAGAATTTGGCAACATAAAAAAATTGGGCAGGTACATGTGGCCAGAGATTTACAAGTTTGAGGCTGAAATTTTAATAGAAGTTGTGGACGAGGAGTACCTTTCATTTGAACTAAATTTTATGACATTTGTAAATACGAGTCAAAAGTTATAGCCTAGTATGTTACTTTTTTTCTCAGCTGGGCAGTTAGGTCAGATTAAAAAAAATCACTTTTTTCAGAAACAAAAATTTGAAACTGGTTTTCCAGAGCTATCTATACGTGGAAAGCTTTTAATCATTCCATTTTGACCAATGAGTCAAAAGTTATGAGGAGTTTTAGTTTGCGGGCAGTTTTGGAATCTCTACTCTAAAATAAACTTTGAAGTCTTTTATCTTACTCAATTTTCAATATTTTTTGAAAAAAATAAAATCATAGGATGTAGATTGTTTAATACAACATTTCAACCATTGGGATTGGCATTTTTCAATTTCATACCTAAATTCTTAACAATTTAGTATTTTGAATCATTCTCTACTTCATTCTACTTACTATTTTTTTCCTATATGTTGTACGATTCCAAATGATGTGAAAATTTTCAAGCATGTAGCCAACTTGTTTAGAAAAAATAATCCAAAGAAGCACCACCATTTTGGACATTTTTTCATAAAAAATTGAGCTTGTGAAGTGCAGCTGCCCTGTTTTTCGCAGGGTCAAAAAAACAATTTCAGTGATTTTGAATGCTTATATCTTGCTATCCATGTGGTGGAAATTTCTGAAATTTTTACCACATATTCTCAAGTCAGCATACTACAAGATCCTACGGTTACATGAGTCAAAAAAAAGTTTTTTTCAAAAATTTGGTACTTGTACTAAAAATGACAGTTCTTGAGCGTTTTCGGTGAAAACATAGTCATGGAACTTTAGGGGTTAAGGCAACTTTCTAAGAATGAAATTTTTATTTTATTTTTTGGAATTTCCACACAACATGTGCCCAAGGAGTAGCTTTAAGGCCCAATAATTTTCATAACTTTTGACTACATGGTTAAAACATTATTGTATGATATGTAATTTCTTTGCTTGGCGATTAGCTCAAAATTTTCTTTTAAAATCATTTTTCTTAGAAACAAAGAATTTGAAATTGTTTTTTTAGATTTTTATATATATATGGAAAACTTTTAACTAATCCATTTTGATAAATGAAATGAAAGTTATGAGGAGTTTTAGTTTGAGGGTAGTAATGGAATCTCTACTCTAAGATAAACTTTGAAGTCCTTTATTTAACTCAATTTTCAATATTTTTGAAAAAAATAAAAACATTGGTTGTATATTATTTATTACAACATGACAACCATTGTAATTGGCATTTTTCAATTCCATATTTCAATTCTTAACAGTTTTAGTGTTTTCAACATTCTCTACCTCTTTCTATTTACTATTTTTTTTCCTAAATGTTTTACAATTCCAAATGATCTGAAAATTTTCAAGCATGTAACCAATTTGCCTCGAAGAATGAATCCAAGGAGTAACCACCATTTTGTAAATTTTTTCATTCAAATGTGACCTTGTGAAGTGCAATTGCCCGTTTTTTCACAAGTACAAAAAAAGGATTTTTGTCAATTCAAATGCTAATATCTTGCAATCCACATGGTGGGAATTTCTAAAGTTTCTACCACATCTTTTCAAACCAGCATACTACAAGATCATATGGTTACATGTGTCCAAAAATGATTTTTGTCATTAATTAGATACTTGTACTAGAAAAGGCAGTTTTGGAGCATTTTGGGTGAAAACATAGTCTCTAACCTTTAGGGGTTAACGGTTCAAAATGTTACCTTTTTTATTTCTAGAATTTGTACAACTAAATTCAATATGTGTGACCTTTCTATATTCCTCAACAATTAATATTTTTAACTTAAGCTAATATAAGAAGACTTGGGGTGGGACGGGTAGATAACTTTAAGATCAGCGTGAGTTGACTACCCCACGTCATTGTGGGTTTTGGACTTCATTGAAATTTTTATTCTAAAAGTTGTTTTTGTTGAAAAGTCGGTTCTAAAAAGACGTCAGAATTAGGAGTAGTTTACTTTACTAACACTTGAAGGTTTGGGAAGCTCAATTTTGGAAGCAAATGGACAATTTTTTTTGGCATATTCAACAATGAAAGTGCATGAATTGCCAAAAATATGAAACAGTGAAATCTTTTTTATGTTCATGTTGATTTGGATCCATTGACCCACAACACTTCCAATTTAGACTATTATTGCACTTCTTACATGTCTTTCTACATTATTTAATACTCTTTCTATATGGACTTCCTACATGTCTAAAGGTTATATATCAATTCAATATGTCTAACGGTCACATACGTTAGATGTTTTTTGAGGCCTAAACAAGACTGTAAGTCTTGAACTATGGGGAGTTTAGGAACTTTGTTACATCAATAGTTTGATGTAGTCAAGAGACTATTCCATTTAATAATATTATTTTAAATTTATTTATTTAAAAAATTAATTAATTTTAAAATATAATATTCTAACAACAATGCATTGGTTTATAGCAAGGGAAACAACTCTATAATGGTCTTCGAAAAGACTCAAATTTGTATAATGGTTATGTATTCTACATATGTGTATTGGTCATGTATTTTATATAAATAAAGGTCATGTATTCTACATATATAATGACCATGTATTCTTTGTATCTAATGGTCATGTATTTTACATAAATAATGGTCATATATTCTACGTGTATAATGGCCATGTATTCTTTGTGTCTAATGGTCATATATTTTCCATGTATAATGGTTACGTGTTCTATATGAATGGTGATGTATTTGAGCACGATAGAGTTTAAATGTCCAAGTGACATTCATATGAAAGATGTTCATTGTTAAGTTATCAATTCTATGTTGCATGCTTTGCCATATTTTAGTACCTGATTTGTATTCTAAGAATCAAATATGGTATCATGTACTTGATTCCTTACAAATGTGTAAAAATTTAGGTAAATGAAAAAGGATTCACAAACACTTTTGCATGCATTATTGGAATAATAAATAATTAAATTATAAAATTTCAAAATATTATTTGCAAAAGTATTAATTACAAGTGGAAAATTGATTGAAATAAACAATCTTTAAATGACATATATACTATTTATGACGTTAAAATGTCAAACTCAAATGCAAATTTGCATAGAATTTGACATTTTTACATGACAAAAAATAATATATGTCACCCAAATTGGGTTTTTTTCAACAAGATTGTCTAAGTAGTGAAATTTTTTTTTGGATATTAAGCTCTTCCAAGCTCTCACATCTTGAATGTCTACATCTTGTGTCATCAAAATTTAGGTTTTAGTATTTTTTGGTTTCGAATTTAAATACTACATTTTGGATTATAACAATTATGTGCACATACTTTAACCTTCTAACATCGATTTAAGGGGTCTTGGTCAAAATCAAGTCATTGAGTCAATGAAGTAGAATATTTTTGTACTATAATTGTTGATTTTCAAAATTCTAGCTTACAATTACAACTTTCTTTCAAGACATTATCAGTTTAATTCTAATAAACAAACAATGTGTCAAATTTGGCCAAAAATACTTGTTGAAGAGGGTGGACATTAGAGGATTAATATGAACTAGCATATTTTAGACACAATGGTTCTATTGTCCCCTTTAGTACAATGATTGAATTATAAAATTAACAGGTAGACAATTGTGAAAGAAATATATTGTAAATGAAACTATAGTTTTTTTGACAAAGTCTAAATTTTTATTAATTTTTTTAAGTGATCTTTTTAAATGGCTCAAAAAGAGTCTTGATACTATTTGAAAACCAACAAAAATTGCATTCATAATACTCATCTTATTCACCTAATTGGTTGATTACAATGTTTTTTTAAAAAGGTTCAAAACATCAAGGTCTTAATATTCCCTTTACCCCTTCAAGAACCAAGGAAACACAATGTGTCCTTTTCAAATTGTCAATAGAAAATTCTCGGTAGGATGAAACAAATCTCAATATTTTCTAAAGTAGAGTAACTTGTAGAGTAACAAGTTCACATACTTGTTGCATTTTCCAATTTCTAAAATTTCAATGTGGGAAGTATTCAAAATTTTATTTAGGAAATGTAATCTCATAGAAAAAGTGAACAAACAATATATTTTTCCAATGAATGGAATAGTAGGGTTGGAAAAAAAACACCATTTTCTTGGACCTTCCTAGTCTTTGCTTTACACAAACAAATTGGGTCTAGGAAAAAAATTCAGATTTGTCTTTTTAGCAATTTTGAAGATACAAGGTTTAATTTGGTGTGATTAATTGCTAAAGTCCCATTGTCCCCTCAGGGAACAAAAAGGAACTTGACAAGCTCCTATGGTTCCAATATTTGTCGAGATTTTCTGAATTTTTTTGTGAAGATAGAAAAACACACTAGCTTTTCAAAAATAGATTTTTTAAATTTCAATCGGTGCCCGGGAGCAAAAGTTATGGCACAAAAAGCTCATTTTTTTAGTTTGGCACGCACAAAAAACTTCAAAAAATTTGAAATAAAAAAACTTATTTATTTATTCTTTTGTATAGATTGTATTTTTATCTAGATGGAAAGCTTTGATTCCTTCTATTTGGATTTGTTATGTGAAAGTTATGGACAATCTTATTTTTGGGCAATTAGAGCATCTTATTGAAAAAATAACTTGTAGGAATCATTTTTTAACTCAATTTTCACAATTTTTCAAAAGGGAGAGTTCTACAAGGTTAAGATTTCTTGTTAGAACAACCTCACTTTTCAAATTTGTGTGTTTCAATTCTATCTTAGAGTTATTAATGGATTAGTTTTTCCTTCAATCTTGAACCTCTTTTTACTTAACAATTTTTTAATGAGTGAAAACTAAGTGTGTTTTTCTGAATTTTTTTTCTAGATTCTCAACTCAATTCTTCATCATATAAAATTAGTATTTTAAAATCAATAGAGCAAAAATTTTAAGTTAAGAAGGTTCAATGCCCCAAAATGAAAAGGAGCAACATTCAAAAAAACTTGTTTCCTTCTCTTTAAATGCCGATGTCTTCTAATCGGCATGGTCAAAAAATTTGAAATTTCTTCGACACATTCTTATACTAGTCTAGTATAAGATTCTATGGTTAAGTATGCATGAAAATAATTCTATTTATTTTACTTTTTTGCTCTTTGCTATAGAAATGGCAGTTTTGAATTTTTGTTTTTGTCTTATGAAAAAAAGGCCTTGGAACTTTAGGAGTTAAGAACTCAAAATAATTAGAATGACTCCAAAATTTTAAAGCTGTTCAAAATAATACACTAATAATATAAATTATTAAACTCAAAGATTGACACATATATAATAAATAAATAAATTAGGATCCAATTTCGTCAATTTTGGCTTTCTACTCCTATTTGAAATTTTTTACAAATTTGGCAAATTTTTAATTTCTTAATTTTAAATTAAAAATAATACATTTGCCTTAGATTCCAATATAATTTTTTTTGAGGGGATAAAAGAGTATTACTCATCTTCTTATAATTTTTCTTCCCCCCAAACTATTTTTTTGCCTTAAAGTTGATCATCCAAAATTGTTATAATCTAATTATCTAGTAATCAATATTTTCCACAATTGATTCTATATAAATAGAAAAATTATACTTCATTGTTGTAAGATGGAAAATACAAATTTCAAGCACATACATGTGCAAAAAAATATCAAAGTAAAGTTTTTTATTGAAAACCTCCATTGTCAAAAAGTTGTTGGACCTTGAGGGATTAAAGACTAGGGGTAGTTTAGATTTCTAAAATTGTGAAGATGTATTAAAAAATATAACTTAGATTATAAATTTAATGGTGACGCTCAAAAAATAGTCATAAAATATGATCCATAAATCATATCCATACACTTAGATCTATTATTTGCACTAAATAATATTTTTTAATAAAATTTGAAGCAAAAAATTAGAAGTTCTTTCTCAAATAGTCATAGATTGAATATTTGTGATATTCAAAAAATATTCTTTTAACTTAAGTTTAAAATGATGAGTTCTAATCATAGTGAATTTTGAAGATTTTAAATTTGTTTTTTATTTGAGTCATTTTTGAAACGGTCATTTTTTAAATTGAAATAGTTATATTCTAAGGCCAGACCTAATAGTACACTTTGTAGTACAGAATATTTGAAAAACAAAGCTTGCAAATCTATATAGTGTAGATTTAAAGGACATAACACAAGGATCTTCAAAAAAATCAATGGATGAGAAAACACATTTTTGTGCTTAGAATGTGTTTGCATTCATTTGTTCAAAATTTGAATGTTTGGTCCTTAAAGGAATAAAAATAGCCACTTTTGTGATGTTGTTGAAAATTTGAATGTTTTTTGACTAATTAAAATGGGATTCAAGAAAGTTTTAGTAAAAGTTGGAGGAGCAAAGAGAGCTACCACAAGACTTCCAATTAAAATGGAAACCTTGTGGTTTCTAGAGGGAACTAAAAAAGAAGCAGGTTTACTTTGGCTCATATGGCATCGTGTTGTAGTTGTTTACCATTGGTGTGGCCGGATAGATGGATTGGTGGACGTTAAGTGCGTGGTTTGCCCCAAACCGTTAAAAGAGTGTGTAGTTGAATGCATGTGGTAGTAGGCAATTTATATTATGAATTGTTTTATGGCGGAGAAGGATGCGCAAGGCCCTTGGTGACCATTAACATGGCATCAAGGAATTTTTCCAATTGGGATTCCTAGTAGGTTCAACATGGTCAAACAATTGTGGATGGAAGCGCGAACAACAATTTTATGGACAATGTGGATTCAACGGAATGACTTGTTTTTTAGTCCCTAAAGTACCATTATCCCTTTTGGGGACAAATTGGATTTTGGGCAAGTACCTATGGTCTCAATTTTTGTCATGTTTTGTTGAAATTTGTTTTGGAGATATAAAAAACTGATTATTTTTGTGGGAACATATATTTTTCAGTTGGTGCTTGGAAACAAAAGTTATGCCCAAGCTCAAAACAAGGGAGACTGGGCAACAAGAAAATTCAAAAATTTGAATTAAATTTTTTTTTCCATAGATTATATTTTTATCTACATAAAAAGCTTTGATTCATTTCATTTTGATAAGTAATGTGAAAGTTATGGACAATCATGTTTATCGGGCAATTTAAGCATCTATTTGAAAAGACACTTTGTAGTATTCATTTCTTAATGCAATTTTTACATTTTTTCAAGAAAAAAAATTTCACGCAGATCAATTTTCTTTCTAGAATAATTTCACCAATGGAATTAGTGCATTTTAATTCCATCTTAGAGATAATAATAATTTAAATCTCCTTCTATCTCATGCCTAAATTAAGTTTTTTGAGATTTTATTTTATTTCCTAGACTCTCAATACAATTCTTCTACGTAAGGATTTAAAGCTCAAAGCTTTGTAGTGCAAAAAATTTAAGTTAAGAAAGTTCAAAGTCAAATAATCTAATCCCGCAATGTGCAAAAAAACTTGTTTTCTTCACTTTAAACACAAATATCTTTACCTTTTAAAATATATTCTTGGATCAATTATATGCATTATGAACTCTAGTCTTCAGACAAAAGAATTAAACCTAAAAATGCATGATACGGTTGAGAAATATAAATTGAATGCATTGCTCAATTCAACAAATATTCCAAATGCAAGGACATTAAGATGCAACAATGGTCCATATTGCAACTTATACTTTTTCTACAATGACTAATGCTATCCCATGCTCTCAATTAAAAAAAAGAACTCAAATATTTTGAGAACCAACATCATTTGCATGTTTGTCAAACTATCAATATTTTAAATTCTATAAATGTTAATTTACTTCAACTTTTGTGTACAAAAATCTAAAACGATGTATACCAACATGCCAAGGCACAAAAAGAAATTTGGAATTTTAAGAAAAAAAAATGACAAAAGATAGAGTAATTTCAAATCAGGTTGAACGAAACAGAGTTTTAGACATGACTAACTTTGAAATTGATTTCTTTTCAAATCACAACTAATTTTTTCTTCAAACTTCCATGGTAATGTGTAGGTATGTCGTACATCTACTTCTCAACTTTCTCCATTGATGCTTATAGTATGGTTGTTTGAATGAAAACATTTCAACTTTGTATTGAGTTTCATTCATTTCCTTGAGATTGTACTAATTTGAATTCCAAATTAGTGTGTTTTGTAAGCACAATTTTTCGCCACTTGTCTACAATCAAAAGAGGTCGACTACTATTTGTAAAGGAATTTTTTTTAATTTTTTTTGGTCAAAATAACCAATTTACTACCATATTTTAAGACCAATAGTCAAGTATTTTACCTAGATATCACCTATAGATATCATGGCAAATATCACCCAAGTATTGAAGAAATAGCTGACTACTTCTCCAAAATGATAAAAAAAATAAAAAAAAGCTGCTCCTAATGTATTTGAAAAAATCCCAACTGATACCAACTCCATCAATTATCAAAAAGTGTGCGGCCATTTGCCCATGTTTTCAAAAAAAAAAGAAAAAAAAAGTGTGCGGCCATTTCGTCAGCCAACGGTCCCCCCAGCAAGAAACAAATATTGAAATGAAGTTTCTGACGAGCTGCCGGCAGTTAGTTGGATCCTTCCATTTTCATCCATCCAACTCCATTCATCCAATTCACAGGACACAGTACAAGGACCCTATGTTTAGACATTGCTATTCAACAAATAGTAACTTGCCGCGTGTACGGTGGAGTCCGTTGCTCCACTGGAAGCACTTTCTAACTTTACTTGTTTCAAATATTCCCCAAGGTAGTTCTGCTCGTGACACCCTAAAGTGCCCAAGGCCTTTTTTGAACTTTTAGGAATTTGCTCTAAATGGAACAAAAAGACAGCTTTTTGATATGTTGTATCGACTTTTTTTGAATTGTAACTGTACAAATTTAAACTAGACATGTTAAACACATGAAAAGAAAACACGGCAATATCACTTACAGATTGAAAGATTATAACGTTTGATCAAGATGGTGTGAAAATCGTGAAAGTGATTTGAAGTCTTTCAATCCTCTTTTCACATGTCAAATCTAAAAAGTTGGTCACCAAAAAAATATGAGGTTGAAGGGCCTAACAAGCATAAACCACCCAATCAATTTATGGCTTCTCAAAAATCTACTAGGCAATTTTTTTGTAAATGAATTTTTAATGTGATTTGTTCACCAAGATCTAGTGTATTTGAGGTTCATTTCTAGGAGCCTTCAACACTATGGAAAGTCAAGATTGCAATGGACACCCTTGCACAACATCTTGAATAGAAAAATCATAATTGTTCATTCTAAAAGTCGGATTTTTGATGCTAAAATTAGACTTCAAAAAGAATATTACAAAAAATATAAACTACTAAAAGCAATAATTTGGTAAGATTTTGTTTAACTTCGAAGTTTCTTCGACACCACATTTTGGTGCCTTGGACATTTAGGGGTGAAAGCGACTATTTAAGAGTTGATTGTTTTTTAGGGGAAGCCAAACTCCGTAAAATAATTCTCAGTAAATTTTTGTACAAAGACTAAAACGAAAGTGGCGTCTAACCAAAGTCGTTTCATGTTTTTTTGGACCTTTGTGAAATTAGCCACGAATTTTTGAAGTTGAAATACAATAGTCACTAAAAGCTACCATCTCCTAAAATTTCCATTGTTGGTACATTGAAGAAAAGCGAAATGTACCCTTGTGTCATGATTGCTTATAGAACATGGATGCTTTGAGACTAAACTACCTTAACTCCTAAAGGACGTACCTATGCCAATGAATTCATACTTCACACTTTCTTTTTCTTTGGTTGCTGCCAATTAGCAACTATACATGAATGAAATTTTAAGGAAAATTTGAGAAATACTAATATTAAATACAAAATATGTTCAAAATATCTACAACTTTTCAGCACATGTGTATTTTGTAGTGTACAACATCATGGTATACAACAAAGTTACCATATTAATCTAAAATTGGAAACTTGACAATCCATGCATCACAAAGTTTACAACCTACGATTTGTCAACAATTATTGTGTGGTTATTGTCGTTTCATGGGTTTGCATTGTTACGACACATTACTGCACAATTTACTGCATCGTTACAATGCAGTAAATTGTGCAGTAATGCGTCGTAACGATGCAATAACTATCAGTAGAAGAAACCTGTTTTTTTTGTACATCCACTTTTTTGGACATCAAACATAACATTAAGATGCTACTTTTGATGATATTCTCTGAAAATGCATTCAGCAATTTCATTCCAAAAACTGGATGAAAAAATGTTTTTTCCATCTTACAATACCAATTTAACCCCTAAGCATTTAAGTGACCATTTTTTGATTATTGTCCGACTTTGTTGTTTTTAATTTTTATTTGAAAGATTGGATTGTCTTCAAATATTTATATTCAAAACTCAGATCAAAACAGCCAAACAAAAATTATAAGACAAATAGCAGACAAAATGCTTAGAATTGGCCTAGTATTGAAAAAATTACTATTAGAGAAAGTGTTGGTGTTTTCATTACTAGATTTTACGCATTTTTTCACACATCAATAAAAAACACAATTTTGACAAATAAAAAACCTCAAATGCTAAAGATAAAAATTATATTTTTGGTGAATTTTTGAGATTATATCTTCAAAATTCATTTGAAGAGAATCTAAAAACTGTTTTATAATTTTGACAATATGGTTACTTTCCACTTTTCATGCTTCACATTATCTTCTTTGATACAAACTTCAAAAGAATTATAGAACTTGTATTTTATAATACATTTGTATTTTGTCCAGATCCCTTTAACTTTTAGGGATTAAGTCATCCAAAGGACAAAAAAGTCCACAGAGTACTCTATAGTAGGGGTTAATGATAACGTCCTTTTTAAATGGAAATTATTAACAAAACGTCCTTTTTAAATGGAAATCATAACATAATTGATAATTTTTTTTTCCATACTTTAGAGTGTATTGTTAAATAATCCTTCCTCAAAAAATATTGTTTATAAGGTATGAGGTCCTAAAATTAACTAGGTTCAAAAGCGTCTTGTAAGTTTTCAATAGCCTAGAATTATCTTTCTTTAATACACCATCAATGTACAAATTATGTACATTTTTAGAGGTAGATGCTTTTAATGACCACCGCACTTCATCTTCAAAAATTTGTAATTAATTCTTTAAAAGTCCCAAAATATGAAATGATTTGGGTTAGATGCCAATTCCATTTTTCTTTCTATAAAAAGTTATTAAAACACATTTTAAGGAATTTACCTCCCTTCAAAATGCAATCAACTCTAAAATGGGTGCTTTATGAACCTCTTACCTTTGGCCCGGTATACCATTGGGGGTGAATTGAAGGTCGACCCAAACTCTCCAAGTTTGAACTACTAATATCTTTCAATTCTTCCAAATCCAATCCAAGAGCTTTATACTAGGGTTGGGCCCAAACTACAACCTATCTTATGTGGCGCCTTAGGTGGCATAGTTTTGGTACCAAACCTTTGGGTCCCAAAGATGAAATTGGGACAAGGTTTTGGGTGTCCCAAAGTCCCATTTTGGACCCAATTGGGCTCTTTAGTTGGATCATATCTCTAACGTGAATCAATGAAAGTTTTTACTTGAAACTTTGATCCTTCGTAACTTTTGCATACAATATCCAAATGTTGTGTTCTTTGGTGTGTTAAAACCTCCTTCCACTTGCCAAGAAGGAAAATAAAAATTTGACTAGTCTAATAATAGAAACTGGGCACAATAGCAAAAAATAGTGATATCCACCTAACTTTGAGAACATTTAGATTCATGAGAGCATATTTGAGCTTTTTAGTTAATTTAGCTATTGAGTTAATTTTTGTAGTTAATTTACTTCATGAATTATTTATTATAGTTAATCTAGCTCTTGAGCTAATTTTTGTAGTTAATTTAGTTCTTGAATTGATTTTGAAAAATGGAAATTTCATGAAAATGGCGCCACTCCGCAACTTTTGGCACTTTTAATGGTTTACACGCACCAATTTGAAATTTGAATCAATCATAAATGTTTGAAACTTATGCTAGTTGTAGATGTCATTTTTATAGTTTAGATGGGGTGGTCTAAAATCAATATTAGTCCTAGATGCAACTTTTATAGCTTAGACTGAACAATTTAAAAATGACACATAGAATATGCCATTTTAATGAGATCCCTATTAAAAGACTCAATTGATCAATTTTTATAGCACTTGGATTTTGATTTGAGTGTTGATAGGTTATACCAATAACCAATCTTTGAACTTGCAATGTCAAACTAATCCTATGATTTAGCATTTTGTAGGGATTCAAAGATGGATTCATTCCTAATGCAAGGCAAATCTCTCATATTTGGATCCTTCATTTTATTATGGATGCATGTTCACATATTGCATAATTTTTTACTTATGTTTTTTTGGAAAGTAGAAAAAATCCAAAAAATAGGTAGAAAAAAGAAAAGGTAAAAATAAATCCAAGAAGTCTTCTTTTTAATTTTTGAAATAGAAAAAAATAGTAAAAAAAGGTTAAAAAAAGGTTTTAAAAAACTCTTTTTTCTAATTCCTAAATAAAAGAAAAAGAAAAAGAAAAAACGAAATAAATTAGGTTGATGAAGCCACGTGATCTACGAAAATCTTTTTTCTCGTTCCAAGTCAACGATGTCCCTCGTGGCTATATTATCCTTTCAAATGTACGTACCTGAAGAATCTACGTAATCGCACCAATTTCCGCGTAGATACACCCCGCAACCTGAATTCTACGAAATGACATGATACAGCGTAACCCGAAAAGAAACTTGGCGGGCTCGTGCGAGTAACATCAGTCGCTTGCGTAGATAAAACTGTAACAAGTGTACCCTTTTCTTACATGCATCCGAGAAATCTAAGTCTGCATTTGAACCGCGAGAACGCGTTGCAAACTTTCCTGGCTATGGCGGGTGGCCCCGCCGAGTCAAGGAAGGCGCTGTAGGGGCCTTGACGGGGAGAGACTGCGAGACTGCTGCGAGACTACTCGTAGCGAAAGAGTCGTCATCCCGACGACCCCGCTATTCTTCGAAACTGCTGATTGCCAAACCGCAGCAACAGCAAAATCCGCTTCCAGAGCGTCTCAGTTTGCAAGACGCAGAACGCGCTGCGAAATTGAGAAGGAAGGCGCGTGTGCAAAAGAGCTTTTTGTTTGAGATTCTTCCTTCACGTTACGAGGAGATTGCAGACTGGAAGCGTGGTGCAGAGTGAGCGCAGAGAGATAAACTTTTTGAGCGTCGCTCTGTTTTTGTAGATCCAGTTTTTGTGTGTTGAGGGGAAGAGTGAGGGAGCGAGGTTGTGAGGTTTGGTGGATTTTTTGAAAGCGTTTTCCAGATTTGATAGTCTGAGTATTTTGTATTTTATGTTTTTAAAGGTCCTGGTTCTGGAGGTGTGAGGACGTGTTGTGGATGTAAGTTTGGAACACGGAATGTGTTTGTTTGCATTGAATATTTGATTTTTTTTGGTTTTGAGATTCTGAGGTCGTGTTGCGTGTGGTTTAGATCTGGCGTCGGGCTATGGTGTCGTGTTTGTGATCGCGTGTTGGAAAGAGTGAAAGATGTTGTTGAAGAGTGGGTTTACGCTCTGCAACCAAGAGCTCACCAGCTGCTCTTCTTCTTCCGCCTCTGCGGACGACGCATCATCGCTTTCTTCTTCCTCCGCTGAATCGTGTGAAAACGGAGGTGACAACGCGGTCAGATTTTCGTGAGACAAGAGAGAGAGAGAGATAGAGAGAGAGAAGATTTTTGTTTGAGGGATCCTCGTATCATTCTCGATCCAGCCTCGGGGGTTTGGGAGCCGAAATTTGTTGAAATTGATTTTGAGGACGCCGGATCAGGCTTAGGCAGGGAGAATCGTATTTATTTTTGGATTTCGAGAGGTTTAGGGAGTCGAGTGGTTTAGTTTCGCTAGATTAGAGTTACGGGAACGACTGGGCGACTAAGGAGAGGGATTGTAGTGGATTAGGGTTGGGAGAG
The DNA here is from genome assembly GCA_951230915.1 of Antitrichia curtipendula. NCBI lineage: Eukaryota > Viridiplantae > Streptophyta > Bryopsida > Hypnales > Leucodontaceae > Antitrichia > Antitrichia curtipendula. Next base: position 27,670,814 of record OX579635.1, read on the forward strand.
GGGTGCCATGGCGGGGGGGAAGAACAGAGTGCGGTTTAGCAAGCTCTACACATGGGCGGGATGTTTCCGGCCGCAGTCGCCGCTGGAGCGGCAGCAATCCATGTCTGTAGGAGGGCCAGGATTCTCCCGCGTGGTATTCTGCAACCACTCGGACTTGCATTTGCAGAAACCGTACCGGTACAAGAGCAATTACGTCTCCACCACTAAATACAATGCGCTGACGTTCTTCCCGAAGGCCCTCTTCGAGCAGTTCCGCCGCGTGGCTAACCTTTATTTTCTTCTCGCGGCAATTTTGTCCCTCACTCCGGTGTCTCCCTACTCTGCTGCTAGTCTAATCGCCCCACTCGTCTTCGTCGTGGGTGTCAGTATGTGCAAAGAAGCGCTCGAAGATTGGCGCCGTTTTCGACAGGTGAGCCTCTCTGCTTGCTTGCGCTTGTCGATCTCTTCCTGGTGCTCTTGCTCTTGTGCTCCCATTGACTAGATTCACTGATCTGGGGGACTTGGACGCGCTTGCTTCCGAGTTTGCCAATCCTCTCAGCTACTGCGCTAGCCACGTTCTGTTGACATTGTCAACTTTGGGGGAAAGGCCTTGTGGTTCTAAGTTTGCAATGGTCTGAAGAAGCTTCTACTCTGGAGTTGCTTTCAGTCAGATAATTGCAATATGTAATAGTAGGGACCATTTCTTGGATGCATTAGTTTCTGATTTCTGATTTCGATTCTGTCTATGCAAGTCACGTCTGCAACTCCAATTCACCAAGTACTTCTTGACCAGACAAACTTAGATTTGTTGAATTGAGTCGTAGCCTCGGCTTGCAGATTTCAAGTTTTGTCTTCTAAGTTTTCTGAAAGCATTCAGATGTCAAATTGAGGCGAGGGACTGGTCGGAAGAATTTGTAGGATAGACGAGGTTTCGTATCCGAATGCTCTAGGTTTTATGCATCCTTGTGTAGAATCCAAATTCTCATCGCTATGTGTTGCTTTTGTTCAGGACAATGAGATAAACAATAGGAAGGTAAACGTACATACCGGAGGGGGAACGTTTGAATTACGTGAATGGAAGAAAGTGAGAGTGGGAGACATTGTTAAGGTCGAGAAAGACAATTTTTTCCCAGCAGATCTTCTCATGCTCTCCTCAAGTTTTCCAGACGGTATCTGCTATGTGGAGACCATGAATTTGGATGGCGAGACAAACTTGAAACTTAAAAAGTCTCTAGATCGAACTGTGGAGCTTGACGAAGCCGGTGAATTTTCACAGTTTGAGGCCAAGATTCGCTGCGAGGATCCGAACTCCAGCTTGTACACTTTTGTTGGAAACTTGGAGTACAATGAAGAGACACTTGCTGTGGGACCCCAGCAGATATTGTTGCGAGATTCGAAGCTCCGGAACACACCGTTTATTTATGGGGTGGTGGTTTTTTCTGGCCATGAGACGAAGGTGATGCAGAATGCCACAGATCCACCTTCAAAACGAAGTCGAATTGAGAGGAAGATGGACAAGATCATTTACTTCCTCTTTAGTATACTGTTGCTGATGTCTATTGTGGGATCCATTGTCTTTGCCGTGCGCACCAAGGTGAGTATGCCAGATTGGTGGTACTTGAGCCCTGGCAACACAACCATGTATTATGACCCAAACCAAGCTGTGGCGTCGGGATTGTTGCACTTGGTCACAGCATTGATCCTGTATGGGTACCTTATTCCCATCTCGCTCTATGTCTCCATAGAGCTTGTGAAGGTCTTACAGGCCAGGTTCATTAACAATGATCTCAAAATGTACCATGAGGAGACTGATAAACCAGCTCGTGCTCGCACTTCGAATCTGAATGAGGAGCTTGGGCAGATTGATACCATCCTTTCTGACAAAACGGGAACACTCACGTGCAATCAAATGGAGTTCATAAAATGCTCAATTGCAGGCATTGCGTATGGAAGGGGTGTTACAGAAGTGGAGAAGGCCACTGCTCGGAGACTGGGTAAGGATCCTCGCATGCTGGAAGATGCGAGCATGATTGAAGAGGGAGAAAGCGTCGTCAACAATGAAGGGATTGAGATGAGGCCTATGTCGCAAAAGCCACATGTGAAGGGGTTCAACTTTAAGGATGAGAGGCTTCAGAATGGACGCTGGGTGGATCAACCCAATGCAGAGGAGATTCGAATGTTTTTTAGGATTCTTGCTGTGTGCCACACTGCAATTCCTGAAGTGGACGAAGTGACCGGAGTTATGATGTATGAGGCGGAGTCACCGGATGAAGCTTCTTTTGTGGTCGCAGCAAGGGAACTTGGTTTCGAGTTTCTGAAGCGGACCCAAAACAGTGTGATTGTACAGGAACCGGGAGATAAGGGAGCTCCAGTGCAACGGTAAGGGTTAATAGAAACTGACTTTTGATTATTTCTGAGTTTTTTAGTTGAAATTTTCACAGTTCCCAGAAATATGTATGATTGTTATAGTTTTAGGAGCCGAGAGTCTTATGAATGTGAGTGGCAGCATCTAATGTTATTATTCAATTTCAGGGAATACAAGATTCTTCAACTTCTGGAGTTCAACAGCACACGCAAGCGAATGTCTGTTGTTGTGAGGGATCCATCTGGCCAAGTTTTGCTCATGTGCAAGGGTGCTGATAGGTACGTCACTGCTTGCTGTGATTGTTTGTTTGCACATATTGAATTAGCTTTGAGTCTCACACTTAAATGGGTTCCTGTAATCTTATTCCGTATTTAGTTATTCGTTGAAGTGAAGAGACGTTGTGGAGTTCATATATTTGATGTTTCTATCTCTCCTATTGTGATTGGTTTCAATGAGCTCTGGAGAGGGTCATGGGCGCTTTGTCTGATCTCTTTTCCACATAGTAGAGTTGGCTAATTCTATATACACAAATGGACTGTAGCTGGTGCTGTGTTAACTTTCCTGTTTCGTTTTCATAGTCGTCATTCACTATTGATTTATTTCTTGACTATTGGACTATCCTCGTTGTGGATGCACAGCATAATTTATGATAGACTAGGAAGGAATGGGAAAATGTATTGGAATGCGACCAAAGGCCATCTCGCCAAGTATGGTGATGCTGGACTACGGACTTTAGCTCTCTCCTATCGTAAATTGGAGGGGGCTGAGTATGAGCAATGGAATGCAACATTTCTCAAGGCCAAAACTACAATCGGTCCAGATCGTGACGAGTTGCTGGACAAGGCCTCGGATCTGGTAGAAAAGGATCTTATTCTTGTTGGAGCTACTGCTGTGGAGGACAAACTGCAGCAAGGGGTGAGTGTCATGATACATTTGTATTAGCAGAATGTATTATTTGGTGTGCTATCGTGATACCATACTAAGAATATAGCCAAGATCTACAAATCCTGAAATCCTGAACCTGGTTCGTTGGAAGGCTGACTCATAGTTTGCTGCAGGTCCCAGAATGTATTGACAGACTTGCACAGGCGGGTCTTAAGATTTGGGTGCTGACGGGTGACAAGCAAGAAACTGCGATTAACATCGGGTGAGTTTTGTACTGTCAATGAGCCCACTTACCAAGTAGAAAGTATTCGATTCGTTTATTGTTTTTCAGGTTATCTATGTGCAAATGAAGAATCTCATTGACGTGGTGTTGATCTATGTATTCAGATTTGCATGCAGTTTATTGCGACAGGGAATGCACCAGATTATCATCGGTCTGGAAACGCCTGAAATGAGGGCGATTGAGGAAAATGGGGACAAGAATCAGATAGAGAAGGCGGCAAGGGATAGTATAACGCAGCAAATTATTGCCGGCCGCCATCAGTTGACGCTGGACTCTGAAGATGACCAGCCTCATGCTTTGATCATTGACGGCAAATCTCTGATGTATGCTCTTGAAGACGATTTGAAGCAGAAGCTTCTCGACCTTGCAACTCAATGTGCATCTGTTATCTGCTGCCGTGTGTCCCCCAAGCAAAAGGCAATGGTGTGTAATCTCTGCAACTGAATGTATTTACAGTTCTGTTTTTCTTTTCGTCCTTGGCGAATGACTGCTTTAACTCATCGAGGACCGAGGTTTCATGTTTTCAAAATGCCCAATCGATTGATCACATTGTGAAAACTGTAAATCAGACAGGGCCTAGTTTTATATGACCAGAATCCTTGCAGAACATTGCACGTGTTGGTCAAAAATTAAATAAATTGACGAAGAAGTTCTCAAGTGCCCCCTTGTAAGTGCTAAAAGATCCTTAGGTCTAATTTGGGCCTCCTGGTTCTGTAGGGGTTAAACGTCGAACTTATGGAGCTACAGTGTCCATTTCATCATAGAATGCAATTTAGGTACTATAACCTTGTTTTAAACGGCACTTTCCTATTCTTTGCAGATTACGAAACTTGTGAAGGAAGGAACAGGAAAAGCGACTCTTGGAATTGGAGATGGCGCCAATGATGTTGGCATGATCCAAGAGGCTGACATTGGGGTTGGTATTAGTGGAGTTGAAGGCATGCAGGTGAGCATCTTATGTGTTCATGCATCGAAGACCTGTGTTGCTGGAAGTAATGAGTTCCAAGTGTCTGCCTAATTCGTGAAATGTAACATGTTTTGTTTGTGGGAATTTCAGGCAGTTATGGCAAGTGATTTTTCAATTGCACAGTTTCGATTCTTGGAGCGTCTGCTCATTGTTCATGGGCACTGGTGCTACAAGCGTATTGCTTTGATGGTACATTATCATGGCCATTGCTCAAATCGCCTACTCTGATATCAATGTGGTTATTTGTTCTGCTGACTGCTCGTGAAACCTTGAGAGCCTACCTAGTGCGTTTGTATTTGAGATAATCGAGTTTAATTAATACTGTGGATAATTCGTGGTTCAACTTCTCATGTATCTCCACTTGACGCTTCCTGCAGATTGTTTACTTCTTCTACAAAAACATCACGTTTGGACTCACTCTCTTCTACTATGAGGCGTTTACGACCTTTTCTGGGCAAACTGCCTACAACGATTGGTATAGCACACTTTTCAACGTGTTTTTCACATCGCTACCCGTCATCGCGATGGGTGTGTTTGAACAAGACGTCTCCTCGCGAGTCTGTTTGCAGGTAATTTACCTTCCTTGTTTTTTTATCGTCGCATTATTTGCGATGTGACACTTGATGTAACACTTGACGTTGCTATGCTGTGATGCATCTGAGGCAAGCCTATTCACATTTATTTTCTGCATGGGATCTTTATGAAAGCAGAGATGGTCGAATTTCTTTCCTCTTAATTGATCATTGCTGGCTAAGTCAATTGTTTCCTGGCATGAATTCTGATATTAGCTTTATTGCCCTTTTTTTCGATTATCTTTTTTTTGTCCCTCTTCAAATTGCTAGATCTTGAATATTGATTTGCGTTCATCCTTGCTAATTCCTAAGTTCAAACTTAATTCATTCGAAAGACTTCGCCCATTGATTCACAAGAGATATTAATTTAAAAATAATTGATGTTAGATCCTCATGTTAATGTGGTGTTAGTTTGATGTTCGTGACGTAATTTTCATTGACACAAATTTGATATTACATCGACAACTTTTAACATTTAAAGCTACGTGCACTTGACTTTAAGTGAACATCATCTTAGTATTGAGTTAATGCTCTGTTAGATCAGGAGTAAGTTAACATTAATATCTTCGTGAATCTAATTTGGGGAACTAATACGTTGCGAAAATAAATCACCTGACTCAATACTCTTGGATGTGTAGTTTCCGGCTCTGTACCAGCAAGGCCCGAAGAACATGTTCTTCACATGGACTCGAATTCTGGGCTGGATGGCAAACGGGGTCTACAGCTCCATCATCGCCTTCTTTTTCACAATGGCGGCATTTGAAATCCAAGCCTACAGGACGGACGGGCAGCTTGCAGGAATTGAGGAGCTCGGAGCTGCAATGTACACGTGTGTTATCTGGGTTGTGAATGTCCAATTGGCATTAGCTTTGAGCTATTTCACATGGATCCAGCATGTCTTGATTTGGGGCAGTGTTGCACTCTGGTACCTCTTCTTGGTGGTTTATGGAGCTATAAATCCCACTACTTCAACCACAGCTTACAAGGTATTTGTGGAGACCCTTGTGGACTCACCGATGTTTTGGTTTGTCACAATCCTCATCCCAATTACCTGTGTATTGCCGTACGCTGTCTACCAAGGCTACCAACGCATGTTCCACCCTATGGACCATCATTTGATCCAAGAGATTCACTACCTCCAGAAGCACATCACGGACCCGGAGATGTACAAGGAGGAGAGGACGAAGGCGGTGCAGAAGACACACCAAGGATTCTCATCAAGAGTGCAGGCCAGCATCAGTTTGGACAAGACCAAGCAACGGTTTTACGGGGATGAGCATACAGGCGTGCCTGAGCAGAACAAGTCAATGCCGAGGCATGTTGACCTGCTTGATAGGCCTCTCATAAATTTGAATGATAGACGCGTTTAGAGTTGATTTATTTTTGTGTACTCATTCAACCCTGATGTGTAGTTAATTATTTCGACCACCCTTCCCATTGTACCATAGTTCCTTAGGCAGTGTATTTTTACACTTTTGCCCCCCCCCCCTCCCCAAAAACCAATTCTTTTAATAAGAGTTGTTCCTGGTAGCGAATGGCTTCCATATTCCGAATTGAGTGTAATCAAAATATTTTCTCTTTGGTACCTTCTATATTCAGTTCGTTTCGTTTCTCTTTTGTCTGAAACTGTTCTTTTGACTTGTGGCCTTTTCTGCTGTCTCTCTAGATTCATGTCTCCAGTGATTCTGTGATGACTCATTTCAGTGGCTGTTTTGATTGATATGACTTGATTGAATGCAACATGTACTTCTGCAACAGCAAGGAGAAAAAGCATGGAAGGATATCAAGGGACAAACCTGAGGTGCAGCAGGGAGATCATTCAGATGTGAAGCAAAGTAAAGCTGGTAAAACAAGAGAGTACCGGCTCTGATATATAGTTCTATTTTTTCTTATTTCTAGAAGGGAAATTTTGCTGTTCGATGACCAAAGGTGTTGTATGTGTTGGGGTTTCATCTTTTAATATCGTACAGATGTATGCTGTTGCTGAACAGTAGATGCGTGTGAGTTGATCTGCCTGAACACTGCCATAACATACATCATCAACCGTGAAAATTGCTTTCTAGGTTGGAAGAAGGGTCTTGGTTCAGCATTAGTTCGATCAGAGAGTCTCATGACTTCTTTCAAGTGCAGATTGAAGTTTTTGTGTATGTACAACATGATTCTTTTGTGTTGGTAGGGTTTGTAACTTTTAGCCTGAAGCTTCTGTACACAATTATGTAAATACAATGGTTTTTCAGGGGTGAAATTTTAGTTTTCGACCTCTTTTCAGGACTATCTTCTGGTCTTTACCGTATTATGCTTTTTCAACCCAACTTGCATTGAGACTTCACATCATTAAGTGCTGGTAATAGCTTGGCTTGGGGGTTCTTGCAGAAAAGGGTAATTTATTCACTAATTTGGAGAAATCTATTGGTGAAGAAGATCATTTTCAACTAGGGTTAAACAATTCATACTTGTGTGACATGTTGTTTGACTTCTTCATGTTTGTGTATCTTCAACTTACTTGTTGTTTACTTGAGTTTTTAGCATTTGATGTGTGTGTGATTCTTTTTAATCCTCGAAGGTATACGGGGGATCATATATATGACATCATATTTAACTTTGAGAATATGAATTATGTATTTAAATATAGTAATACATAGACCATTGGATTGATAGTTCAAAAATTAACATCTTTCATTTGGATACAATATGTCATTTTAACCCCTACATGCATATGCAGCCACAAAGTGGCTTTGGGATAATTCTAGGTGTAAAATTTTGAGATTTCATCATACATGCTTCTATTAGAGTTCAATTAATGGGTATGTTGTGATTGATACATGCTTCTGTTAGAGTTCTTTTAACCCCTAAAGCCCCGAGGGTGTTTTCTGCCAAAAACCATTCAAAACTACCACTTCTATTGTATTCACTTAAGGAAACCAATTTTTTTTGTTTTGGGGGGAATTTAACCATAGGATCTTGTACTTAACTTGTCTGAGATCATGTAGTAAAAATTTCATCAAATTTCACCGTACGGATTGGAAGATATTAGCATTCAAAGTTGAACAAAAAGTTTTTTTCAAGAAAATGCTTAAATTGCCCAAAAAAATAAGATTGTCCATAACTTTCTCATCCCTTGTCCAAATAGAATGAATCAAAGCTTCACGTATAGGTAAAAACATAATCTTTTAGGAAAAAAACTCAGAAAAAATTATTTTGACTTTTGTAATTTTTTGGGGGCTGCCCGCCAATCTCCATTTCTTGCTCATTGTGCCATAACTTTTTCATCTAGCATCCGATTGAAACAAAAATTATATATCCACAAAGCTTTTGCAAAGCTACACAGAATCAAAAGATTTCAAAAGACCTCACTTCAAATTGAGACAATAGGAACCTACCCGGACCCAAATTGTCCCCTGAAGGGACAAGCGGGGCTTTAGGGGTTAATGGGTATGTTGTGAATGGTGATGGAAACTTCTTCATTGAGGTATCTTGACTTCTTTGCTGCGGAAAAAGATGCTAAAATAATGGATGGCAAAAGATGCTCTTTTAGTATGTTTTGACATCTTGGACACTGTTGTTCTTGACCTGGATTTTAGACATTGAAATGGTCTTTTTTTGAATTTGAGACCAACTAATGATATGAAGCTAACTAAGTCTAGATTTTATTCCAATTTGATATTTTGTAAAATTCCTAAATCTCAATAATTTATTGAGGTTTGAACTTTGAGCCCATAACCAAAGTCTATTGATGTTCTATTTATAAAATTACAAGGAATTTTAGTTCACACCATCATGTTCTAAACTATAATATATACCAATGGTAAAAATTTCAGTTTTTAAAACCACTAAAAGCTTGAGGAATCAAATATTGGTGTCGACAATATTTTGAAGTTAAATAAAATTTAATCTTGGAGCGCTTTGACATCCAATTTTTGGACGATGAACAAATTCGTATTCTTGTTTCTTGCTTGTTGCTATTTCGATGAAAGTCATCCTAATTTGTGGAGATACTTTATCAAGTTCTTGTCTTATTTATTGGTTGGATTTGATGTTACTAGAGTTAATATATTTCTAAAATTATAAATGCAGAAGTATATCGAGTGGTTGACTAAGCCAAAATTGCATTGATTCTAGTTCAAAACTAGAATTTGCAAAAATGAGGTCATAGATGTAAAGAACACAAAAATTCCCCAAAAAATCACCATGCCAAGAGAACCTCCTTTCAAATCCATTCCAACAAGTTTTACTCCAAAAGTGATAATATTTGGTTTGTAATCAAAATTTTGAAGGAATTTTTTTTAAATTCTTTCAAAATTCATAAAAAATATTGGTGTTAGCATTGGTAAATCTAACCGCACAAATAAAATCTATATTTCAAAACCTACAACTTTTCATTTGTATATCAATTCCAAAATATTCTTTCAAATAGTACTTTATAATGATTTTTTTCTAATTGTCAATTCTGGAAAAGACTTGGGATATTTAGGAATTAACCAATTTATTATTTTTAGCATTTAAAATGTTTTTTAAACTTTTTGAAGTGTAGTTGTAGCATCAAAAATTTGATTTTGAAAATGATTGATTATGATTTTTCTATTCAGGATTTTATATAGGGGTGTCCATTGCAATCTTGACTTTCCATACTGTTGAAGGCTCTTAGAAATGATCCTCAAATACACTAGATCTTGGTGAAAAAATCACATTAGAAATTCATTTAAAAAACTGTAGAGTAGATTTTGAGAAGCCATAAATTGATAGGGGTTATGCATGTTAGACCCTTTATCCTCATATTTTTCTAGTGACCAACTTTTTAGATTTGACATGTGAAAAGAAGATTGAAAGTCTTCAAATTGCTTTCATAGTTTTAACACCCTTATGATCAAACATTATAATCTTTCAATTCATAAGTGATATATATACATACATATATATATATATATATATATATATATATATATATATATATATATATATATATATATATATATTTATTTTATTTTATTTTACTTTATTTTATTTTATTTTATTTTATTTTATTTTATTTTATTTTATTTTATTTTATTTTATTTTATTTTATTTTATTTTATTTTATTTTTTTTCTTGTAAGATTTCTAACATGTCTAGTTTGAATGTGTATAGTTACAATTAAAAAGAATTGATAAAACTTATCAAAATATTGTTTTTTTGTTCAGTTTTAAGTTAATTTTAAGAAGCTCAAAAAAGGCCTTGGACATTTAGGATTTGAGCATATTTTGTACTTAATATGAATTTCTTTAACTTATTCGTCAAAAATTCAGAATCACTTCAAATTTTTATCAACATTTTTGAAATTTTTAGGAAATATAGAAGACATGCAATTTCATCTTTGAAAATAAATAAATAAATTTTACACTTATATTTAGTGAAAAAATATAGTATACAAAGCAAAGAATATTGAGGTTTTAGTACATGCATCACAAAGTTTACAACCTACAATTTGCCAATAGTTATCATGTGATTACTGTTGTTTCATGGGTTCGCACGTTAATTTAACAATTATCACATCCTTACGACGCATTACTGCACAATTTACTGCATTGTTACAATGCACCATTAGTTGCAACTTCAAACTCAAATATGGATGACATGTGTAAACTATATAGTAATCATGAATGACAATGTCGTGTTGGAACAATATTTCCAAATGAATGAATGTAACATGAAAACAATGCCCAGTGATAATCGTACAATTACTATTAACACTTTGTGACAGAGGAACTTTGTGATGTAAGTCAATTGAAAAGCAGAAATTGTGTTCAAAGAATAAATTCAGACGTCATTTAAGCATAGTAGAATAACTATTTAAAAAAAAAATTGAACTAAAACAAGTTGAAAAATTAAGTTAAGTTTCATTTCCAAAAATCCGTTTGAGATTTATATCTTCCACTCAAAAGTTATGGACAAATTTCAAAGAAGATGTTTGAAAATGTCAAAAAAAATTCCTTTCCAATGCCTCTCTAAAATTTGTCCATAACTTTTGATTGGAGGCTTCAAATCTCAAAATATTTTTGGAGATGAAACTTAACTTGATTTTCCAACTTTGTTTTGTTTGAAGATTTTGCAAAAAGCTAATCTACTATGCCTAAATGAAGTCTAAAATTCTATGCTTAATTCAGTTCTTATGTATTGACAATGAGCGATGCAAGTTTTCTCATTTTCAAGTTATCTCATATCATTTGAGTGTTCATTGAATGGAAAAATCATAATCAATCATTGTTTGAGTGTTCACTGAAAGAGAATATCTACTATTGTAGAATGTGAATTCTATAAATTGTATGGTATTATCTTTTGGATATATAGGTTATTTGAAGGTTACTCATGTGTGGCAGAGTTTGTACATAAAGTAGATTTGGACGAAGTTTAGATACACTATTCCAATTGTCTTGGTTAAAGCATTGATATTGATGAAGCCATGGGGGTACTCTATGTTTTGGAGGTTGGTCATTAAAGTTTTGTGTATTCATTAGGATGAAGCATCTATAGTTTGTATATGAAATTAACATTTTTTGTATTTTTTGTATGGCTTTATTAAATCTTTGGATATGAATTGCTTTAATGTATAATTCAATACATTGTAGTACTACATGTATCTATGTATTTGTTTGGTTTAGATTGCAAAGTTGACATATGTTGTTTAGATACTGAGTTGACCAAAATAAATGTTTCTGTGTCTAATCCATATATTGGCCATATCTAAATTTGAAAATGTGTGCAATCCGAGCATCAAATTTTTTTTGGTCCCATAATTTATTGTGAATGTTTTGATTTTCTATCCATTTATTTATGTTGGAAAATTGGAGTGTGAGTGTTGCATTTAGCTTCCTTTTTTTCAAGGTATGCTTGTAGAAATTTGATAGGTCCTTTTAATGGCGTACTTTCTACTAAGGTCAGTCATTTCAATGTAAATAATATGGCATGGAGTATGCATGCTTGTAGTTGGTTTCATGTAGTTTGTATTCTTTTTTATTTCTAGTCACTGCAAGTGCTTTTGCTATTTTATTATTTTGCATATTGGAATGTGCTCTTATTTTGTCTATAATTAGAGCACTTATGTATAGTGTTTTAGAATTTGTATAATTGATGTTAATATATTGTTATCAAAGTGATTAATTTGTAAAGTATAATTTTTCATGTGGTGAATGATAAGGTAAATGGAGTTACGGTTGTCTATAAAGATATGTGTTGACCAATTTCTGTTTGGTCTTTTTTGTTGGAGCTTTTGTAGGGTGGTGTAGATGGTAGTGATTTATGGCTTAATAAAGTATAATTTGGAGGCCTGGTAGTCTTATTGATATTTCTATATTGTTTTTAAGATTGTATATTACTTATGCCACGATTTCTTCAATCCAATTTACAAAGGCTTTGGAGGTTATTGTAGTGGTATAAGAGAGCCATTTGTATAATGTAATATGATTTACAATATTTAAGTTTTGGGCACGTATTGTACCACGGCATGAAGATGTTTAGTAATAATGTTGTTGTAGTAGAAGGAAGATTTTTTTTTTCCATGTTTGTGTTTTGTTAACTTTGAATTGTGGTGTGGAAGGCATAATTTGTAAATAAAGTTTTGGTATTTGGAGTTCTATAGTTCTATAATGTAAATTGGTAGTTAGTGTGTTATTTCCTAGATAATTTTTTGTGGTCTATGCAAAGTAAGTGTAGTAATAATGGTTCTTTAACCCATAAAGGATCAAACATTGGTTTGGGAGCTACATAGCAGTTTTAGGCAGCTCACTAAAACTGGATATATATATATATATTTTTTTGAATTTTTTTGGATGTAGGGACAATGAGCATTTTGTCACTTCACCAAAAAAAGAATTTACAATTGGATTTTTCCATGGGGATTTATAGAAATTTTTCTTTTTTTTTATGGATGAGAGGCAAGACAAGCAAGGTTAGTTACAATAGAGCAAAATTATCATTACAATACCTGGAAGAATGGAGGCAGGGCCTATGATATATTTTCAATCCAAGTTGAAAACAAGTTGATTTTGACATTTTGTAGGATTGATAAATTCAAGACAAAATACAAGGAGGGGGTGCTAAGGAGACAATTGCTCCATGAAATATAATATTTGAAATTTCTTTATTAACCCCTAAAGGTTTTTGACTATGTTTTCAGCAAAACCGCTCCAGAACTGCCATTTCTAATACTAGTGCCAAATTTTAGAAAAAAAAACATTTTTGGACACTTGTAGCAGTAGGATCTTGAAGTAAACTTGTTTAAGAAGACGTGGAAAAAATTTCAGAATTTTCCACTAAGTGGATTGCAAGATAATAGCGTTTGAATTGACAAAAATCCTTTTTTTGTCCCTGCGAAAAAACGGGCAGCTGCCCTTCACAAGGTCACATTTGTATGAAAAAATGTCCAAAATGATGGTTACTCTTTGGATTTATTCTTCAAGGCAATTTGGCTACATGCTTGAAAATTTTCAGATCATTTGGAATTGTACAACATATAGGAAAAAAATAGTAAGTAGGAAGAGGTAGAGAATGATTTAAAACACTAAATTGTCAAGAATTTATTTATGAAATTGAAAAATGCCAATCCCAACGATTGTAATGTTGTAATAAACAATCTACACCCAATGTTTTTATTTTTTTTCAAAAATATTGAAAATCGAGTTAAATAAAGGACTCCAAAATTTATTTTAGAGTAGAGATTCCATAACTACCCTCAAACTAAGAATCCTCATAACTTTTGACTCATTGATTGGAATGGAATGATTAAAAGCCCCCCATGTACATATAAATCTAAAGAACCAATTTCAAATTTTAGTTTTTTTTAAAAGTGATTTTTAAAGAAGTTTTTTTTGCTGCCCTGGCTGCCCGCCGAACAATGAAAATGACATATCATGCAATAACTTTTTAACCATGTAGTCAAAAGTTATGAAAATTGTTGGACCTTAAAGCTACTCCTCGGGCACATCTTATGTGAAAATTTCAAAGAAAAAAAAGAAAAATTCTGATCATAGTGAGCTGCCCAAAATCGCTATGCTGTCAAAAAACGGTGTTTGGTCCTTTAGGGGTTAAATTCAAAAAAATCATAATATTTTGTAACTATGTTACATAGCTTCAAAAGTCACTTATCTTGTGTGGCTAGAGATGAGAAGAAAAGTTCATATACAGAGGGGGGGGGGGGGGACATAAGTGGAACATATAATTTAGGAGCTCAACTGCTTATAGTTAAATGAAAGTAGGAATTGTGTTCAAAGTAGGATTTTGGACCTCATTTAGGCATAATAGAATTTTTTTTCAAAAAGCTTTTAGCTAAGTTAATGAGGAAAATCAAGCTAAATTTCATCTCCAAAAATTTGTTTGAGATTTCAAGTCTCTAAAAAAAAGTTATGAACAAAATTTAGAGAAGATGATTAAAAATATAGAAGAAAATGTTCCTTCCACCCCTTCTCTGAAATTAGTCCATTACTTTCTATTAAAGGCTTGAATTTTCAAACGGATTTTTAGAGAGGAAAGTCAACTTGATTTTCCACATTAACTTAGTTCAAAAAAATTTGAAAAATTTATTGTACTATGGCTAAATGAAGTCTGAAATTCTACTTTGAACACAATTCTTGTTTTTGACTTAATTATAAGTGGTTGAGCTCTTACAAGTTTTAATTTCAATATCTTACAAGGGTTGTTTTACCTACTACTACTACTCTTGTATAAAGAGCTTGTCTTTTCACCTCTCTATACTCAAAATAAATGGCTTTTGAAGCTATGTAATATACCTATAATTTTTATTATTTTTGTGCATAAAACTAGATCTTCTTAAATTCTATTTCATGGAGCAAGGAAACATCTTTATGCACAAGAAGAATGCGAGTGTTTGGAGGACATGGCACGTAAACTTATCCAATGTAAGTGATCCATAAAGACACTATAAGAACCACATGTTTTTCTAGTGTCTAGATTTTGTGCGCAAATGTTGTCTATGGTGTCTCTTCACGTCCACTATGACATCATTTTTTCGCGTCAAGATTGACATGCAAAAGATGTCGAAAATCTTGTTGGACTTTAGGTGTTTTAAATCAAACATCCCTCAAAACATGGGTCAACAGGGTACTGAAAGTTTGACTTGCGTATGCCACCTTAGTGCCATGTGAGTGCCATGTGGGCATGGAAAGCCACGTACAATTTTTTTCATCCATCCCGTCCATGACGTGGTACTTGATATGGCAGCAGGAAAGTGTTGTGGCATTCAACAAAGATGACGTGGCATGCCTAGTCGGCATAGTTTTTTGCCATTTGAGAATTTTAATAGTATTTTCTAAGACGTCAATTTAGACATCCAAATGTTTTCTGAGACATTTTTTAAGACATTAGTATAGGTGTTTAGATGTTTTTTGAGACATTCAATGCAAATATAATGTCCAATACAATATCATACAGAATATGCTATACATAGTATAATATATATAATATACAATATGTCATATACAAAATGTCATGCATAATTTGTCATACACAATATATTGTATAAAATACATCATATACAATATGCTATATATAATATACCATATGCAATATATCATACTCTATATGCCATACACTATATTAGGCAAGCATGACATGTGGCTTTCAAAGTCACTTGTTGTGAATATGTAGAGAAGAGAAGACAAGCTATTTATACAAGTGCGGTGGTAGGGGACAAAACAAACTATATGGAATGTCTAAAACGTAGGAATTGTACCAACCATTTCTATTGTCTTTGAAAACATCAAAGTTTCCATGGCAATGTCGTGGAGCACATGCCTTTCCCATTTATAGGGCTATATATGATGTCCTAAATCCTAAACCCTAAATCCAACGGGTAAAATGTTGTTCATGACATTCACATAGAGACATTTGTACCAGAAAAATTATGTACAACATGATTATGTGTGCACTATAGCAAGGCATGGAAATGTTCTATGCTCACTTAGCATTATCGTCCAAAAAGTGTTGTACTTATTTCTATCTAATATAGCAATTCTTATTTTATGCAGATTCTACCAATGGTTGTCCAGAACATCTTGGATAAAAATGTGCGCTTCACTATTTTAAAAAAGAGCAGAGACTTTCAAAGACTTTGCATGTAGAAACTACACTATGCACCATTGTCCCCTTTATATTGCATTCAAAGCTATACAATGCATGGCATGTGTCTTCAGTTAGAAGGTGACATTCTCGTACACTTGCAAACAACGTCGTCTCCAATGATGTCAAACACAATGTCTCAACATGTGTGATGATGTCTTTGTATATATTATTGAATATATGTAGATATGACATATGATGAAATGGCATGCCACGTAATCATCAAAAATTGCCACATCACCTTCCACGTAAGAAATGTTTTCAAAAAATGTGGACCATAGTTGCCCTTCCATATTTTTTTCAACTCGAGCAAGAGTTTTATCCCAAACCCTTGTAATTTTTTCTACCTTATCCACAATCAAAATGAGTCTCCTTACTAATGTGTCAATCCATGTTTTTTTGGACAATCCAAAAAACATATTCTTGTCTTTAGTCATGTCCAATAAAATGTTTGAATAAGTGACAACATCAACTTGTTTTCACCAAAACCTTGGCCTTGCTCTCCCCAACGTCTACCAAATTCTAAATTTTTGTGGCATTTGCGCTAGTGACACCTTAATACATTCTCACACATGTTCTATTTTGGGTTGAACATTGTGTGTTTTTGACTTGACACCAGAAAAAACATGGATTTTGTATAGTGAGAATCAGGCATAGCAAACCCTGATCTGACATCCTTGAGCTTAATATGCCCAACTGCTCTTGAGATCAAGATGGGTGCTTAACACCATAAATTGATCAAGCTCACCAAAGCCACAACTTTAGAGTGATTTTTTCCCTCTTCTAGGTCTTGCTAAATAACAAAACTCCACCATTAACATTTTGAAAAGATTATTATATGTGCAGGCCAAAATTTGTTGGAAAAATGATTTTGTATGATAATTTTTGAAGCTAGTTCCCTATTGAAATTCTTTGGTATATGTTCTTTAATTTAAAACGCTATGAAATTTTTTTAATATGTGATCAACTTTGTCAAAAATAAAGAAAAAATATTCAAGCAAAAAAGTGAAATTAATTTGTGCAAATGCCTCCCTGAATTAGAATTGCCTAGAATTTGAATGCACCTCATATTATTTTTCCAACTTCAAACACTATAATCTTACAATTTGTGCGATTCATACCTCCATCATTTTTTTGTTACACAATATACTAAAGTAGTCTACTATTAAATCTTACAATAACTAAAGATGCAACAAGATTTCATTCATCATTTTCTTTGGGCCTTTGTTGTCAAACAACTCATTTTTAGTGTTTTTTTGGTGAAATATAGTCAAAGAACTATAGGGATTAAATGATTTTTGTTTAATGTAGAATGGAAAAATGGGTTGTAATATGCGATGGAATCAGTTGAAAGTATACTAGTACATGGGTGTCCTCAAAATGGATGCTAGAATTTGTGGTAAATATTTTCTTAAAAAACAAATTCTATAGGAAATATAATCTAGAAAGAATATTTAAAACATTTGCTAGATTTTTCCAAACTTTAGTTAAGTATTGGCATAAAATGTTGTAACATACCTCCAACAATGGACTTTAAATACAAAATATACTTATTAACAAGAATGTTTCACAAGGAGCTCAAACTACCTGATCATAGAGAGAGATACATCTCCAAAGAGAGTCTCCTCACCTCTAAGCATTGCCTTATATAATAGAGACTATCAACAAAGACTAGTAGTCTTTAAGATAGACTAGAACTTCTTTTCTACCTTTAGCTTTCTATCCTTGGTTCTATTTAGAACCATCCACTAAAGTAAAAGTCCTAGTTATACTTCTCCAATCATATCTTATCTAATTCATCTTGTATCCAAATCTTGATCTTCTACTTGGAATTATCTAACTCCAAGTTTCAACACACCTATGCTTAACCCCTAAAGGACCATCTATCCCCTCGGAAGACAATTTGGACCCGGGCAGATTCCTATAACCTCAATTTTTAGTGAAACTTTTTGAAACTTTTTGAAGATATGCAATTTTGCGAGAACTTTGTGGATATACAAATTTATTTCAATTGGCGCCCGGAAGCAAAAGTTATGACACAATAAGCAAAATCAGAGTTTGGCGAGTAGTACAAAAAAATCTCAAAAAGTCAAAATTAAATTTTTAAGTTTTTTTCCTTGAAGAATATATTTTTGTCTACATGACATGTGAAGCTTTGATTCATTATATTTGGACTAGTGATGAGAAAGTCATGGACAATCTTAGTTTTTTGGGCAATCTAAGCATCTTCTTGAAAAAATAACTTATAAAACTCATTTTTGAATGCAATTTTTACAACTTATCAAAAAATTGTTAGATAGGATTTAGTTTGCATGTTCAAACAATCTAACCATTGGAATTATTGTGTTTCAATTCCATCTCAAAGCTATATAGTATTCCCTTCAATTTTGAACCTACTTTTACTTACCGAATTTTTTATGAGTAGAAATTAAGTTTTTTTCCTAACATTTTTTTTCTAGATTTTCATCTCAAATATTCAACATAAAATATTAGGAAAACATCACCTTTAGTGCAAAAAATTTAAGTTAAAAAGATTCAAAGTCAAAAAAATTAGTTGAACAAGTGCAAAAAAACTTGTTTTTTTCACTTTAAATGCAAATATCTTGCAATCTATGTTGTGAAAGTTCCTAAAATTTCTTCTACACATTTTTATACTAGTCTTACAATAAGATATGCAATAAAAAACAATTTCTAAAGTTTTTTTCTCTTTGCAATAGAAATGGCAGTTTAGAATATCTTTTGATGGAAGAAATGCCTTGGTCCTTTAGGGGCCCGTTTAGGGGGTAATTCTAATGCACTAGTCATCCAAGTGGAGTTGTCTAACTCCACTATATAAATCCATCGTCTGTAGATATCTATCTCTAGGCACTTTAGTACCCTTGTTATCCAATTGGAGTTGTCTAACTCCAATGCACAAATCCACCATCTCGAGATATCTATCTCTAGACAATTTTTGCTTATCTACTAGTGCACACATCATCATGGATTAGTTCATCCATCAATGCATTCATCCATCAAAGGTTGTGACAAGGGTCATAATAAATGTACACCCTAATTGTTTGATGCAATAAATCTCATTGTAACTCATACATTTTTTAGTTTTTATATCAATCAAGTTGGATTTCAATCAATTAAAAAGTGACACTTTTTTAGATTTAACAAATAATTTAATAAATTTGCTATGTGGCTTTAAATCCATTGTCTAAGTTGTTAATGTAGTTACTGCATCTTTTGAGTTCATTGTCATTGTGTAATACAACTGTCATAATGAGCTCAAAAATAAATAAAATTGAGTTGATTTCATCCCCCTGGTAAGCTCAAATTTTTTTTTAAATTAAACTATTTTTTTCGTATCTCCCGGTAAGCTCAAAAAAAATTTATACCCCCCCCATCCAAACCCTTTGTAATTTCTAAGTGGAGGTGGGGGTGGCATTTGATATGTGATATATTTCATATCCCATATCCTATATCCTATATCCCTTACTCATATCCGTATCTTGTACCCATACTGTGTCTACATCCGTACCATATCTATATCTGTATCATATCCAAAGTTGTTTTTCAAGATCAATGGCATTGGAAGGGGGAGGATTTAAAAATAAATAAATCAACAACTCTCAAATTTTCAAGCAGGGGGAGGGCAAAAATAGACACAACGCATCTTTTCGTTACATTCTCTAAGAAATACTATTACAATCTTCTTGCTTATATTGTTTCTTTTGGCTTCAAAAATTCCTTGCATTGATTCCTACTATTATCTATAACAAATAATTGTAGGAATCAATTACGTTAATTTTTTCTAATCTTTATGAGAGGATTTTTTGACCAAATTTATTGCCTTTAACTACAAAGAAGGTTATATAGGATAGTTACACCTTGAATAATTTTTTTAGAATTTTCAAAAATAATTTATTATTTATAAACAATATTGATTAGATGTATATTTTTGACATTTAGAAAATTATTATATGTCCAATACAACATTACTTGAGCTTAAATTGGACTTTAAGATCATCTATTATAGTTTTATGTATTGACAAGTAAATAAAGTAAATCTCAATTTTATACTCATGGTTTTTTGTACCAAAATTTAGATTATAGGATCATTTTTTCTACAAGTCTAAAGGTATAAAGAAAGTCTTGTGCTCATGTCGTGGACATGATTTTTTAAATTTTTAGATGACTCGTGAATTATATTCTATTTTGGAAATTTATCATATTTGGTACTCAAAATTCCTGGAAAAATTCCTTATAACTATGAAAATTGAGAGTGTAACAAATTAGTAGAATTTCATTCTAAATAATTAATGCTTTTTGTTGTTGTTGGATACTAAGAAGGGTAACACTTCCAATGTTAGGAACGCCGTGAGGAATGTTGTGAGACATTTTCAAACATCCTCTCTGAATTTTGTCCATAACTTTTTATTGAAGACTTTAAATCGCAAACAGATTTTTGGAGATAAAAGTTGCTTCATTTGACAATTTTTTTTAGTTTAAATTCTTTTGAGAAAAGTTATTCTACTATGTCAAAATGGAATCTGAAGTTTGCTGACTTAACAAACCAAATGGAAAAAACTAATAAAAAACAAATAACTACAAATTTTAACCACACACTAGCGGTTGGCGCTTGCTATGCTACGCATTCATCATTAGAATTTTATTAGAATTTTTATATATTAGATAAAATGCAGAACAAAAATTTCAATAAATCTTCAAATAAAAATTACTAAAATCTTTGTATAATTTTGTTTATAAGTAAGCATATATTGAAATGTATAATAGAAATTTATTGAATGATGAATGAAATATATGCAATGGTGAATACTGTAAAAGATACACATTTATTGTAATGCATTCAAAAGTTGACACAATTATTACGAACAATGGCAACCCAAAAACTTGGTGAATTGAAAAGAAAAAGTTGTAAATTTCAAAAACTTCATGAATAGCTTAGTTGTTGTGAAATCCAAAATCGCTTCAATTGAATAAATTTCTCAAATCATTTGGTAGTAGCAATAGAATTTTGAAATCATAAAAGCTGTAAAAGTGATATTACAAAGGTGAATGCAAACTACTACTCTATTTCTGTAATATAACATTGTGTGAAAATATTATTTTTATATATGCATGATTGAAAATATTTTTACAAAATATTAAAATTAATTATTTCAAAGACTTATTGAAATCATTATCATGCATTCTATTCAAATATATCAAAATTTTACTAATATGTGATACAATGAATGCGTACCATAGCAAGCATGAGCCCCTATTATTAATGGTAGCATTTGTGATATTACAGAGGTAGTTATGATTTTAGTAGTATGATGTACATGTAAGTCATTGCATGGTGCAATGGGCAAGGGTCTTCCCCCACCAAGCAAGGGGTGCAAGGTTTGAATCCCTTTGGCACCCTTTGGCTTGGAGGTGGCATGTCCATGTGGCGGTTGTGTAGCACTTTTTATCGGAAGTTCTGATGTGGCATTTGCCATGCGGCGGATGCCAATTGGGTAGTGTTATAATTTTTTTTTTTTTTGTGTGTTTGTCCAAATTAACAATCAAATTGACACATTTTTGTTTTGTAGTCTCCAAGTCAACACATCCAAATCAACACTTTCTAGTCCATTTTCTGTTGATTTGGACACAAATTTTCTACTGGTGGATTACTTCCATTCGTGCTAGCGGTTAGGTGTAGCAAGTTGAGATACTTTGGTTTAAAAATTGTCTTATATGATTCCTCAGCCAATCCCAATCCTTGAATTAATTGAAAGTCTCTCCATGCATCTAGAGAGATAATTTCTTCCTAGTACGGGAAAAACCATTGCCTAGTCATACAATTATATAGTTATATGGATACCCTATAGTTTGTAATGGATGTTAAACTTGTTAGACAAAGTAGGCCATGTAAGGTGAATTTTGTATTCAGCATAGTAATTATAAAAGAAAAGCTCATATTTTCTGCCGTGCTAAATGTACGTTCTTCACCTATCCTAGCTAATTTGGATCCTCTAATTGCAAATATGTATTCAAAATTTCCGAATTTTTTTCATATATGGCAAATAAAAAATTCTTGTATTTTTTTCCAAGGATAAATTCACTATGCATGGCCCACTTTGTGGAACAAGTTTTGCATCCTACAGTCACTATGTCTTGTTGCTCCGCAACACCATGATATGCATTTATTACAAGACAACATGTGTAACTCATTGCATGCAGTCCAAACTTGCCAATGCTGCAAGAGCACTTTGTAGGGCTCCTATTGCTTGCTCATGCAAACTACATGCTTTGATGATAACTCTGTATCGTGAGTCATTGCAATTTTGATTCAATTCTTCAAATGTGGGTGAGGCTTTTGAGTGGAACATCACATGCACACTCTTAGTTGGGATTGCCGTAAAATCTTAAAACTTAGGAGATATAGAATTCCTACAACAGGCAAATGTGTTTCCAAGGTCCAGAGAGAATCAATTGAATCAAATTTTGCTCCATAAACAACCAAAAATACAATACAATATATAAGGTAATGCTCACCACAACAATCTTAACAATTTACAAGTGAGCCTCAAATACATTAGATCTTGGAGAAAAAATTGCACTAGAAATTCATTTAAAAAAAATTATAGAGTTGATTTTGAGAAGAGATAAATTGATTGGGGTTATGCATGTTAAACCATTCAACTTCATATTTTTTTGGTGACCAATTTTTTATATTTGACATACAAAAAGAGAACTGAAAGATTTTCATAGTTTTAACTCCCTCATGATCAAACGTTATAATCTTTCAATCCTTAATGATATTATTGTGTTTTCTTTTCCTATGTGATCTCTAACATGTCTAGTCTTGATTCGGTTGTTTGTTGTGTTTGCTCTTTTTTTGATAACAAAGATTAATTCACTTGATTTCTATTGAACCAAAAATCTTGTAATTTCCTCTGATGATGATTCTATACGTCTTTATGATACAGCTATTGCCTTGTAAGTTCTTTCTTTTTCGTCCATTGGAAGAAGCTCTTATATTATTTTCCTATCATATTGTTCTTCATACATTGATATCACTTGAAGTTGTGCATTTTAGTCTTTTGTTGATCTTTAGATGAGATTGCTAGTGGAATTTGGAGACTGTGTTTATTTATGCATATTGCCTAAGCAGGACATTGAAAACAATTCACAGTAAGAAGTCTGGAGTAGACCAAATTTGTTTCACACATCACACTAATTTGATAATTTATTCCTCACAAAAGAAAGGGGGTGGTAAGGTCACTGTTATCCATCTCAGTGTTGTTAGAGGATGACAATCTTGTGACAACAATTGTTTGTAAAGGAGAATGTCTGTTGAGCTGACGTTGCCAGTTGGGGATTTTGTAAAGTCTAATTGATGATTGTCTAAATGGGGGAATAGGAGAAAATTAATCTTGGCAAGTTGTACACAACTCTCCTATTAAAATTATTTTTTGTTGTCAAAGAAGCTTGCAGATGCAAGAGGGACTCGCCAAATGTAAGTACTAAATAAGTAACCAGATAGTTCAAGTTATGCAATTATACACCTTCTCTATTCTATAAGGTTCAATGAATTTTTCTACGAGCACTACAAGAAAACAAGGGGTTCTACGATTGCACTATGCAACTCATTTTGTAGTTGCATACGTCGTTTGCAACTAGGTCTGGAGCCTGCAGTTGCAATCGACAAGTTGCATGAGTTTCAGTGTAGTCGCAATTTTTTCATGTCATCGGACAGTATTCAAAAAACTTCATCGACGAATTGTTCTGACGTGGAGTTTACTGCCACGTAAGGTCAGGTCCTACATGCGATACTTTAGGCACTTTTAGTCAACTTCTTTGCAACTAACATACACTCGTATATGACTTATCATATGCAACTTGTTCACAACTTCTTTGCAACTGGACTGTGTTGATGTATGACTTCTTTGCCACTACTATGCAACTACATTTGGATTTGCAACTAGTTTCTGATGTGTCAAGCTACTCATCAATTGTGCGACTTTTATGCGACAAGTTTCCAACTCATGTGCTACTCCTTTGCTACTTCTAAGCAACATCTGTATAGCTCCTACGCAACTGATAGTCAACTCACATACAATTAATTTGCAACTCAAAACCAACTCACATACAACTCATTTGGAATTCAAAGCCAACTCATATACAACTAGTTTGAAACTCAATGCCAACTTCCGTGCAACTCATTTGCTAAAAAAACCTTGCCTCGGGCAACTTGTTTGCAACACATTGCCAACTTATATGCTACCAATTTCCAACTCAGAGCCAACTCAAATGCAACTAGTCTTCAACTCAAAGCCAACTCATCTGAAAATAGTTTGCAACTCTAAACCAACTCACATACAACTAGTTTGCAACTCAAAGCCAACTCAAAAGCAACGCTTTTGCAAAAGAAGGCCTATTCATAGGCAACTAGTTTGCAACTCAGAGCCAACTCAAGAGCAACTACGTTGCAACTCGAAGCCAACTCCCATACAATTAGTTTACAACTGAGAACTGACTCACATACATCTAATTTGCAACGCAAAGCCAACTGACATACAATTAGTTTGCAACTAAGAGCTGATTCATATACAACTAGTTTGCAACTGAGAGCTGACTCAGGTACAACTAGATTGCAACTAAGAACTAACTCACATACTACTAATTTGCACTACATTCCTAAAATCCTTGCTGCTAAGGGAATTCCCCACATATTCAAACTCAAGATCCATAATATCTCTGAGCTTTTTCAAAGTTTGTGGCATGTGTTCCCAGTGAATAACACTCATATCAAGTATCAAAGGGGCAAAGGCCCTCATAGTTCGGTCCCAAGTAGTCTTCCCAGAAGAAGAGGCATCAATTTGACCATTTGACTTCACATGTAATTCATTTGGTCTTTTGCCATTATTACTTCTTTCTTCTACTTTCTTCTCTAACTCTTTATACCTCTTGCGCCTAGTAGAACGTTCACCACTCTCTGACTGATACACCACTTCTTGTGATTGTACATGCCCTTGCCACAAAGCTGAAATAGGGGGAACATGAAATTCAACCATTGCCCGTTGTGGAGGTTCGATAGGTGGTGGTGGTATGGACTGTGGTGGTATCCATTGCCACTGCCACTGTCCAGCTGGGCTTTGGTGCATTGGTTGTCTTGCAAATCTACCATGATGAGAAGGCGAGGATCTCTTTCTGCTACCAGAGGCTTCTCCATATACGCGACTATCATCCTCTTCAAATTGATTGTCTTCATTCCCTGAAAGAATACAACAACATTAGTAGTATTAAAAGTAATGTACAAAAGAGAAAATTCTTATCACTGAACCTTTGTTTTCTTTAAAAGAAGTTCATTTCCATAAAAAAAATTCAGCTCATCTTCTTCAATGCTGTAAGAGTCCTCTGAAGCTGACATGTTATCTTCAGCACTTGCATCTTCACTGATAGCTTTTAGGTCTTCACTGCTAACTCTGGCACTCTTCTGTGTGGACAATGCTAGAGCTCAAGTATGTTGTTCTTGCACACGTTTGCGCTTTGCAATTGAAGCTCCCCTGCAAACCAACCAATATTATAGCTTTAAAGAAAAAGGATATAAAAACAATCATCTATTTTTGGAGCCACATAATACATGAAGATTTCTGACATTACTTCAAATACTAAGCTATGTTGTGTCTATTTTGCAACTACATGGCAAGTAGCAACTGCATGCCAACTAGCTTGCAACTACATAGCAACTACATGGCAATTAGTTTGCAACTAACTTGCAACTACATAGCAACTACATGACAACTAGTTTGCAATTTCAATTACCTCTATAATGCTACAGCAACTTCTTACAAAAACTACTGAAATACTAGGAAACAAAAATATTGCGACCACCTAATCTTAAACATCATTGGAAGACTAAAGACAATCTCCTAATTTTAGAGAGGCCTTTACAGTTTTTTTGATGTTGCTTTTATAGGTTGTACTTGTATTGCTCGCTCCACCACTCTAGCATCTCGACGCAATTCCCTCTTCATTTTCTCATAGTCAATAGAATCCGTGCCAAGCGATTCTCATTCACCTACCTAAAAAGTCAAGATAATGGTTCAATGAACAATTACTACTTCATGCAACTCTTCAAGAATTCTTTCTATCGCCAGCACAAAAGAATGCATAAAGAAAAATATTGTTCTATGTTGTTTGCAAATTGGCTTGAATAGTTCAAAATCTCACAAACTCTACAAACTTGAAAACCATTATCATTAATTGTAAATGGCATAGCCAATTCCACACAAAACATTAGTTCCATGAATTCTTGCTTAGGACTACACCTATCACCAAAGTACTTCACCAAAAATGATTTAATTTCTAAATCAATAGATGCATTCGTCATTTCTAAACTACTCTTAGAAGTCATTCATCAGCCACTTTAGGGTTTAGGCGTCCTTGCAGAGTTAGTTTATTCCCTGATAAACAGTTTCATGTGATAACCCGAAACCCTAACAAACATAAAGGCACAAAAGCTTACAAATGCGTACCATTTGGATGACCCTGAAAACATTTCCATTTGAAGCCTAAGGAAGCCAAAAAATCTCGCAGAGAAACACCTCCACCGCAAGCTTCTGCTCCCTGTGAACTCCGCTCCGCTCGCAGAACCCTCCACTCCGCTCACAGAACCCTCCACTCCGCTCGCAAAACCCTTCGCTCCGCTCGCAGAACCCTCCGCTCCGCTCATATAACCCTCCGCTCCGCTCATAGAACCCTCTACTTGCAGAACCCTAGCAGGATGGATGGATGAGAGAGATGAGAGTTGCAACCCACTTTGGATGGATGGAGGGATGAGACTTGGAATCGAGATAGGCAAATCTGACACTTCATCTTCAAGTCGACGCCACAATTGTGTACAAAGAATATCGCAACTAGAATGCAACTAGAATGCAACTAAAATGCAAGTACTGTCACTTCAAAATTAATGTCTGAGGTAATTGGATGGAATTGACCATCTATAGTATTTGTTACTAGGAAATCTTTACATTTGTGGTTTTGAACTTCTATCTTGTATGTGCAAGAAGTGGAAGGAAGAATGTGAAATTGATTCAAGTACAGCACCACTTGATGTGTGGATAAGAACAGTTGTTCGCAATAGTAATGCTGATGCTCATACTCCGGAGGACAGAGATAGGATGTTATTATCCAACAGACCATCGCAAAAGGCACATCGATATTCTCGTATGAGAGCTTTTCAAAATCATTTCACGGTTGATGATAACTCTTCTAACCAATTGCAAACATATGATTGCGGTGTTGTATCTGTGTTCCAAATTCCAGCTCCTGATCTTCGAGGCGTGTCAATGCACTACGTCGGAGTATTGAAAGATATATTGAAACTAAATTATGGATGTCTTAGCAATCCCGTAATACTAATGCGGTGTGAATGGGTGAAAAAAACAGACAATCGAGGAAATCCAACATACATTAGGGATGACGATGGTTTCCTTGTAGTGAACTTCTGCCACAAAATGCGGAAGATGCTTGATCCTTTTATTTTTTCAAGCCAAGCAACCCAAGTGTTCTTTGCTAATGATGAGCTTAGGAAAGAAGGTTGGAAAGTAGTATTACATAAGCAACCTCGTGCTCGACGAGAATTTGTAGGCACATTAGATGTAATCATGAGCACCACTATACAAACTTTTGGTCTAGCTGCTCCAAAAGATGTGCCTCCTCTACCTACTGTCCCATCTCTGGTTGGAGCTATAGAGTTATCTGTAGAGGACAATCTCTTAGCATCTGCAAGATATTAAGAGCATTCATGGGAAATATTCATTTTTTGTTTTCAACTTTGATACTATCTTCACAATGTTCTTTAGTCCAAACAAATTTATTACATAATTGTATGTAGTTGTTAGCTTTCTATAAAAGAAAGAGGCAATTAGAAATGAAATGATCCTTCATAGACTATAGGTGAATAATATCATAAGGCATGCTTATTTGATCTCTTGAAGTGTGATCATTCATTAACTTTGGTCCAGCTTGGTGTACAAAAATGTTAGATTGCATCGTATAGTGAACTCATAGTGAATTTACAGCCACAATTGTTTAGCAAAGCGAGGTTGTAACTACAGTCCGTACACAACTAATTCTATAACATTTTCACAAAGAACTTAAACTGTATTTGTTTTAAAGTCGAATTCTAGTTGTTTTGTAGTTGAATTCTAGTCAAATTCTAGTCAATAATATAGTCATTTTCTAAACAAACTCTAATTGTTTTCTAGTTGCATTCCAGTTGCTCTGTAGTTGCATGCTAGTTATTTCATAGTTGCATGGTAGTTGTTCTGTACCTGCATGCTAGTTGTTCTGTAGTTGCATGTCAATTGTTCTGTAGTTGCATGCTAGTTGTTTTCTAGTTGTATATGAGTCACTATATAGTTGCATGAGAGTCAATTTCTAGTTGCATGCGAGTCATTCTTTAGTTGCATGTCGGTTGTTCTTTCTAGTTGCATTCTAGTCTTTCTTTAGTTGAATATTAATCAGTTTTTAGTTGAACCCTAGCGTGAAGTTGTCCACATCAGCAACTATGATGAATGTCAGATTTAGAAAACCTCATAGTCACTTCTCTAGTTGCATACGAGTCACTCTATAGTTGCATGAGAGTCAATTTCTAGTTGCATGCGAGTCATTCTCGAGTTGCATTTTGGTTGTTCTTTCCAATTGCATTCTAGTCCTTCTTTAGTTGAATTTGAATAAGTTTTTAGTCGAATCCTAGCGTACAGTTGTCCACATCAGCAACTATGATGAATATCGGATGTAGAATACCTCACGGTAAATTCTCAGTTACACTTCCATAACCTTACTTTTCATTCTACGACTACTTAGCGACTATAACAGCATAGTCGTAAAATTTGGTGCAAATACAGAGGGATGTAGTCGCAGAGTAGTTGAATAGGACACATAGTTGCATTTGAGTCGGTTGTGAAAGACCGGTTTTTCTTCCAGTGGAGTGCAACACATTTGCAACTTGCTTCAATATATGATTTTGTAGGTGATTCTTTGGGGCCCATACGTCTTGTTATAATTAAAAGGATGATTTTCACTCGTGCTACAATTAAATGTATAGACATTGATGTAAAAACAACTCTTTGGACATTAATTAACTCATATTTTATTTTTAATTAAATTCTAATTTTATGAGTTAAAAATATAAATTTGACTTTGTAAACTAGTGTTCAATCATATAAGCAATTAAAAAAGCTTCTAGAACATATTTATTGCATAAAATTTAATTTTTACTTTGTATTGGTAATTTTTTTTTTTCTAAGTGATTTAATTCAAATCTTCTAGATATAGAACAACTACTTTTAGATACTAAAGGGTTACATCATTTTTGTAATTACTTGTCATATAATATTAATAATAAAAATAATTCCAAATTATAAAATATATATCTTTTAAATTTAGATATATATTTTAGTTTTTTTCAAAGGTAATTTAATATCCAATTTCTTAATCTTCTAAGGTCTTTAGAGCCAAATTAAATAGGCTTATGAATGTCAAACAATTATATATGTAAATTCTCACTTTTTTGTACATGCAACTTTATTAGGATAGAAACACATCATTGCATCAAGAGCAAGTCACAATAATTACTTTTCAATTAAATTAACGATCTTATTTCACAAAATCAACATAATCATGTACTACATTCACTACTTTGGGCTTTTTTTTTTAAGTCTAGATTTTGACATCCGTAATGATTTATTTTTGCTCTTGAACAAAACAAACAAGTTAGTAAAGCTTTCCAAATTTAGTTTCTATTTGAGGACCAACCCTTGGACCAACCCTATAAAAATATTCTTTGAAGCATAAATATTTTATTGTAGTTTAAAGTTGAGAGCCATTAACTACAATACTAGGTACTACCAAATCCATAGGGGGTATTCAATGAAAATAATAATTCAAAAAAACACATGAGTCAATATTTTTGAAAATTGTTTATTTATTTATTTATTTATTTATGGAGATTAATTTTTTTTTAAAAGAATAATTCGAATTTAAACATCTAGAAAACCTTATTTTCTAATAACAATTAAAAATATTTGATAGATTGATGGTGAAGTATTTATATATTTTTCAGCAAAATTTGTTTAACATAAAATGTTTCTTTACTTTTTCTAAAAAAATGTTCAGAGTATCTTTCATAATATTATCATATTAAATATTAAAAAGTTCTAAAACTATTATGACCTGATTTCATCTGAAAAAACGAAAACAAAAAAATTCATTCACAAATAGCGGCAAACTGGAGCATACGGTAGAGATATTAGATTTTGAAGTTTGACAGCACGGTCATAGGCTCCGTCTTCCTCAAAGTAAAGCCAGTGACCCCTCTAGTGGCACATCCCGTTCTTCTTCTTCTTGTCGCCCTTTTACTTCCGCGAGGACGACGGTCTGTTGCTGGTGCTGCTGCAGATCCATCTACACGACAATTCAATTGCAGTAGCATCCTTTTTTTTGCTATATGTGCTCTGCTTGAGAACAACTTGCCGATCTTATTGCTTTTCGCACATTTCGTCCGTCGGCGATGTTTTTTCCTTTCAAAGAGCTTTCGGAACATTCTCTTCCCGGATTCCTCTCGGTTTCCACAACCTTCCAATAACGGGAAACCTCTCTCCCTCCCTCGTTCGCACTTCTGTGTGCTGCGGTTCTCCTCCTTCTTTTTGGATCTGGATGTGTGCTGTTGGAGATTCTCTCGACCATAGATAGGTAGGCGCTTTCTTGTTGCAGTGCGCGGCTTTTGTTTTAGGTTAGTGGGGGGAGGGTTTTAGAGTCAGAATTAGTTGAGTAAGGAGCGATTGGATGTTGTAGAATGAGCTTCTTTGTTTTCCTGTCTCGCTGCTGTGTTTAGGAACAGTTTCTTGATTGAGAGGAGGTGGGAGGGAGGGAGTGTTGGACTGTTTTGGTTCCATGGATACCACTCCTTCTATGGAGACGAAATCTTATCCTGAGAGTGAGCGGAAAGGACATAAGCGGAAACTGGCAGATACTTTTGGGAGGTTTGCTGGTGTAGATGAAGGGAATACTGGATTATCAGTTAGTATCAGGGAGCAAGTGGAGGTTCTGAGGACTTGCGTTTCTTGGAAAGAGAACGACCGTATTGCAGCACGACGTGCTGCTCATGGTATAGCAGAGCTTGCGAAGAATGGTGAGAAATTATCTAGTTAGTATGTGTTTGCTTGGAAACGCAGCCCTAATGTGTTTTGAGGTTTGTATGTGTGTGAGGTTTGGTTGAGCACGATCTGACTCGGAATACTCTAGCGATTCTTCAGAAGAGAACGTGGACGCAATTGTGGAAGAAGGAGCTGTGGATGCGCTGGTTTCACATCTCTGCCCGCCGAGTCATGGAGAAGGGGAAGGTCCTGTTTTTTGTGAATACGAAGTTGAGAAGGATGCAGCATTTGCGTTGGGATTGCTTGCAGTTAAGGTGAGTCAGTTGAAGTTCATATGCTCGCATGTGCTTATTTCTTCAGGATGACTTTGATCAATTACACTCATGGTCCTCTTGTCGTACAGCCAGACTATCAACGGCGAATTGCGGACGCTGGTGCTCTTCCGTTGCTGGTGGCTTTATTATTACGCCAAGGCGGTAGCAGCAATGCAAGAGTTGCCAATGGTGTAGTTCGGCGAGCTGCCGATGCTGTGACGAATCTTGCACATGAGAACGCGCATATTAAAACTCGTGTTAGGTTTGTCCTCTGGCTTGCTCAGGCTAATGCTGGTGGTGGTGCAGGGAAGTCACCGTAGAAGAAGCTAACACATATTTTTCTCTGGAACAGGACGGAAGGTGGTATTCCTCCGTTAGTCAGACTTTTAGAATCCAATGACGCCAAGGTACAACGGGCTGCAGCTGGAGCGTTGCGGACGCTGGCTTTCAAGAACGAGGCTAACAAAAATCAGGTTGATTTTCTGAATTTTGATCGTTTTCTCTCTTTCGAGAAGGTTATTGATGTCTGGAAGATTGAGTTTCTCATGCTAGGTGTACATTCAAACAAACGTGTGGGGTTCACTTCTTTGGTACATTAGCATCTCATTTGGAAATTCCTCATTACTATTTCATGGTTATGACTGTTTTGCAGAACTGTTCATATTTATGTTCTTTTTACTTTGGTCGTTGCCGACTTTTTGAGAAATAGATATTGATGTGCAGATTGTGGAGGGAAATGCGCTGCCTACTCTCATTCTAATGCTTCGCTCAGAAGATGTTGGAATTCATTATGAGGCTGTATGAACCGAGTTCCCTATCTTGTCATCAATTTTGTTCTATTTTCATTCTGGCACTATTCATTGGTTGCTCTTTTCCTGATTCTGCAACGGCATCATGCTTCTTAGGGTGGAAAATTGTAGCTATCATTGACACATGTGTCTGGTTGCTAGTTCACAAGTTGTGATGCTGAGCCCAGTGATGTCTTATGTTGGTCAACCAGGTTGGTGTTATTGGGAATCTTGTCCACTCTTCTGTTAACATCAAAAAGGAGGTTCTGGCTGCGGGAGCTCTTCAACCTGTCATCGGCCTCTTAAGGTTCTGAAGAAATCTCTTGATCTTTTGTATGAGGATGTTACCTTATTAGAGTATCGCATTTACACTCATCTTCGGCAGTGGATGTTGGAAAACACAGCAAAGGTCAAAGGGAGGTGTACTCTTTAAGTTTAACTAGTGCGTGTACATCTGTGACAGTTCAAGGTGCCAGGAAAGTCAGCGGGAGGCTGCTCTGTTGTTGGGGCAGTTCGCAACAACTGACCCGGACTGTAAGGTGCTCTTCAGCTATTCCATTTTCTGGTGCCATCTGGTCTTTTTTCCTTGTGGTGTAACAGTTTCTATCCTTCCATGTGTGGTTGTTTTGTGAGTCGTGAAGAATGAGGTTTACTTGTCACAGTCTATTTAGGTGTGCTTATATGTTGCCTAATTCGAGGCATTCATACCATATATCTAGTAATTATTGGCAGTTGTGGTATGCCTCATTGATAGTGGAACTCAAATATGAATAAGGGATGCCTATATTCTAGAGGCTATCAAAGACTAGGATTTCTGTAATCCCGAACTGTATTGCACAGATGCCTTGCACAGATGTAATCCCAGCTCGAGTGCATGAAAGATTAAAGGTTACTTGGGGGAATAAGCAGTGGTTTCTAGGGTTAGGTTATACTTGTAATAACATGTTGCTGAATTCAGGTTCACATTGTTCAACGAGGTGCTGTACGACCGTTGATAAGAATGCTGGAAGCTACTGATACTCAGCTTCGAGAGATGGCGGCATTTGCTTTGGGCCGATTAGCTCAGGTCCTGATCAATTATAGGCATTCTTGACCGTTGCCAATATTTGAACGGCATTATTTCCATTTTTCTGGAAACATCTTGTTTAATTGTCAGTTTTGGTAACGATTTCTTGATAAGCAGTTCGTTGTGATTCTTTTCAAGTTGCTTTTCGTTGAACCTGTGACTATATGAATTAACAGTTCTTCTTATAGTCTTCGCAGAATACTCATAATCAAGCTGGGATTGTACATGACGGTGGGCTAAGACCTTTGCTGGAGCTTTTGGACTCAAAAAATGGTTCCCTACAGCACAACGCAGCATTCGCATTATATGGCTTGGCTGATAACGAGGTCTGGTACCTCACCGGATGTGGCACCTGGAAATTGTTAGCGGTTTTGTAGGCCACAGGACCCTAATTCTTCTTCTGATTTTTGTTGATTAGATTCGAAATTTGAATGTAATTTGAGATATGTTTTCAAAATTTTCCAGGATAATGTCTCAGACATAGTTAGTGAAGGTGGTGTACAGAGACTATACGATGGTTACTTCATCGTGCAGGTATTGCCTCGTCACCTGCTTGTCCATGTTGTGATATGCTTGTTATTTGTGGTTCGGGTCACTTTTCGTACTCGTGACGACTTATTTTGGGTTCGTATGCGACCTCTTAGCAAAGTTTAAGTTGTTTCTTGCAACGATTCTTGCTTCTCGTTAATTTCCCTGCTTGGCTAACGAGATATAAGCAAATATATTTCTGCACAACAATTGGCGACTTGGATGTTGACGACTTTTGGTTCCTACTTATACAGGCATCTAAAGACTGTGTACAGAAGACTCTGAAGAGGTTGGAAGAAAAGATTCATGGACGGGTATGGAAAACCATCATCTAGGTTTTCATGACCGGAATTATTTTGAGAACGAATGTAGTGCTTGTTTTTTACACTTTCAATCACACCTCTGTAGTCGTTCTCATCTGTTCATTCTGTGTCTGGCCTTTTTAGGTGTTGAAGCATCTACTCTACCTAATGCGCACAGCTGATAAGGTTGTGCAAAGAAGAGTTGCTACTACTCTTGCTCACTTCTGCGGTCCAGATGATCAGCGTCTTATTTTTATTGAGAACAATGGTGAGGATTCCTGGAGTTCTACAGTTGAAGTTGTTTGTATTCTTGCAAATTTTCTGAGATATTTGTTCTGGGGTGCACAATGGAAATTATTCATTTAGCATGTGGATGAGCAGGCATGGATGTGCTATTGGAGATGCTGAACGGGTTTTCAATGCCCAAACATCAGCGGGATGGTGCCCTTGCTCTATGTACATTAGCTAGAAAAGCAAATGCTCTATCACCCATCGACGCTGCACCTCTTCCTCCTACACCCCAGGTTTGTCTTCTCCTTAATAACAAATCTGAAACGTGTTAAATAATGAGAGCTTGAGGTCATCTCTAGAGTTGATGTTCGTCTCAATTGAAGCTGAGCTTTGAAATCTTTCTTGGTTAAAAGAGGCACGGATCTGTGTGACTGAAATCTTGACTTTTTCCTTGTTTCGTAACGTTTGACAGGTATACCTTGGCGAGCAGTATGTAAACAGCAGCACACTCTCTGACGTGACATTCCTCGTAGAAGGTTGGTTCTCTTCACGTTTATTTTTTAATAGATTATTTTACCGTTTCCCCTTTTTCTAGTCCTTATCTGTGGTTTGACTCACAAGTTTTCTTTACTTATTTCAGCTCAACAACCCTTACTGATCAAGCTGACATTTCAGTTCTTTAAGCTAATAGAGTACGTTTCAGTAGTATTTCGACCATGTGCTGCCATGCATTCTTGG
The DNA here is from genome assembly GCA_951230915.1 of Antitrichia curtipendula. NCBI lineage: Eukaryota > Viridiplantae > Streptophyta > Bryopsida > Hypnales > Leucodontaceae > Antitrichia > Antitrichia curtipendula. The sequence continues at coordinate 27,706,081 of OX579635.1, forward strand.
AATCTAGGTGATATATGTCAAGGTGATTGAGGGTGAATGGTTAGAACTGAATGAAGAGGCTCATTATGGAGTGTTACTTCTGATATTTTTGATCGTGAACATTATGACAAGTCTTGAAGGGGTGATGAACTTCTCTAATATGAAGGAACGCTGTTTTGGAAGTTCGGTCGCATTGGCCTTCATCTATTTAGACTGACCTACAGCTTCTTACACTGTCCTTGGATCGTTTAACGTGAATGACTGCAGTAGTGACAGAGGTTTTGTTTTCCTGATGATCGCAGGCAAACGCTTTTATGCCCATCGAATAGCTTTGCTAGCGTCCTCCGATGCATTCCGTGCCATGTTTGATGGTGGTTACAGGGTACAGTTACTTTTTAACCTTGACGCAATAGATTTTCTTTCATGTCACCACAATGGGACTGATATTTCTACAATGTCTGGAAATCGTCAACTGTGACCTGAATGTGCGGTATCTTTCTTGTCTTGACATTTTTCTCGTTCAGGAGAAGGAAGCGGTGGATATCGAGATTCCGAACATTAGTTGGAAGGTGTTCGAGCTGATGATGAGGTAGATCATTTGAGCGCCTTAACCTCGAAAATTCTTGTAAAGAAACTTGGTTTACTCTTCATATTTGAAGTACCTACTTTTGATTATGTACTTGCTTCGATCATTTTTTGCCGATGGTAATGAACTTTCAAACAAATATTCATGAGTGTAAAACCTCAGCCGATGAGTGTAAAACCTCGGTTCATGATTTAGTCTTCGCGTGTCAATCATATTGTTCAATTACATTCTGTTCTGACCGATTCCATCCAATTTTGGTACAATTTTTCAGATTTATATACACAGGAAACGTGGAAGTATCAACTGATAATGCACAGGATTTATTGAGAGCTGCTGATCAATACTTGTTAGAAGGATTGAAGCGTTTGTGTGAGTACTCCATAGCCCAGGTACGTGTTCCAATGTCTACTTGCGAGTACAGAATATTGCAGCGATCCTTTTTTGTTTCAAGTCTTCCGGATTCTGGCACTACTGTAACAGACTGTTGTCTTCAAGTTCTCTGCATAATATCCAATCAATACATGGTTTTTTTCTTCTGCAATCAAATGAGTAGTCAAAGAGCATTAAGTTTCTCGGACATGTGTTGCTGTGCAGAACTTGACTCTGGAGACTGTGATGAATGTGTTTGATTTGGCGGAGGCATACCATGCTCTGTCGCTTAGGGATACTTGTGTTCTGTTCATTTTGAAACAGCATGAGCAAATGTGTGGCTTGACGGGGTATAGAATCCTGATGTCAAATTTACTCCTTTTTTTTACGTGTTTTAGTGTTTTCAGCAGCATGTTGAGTTGAACCCATCTTTCGGGCTTATTGTGTGTTTTTGTTGTCTCGCAGATATCCAGGTCTGCTACATCGCATTACGCCCGAGATCCGAGAGTATTTACGAAGAATTCTGCGCCCTCAACCTGCTGCATTTTAGTGATTGCAAAGCTTGTATCAAATACAAAATCAGTCACACTAGCCTGCTCTGGTAATGTTGGAAGTGCTAGACTCTTGGTTGGCATGTAGGATGGTCCACCTTTTTCCTGAAAGCACACTGCCAGCAATTGCTGCAACTAGACCGTGCCATTGATTGTGGTGATTGGTCTGGACTCTGTAGTATGCGTAAGTATTTGGTGATCTCTGTAAGCATTTTAGTCGGAACAGGGATTGGTGCACCCAGTCAAGCTACAAGTGGTGTGACCTGAGCTCTATGGATATTTGTAGAATTTTAACTTGTAATCGTGTGGTGCCTACAGCGTATCCAAACAGCCTTGATCGCAGGGCGCTTACTTCTCAAACTGTCTGCCCTTTTACCTTTATTTAATGAAATGAACAACGTTTCCAGGATTTGAAAACAGGGTTTTATGAACGTTGGGCGTCTCGAGGTCGACCTGAAATCCTGAAACGTAATTGGGTGAGTTCGAACGAATGAAGGAATGCAATCTTTCATTCAATTATTTGTTGAGAGCTTTCTGAGGGGCAGATCGTGGAAAATTCATCATTGAGGTAAACTAAGGTGGAGTCTCCTATTCCCAACGTTGAAACATGTAACATGTACATCTAGAATTTTCAATAAGTATGGGGTCATGTACATGAATGAAGAAAAAATGGTTTGGGGTGCTCATTGAATTCTCACTTTGATAATTTATATCTTTCTCTGGATACCTTGAAAATTCACCTTTTCTTGGAATTCATCTTTAATTGTGTTTCCCTATTTGCAAAAAAAATTCTATCTTGACTTGTGGTGTGGCATTGTCATGAATAGATAAGAACTGTTTAGAAATAGTAGTTGTCTAATAAAGGAACTATAAAGAAAAGATATATACTACGGAGTAATAAATAAAGATTTTGAAGTTAAGGTGATCTTTTAGTCTTAGCAACACATTTGTTGCATTTTTATGTTCTTGCTCTAGCTATGTTCTTGTCTTCTTCTTTGAAATCTTAGATTTGATCTTGTTTTGAAGAATATCTATTTGTCTTGTAACAAGTATTGGGAGATATACATTCTCATTACATTTGTTGAAAATAGGTGCTTCTATTTCATTATTTGTTTATTCTATAGAAGGAGATTTTTTAACCATAGAGTATAAAATATATTTTTATCTAAATTTTGGCAATTCTAGTAAAGTAGGTAGGAAAATGGACATGGTTCTAATATGGTTCACATGGTCTTTTGGGGATTGTTTTAAAACATAAATGATCACCATCAATACATGTGAACCATTTTAGAAGCCTATTTGTTTTACCATCGTTTACCTTAGTTTGTATTTGTTTTATCACCCTTTATCTTAAGGGTCATTGCAAGAATTACTAGTCCTATTTTGAAGCCACAATTGGAATGATTTTTTCTCTTCCATTGTAACTTTTGAATTCCAAGTCCTAAGAATATGAAATTTTTATTAAAGATGTCTAACTTGATGTTAATTGAGTCCCTTATGTTTCTGAAATCAAAAAAACTATTCAAAATTTAAAAGTGAATTTTGATAACTTGTTACAATTTGAGGTTTAGGGATTTTCACTGCATGAGGAATATCCAAATTTGATGATCTAGAGTTGAAATTTATGTGGTCTATTGCTTCATTAGGAGGGCATATGCCTACCAAGAGGCATCAAAAAATATATTATTTTAGTTCCTCCACGTCCATGTATATAGGGGGTCCTTGTGCGAGCATTTCTAAACATTGAAAATGGTTCCAAGTTTATTCTTTCTATAAAATTTCATTACCATAAAAATTTCCAAATGGCTAGTTTTTAGTTGTTTTTTAAATTATTTTTCCTATTTTTTACAAATTAGTGTTTAGTTTCTTCAAAAATATAGTAATTTTGTTTTGTGAATAACTTTTTACCTAGATTTTTTTTAAATCTTAAATTTTGGTGAAAAATTATCTTTAGTATTATACTAACTATCTATATTTTATTGTATTTGTAAATATTGATTTTTTAACAAGTTCTAGTACAGCAAGTATCGTAATAGAGACTACAAAAAATGGTTGGTGTTTTTTGCAATGACCTTTAACATGCTCTTGGTCTAAATGATCTTTGAATTTGAGCCCAACTAATAAGGTAGTAGGTCCATAAATTGCACATATAAGGTCTGGAATTGAATTTTTGGAAGGTGAAACTTCTTGGAATAGTTTTTAGTAAATTTTCCATGAAAGAGAAGTGAAACTAGCATCAAATCCAAGTCATTTCATATTTTTTGGAGCTTTGTGGAATTAGTTATGAGATTTTTAAGTCGAATTGGCATAGGGCTCCAAAACCGCTCACCGTCTAAAATATAAACTGTTTGTACATCAATGAAGGCTATGAAAAAGTTTCATGTACAAATAATGTACATTTTAGGGGGTGGGCGATTTGGAAGTTTGTGCACTTTTCGAATCTCCTACTTTAGAGGATGTCATGGTAACCAAAAAATCTGCAACCATCTACTTTAATTTTCTATATGTTTTACCGCCCTCTCCCTTAGCTCTATACTCTTGGTCTAAATGATTTTTGAATTTGAGTCCAACTAGCTAGTAGGGGGAATCAAAGTAGCCAAAAAGTCTACAAGGAAAGCTTCAATGAGTGTAGGATAATGGTTACTTCTCCTTTGAGCCAAGTAAAATTTCTTCAATGAGTTGGAGGAAGAGAAAACAATTGTCTGATCAATTTGCTCTACATTGAACTTTCATCAAGTTGGAAATATGAATGTTTTGCAACTGTATTTCTCCTTATGAAAAGAAGGATACTGAATTTTATCTCTATTCTAATTTAAAATTCTTAAAATTTCCTAAAATTAAAAATTATATTGCAATTTGAACTTTGGGTCTATACACACGGTTTAGCAACTTTCATGTTATTGAATTACACTATAATTGAAGTCCGATACCAAGGTCCCATGAGCAAGGTTTGGCACGGAGGTCTGATGCTGAGGTCCAAGAGCGAGGTCCACAAACGAGGTCCTACTGTGTGGTCCAATGCCAGCAGGGTCCGTCCCTGTTGCTCGGTCCATTGGGTCTCCATTGGTGGAGAGTGGAGACCAACGGACCAGCACTGTAGAAACCTCGCAGGGGGTCTGTAACTTATCATGCATGACTGACGGATGTTGCAGCTTCCCTTCCATTGTAGTTTTTTCAGGGCCGTTCTTGCATTTTCCAAACCCAACGTCGCCCGGTTTCGGAAACTCAAGATCGAGGACTAAGTAAGCAAACAAGGAAGCCGCCCGCCGCCCGCCGCCCGTCTCTCCCACCAAGTTCATCACCGTCTCTTCACAACATCACAGTCGGTAACTTACTTCACCTTGTCTGCTTTCTTCCGCTCCCGACGACCTAGGGTTTTACTTCCCTTCTCGCAACCTCTCGCTTTTTTTTTCCCCCGGTGGTAACGCTTCTCTCTCTTCCGCAAGTGGAAACTCTTGTTTTAAGAACAATAGTCTGGAAATTCCAACATTTTTCATAAAAAAATATAATCGATTTTGGTATTAGGTTTTCGATTTTGTGATGTTTGGTGTTTGGTGTGTTATCGCTTTGATTAGGTTAGCCGGAGAATCTCTCGTGTGTAATGATTGCGGGCGTTAGAGACATTTGTGGATTCTAGGGATTTGCAGGAAGTGAGGTGTTTTTAGGAAAACTCTGTGTTAGGGTTTTGAGTCGGATCTGGTTGTTATGAGATTCGTTTGTACTGGCGCTGGTTTTATGTTGGAGAGAAGGCTAGTTGTGGATTCTGGCTTTAGGAGAGGTCTGTATTTTTGAATCTGGCAGATGCTATGATGCGACTACAGAAATTATGCTGTTGTGGTTGGTTCTAGGTTTTGGAATGGTGTTAGACTAGTAGCTGGAAGAGATTGGATGTGAGAGCTCTAGATTAGGTCTTTGGCTCTGGACATAGTTCCCGGTTGAGTAGCGTGATCGATCCAGTGAGACAGGGTAATAGTTCAAAAAAAAAATTTTCTACTTCGGATGAACAGCTTGAATTTTTTTGGTCTCATGTTTTGGTCTACTTACTTTGCAGTAACCCTTACTGATTTGTTTTACCCTGTGTGGCAGGGTAACTTGTTGTTAGTAGTGTCTCGCGTGCTCGTGACCAACTCTGTTATGCAGTTTGAAGCGGCGTACCCGAGGTTTCGGTAATTCCGGAATACAGGATTTGACTAGAAGGTGCAAGGTGCTCGAGTTCAGCATGGCTGCTCAAATAGTTGAAGATCCAGCTAGTTTAGCGAAGGCCGATGTTGCGAAGGTCGATGTAGCGAAGGCCGAGGAATTTAAGGCAGCTGCTAATGCTGCCTTTCAAGGTACAACATATTTTTACTTCAGTTGTCCTACATGAGTGTAGAATGTTGTCGTGTAGAATGTTATAACACATGAGTTCTTGGTCGTATTTATCGTATTGTATGTCAACTTCAATGTTGAGGAAAAGGTTGTTTAACTTTTAGAGCTATGCTTATGGTGACATTTTGCAATTGGATACGATGCAGCGCACAGATTTGCTTCTGCCATAGAACTTTACGGTCAAGCCATTGATCTGAATGGTCAAAATGCTGTGTATTGGGCTAATCGCTCATTTGCCCATACGAAGATGGAGTCGTATGGAAGTGCGATAGAGGATGCAACAAGGGCCATCGAACTTGATCCTAAATACGTGAAGGTATTGTTTTAAAAACGGCAACATCTGTCCTGAATTAGTACTTGGTGTTTAAATTAGACGGTGAGTGTGCAAATGTTCTGGTCACTGTATTAATTGAGGTCCTCTCTTATGCAGGGATACTACAGACGAGGAACCGCTCATCTGGCATTGGGAAAATTCAAGGAAGCTCTTCAAGATTTTCGGCAGGTACTACCCTCGTTACTTCTGTTTCCCGTTTAGTTAGTATTGTCCTAGGTGAATATGAGTACTTTGTTGATGCCAGGACGAATGTAGATGTCCCTGTTCTCGTCTTTGAAATTCTGCTATGTAGTACGTGTTATGCATCTCCCAGGCATCATGTCAGATGCAGCTACATAATGATTTCACTTTTTGTTTTATGGCACTCCTGTGCGCTTTTTAAGTGATTCCAATTGGAGAACTGAAGGATTAATGGTCTGACTGATTATGAATCCGTTCATAGTAAAACTTAAACTGCGTACTTTTCTTATTTATTTTATGCAGATTTAGTCAGTTTTGAACATCTAAAAACAACGAAACCGATGACATTTAGTATGTTGGAATTTATTTTGGCCAATTTAACACTTACTGTGATGTTTAAATAGTTTTGGATTTCTTTGTGGGCTGTGGGATATTAGGCACTTAAGATTAAATATATTTACCTTGTAATATGTTAAGATGTGATATTGTTTGTACTATTCTGCATGAAAGCGTCTCGTCGGGCACCAAGTAGTTCCAATTGAAGGTAGTCTTTTTGCTTTCGTTTTCCATTGACATTGGAGTATCATGGCTTGTGTATTCTGTTTTTTCGGTGTTCTTGAGCAGTGCCAGCGCACTGATTTAGAGATTTAATGGGTCACATTTTGGTTTCAGGTGAAAAAGCTTGTACCCAAGGATCCAGATGCTGCCAAAAAGGTTAGGGAATGTGAAAAAGCAATTACAAAAATCAAATTTGAAGAGGCCATAGCCACTGAAGAAGAACAAAAACATTCTGTTACCGAGTCCCTAGACTTTCACTCCATAGGTGCTTACACATTCCTTGAGATCATTCTTGTTAAATTTGCTTCTTATCAAGAACTCCTTTTTTTGAGGGAATTATTGGCTTATCAGCCTGAAACCTTGCTTTGTAATGGTTCCACTTGGACATGATGTTTGCAGACAACAGTTTTTGGTTAGAGTGGATGAATCTGAAGTAATGAGAGTTCTATGAATATGGTTGTGATGGTTTATACAGAGGTGGAGAATAGTTACCAAGGAGCTAGATTAGAGGGTGATGATATCACACTGGAGTTTGTGCAAAAGATGATGGATGATTTTAAACAGCAACGCTCCATCCATTCCAGGTATTTGGGAGCTTTTCTTGATACTTTAGTGGATGTTCGATCCCTGGTTTGAAATCTTGGAAAATTGTATTCAGTGTCTATATTGTGTTTGAATCACAGGTTCGTTGCTCGTAAATTTTGAACGATTTCTTTCACATTCAGATTTGTATTGTTTTTACTATGGTTTCTGCAGGTACGCTTTTCAGATTCTGATGCAAACGCGGGAGATTCTGTTAGCAACGCCCACCTTGGTTGACATTACTGTTCCTGACAAAGGACATTTTACTGTTTGTGGTGATATTCATGGACAGGTATAATAATAATTTCTTCTTGAATGCACGATTCTTCGAGGTTTGCGTTGGTTACTTCATCGTCTATTAATCGCGTTGGTTTGCGTTGGTTACCTCATGTCTGCCTTTTTAGCTAATTTTAATGTTTATCGATTCTATGCAGTACTATGACTTGCTTAACATCTTCAAGCTGAATGGTCTTCCGTCAGAGGAGAATCCCTATCTCTTTAATGGAGACTTCGTTGATCGTGGCTCTTTCTCGGTTGAGGTTATTTTCACGCTGTTTGCGTTCAAGTGTCTCTATCCAACTGGTAACGTTTGATTACGTTTGTTCATTAATGATTGCTCTCTTTATGAGTGAATGGAGGATTATCTGATATAGTTTTTCCTCTCTACTCTGAAAGGGTGTTGTCCGTGATTTTGGGTTCATTTGGATATAGCAAAAAATTTACGAATTTGGGAAGAGCATCTTCTGATGGAATTTTTTTTTGAGCTTGAATTCAGACTAAATGTTTCATCTGTATTCTGATCAATCTTTATTATTATTGTTATTATTATTTTGACAGGTCTGTACCTTTCCAGAGGTAATCATGAAAGTAAAAGCATGAACAAGATATACGGGTTTGAAGGAGAAGTGAAGGAGAAGTTCAATGACACTATGGTCAAACTATTTGCCGAGACATTTTGCTACTTGCCGTTGGCCAACGTTTTGAATAAGAAAGTGTTTGTAGTGCACGGAGGGCTCTTCAGTAGTGACGGTGTGAAATTATCTGACATAGCTGCAATTGACCGATTCAGGGAGCCTCCAGATGAAGGTACGTAGTAACTCTTATCACTTGATCACTTCTGTTTACCTGTGAATCTCTCGGAGTTGATAGCAGGTCCTGTTTGTGACATCCTGGATGTACAGTCACATGCCATAAGTCTTTGTGCCCTTTGAGAAACTTGAAAAATTCCTCTCGTGGAACAATTTCATGACAGTTTTAGCAACAAAGTGAATTAGACATGAATGTATACAATCTTAGTAAGTACCCACAAGTGGTGTTAGCAAGTGTATCATTTACAGGTGGTCTAAGTTGGTAAAAATGTTGGGTACATTAGTTATCTAGTAAGACCAACAAACATTGAAATAAGAATACTAGTATAACATCTTTTTGATAACAGTTCTATGTATTGTTGAATAAGATAATTAATGTATTACGTCTGGTCTACGTATCTGTAAGATTATTTGCAAGGTTGATTTTAGATCTTATGGACCATACTAAAATCTCAAGTTCTTCATGGTAGTACCATAATCATAGGAACTTTATGGACCAATACCAGAATTCAGGTTATGATTGTTAAAATTGAAATGCTATTCAAAGGTTTTTTTTAGGATACAAAGACTTATGACACGCGACTGTACTCTGTTCTCACTTTTGATCAAGTTTGATTATATGATCAGAAGCCCTGGTGAACTTAGAGACGAGGAATTTGAGTTCTAGATAAATTCCTTGGTTTCTTTCAAACATTTTGACAAACTCACGAACATGAGAACTTTGGAATAATATTTTTCCGATGAATCTCTTGCGCAGGTTTAATGTGTGAGCTGCTGTGGAGCGATCCTCACCCTGGTCCAGGTCGTGCACCTAGCAAACGTGGTGTTGGTGTTGCGTTTGGATCTGACGTCACGAACCGCTTCTTGGAAGACAATAACCTAGGTTCGCATTTCCCAAGCCCTAGTTGTACCATATAGAACTGCATTTGCTACTGTGGATCTTGCACTTAGTTTTCTGCACCTATTGCTAATGCACCTCCCACTCTTCTCTTGATATCGAGTTGCATTAGTTTATTTTCTTGAGACCTTTCTCAGCTAATCTCTTAAGTGCCCGAATGGCCACTTCCATTTCAATTGGAATTAAGATATAGCGTCTAGGAAGCGAATCATTTAGAAATCGTCGAGGAGTAAAAATTGTATCTATAGAAGAAGAAATCGTTTCTTACATTTTTGAAAAGTAAATAGATGTTTACTTGTCATAGGAAGTGACTGCAACCGACTATTAGCTTACAAAGTGTACTTTTGATTATTAGTTTAAGCACCCGGGTTTATTTAACTGTTCTCTTCCTTATACCATTTTGTGCGATGATTCTCATACTTTTTTCAGAATTGGTGGTGCGGTCACATGAGGTCAAGGACCAAGGCTATGAAGTGGACCATGGTGGCAAACTCATTACCGTCTTCTCCGCACCCAATTACTGTGATCAGGTAAACATTTAAAATGAGATTCATTCCTTTTTTCTTGCACGTCTGACTTGGAATGGTTTACTCATACTACTTCGATCGGCGCAGATGGCTAATAAAGGAGCTTTTATCCGGTTTGAGGCGCCAGAGATGAAGCCTCAATTCACAAAATTTGGTTCTGTGGTGAGTCTTCACTGCTTTGCACCATTTGAGATTAGTACTTGCTGTATGTTGTTTGCTTTTACAAGACAATCAATACTTTTGTCTTTACTTCTATTTAACGTGTGGGCTACCTGTGCTGTTTTCCTTCCTTGTTTGTAGTATTGTTCACTTACTATTCGTGTTGATTATGTTGATGTTGCAGAGTCATCCTAATGTGAGACCAATGGCATATGCCAACAACTTTTTTAGTCTTCTGGCATAGAGGTATTACAATAGGAGGTTGTTCCGCTGTAGTATTATCTGATTCTGCAGAATACTACTGTGGTCTTTAGAAATGGCCTAGTGTCTGGCCTCATGAATTATCCTCGAAGGAGGTATTGTAATCATTGGGTAGTCCCATCACGTCAATTTTACGTACTTGATTTATTCCATTAGAATGATTTATTCTCTCTTCATGCACGTCAGATCCTAGCGCAACATAAGTTTTAGACAAGAATATGTAGGGACTGGTTTGCAATTAGATCACAATTAGTGTAGTTACTGTACTTCCACTTGCTAAATCCTTTGGCTTCCACAGCCCCTTCCATTCGCTTGGGCATTATGGAAACATACCTGGGATGAGGTGTCATCTAGATCAAGGAGGTACCTTTCATGAACACTAGACAATATTTGACGATAAACATGCTTGAATTTGAGAATGTATGTAACGTAAATCACCGCCAGCAAGTTTCACGTTCATTTTGAGGGCGGGTTATTTGGCGGAGTTAAGGTTTCAAGTGAATTACGTGGGTCTCCATGTGTAATCATGGATTTGGGTTTCTTCATCCAAATTGATTCTTTGTCATCCATTTTTTGGTGGGCGGTTTATGCTTTAAATTGTGAGAAGTGGGCCTCCTTGTTGGGCCACTTCTTCCTGCAATTCCCTCCTCGTTGGGCATTGCCTTATACATTAAGGTAGTGTGCTGTAATTGCGACCCTCTCCTTCAAACCGACCCTATAATTAGTTGTAGAATGGATTGCAGGTGATCCTTGAATGGACCACTTTAGCTATTGAATGCATCAAGGAAAAATTGTTTTTCTATTGCAAGAGCCAATCATTGATCTTGATTTCCTCAAATCACTTTAGAAGTTGCAAGGGGACAGATTTTGGGAGACCTAGGGTCACAAATAGGTACCTACAACAGAAATCTTTGAAAATTCATAACTAATTCAAAAATGCTTCAAAAAATATGAAACCACTTGTGTTACATTTGGCATCTACTTGACTTTCTCTGAAAAATGAGCTAAAAATATTTTTAATTATGAAAACCTATGAAAAAGGCGAATCAGCCCTTAAAGGGTTGCAATTACAGCACACTACCCTAGAGTCATTCTTCAAAGAGGGACATCCAAATGTGCAAGGCACTTGAAAGTGCCACTTGAATATGTGTATTCAATATATACTGGTATCTTCTAAGAAGTCTTGTAACCCTACTATGAAACCCTAGAAGGGCTTGAAAGTCCTTTGCGGTCATATAGTATACTGTGAATATGGTGATATTTGATCAGAAAAACATTGACCAACTATTGTTGAATATACAATAAATTAATGGTCATGGTAGTATGTATATAACAATGTATCACAATTCATATAATAAATCACAATTAAAAAGTTGTAAGGATAAATATAAATTGTATAGGAAGAGCTTAAGGTCCTTTCAAGGATTAACTCCATTTTAAGAATATTCTATCAAAACTATCCTATTAAATCTATTAGTTTATGGAACTTTAATTAACATATGAATTTTTAATGTTTAAAAATAGGAATTAACTAAATTGATTTAACTAATATATGAATTATTTTATTTGTTTTTCACGGTTTTACATAATAATTAATTGAAAAATATATATCATGACTTTTTAAGGTTTGATTGCACATGTATTTAGGAAACATCATTGTTCACATCTTTCATAATTATTACAAAGGCTCACACTATGTACATAAATTTTTCTCTATGTGGCTTTAATGTATATTGCAATTTTTTTTCATATACGTTTAAAGTTATAGAATTGTAGAAACCTATCATAACATGAATTTTACAATATGTCTTGTTCACTAGCAACTAATTTGCAACAAAGTGGTACATCTACTACCATCAAATACTACCACTTTGAGTTGCTATTACAAGTATTGTATATCTTTCCATGCCAAATTTACTGATGTTTATATTTGGTCTTTGTTATGGGGTATACAACTTTTTTGCACTCAATCTTTGACTTCCTCCCATGCATTTCCTATACAATTGAGGTTAAAAGAATTTGGTAGCCATTCAATGAATTTACATTATGTCATGGTGCAAAGTTAATTAGAACTTTACAAAAGTTTACTTATAGAGCTTCTAGCAACATCACACTCACAATATCTTAGACAAACATCAATCTCTTCTCACAAAACTTCTAGGCTATGTTTGCAAGCAACAATCACTAGAAGCATCCATGTACTAATATTGATTCTCTCAACTCCAAAGTCGGTTGAAATCCACTACTTGTAATCTCCTACAATGAAATTTTAAAGTGTAGCATTGTACCTTTACAATTAGCTTAGTATTTCCAAAATCAACCACCTCTCACAAAGAGACATTTAAAAAAAAAGTGGAATGAATCACAACAAGGTACATGACTCACCTTGTCCAAGGTGTAAATCGTCTCAATCAAGTATCTAAATTTACCTATCACAATTATGTTTTCAATTGAACTACTTGGTTGAGAACTAGACATGGGGTAACAAGACTTCTCAAAGGATACTATACAGTTGGATGGATACCTTTTGGAGCCATTCAAAGATTTGTACATAATACAGAATAAAATTGGCTTCTCTTTGTCTTGCATAATTATCACTCAATTCTTACCCAATACCAATCAAGCATACAAAATTTCAGTTTTATAAAAGAAAATTTTCATTTTTGATGCATTTTTTAAATCAATTTTTGTAGTTTCACATAATATTTTAATTAGTACAATTGGTGATGAATTTTTTAAATTTGATTGTATGGATACGTAGGAAACATTCATATGCACATTTTTCTTATTAAAAAACACCCCTTTAAGTAACAAAAAGATTATCAATGAAGAGTTCAATGAAAAGTGTCAAATGAACAAACTTTGAAGAAATGGATATCTCTATATTTTAACTTTATTTTGGCAAAGTAATTGTATCATCATGCTCAAATGTAAGAAATTGGATACCATGTGAGGTGAAAATAGAAAAATCTAATTACAATAAAGAGATATCTATTTTACAGAATTTAAATACAGTCACCCCAACATTGAAATCTCTAAAGATGAAGTTTTGAATCTTTTTTGGAGATGCTTGTTAGAAGGAAAGATGTACATATAGATATTTCCTACATATCTATGCAATGAAATTTTAAAAATTCATCACTAATGATTCTCAATCAGTGATAATGTAAAATCACAAATTTTAAGTGAAACAATTTATCAAAAATGGAATTTTGTTTTTTTGAAACTAAAATTTAGTTATGGTTGATTAAGATTGCATAAGGATGCAATGATAATTATACTTACAAAAGAAATACCAATTATAGTGCACATTGTACCAAAAAAATTTGAATGGCTCTAAAAGGCAATTTGAAGGAGTGATTTTAGAACAACAATAAAAAAATCTTTGATCCTTTACGATTTTTTATGAGATATTCAATGTTGCATTCTATGATGCATGCAAATCTCCTTTCATCTCCCAATTAGAAATGATGTGTAATAGAAAAAGTAGTATTTTTAGGTGTCTTTATTCTAAGTCATTGAAAAGTGTTACCAAAACCTAAGTTTAAGAGGAAGAAAACTCAATTTGATTAAAAGTGTGCAATTATGCCTTATTATTATTTCCCAAAACTAATAAGGTGTATTAAATTTTGATACACCTTGTTAGTTTTGGAGATTAATAATAAGGCATGATTACAAGCACCTTAACCAATTTGAGTTTTCTTCCTCGTAAATTGAAGTTTTGGTAACACCTTTGCACTTTCAAGCTTCAAAAAGGGGTAAAAAAAAGATTTAGATCCATTTAAGGTGTGTAGAAATTGTTGATTGTTCTTTGCAATTTGGACATGCAAGGTAGTACCAAAACCTTAATATATAAAGAAGATAACTCAATTTGATTAAGGTGCATGCAATTATATTTTAATATTGATATTCCCTTCAAATAACAAGTTGAATCAAAATTCAAATATAATCTAAAATAAAAATTGAAAGAGGGATGAAATGAGGGGCAACATTTCAATGATATAAAGGATAATGTTATTACCATCAAAATGGTCATCTAACTTGTGTCTATTTTAGGTCATCCCCTCAAACTTTTAATCTTTAACTTTTGCATAATTACAATATAAGTCATGATAAGTGACTCCTTAAAATATTTGCCATTCCACATAAGTGCATTCAAAGAAGGTCAACTCATGCACTTATTTCCTTAGTGTTAATTTTAACAATTACAAGTCTAAAGTGTCATTGCAAGATTGTCAAGAGGTATAGAACAAAATTTAGTTATTTTGTACTCAACAATTCCCCTAGCATGGTCCTCTAACTTCTATGGCTTCCTTAATCATTTAAAGACTACACAACCATTTATAGTTGCAAATGGAACATTTAAGAGAATATTGTGGAATTGGTGATGGATATGTTTTTGAGTCATGAAGAAAAATTTTGTGCATGAAAATAATATATGCATCTAGTGGGACAAATTCAATACAATTTGGATAAGTAATCTAGAAGCTAGGGAGATTTGTACAACTCCAATTGCAAAATACATACAAAATCATGGTAAAAAATAAGTGCTTAGGTTATGTATGCACCAATGGGAATTGGGAACTCGCACTTGAAGGCTTAAGTTTGTAGTTTGTGAATAACTTCAACTGACATTATTATTTGGAAAGAATGCCCAAATGGCAGCCTCCCATGTTGTGAAGAATAATTTGCTGTATACAAAAATCCCAAAACACATACATGATCCAATAAGTAAATTTGTATAGGCTTCTAATAGTTTTAGTTGAGTTTCGGGCTAATTCATGAGCTACAAACATAATAAACTAGTTGGGATCATCCAAATTCATCATTATTTAGCTTGTAAGGTAGGAAGTCTGAAAAACATGTTCCTGAGAGTTGATGGCATTTTAGAGGAATCTAAACTCTTTAAAATATTTTCTTTCAATAAATTTTTATAGAAAGAAGAATGGAATTGGCATCTAATGCATGTCATTTCATTTTTTTGGACCTTTATAGAAATAGTTACAAATATTTGAAGTTGAAATGCAATGGTCACTAAATGCATCTACCTCCTAAAATGTACACTTTTAGTGCATAGATGGTGCATTGAAGAAAGCAAAATGTACCTTTGCGTTAGAGGATGCTTTTAGTGTTTGGTTTGGTTTAGGACCTCCTACTTTATTCATTATAATAACAAAATATATATCCAAGTCCAAATTTGTCATGCTTTCACCACTTTGCACTTTGTAAGGACTTCAGATTTTAATTCTTGACTGAGCTTTTCACACCACATCCAATGGAAACATCTTCCAATAAACATTTGATATTCATACCCTCACATGAAGTGAACTCAAATAAGTCCACAATAATCAATAATGGGGAAGTACCTTGAGAATGGTAGTCATAATCTTACTATTCATGTGCAAATACATTTTATAATTTTTCAATTGTGATGTTTTATATCTATTTCTATAATTAGATTTCTAAATTACTACAACTCTCTATCACTCTCCAAAATATGACAATTTTTGTGACCCTAGTTTTTGTCCAGTCATGTAAAAAACAATGGTCATAGTCCCAAAAATTTTAAGCTTAGTGACAATGAGATGGTTGAATAGTAGTCTAACAATCCTTGATGAACAAATATTAGCTTGATACTTTGATGTCATAGACATAAGGTATATGATTTCATATGCAAATTTTTGGATGAAGAATTTAGATTTCATCCATATTTTTTTGAGAATTCATTGAATGGATATGTTGTAAATGATGATGGAAAATCTCTTGTTAAAGTATTGTTGACCTCTCTACCCAAAGAGATGCTAAAAAAAATGATAAGGATGTTTTTTTAATGTCAATTAGTGTCAATTGTAACATCTTGTATATTTTGTATATTTTTACTCTTGAGGTGAATTTTAGACATTAAAATGATCATTTTTGAATTGATGTTCTTCAATTAAATGAAACCAACTATTCCCAATATCTACTCTAATTTGAAATTTGTAAAATTCCTAAAATTCAATATTTTATTGAAGATTAAACTTTGAACCTATAATCAAAGTCTACTCATTTTTAATTATAGATTTACTTGGAATTTTAGTATATCCTATGATTTCATAAACTATCATGTATAGCAATAGTGAAAATTTTAATTTATTAAAGCATTTTTTGTATTTGGTATTACTTCTTTTAATAAATTTTTAATAAACTCTTCATAAATTCAAAGAACTATCAAAAAAATTGAATTTAAGAAAAATAAATATAAAAGACATATAATTTTATTTTTGAAAATAAAAATAAAATATTTGTAATCATATTTGGCGAAAAAATACAATATACAAAGCAAAGAATATTGAAGTTCAATACATAGTCTTAGGATGCATCATTAGGTGTTAATTAAACTCATTGAATCAAGGTATAATTAATTAATCCCTAAAAGAAAATTGTCCATTCAACTTTATTCTTTAACAAACTCCAAATAGATAAATAATAATAATAATAAAAAGAATCAATGCTATCCTAGTTTTTAGATGATTATGAGTTATTTTACTTTGTTTATTTATTTACTTGTGATGACAATTGAAATCTTTGCAATTGTAGGGCCATTCAAATTGTGCTTGATATGATCTAAGAGTCCTTAGTAATCCTTAATACAAATAGTTTTTGACAATATTGACAATGATAATTTACTTTTTTTCAGATTTGTTGGATCAATTATATGCATCATAGACTGTAGTCTCTGAACAAAAGAATTGAACCTAAAAATGCATTATATAGTTGTAAAATATAAATTGAAAGCATTGCCCAATTCAACAAATATTTCAAATGCAAAGGTCTTCATATATCTACTTTTGGACTTTGTCCATTGATGCTTATAGTATGGTTGTTTGAATGAAATCTTTTCAACTTTGTACTCAATTTCATTTGTCAATGTGATTATTGCATTGTACAGACTCATGGCCAAACTTTCTTTTCTACAAAACAAGCTTGTGGAAAATTGTAAGAAATGGTTTATATGACAACATGTTAAAAACCATCATTTCCTTGGTTTGAACAAAGAGATTGAAATGAGCATACAAGTTTTGTGTTGCTCACTTGTAGGAATAGTGACTCCAGAGCACTTGGAAGTGACCTTCATTTCCGAAGTGTGCCATCCATTTCCTTCGACATGGATTCCTTGTTGGGCATAAAAACAGTAAGTTGCTTCAGGAAAGTAAAGGGTTTGCAAATGATAAATGGTACTCAGGTGCCTTCAAAAATAGTGCATGGACAGAACCAATGAAGTGTCTCAATTTCTCACTTGCTGTTCACAGTGGAATACTTTAGCTGAAATCATAGAAAGAGGCCAACATCAAAACCCAAGTTGAAAGCCAAGATGGGACAGGATGCCTGCTCTCTGCGTAGCTAATGAAAGGTAGTCAAACAATGTAGGCTTCGAAATGTTCAAAAAATTATGAGTCGCGGTGCATTCTCTCGACTTGTTGCTTGACAAGCCTCTTGTTGATCTCAAAAATGAAGCACATGCCCCCAACCTGCACAAATAAAGGTACCCAATTACTGGTGAAAAGTCATTTAGCACAGTCAACCCCTCCGTACCCAAATGGACAAAAGTGGCCGTTTCGACATCAATAGGAGTCGGAATAAATCATTAGGAAACTTTTAGAAAACATTTAGGAAACAAGGAAAATAACACAATGTACCAATAGAAAGAGGAGATCGTATCCTTCATGTTATAATGAGAAATAAGCTTTGAAAGTTTCTAGTATCAACTAATTGCTTAGAAAGTGAACTTTTCAATCATAGCTTGGACACTTGGGGATTAATATTCA
Source organism: Antitrichia curtipendula (assembly GCA_951230915.1). Taxonomy (NCBI): domain Eukaryota; kingdom Viridiplantae; phylum Streptophyta; class Bryopsida; order Hypnales; family Leucodontaceae; genus Antitrichia; species Antitrichia curtipendula. The sequence continues at coordinate 27,724,329 of OX579635.1, forward strand.
CCTCAATCAAGCAGTTTGAGCCCAAAATCGCTCGCTGATCAGTGTCGACTGCAATATTGTTAACTGTCAGACTCCTCCGTCCCAGGTTTCGAAGGTAGAAAACACCATCTTCCTTGAGCTTCAGTGATGCCTGAAAATACAGAGATATATTCGGCCGTTAGCAGATACAGTTACACGGGATATAATGGCGTGAAAGATAATATACTCTAATTATAAAATTACAGTTTCCGGCATGTACCTGCTGCCGAGAGACTTTGTTCGCACGCCCTTCTTTGCCCAAATCTATGTCCACTATGTTATCTTGCGTCATCCTTCCCATAAAAACCTGTCATCATATCACAGTCCACGTATCACGAGACTGTAACGACAAAGCCAAGATCTACACAAAATTGCGGACTGATATTGAACAAGGATAAGAGTGCAACAATAAATTCCCAAAATTCTTAGAATTTTTGAAGTCCAGGCAATTCATGAACAACAGAAACCTAAGACCGAGGGCATACCATGAGTAGAACCAAAATAGTATCCAACATAAATCACTCCACACACGACCAGTCAGGGCTTTAGAATATCCTCGAAACCAGCACACAAACAATTGCATGCTTTGGGTCAACCGATGTTCGAGCAAACCTCAGTTTTCGTCATGTAATAGAGCAGATGTCGCCCATATAAAAGAGCTAGAGCTTTTCGTTTCGTGAGAGACCGTTGCATTGCAGATGAGAAATTTTGTTCTAAGCGGACAAGCATTCTCCGCTGCCGGCTGTACATGCGCCTCGACTCTGCAGCCAACAAGACAAAGTAAGGTCAATGAGGCGGTTCTCCACTATGACGGTAGAAGGGACTATTTCACACTTCATAAACCCAGTTCACAAAAACAAGAAAGGATATGCATGCTTTAAGCCTTAAGAGCCCGCATGAACGTGAAGTTGAAAGCTCTAAAGCTGATATGTGAACTCTAGTAGATAGTCAACGGTTGGATTGACTTTTTTCACGTAGGGAGCCAAGGTGCAGTTTTGGATGTTTTGAGGGTCATGACATTTGTAAGTTAAGATATATCAGAAAATTTAAATTACAGCTATGGCAAAGTATTTTCCTCAGCTGTAAAATCAATACGTAGAAGATTTCAACTTCAGCACACATGCTGATTCCGGATCAACAACATATATGACATACTGGCCTGTAGAAAAGAATATTAAATTACAGTGGCTGAACTTAGGTTCATACTAAATTTTGAGTGGTAAATGCAGCTGACGGTAGGTCACGGCATGGATTTGAAATCAATCGCACCGACGTGAACATAAATTCAATAGAAGCAACTATTGAATGGTTAATGTAAACCAAATTAAGCTTCTAACGCACGTGTTTCAAGACATGTATCCGGAATTACGAGGGTAAAGAAATCACAATCTACCAACAAGGCAGAAAGCCCACAAAATTCTCACAACTACATGAAATGCTGACGTGTTGGCAAGAGAGATAGAGTATACCTTCCAGCGCAGAAAACTCGTCATCCACCCCAGGGTCAAGATCCATGTTCATCATCTGCCTCCCAAAACTTTGTTAGCTGATCCCACGAAGGGCTAACCATAAAATCCCAAAGCCATAAAATGCTGCAATTTCTCTACATTTGCCATTATCATATACTGCGATACTATTAAGGCATAACAACAACGACCGTCCTAAGAAATCATTCTGAAACATGAATTCGATATGCGTGGCTCAGCTTGGGACTCCTTGGATATATTTTTTCAGCAGCCCTCCATGAAATCCAGATTGATAACACTAAAGCATCCTATAAAACTCGTATTCCCCACAAAACGTATTTAGACACCGTCAATAAGCACCAAACCTGTCCAAAATAGAAAGTGGTAAAGATAAACTAGGAGTGAAAAAATCAAACTAAAGTAGATCAACAGTAGTAATTACATACCATTTCTTCAACATCTGAGAAGCGAGTGTCTCCATCACTTTCGAGATCTTCCTCTGCAATCTCAAGTGCACTTGCCTCCTCATCACTTCGTAAAACTCCAGTCTCTGGATCTTCTCGGACCAGATCCTCCTGTCCTGGGAGCGGATCCATATCTCCATGGTAAAAAACAGGATATACTTCAGCCGGCACCGGTTGCCATTGAGTATGCTGACCGGTAGAAAATGGTTTTCCTGTAGGGTCTGATGATGCACTCTGAACTGCACCATCAAAATCTGAAGGCTGGAGTTGCAAGGCTGGAAACTGTATTAACTGGTCCTCACCATCAAAATCTGACATGGAAACCGCTTCATCCTTCACAGGTCGACCGCAAAAACTGTTCGGGCTTAAATTTTCAGCGAGTAGACTTTGGGGGCTGGACTGCGGAAATGCACAACCTTGCTTCCCAGCACTCATCTCTGGGCCCCAGACATTATCATCGCCAGATTTTGGTACATGTATCTGTACAAGATGAAATCAAAGTTTTCATTTAGTCCTTCACTGGGCAGTGGTCGCAGAGAAATGTTCTATAGATAAATTGACATGTTAGAGCAGAGGAAATACCAGATCATAAGAGAAAAATGAACACAGGAAACATGATCTCAAGCACAGAAAATGATATAATACGGAACACTTCCCCATGGCCAAAAAGAAACTTACAAGGAGCGATAAAATCACAAAGAAATTACAAGGCCAGGAACACTAAAATTCTTGGAACCATTCATAAATCCACATAGAAAGAACAAGAAACCAAAACTACACCTCTAAATTATTACGAATTATTATTCCAACCAACTACACAAATTAATATGAATAGGGTTACTGTACATTCAACTTTGAAAAGAATTTAATTTCCTTACTTGATCCCGTAACGCATCTGAAGACTCCCACTCTTCGTAGACATGAAACTCTGAAGGAGAACTAGGTACATCAGCTTCGTCATCATTGCTATTACACTCTAGAAGGTAAGCATCTCTGGGCCCTCCGTCTGAATAGTAATTAAGTGCCACCGGCAAAGGAAGCACATCATACAGATTGGGTACTTCTGTGTCCTCTGTACTCAGTGCACAAACAACAGGACCAAGGATAGGATCGATCATTATTTCATCGATAGGTTCAACTTGCACATGCTCACTGGGCTCCATGTCTAGCATGGACAAGTCATAGTCAAGTAAGGTATCAGGGCTGCCCGATGCATACAGTAGTTCGTCCTCGGCACGGATTTCCAACCCCTCACTCTCGTAATATTCCCCTGAAATGTTACCACAAGTTTATTACATTATATATACAACAACTAGAAACAAAGACAACGAAACTAGTTCCCACAACCTCACCAGCAAAACACAAGGGGTTAAATCAAAGTTTCTCAAAGCCCCTGCATACCCTATTCAAGACAGGCAATAGTGACCAAGTGCTGTACTCTATTCTAATGACATGAGAACAAAAAACTGAACCATAACCGAGCACCTTCATGTTACGTGCTGGACACTGCTCGTAAGATCTTCTCTCACCGTCATAGTCGCTTTCAATGTAAGAAAAACGACGTTCGCTTCCAAAATCTTGGTCACTTTCAAGGTCTTGGTCTTGATCACTTCCAAAGTAGCGTTCTTGGTCTGGATCACTTTCAAGGTCTTGCTCTTGACCTCGGTCCGTATTCCTGTTCAGGGCTCCCTGCTTCAAGTGCTCATGTAAATCAATATAACCTTCACCTCCCACCTCATGACTTTCCTCTAGGACAGGGGGACGAGGTAGGATTCCCGCTCCCAGTGTGAAGCCAACGTCTGCCGCTTCAGCTCCCTTCTCAGCTTTGACACTTTGATCAAAACTTAACTGTTCGGTATGCAAGACAGGAGGTTGTTGTAAAATTGCCGCTCCCAGTGTCGAGCCAATATCTGTTGTTTCAGATACCTTCTCAGCTTTCACACTTTGCGCATAACTTAACTGTTCAGTATGCAGAACAGGAGGATGTTGTAAAATTGCGTCTCCCAGTGCCGAGTCTGTAGCTGTTGTTTCAGCTACCTTCTCAGCTTTCACACTTTGCACATGACTCAACTGTTCAGTATGTACAACAGAAGGGTCCGCATCCATAGACACACTCCCGAAGGGCTCTTGGGTTTTGTGTTCCGTCCTTCTACCAACTTCAATGTGTGCTGATTCAGAATCCGAACCAACCAAAAGAGTTTCAGGTAAACAAACCAGACTCTCCTGTGTCACAGGAACGGCTGTAGTTGCTTCAGCAGGAGATTGAGATACCTGCACGACATTCCAGTAACATAACGTCAGCTCAAACTAAGAAGCCCAATAAAGTTTCAGATTGCTGACAGTCTAGTCCAGGGATACTTATGACGATGAAGGACGTAGAGATGCAGAACTTAGTGTTTGCAACTTCTCTTGAAGTAAATACTCTTTGAAAAAACAAGTAACCCGGAAATCAGATGTAACATGAATGAAGGATAAGATAATTACAATACGGTCCCCCGAGTCCTTGAGATCCGATTCGCCGTTTCCGACTTTATTGGCTGCTCCATTGAAGCCCTCACTCCTCGTAGCGTTCTTGTCAGAGAAGACTTCTGGTGCACCTTCTCTCTCCTCAATTTGCTTATTCCGATCAAGTGGAACAGATGGTAGTTGCAAAACATCCTGCTCAATTGAGCTTAACTGTCCAGAAAGTTTGAGCTTGTCGTTGCCATCCAGCTGTTCAACTGCTATATCATCACCCTTTGGTGCGGCCATGACAACTTCAGGTACCATTTCATTACTTTGACTTTCTTGTCCTCTCTTTTGATCTTCCACAATTTCTACATTTGAATTTCCTGGCAGAGCTCCGAAGACCGCTCCCACTCCACCTGCAAGACTAAACTCATTACTGAGCAGAGCATTTAAGCGGTTCCTTCGTAATACACTTAGTACGGATATTGTTACTACCATTTCTTCAACAAAAGTGTCTACTATATTCTACTGATCCGGACGTGAGGCGTGGACAGACTGACCTGCTGCAAGAAGACTAACCATCTGAGTGAAAGTATTGTCAAAGTCTGTGGCGCTTCCTTTGGGAGACAAAAGGCCTTCGAGCAACCCAGGATCCACATTCCCAAGCGGTATTGTGCTCAATGGAGCAACTAACTTCTCTTTACCTTCTTCGTGCTTCTCTCCAATCGCTCCCTCATCAGGAGTTTGGGATTCTGTACCCGAAATCCGTTTTCCTTCAGTCAATGATTTCTTTCTTTTGTGATACAGAGAACGAATGCTATTTAACCTTCGCTTCTGTTCTAGGTGTTTAACATGTCGAACTTGAGAGCCGCCAGTTTTAGGAGGAAGATCGGAAAGGGCTGCTTCAGCTTCGACCATACGTGCAGAAGCTTCAGCAGATAATTCAGGATCATACAACAGAGCTCTCCATCTCTCCCGAAGCTCCCGAACGGTGAATCTGTGGGAAAAACGCATGGCACCCTTTGCAAGCGCCTCCACAGCTGCTCCAGCCTTCAAAGGTGCATCCATAGAATCCATAAAAATTCAAAACATAAGGGATCTTCAAGTAGAGAGTGTCGTATCAACCCGAGCACAACCCATCAAACAGGGACAACAGAAGTTTGATATTCCTCACAAGATACCCTCTCATCACCAGAAACCAATGAAGTCCTAAAAATGATATGTTGAAGCATTCGAAATCCTCCTCAAAAAACGATCGGAAAGGAAACAATAGATATCATAATAAATATTTCGTTTCAGCATTACAACCAAATGAGAGGCGTCCAGAACAATATCAACACTCACTGGACATGTCTGAGAAACAGCCCCCTCGCGGGTATCCATAGACAAGAGTGTTATCCAACATACCGTGCTTCAAAACACTAGCAGTGATAGGAAAGGCCATAAAATTAATTGCACAAACTATCGTAATCGAAAGTGGCTTGGCCAACTGCATAGTTAACGATTTTTGCACATACTCACCTCCATCGCGTTCTCCAATAACAGATCATCCTCCACAGTCCACAAACTAAAATCTGGCCGTGGGCCAGCTTCTGCAACAACACCTCCTGTTACCACATTAGGCGCTACCTTTGCTGCCACCTTCGCAGCCGCTGCTATTCTGTTCCCTCCCCCTGGAGTCAGCATACCTTCCATGTTAGAAGCAGATAATCACAATTTAAGAAACAAAGTAATATTAAAAAAACAAAACGGGATGGCTCAAGCAATGAAACCCGAAATCAACACACAGAGGAATTCAAGATGCAGTACTAAGCTTGCAAGTCCGAAGAACCTCAACAAAATGACTCAGCAGTAGCTGCCATTCCAGAACTTGAAGTGAAGAATCGAGGTAAAAGGAAATGAAAAGAAAATAACTAATCTCATCTGGAATTCATTGCAACAAAAATATTCTGGGGCTCCATCCAAGCAGGACAAGATTATAAGTACTCCTCAGCTTCAACAGATCGAAGAAACAGTTATAATTCAAGCTTCACTGCATGTAGTGACATTGTGAAATACATATATACATCAAAATAAATCAGATAAAGCATCACCAATGTTTCGAGAAACTGGACCTTTAACAATAGTTTTCGGGATAGTCTTCTCTTCAGTAGAAGCGGCCGAACCAACAAGTTTCACGCGCTTGAACTGTCTTGCTCTCCCTGCACCCTTCCTCTTGCCTTGCCCTGCGTCCTGCATGCCAATGCACAAGAATTTTAATTACAGGAATTTTTCAACAATAGTTCAAAGAGCAGGAATATACAATAATTCATCGAAGTGAAAGTCGATTGCCGGCCATTACAAAGAAAATTAAAAATTAAAATAAACATAATCAAATTCTCAGCCATACCTTGCGGACCGTAGTAGCTTCACTCGACGGAACGTCAGGTGCCTCAGCAGCAACAGCGGTAGCAGGAGGAGTGGCCACAGCACGCTCCGCGTAGTCGAAGTCCGGTAGTGGCACACGCTTCATCGCTTCGTACACAACCGCCATATCCACTGGCGCATCATCATCCTCGCTATCAAAGAAACCATCACCGACCTCCGCATCATGCTCTGCTATCTCCATTATTCTCCTCTGTCCTACTTCGAAATCCTTCCACCGTCAATCATCAAGCACCAAATACTTCTGCTGCATCATCCCCAAACCCTAATTCAATCTCGTCCCCTTACTCAAACAAACCATCGCATCATGCTCTACCATCTCCAAGCTTCTCCTCCGGTCTACTTCGAAATCCTTCCATCTACCTATCATCAAGTACCAAACTCGTCCGCATCACCAAACCCTAATTCCTCGTAAACGACTTTCAATATCCTCCCATTACACAAAAGCTTCGACGTCCTCGTTACGGCTCCCCCCAGCAATTGCGAAATTGATGCTGCAAAGAATAAATTCACAAATAAATGAGCAGAGAAATAAATGGAGGACCGCGTACAAATTGTCCTACGGCTGCATCGATACAATACATGATATGGTTCTATTTTTTTTTGGCTTTTTTCCTAAAAATTTGTTCTGGCCATGATAAGAAACGGAAAGAATTGCAAAAATCAAACAACCTGGCGGCTGTGTGCCGATGTTGGGGAGTCCAGATTTGCGAGCGTTCACGAGAAGAGCGGAACGGCGTCGGCCCTGCGGCGCTCAAATGTTGGACACCTGCGGTGTGAACAGAACCGGGGATGATCCCTAATTAGCCCCTTAAAGTCCGTAAGATAAGCAAAATTAATTATGACCTAAGAAGATTGCAGACATCACCTCTTCATTTTTTCAAGTATTTTTTTCCTTTTGCGTTTCTTCATGAACTTGTTTGAAATAAACTTTGAACAAAATTTATGAAGCATCAAGAGATTATACTACACTAATGATGGTAAATAGTGTTGACAACACTAATTACGAAGCACAACACTAAATGTCATCAATCATGTTATGTTACCAACATTAAATGTCAACTACAGGATATCAATTTTTTACAAGTTTACATTTAGTGTTACCTATTATTTCATCAAATTGCAATGAAAAAAATATAAATCTAAACATATAAATGCCTATCCAAATGAATACTTTAATAAATCGATAATATTAACTCTAAATGTCAACTAATTGAAGTTTAGAGGGGGGGAGGTAAAAGTGTAGGTTACACTATTTACAACATAACACTAAATACCACCATTAGTGTAGTCGTATAGGGTAAACTATTCCATTCTAGACCAAATGGGAGCAAGCCCATTGTGGGCTAAGTTTTGTTAATGGTATGCATTCAAGTTATTTCATGTAGCTTTTGTAGGAAGCTTTTAAAGGCAATAATTATTCACCTAGTCGATACCAAATGTCTTGGAAATTAGTCCTAGAATTTCCAATTCCATTTTTGAATTTGAACTCACTATAGAAAATTTTTAGTAAAAATATAAATGTTCATTACCTCAATTTCATCAAATTAATCATGGTCAAGGAAGGTTAATACCTATGCGTATATCCAAAATTATAATCGATAATATAGCCTTCACAATATGTATTTGACCAAAATCAAACTATCCATTATTGATGTGAAAGTATTGTATATTACTTTAATTAGATGTAAAAGCAACATTCCTTGTTAATTTCATCATTTGTAATTTTGTAGATATCTTCCACAATAACAATAAGCAAAGAAGTACTTAAGGTCATTTTTTCTTTTCATGTTTTTAACCATGTTCAATATTGAATAGGATTGTAGTAATCAAGATACATGGAGATATCATTTGGAAGAGCATGTGAGCCTTGAGCATACTTGTATAAGTAGCTAGATGTCCTACAATTATTGAAGGTGCCTATAATATACTATATGCATAGGTTAGTTTTGGCAATTTTCTGCCGAAATAGTTTACTTTTGCAATTCAACAATTCGGCAACTTTATTTGGATTTCTTGAGTTTTGTCACTTTGCTTTAAAAAAAATTTAGACACTCCTATATTTGGATTGATTTTTTTCTATTCATGTGTAAATTAGTTATTTTTTCTAAATTTTCTCAAGAATAATTTTTGAATATTTGAAATTAGCAACAATAATTTTTTTTTAGATTTTCAGAATTTATTGTAGAAAATTTTAGAATTTCAAGCATGATCCAAATTTTTCCTATTTATTTCCAAAACTAACCTACACGTACGATAAACATCTATAGTTTAGGTATCTATAACATAATTATACTATTGATAATTATAATCATGGAAGGGTTCTATAATATTGACACCTATAATACAAATGTAGTCTTCTAAGCTCATGGGCTTACACTCTTAGGCTCACATAATAGCATTTCTTGGTCACATTATGGGCCAAATAAAAGGCCTTCCTTTCATTCATAATGAAAGTCTCTTTTGCAACACCAGACGCATGCCAACCTTATTATGTTAGTAGAAAGTGATTTTTACTATTATTATCATTCAAAGTTTTGTTTTCATATTGATTTTTTGTTTTACTTTTACTTTGCAAAGCCCCCCCTCCCAAATCAATTCTCTTTCTTGCAATACAATTGTTGATGGTTGTATGTAGCAAAGTGAATCCTAGGTTTATTAATCCCTAAATGACCAAGGTAGGAGCCTACTTTGAGCTTTTTGAGAACTCAAGCATGCTCTATTGACTTCATAATTTGGAAGTTTTGCAAGGATTTTTTTCACATATTCATGCTGCTTATTATAATTACCACGAGAAGTTTTGTTTCATATCATTCCAATAAATGTTCTAAAAGTTAGAAGTTTTTAAAAATTTCTATGTCAAACCAGGCAACAAAAAACATATTCTAAAAAAATATAAACTATGTTTTAGGGATTGTATAGATTAATAACTATTCAAAAAGTTTTGAACCATTCAATTCTAAATAATGAGGTAAAAATTATAAAGAGTTTTATTTTGTAGGCAATGATGTAGTAAAAACATGCAAAGTCATTTTTTACTCTCAATTTTGAAAATTTTCAAATTAAAATTAAAGCATAGGATAGTAATTTTTTATTAGAACACTTTAAACATTGAGATTAACAATTCTCAATTTCTTGTAAAAGTTATTAGAATATTAATTTTTCCTTTCATTTGATACTACCTTCCACTTTTCAATTTAAAAAAAAGATAAATATGAAAGTTTTTTTACTTAAATTATTTTTCACATGTTTTCAATCCATTTTCCAACATATTGACAAAATGCACAAGTTATAGGACATACTGAATTTTTTCTAAAAATGTTGAAAGACAAAACTCCACCTTTGGAAGGGTTAGAAAAGCCTACATTTTGAAATTTAGGCACATTGAACTTACAATCAGTGGAGATATTTGCTCTAAAATTTTAGGACAATGTGCATTTGAACAAGTCACCTATATTTGAATTTGTTAAAAAAAAATTATTGTTGAAGATTTTGACCTTTGTTTTGAGCAGTATTTTTGAAATTGTTTTCAACCTCTAAACACGATGGTCCTTCAGGGATTAATTTACTTTCTTACTTGTTGTTATCTTTTAAATTAGACTTTAGCTCTAGTTGGCTAAAGAAATCCGACTTTCATTTTTTTTAATTTTTACTTTTACTTTTTATTCCCATTTGCTTAACTTTCTCATTCCCATTGAATGATGAATAGAGAGTAGAAGAAAAAATTCGAAAAATTCAAAAAATTCAAACAAGATTCAAAGGTTAAACTTTTAGCTGCACACGAGGCAGAACAGAGTCCGTCGTCGTCCTCACTGCCCCATCGGAAGAAGAAGATTCTTCCTCCTGAACCCCCTCCAAATCACAGCTTCGATGAATTCCTCGCAAACAACCGTTACCTTCAACTTTTCTTCTTCAACTTCTTCATCTTCATCTTCCTTACCCTGAATCCCAATTTTTCTTCGAATCCGAAATACTTAGTTTGAAGGCTATGGCGTTTGAGCTTTTTCTCTGGCTCTTCAGCTTCTTCGCTGTGGTCTCGTTGCTCGGAGTCCTCGTCTACCAGGTACGGTACTCGATGTTTTTTTGGAGCAAAACCCAGGCAGGGTAGGGTTTGTTTTAGAGTTTACACTTACAGCGAGTCTTTCAGAAATTTGAATCTCTGTGAATCTCTTTGAGAGTTTGGGGGGTTCATGTTGCTATTGGTTTTGTTTTTTACGATGTTTTGAAGCGTGTAATTTGGAGATGGTGAGAGTGAAGTGAGAATTGAAGATCAACTTCTTTTTTTCAAATTGGTGTGTGGGTTGGTTGGTGTGCAGTTGATGTGCTTGTCCGACCTGGAGTTCGATTACATCAACCCATTTGATTCTTCATCGCGCATCAATAGTTTCATTGTCCCTGAATTTGCGACCCATGGAGCTTTGAGCTGCGTCTTCCTTCTCACGGGGCACTGGCTTCTGTTTTTACTGAACGTGCCCTTGATCTACTATCACACGAATCTGTAAGTTCAGAGACTTCGTTTCGGTCTTTAGGAGGTAGCATTTAGGGTGTCTTTTGACACTTAATGGTGGAGAACTTTTTGAACATGTTAATTACTCGAAGTAGCGAGACGTTTAGGGTTTGACCTTATCTGACCGTTTGGAATAGGGTTTTGCTGATCGCCTTCTCTATCCGTTTCGAATGTCTATGGTTTTTGTTTTTGAAGAAGTCATGTTCTAACCCTCCTTTAGTTTGTGCGGTTCCATGGTTAAGTTTGAGGTCTAATGAGTAAACAGTATTCTGTAATTCAAATTCAAAAATTGGATTTGGAGCTGGCAATTGCAATATATCATTGGATTTTTGAATAATAAAGTTTTAAAATGGTCTAGAAACAAAACTTGTTAGGCTTCATTCTCTCAGTGAAATCAAATACCAGAATTGATTATTTCGAAAATTACAACCAAGTTTGCCCAATGGGCATCCACTTTTCGAATGCAGGGGCCTTTTTAGGGTTAAGGTTATGCTTTCACTGGTAGGAGATTACTCAATAGAGCTCACTGGAGAGATACCTTTGGGTGTAAACTATTTTTTTCCATCAGATTGTGAATGTATTGATTGATTTCTTATTGCAATCATTCAAAATGGGAGGTTGTAGACCGCTATTGAAGGGATAGGAGACAACACCATTTCCATTTAGAAAAGTCATTCTTGTACTCAACTTGCCAATTGAAGGCCAACCAAGTGTATGAATAGGTGTGTTGTTGGACAATCAAAAGAAGATAGGATCATATCCCTAATAGTATCCTTTACCTTATTGCTTGCTGCAGGTACCTTAAGAAGGAGCATCTGCTGGATGTCACGGAAATCTTCAATCAGCTTAACCGTGAGAAGAAGTACCGAATGGTCAAGCTCGCGTTTTACCTACTTCTCTTCTTTATTGTTATTTACAAGTAAGGTCTTCGATCTCTTGCTTTATATTTCTCATTTTTGGTTCAACCTTTGAACCAAAAAAGTCCTTTTAATCCATTCATCACTTGACAAGTTCTGAAGTTTTCAGGTTCAGATGCTCTCACGCTGGCATAACAGCTGTTTTAGGATTTATCATTTATCAGGTCCTCATTTCCCTCGAACTTGGGAATCTTCTTGATGAATTTACCTTTTTAAGATTTTTTATTTCTTGCCGCTTTATTTGACAGGTTGTTGATGGCAGTCATTGTTCTGTGATAAAATCATTTTGATGCTTGTTGTGTGGTGAGTTCCTATTGTTCATATCTCGTCTCTGTAGAGTCCGTTGTGTGGGTGTGTTCATTCATTCATCCATTTATTATTATTATTTTTTAAAACTTAGCCGCATGGTCTACACTGAGGATTAGACCAAGATACGTGGTCTACATTGAAGGATTTATGTGTGACCATAGGAAGACCTTCCCCATATGAATTATGGTGAAGAGTGCCTTTAAGATGCTGTCTAAGAGCTCTTGAAACATTCTAATTTTACTGAAAATCCTTGATTATTGCTCGTGGTTGTGAAAATAGTAGAAAATTGAGCTGTTTGATGCCTCAAATGCATCTGGGAAACTTTGGTGGAACTTGGTTCGTGAAGTTAGATGGAGGGATGCTGTATGATTTCTTTCATATTTGTTGGGAATGTTTTTATCTGAAGTCGGCAGTGCTTATGTTTTGCAGATTAGTGTTGGCAGCTGTCTTCTTAATACTCGAGCATGAGAATGCTGTAGAGAACGCGGGATCATTGACGGGAATTCACGCGGACATGTGATTTTGGACCGCTGAGGTAGCGAATCCATTCCCGTGGCTTCAGCTGTTTTGAGTGGTTGCCATAATTAGAATGGATTTTCTTCTTTCTTCTTCTTGCGAGTCTTGTCCCCATTTTCAAGTAAAAATCTAACGTATGCAAAATAATACATACGGTACGGGATCTCCATGTATTATTTGCATGCTCTATGAGTAAATGTATGGTCCTAATCACTATCAATCCGAGTCTACCCTTGAACTATGAATACTGCATCTAAGATGTATCTCATGAAACATCTTCGACTTTGATTGTGTGATAGAATCTGCAATTTGATCTCATTTTTAACGTGTCATGTATTTGGATGGAGGTTCTCTTATCACTTGGTAGCAGGTTGTCATTTTCTGGTTATTTGCAAGGATAAATAATTCATTTCATTTTTACATGGAAACTAAAATTTCGCTACCCAACTAATTTGGATGTGCTGCGGGGTATACGTGTGCCACAGTGACCAGAGGTTCACTTTGAAGCTTACAACTAGTAGATATGGGACCGCATGAATCAGCAGGGAAAGTCTCATGGCAGGCAAGTTTCACTAACTATGTATTATTGCTAATCATGTATTATTGTTATAAGTTTTGTCCAAACCCTCTTTGGACATTTAGGGTTTATCAGTTCCCTCTGTCTTACGGCTTGTAATGAAACGGGCTTATGTCGTTGGGATTTGCAATTCACAAAAAGTGTTGTTCAATGTGGCTGTAGGTGTGGGAATATGATGCCCTGGCTTGCTTGAGCCCCTCTGAAACTACACTACCAGGTAGATTCTTTTTTTATTAATGGATTTGTAGAGTTTGGGGAGCAAGTAGTGGTCTCTTCACCAAGTAGTTTTGTATCCTGTGAAATTATGATTTTAGCTTATTTTTTTATCAATACATCTCGTGATTTTCCTGTAAATAACTTGCATGATTGTCATTGGGTACTCAAGTTTCTCAGTTCTCTTTCATGACTTCTTTGATGTATTGATTATACAATACTTGCGGAGGACTGACGGTCTTGTTTTATTGCATAGGCATGTTTTGGGTTTCGTCAAAACCCTTTGTTATTGGTCTGACTTTTATTTACAATTGAACATGACCCATATTAGTAAGTGTATTTTTTCCATGATAGAGTTCACAAATAGAGGTTTTTTTGCATAGTAAAAAAATGAAGTGAAATTTAAAATTTTAATCAATCTATGTTGATATTGTGAATGAATTGTAAATATTGAATATTGAATATTTCACCCAATTTTTTTTTACTTTACAGACAAAAAAAGTACTTCACTGAAATTCATTTTACAAAATCAATGAATCCTGTGTGATGTCCTTGGTATTGAAATCTTTAAGAGATCACAGTCTTCTGGGACCGACCAACCAATTTTCTTATTGTCCATATCAAATACAACCAAATGACCTTGAAATGCCAAACCTGTGTAATTCCACTTCAAAATTTAAAATAGCAAGAATTCACAACATGAGCATCATTAATTTTTTTGAATAATGATATTAGGTATTTTAAATATTATTGAATGCAGTAAAAATTCAATTATGAAAAATTTACTGAAGATCAATAAAATTTAATCAAACCATATGAATAAAATAATTATATAACTTCATGATACAATTACTGTAACATAACAATTAGAAATAAAGAAATTGTATCAAAATCATTGTTGAAAATTTACCTCCAAGTATGTTGAATGCTTCAGTTTTTTATTTAAGAAACCAAGAGCATAGAAGACCAATCTTCAAATCAATCTCAAAAACCGAAATTACAGCAACAAATTGTGTAAGGAATATAAATATAACTAAATGGAATTTTTAACTTGTTTAGATCAAATCAACAAATCTATAAAGAGTACAATTCCGTAAGGTAAACTACCCCATTTTAGTTCAAACTCCTATACTAAACATCTAAAAAAAAGCCCCATTCTAAGTTGTTTGTATTGTAAAACAAAAAATATAAATGAAGGAAAAAATTGCTTGCTTAAGGGAGCCGATTGCACAAAATGAGGATAACATGTGTGGGGAATGGGGAAAATCTATGCTTTAAGTATACATTATCACCAATTTATTCTAAAATAGACTCAAATCAATGCAAATCAGTTCATTATGGCAATAGAAGTACCAATATGTAGTTGGTATTGAGTTTATCATAAATTGGATTGGATGTGTATTAAGTAAATCATGGATTGGTAGAAACCCTATGATATGGTAGCTATTTTTTTGATGCTAATAGACATGTCTATGGGCTTTCATGGGAAGTCCAAGGCAACACCCTTCTATAATCTTTAAAATCACATGAAGTCCAATTTTATTTTTTTCAATTGTGACATTATTTCGTATTTCTTGTCTACCACTAAAATTGATTTCTCACATTTTTCAGATAGTAGTATCATGTTGCACTAATTATTTTGCTTGTAATGGGGTGGTTTACCTTAATAGCTAAGAACGAATTCAAATTTCAATAGCATTTACTTTATAAGCATTCAAGAATTGTGCATGCTCAAGTTGATATTGAGCTAAATCATTTCCATCCCATCGACATTATGAAATGTGAATGTAAGATTTTCAAAGTCTTTATACCACATAGAATTCATATTGTTAAAATCTTTGTCTCAATTAAAATAAAACATATGGACCATAATTTAAATTTAATTAATAAAGCACAAGGATTTAAAAAGGGTACAAACAATGTAATTAAATTATCAAGAATGTTATATATGTTTTTATTATATATTTTGTTACATATTTGGATGGAAGCATGAAAATAGTATTGCATTTAAAAATAGTTTAGTTAACCTAAGAAAAGAAAGATTCAAAAAATTTGCACAAAAAAAATTAATAAATAATTTTTTTAAATAGATATTTTGATGTTTAAGTTATTGGCTAATAGTGAAAACATTCAAAAAACATATAACAAAATAGGTCTTTCCTACCAATTTAAAAGAGATGTGGTTTTACTAGAGAAATGATGGAGAACTGTGTTTGAATGTCTAAAAATGTGCATGCAAGTAGAGATTAGGAATTTGTTGTTTTTAGACAAAACTTGACAAATAGGTTCAAATCTAGTAGAAGAATATGCCTTCAAAATTTTAGGTGAGATTCCATGTTTTTGGTTCACAACATTACTAGAAACTATGAAAACTACAAAATGTGATAAATTTTGAAAATTGATCTTTTAATAGGAATTTTTTACATTTAAAAAATAATGATCCCAATTGAAAATGCAGAGTGCACTTTCAAATACATTGTCATGATACCTCCAAAGTTATGCTAGCATTTGAACTAGATGTGTAAGACACAATACAGAAACAATACAAGAGTTTCATGCTTTCATCCATTTCTATAAATAATATCCATATCAACATTGAGCATGAGCATATTTAATCTAATTTATAATTCTATATATGAAGTAGGGTTAAGTTATGACATTTTGAGATTATTTGAATCTCCAAAATAAATTATGAATTCTTTGACAAACTTTAGGGTGCTTTCAGGGGGGCAAACCTATACCAACACATATTGTGATTCTTCAAAAGTCTTTCTAATAACTTTCCATTCTTCAAAAGTCTTTTTGTTGCATCTTCACAAAGAGGTTTATAGCCCATTGAAACAAAATGTTTATGAAGCTAAGAATAAAAACAAAATGGTTGTAATAACTAAAGGTAGTATAAAAAAACTATAATTATCACTAATCCAAAATTGTAATTTAAAATTTTTAAACAATAGATACAAATTAATTAGGAGAATATAAATTATCTAAACATCTTTTTAAATATTGTACATATGCATGATGGGATAGTATAAATATGGCCCACTAGATGTATAGTCTTATTATAGATTTTAATTTTTTCTTATGAATTAACTTATGAATATAATGTTGATTAGATTCTAGAAGACTTTTCATCTTATATCAAAATTGAAGTTGAATTTTGAAACAAGTTATGACATATAATCAAGAGTAATACACGTTACATATTGGATTAGATAGGTGGGTAAATGAACGCTCACATCCAACTCAATGCCACTTGATAGTATCAAAGTAGCCTCCAGGGTTCAAGGGCCAAGCTGTACCTAGGTCAACTGCCACAATTCCACGAATACCAGTTGATTACTCCAATTCAATGACATCCCTATCTAATCACTTGCATGGTGAATTTATAGAATGGAATCGGGCAAATTGTGAAGAACAAGTTAATGGGGGTTTCTCCATCCTATAGCCCAAAAAATTATCACGACCCCAAATCTTGAGAAGAACAAATGCAACATTATTAGCAAGGGAATTGCAAGTGACACTTGTCCTTAGTCGTAGGGGCATACCGGGGAAATTAGAGGTTGGAGGCTCTACCTCCACTAGAGGGGTGATAGAGAAGGAAGCCCTAAGAGGTCTACTCTTATTTCATATTGAAACCCGACCTCAGTGATGAAGTGTTACGGACCTCCCACAGTCTGTAACTTCAAACGACAATAAAACAAATGAAAACACAAACTACATTTATTTCACAAGAGCTCAAACCACCCGACTATAGAGAGAGATCAATCTCCAAACAAAGAGAGTCTCCTCACCCCCAAGCTCCATCTTATATATCTATTCAAAGACTACTAGTAGACTAGAATTTTTTTCTATTTTTAGCTTTCTATCCTTGGTACTATCTAAAATCATTCACTAACGTAAAAGTCTTGATTATACGTAGAAGTATTCTAAGTATAAGTTCATCTCTTATCCAATCTTGATCTTCCACTTGGAGTTGTTTAATTCCAAGTTCTTCATCCAGTGAACTTATCATCCAAGTGGAGTTGTCTAACTCCAGTGTACAAATCCATCATCCACAGATATCTATCTCCCAGCAATCTTTGCTTATCCACTAATTCACATTATACCATGAATTAGTTATCCATCAATGCATTCATCCATCAATGGTCATGACAAAAGTCGTGACACAATTATCATCAATTCTTTCATCTATCAATGCATTCATCTATTAGAGGTTGTGATAAGGGTTATGACATGAAGATAACACTACTCACTCAAAACCTTTAGGTTGTTAATTACCCTTCGAAGGTTGATGTCGTGAAGAACTACTACTGGGCTCTTAAGTCTAGTATAAATGTCTTGTGTTTTCAGGAGCACCGTCTCTGAAGAGACAAATTATTGGCATTTGGGCATACAATTTGGCCTAGAGCCAAATTCTTTTGTAAGGAGGCTTCTTCTGGCTATGGAAATGATATTGGAGATATTGGCGTTGGAAGAGGAGAGTTAGTATGTGGGTCTCACCCACTATCCAACACTTGGTGATAGTCACAGGCTTCTCTAAGTCCGATAAGGTAGGCAAACCCATACCCGTCTGTTTAAGCAAATTGGGCATGGGGAAGAGTCTGAGCAATGAGGAAGCTTAGCCTTTCAATGGCCAGGTGGAGGATACATGAAAAATCTGAAAAAGAAACATGCATAGAACTTTATTTAACTTCAAAGTTTAAGATCATAAGTGTCTATAGTCAACTGTAGGTCACTTTGTGGCTGTACCCTATTCAAACAATAATAGTCAGTTTGGACATAGTAGCCTGTGCAATCGAGAATTGAAAAATCCATGTAGACTGCACCATATCTCGACTGCAGACAGCTGCTGTTAACAGCCAGTTCCATTCATTGTCACCACGCTCTGAACGCCTCGTCAATTGTGTGAAGGAAAGAAAAAATGGCCGTATCCATATCACATTCTGTCAAGTTTGAAACTAAAACCCGTGCCAAAAAGGGGGCATCGCCAGCCTATACCCTGTGCTTTCCTACCGAATTAGTGTCGTTGCATGACTTGACCGTTTTTCAGCTTCGTCGGGGACGTTGCAGCTCCTCCTGAAACTGATCGTTTCTATGTTCACTGTTTTCGGGCATCGTCGGGGACGTCGCAACTCCTTCCGAAATTGATTAGTACCTGATTTCCACATCTCTGAGCTCCGTGATCTGAGTCTCAGCTCCTCCCAAAATTGACCGCTAGGTTAGTTCACAATTTCTGAACTTTGTCGGGGACATCGAAGCTCCTCCCAAATTGACTACTAGCTTGCTGCCAAGATGTCGATCTTCTCTCCCCGACAATCGATCACTTGTGAGGTTCACATACAGATAATGCAGCTCTCTCCGGAAGCCGATTGTGTGTATGCTTGCTGTAGGGACGTTGCAGCAGTTTGAGCTCCTAGCGATTCATTTGCCCACCGAAGGTCACTGCGATGCACCTACGGCGGAGGAATTGTGCGGAGTTCTGGATCGATTGGGCGCCCTGCATGCTTGGCTTGCAGCCGTGCAAGAGTGATAGCTTGATTCTTGCGACATATTGGAGGACAATAAGTCAAAAATTTGCCGGAGTACTCCCCAGGAAGAGGAGGCGTGCCAGACTTAATGCGGCGATGGAGCTCCTCTCCTGCTCTTGCCACTATCGATGCAGACCAATGTGCCTTGAATGCTTTTCGAGCTGCAGCTTCCTCTTGTCGATTCTTTTTTGCCTCTTCTTTTAGCTTCTTGTCTTCAATGCGTTGTTGCTTTGTAAGATCGGATTCCTTTCTCTTTTGCTCTCTTGCCTTCTGTGCCTCCTCCTTCAAGCGTGCTTTTTCTTCCATCGCTTGTAAGTATTTGGTACTTGTCATTATGATAGACTTTGAGTAGTCTACGATGGGATCTGATTGCCACTTCCTTTGTGCAGGTCCTGCAACCTCAGGGAATTGGAAAATTTTTGGTGTTCTTGAGGACTGGCAAGATTGCTTTCCTCCTACTAGAACTGCAGTGTCATCTGAGGCCTCAGAGTCCAACTCATAACCTACATCGACAGTGCTAGGCACGCCGATGAAGAAGTATTGTTGTTGTTGCTGGGAGTCGGGGATGCGCTCTCCTCGGATTTCTTACAAGCCTACATCATCCGCAGATATGATTTCATCTTCTTCTTTTTTGTCATTATCGACTTTTGAGTCGACCTGTGTCACTTCAACATCGCCCTCATTCCTCACTTTGTGGTCATCTTCTTCCTCTGTTTGATTAGCGTCATCTGAGTCTTCTATATTTGCAAGTATCGATGCATTTGCTACCCTAGTAATGTCTCTCTCAAGCTCTGTGACATCCGTAGTCGTACAGAATTGACGACTGGGTCCCATTTTTTTTCAAAGCTTGGGGATTGTAGGGCCATATCCCAGTGGCAACAAATCCTTTTTGGATGTTCAATGTACTAAGAGCTCTCTTCAGTGCCAAATCTACCCATTGTGCTAAGTCCTCTTTCTGTGCACTTTTGTCTCTATTTTGTAAGGTCCAAGCATCCCTGTAAGCACAAAAAGCGCACTTGAACGGCCGAAACACACTAACGTCTAGAGGTTGTAGTCTATGACTAGTGTGTGATGGTAAAGTCAAGACATCTAAGCCTATAGCTAATGCCTTGTGCACAACGTCCAAGGTCACGTGGGATCCATGCCCATCAAGTATTAGTAAGTGTCTATTGGTAGGGGAAATTCCTCCCTCACCCTCAAGGGATTTCACAAAGTGTGAGATCCAAGATAGAAATAAATGACTAATCATCCAAGCTTTAGCTTGCATGGGCCATAGTCAAATTTGCTTCACACTTTTCTATGTAGTTTTTCCTCATGTGCTTGCCTTTGAAGATGTAGAAATGAGGTATATACTTCCCTGCAGCACTAACGCAAGCCAGAACGCTGAGCCACTCTCGTTGATCTGGGATGATACTATAGACAGATCGGGAGCCCTGCTTTGCAAATACTAAGGTTCTTCCTCCATTCCTCCCTGCTTGAGCTTCTGTCTTGTTACAATTCCATATGTGATTTTCTTCATAGCCATATTTTGAATACATAGTCTGCAGATTATGATAAAACGATTGAACATTTTCTGGGCATAATCCCCTTGCTCTGTTGGTGTCCAATTCTTGAGTACAGCGCAACACCAAGTCAGGATGTCGTCGTCTCCACCACCGCAACCAGCCAACAACGGGAATGCCATTTTGAAATGGAGTCTGGCGGGTCTACACGACCTCTGCAACCTTCAAACAAAGTTGTGCAATGGTCAGAGGGTAACCTAAATCTTGCACTTGGAGAACATAGCTTTCCAGGTTTGCTTCCTCTTCAATAGTCAGAACACCTTGTCGACCTCGCTTCCTTGTTAGAATGCATCCATACAAGTGGTCACGCACTGATGATGCTGAAATTCCGTAATGTCTTGCCACAGTTCTCAGTCTTCCTTCTCGTTCCACTACATCCAGAGCTAGCTTCAACATGTTGCTGGACCAAGCTCCCTACCTTGATTTTGTTTGTAATGGACGTCGAGGTTGTGGAGCCTACATTGATGCCTCGTAGCCGCAATTGGGCTGCTGTCGCTAGAGAGGAATTTGGGAGTTGGGGTCGATGATATTCACTGACCGTCTTGCTCCTACGAGTTGAGGGAGTGCATCTTGGAAGACCCTTTGAGGCGACATATCATGCTGGGTAGTTGACGACCTCGTCGCCATTCGCGATGCTCTAGGCGCCATGGGCAGAACCCTCGACCCCAGCTCCACTAGCTCCATCGGTGCAAGCGGTCGGAATGCAGACAGCCATCGGTCGGAAGGAGCTGCTTGGACACCGATGTGTGAATTCTCCTATAAATGTCGATGTCGGCCATCGTGCACTACAAGAAAAAGGGTATTTGCAAACGGGTATTTGGAAAACGGACTGCAAAAATATGACTGAGGATGACTAACGACTAGTTGTAGTCATATTTTTGAAGGCCAACACCTTGAGGAAAAATATGACTGCAAAATATGACTGTCAGTCATTTTTGGGCCTTCTACTTCACAAGTATATACTATACGACCATTAGGAACACCGAAGTACTTCATAGGAAACGTAGGGAACATGTTTGGGGAACGCTAAGTCAAATTATTAGTCATAATTTCATAGTAATGACATTTTTTTTATTTTGGACAATCCAAGAAAAATATGGGCAATTCAAAAAAAAATTGGACAAGCCATTGTTTAAGATTTTGAAATCTTACTCACCTATTTTTTAGGATTTTAAAACCTAGTCACCACTTTTTTAGGGTTTTGAAACCCTAGTTGCCACTTTTTAGGGTCTTGAAATCCTAGTTGCCACTTCTTTTGGCCCTTCCTCTTTGTTTTTTATTGTCTTTTAGCTCATACTTGTTATTGCTTCTTTTTTTTGCTTCTTCTTTCTTTTTGTTGCATCTTAACTCTTGTTTCTTGTTTTTTCTTGTTGTGTCTTAGTTGTTGCTTCTTGTTTCTTATTGTGTCTTAGTTGTTGCTTCTTGTTTCTTGTTGCATCTTAACTCTTACTTGTTGTTATCTCTTAGTACTTGTTTATTTTTTCTTCTTGTTTTTTCCATCATCATTCTTATTTTTCCTACCCTAAACTTGAGCTACATATTTTGTGTTGTTGTAAACCTTTGAAGGTTGAGCTTTATTGTATGCCATATTTAACTACTTCTGGACTTTCAATAGTCCAGAATTAAAGAGATGGTGAAATCCCCCGATCTACCTCAATTTCTGCACTCATAAGTCTTTTGGAGAGTGCTTCTTCGTGTGCTTGGAAATGCTAGAAAATTTGTAAATTACTGTTCCGTAGTTGACTGTGTCAGAGTTCACGTGTCTGGATTGGGAGATCTGTGGACCAAGTTTCCATAATTTCAGCATCCCGTTTACAGCTCACGTCCCCGAACCTATCGAGAGATCCCACGATGACAACTAGTTCAAGCAAATACGGCTCCGAGCCCTATATTAATACCTCACTCACTGTTCTGTTTGAAACAAATGCATCGTGAGATCCCTTGACAAGGTTGTCGAATATGCGGCAGCTTTAGTGACAATCTTTGTGTCGAAGCGCTACAGTTTGATTCATGTGCTGTAGACAGTGCAATTTATAGATACATTAATGGAAGAAAACTTGAAATTCACTAGAAGTCCCAAACATCACTTTAGAATTATCAAACAAGCACTTCCTCTCGGGAAGAAGGAGACCATTTTTATCTAAGCAGGAGATCCCCCGATGGAGTGCTAACACAAGAAACATTGTCATTTCACACTACATCCAGTGGAATGACAAGACTGTAGACAAGTGAGTCACAAGTGCTCAGACATTTAGCATACATCTGTAGACTGATGAATATCGGCTACTGTACTATTCCATCTAAGGTATTTCAGTTTGTGTGGAGAAAATCGGGGTTCTATCACTACTGAAATACATCCAATCTCTGATGTCCACGTAATTCTAAACATGCAGAACCCAGTCGACTGGAATTCCAACACGGACTGAAAGGGTAAAAAAAGAAATGCGTATTCAGACTAATCTTTGTGCATGTATAATCCGAACACTGTATTTGTCATTGATAAAAACATGAACCACTTCCATTTCAGCAGAGGAAAGAAAAACAGCCCACACTTCACATATCAGGTGACTGCCCGTGTTTCGCACGCATAATGAACACCATAAACGAATTCATATATTCATCAAGATTTATGATGCTAATACATGTCACATAAAAACAACACTAAGAGGTTCATCGTCTAACAGTCGAACTCAAACAGGGTAGTGTACATAGAAAACCTAACTTTCGACTAAGCTACCTCAACGTGGAAAGCCTCGTGGGATCTCACGATTTCCGCAGCGACCTGAACAATGCATCGTGAGATCACATGATGGCCGCGACAACCCCCGCAATGCATTGTGAGATATCACGATAGGCGCGCTACTCCACCGTATGTCGGGAGATCTCACGATGGATTACTGTTCTCAGACAAGGCGCTTGATCACGGGTCCAACACGTTTGCCTGATTCAAATTTGCCAAGGCAGCCTCCCTACTCTTCTTAGGAATGGTCCTCGATTTCGGATCCACTATTTTCGACCAATTCGCATACGCCACAGCAGCTGCGTCAACCCAGGTAGGGGCTGAATCTTCAACAACCCATTTACCGTACCAGCAATTCCGGTACCTCAACTCCAACGTACTTTCGAAGTTATCGGGTCGCCAATACTGAATCAAAAACTTCCCGTAATTTGCGTCTCCTTCCAGTCTGCATACAGTAGACAATGCTCTTCCTTGCCAAACAGCACATGTTTCCGGGACTTCCGGCCTAAGAAGTACCCATGAGCCCAGTCGTATGTCCAGCCACGGATTGAATCTTTCCATTGGCGCTTCATTTGTGGGGCCGCAATAAGGTTCGGGTTCCTCTTCTTCCTCCGGAATCACATCCATGGGATTTCCTTGGCGAGGGACTCCATTCTGCGCTACCCTCCAATCATACTGTGGCCAGAAGCCTTCCACTAACTCCGGAGGACACTCAGGTAGTGGCTCCTTCAGCTCATCCAGTACGCACTTCCAGTATTCCACGTAAGGGCCGAATGCAGCTGCAAATCCCTCGCATTTTGACATTCCTTGTTGCCAGTACTGAATGTACTTCTCGAGTCCCACCAAAATGAAACCCTTGTTCACGGTAGCTTTCTGTGCCATTTCCTTTGCCTTCTCTTGATTTCCACCCGCGACGGGAACCTCGTTGCTCCACATGGGCTTAAATGGAACAGGCTTCGGACAATCGTGAGGGAGCATGGGGCGACCATTTTCATCTCTCCTCCAAATGCGTTGAGAAGGTTTATTAGACGGAAGCCACTTTGAAACAACCGCTGACTCCTTGTAATTCATGACGGGGACCCCATTAGTGTCCACGTAGAACTTGAACAGGTGCATCTCCCCCAATCCAATTAATCTTTCGGAGCCACCGGTCTGATAACCCTCCACGAACGCCTTGAAATCCCCCACCTCCTGTATAAACTCCGGCATAAATGACAATTCTTGGGACTGAATGAAGGCTTTCATGAGGTCAGCAACGACGAAAGTGTTCTTGGTCTTGAGCGCCTTCGAAAGGTGGCTGAAATAGGCATCGATATCCTCGTGAGTATGTCCGACTAGTAGAACCCCGACCTGAATTTTCTTGAAGACACCTTGTGCAGTGAGCAACGACAAGAACGCCATTAGGTATTTGTTCTTGTTATCTTTAGCAGAGTTGTCGAGTTGAAGATATAACTTTTCAGGAAGGGGGGTCCTACCGACCCGAGCTCCTGGTTCAGTAAGAGTCAGGCTGTCCATACATCTCGACTTTCCTCTGAGCAGTGCCTCAAACATTGGATTCGCCGGAGGGTATGGAAAGAGGTCGCCTGCCTCTCGAATCGGTGGACCCTCCAGTCGGCGCAACAACCTCGCCAAAGACGAAATGGTGAAGTTGGAGTCTGCCGGCCAACACGATGGAGCATAATGGGCGTACGCACCGTCACCATGACCATGAGCTACCATTCCTATGACGCTCATGGGAAGCTGCCCCAAACCCGCCATGGCTTTTGTCGTCACCCGCATTCTAGGGAGAGCCGTCTTCGCCGTATCCATCTTGTCGTGAATTATACATAAAATTCTCCGTGGATCTCGTTTGGATTCCTCACGCCAAGAGGCATACAGACGACGGCAAGACGCTTGATGATTCAGATGATGAGCCCTCTGATTCATGAACTCCACGTATTGGGGGCTTCCCTTCGGGGACTTCAGGATGTATTGTTGTAGATCGTCGCACAGGGTACATTTTGCGAACGAACTCCCAACAGGCTTAATGTGGACGTTGTTGAAGTGGTCCTTCTTAATTCTACTAATGGTCGACTGGCTAACAGGCGGCAGACCATAGTCGGCATTCAACTGGAAAAACAGAACGACTAAGCTTCAGAAACAGTACGAGCAAAAAGAGCCAGCGAACGAAAATGACAAACACTATTCCAGAGAAACGATCGTGACATCCCACGATCGTTGATCCAGTCGAGGGATCTCACGATCACTAACTGCATTACTCAGAATCAATGGGTTTACCTCGTTAGCATCCGTTTGGACTCGTTTCCAGTTTCTGCCTGCAGGCAGATATTTAAGAGTGTCCACTCGGCCATTACCGATACTGTGCATTTGGTGGGGCATTTGATCAGCGTTCTCGTCAATAATGGCTTTCATAGTCCCTATAACCTGAATAGTCCGAGTCCTCGGTCACTTAATCCCTTTGTTTCCGTGCGTCCCCGAATTCACGCCGTCGTTGTACATCTCGATGTAAGTGTGGTAGGTCGACTTTGGGATTCCGTGAATTATGTACTACGCCGTACCACAAACTTCCACTCCCTGTAGTGTGATGAATTTTCGCTTCCGATCCCTATTCATTTCGTGGAGCTGCCCTCCCACTGCAATCCCATATTCGCGGCGGTCCTCGAACGACTTCAAATAGTATTTCTGCCTAAGCAACAACGTCAACTCCTGGTTAAAATGCTGA
This sequence comes from Antitrichia curtipendula, assembly GCA_951230915.1. Taxonomy (NCBI): domain Eukaryota; kingdom Viridiplantae; phylum Streptophyta; class Bryopsida; order Hypnales; family Leucodontaceae; genus Antitrichia; species Antitrichia curtipendula. Next base: position 27,750,743 of record OX579635.1, read on the forward strand.
CAACACAGATGTTTGCAGCACTTTTGCGAGCTCACTTTGCGGATCTCTTCGTTTGCTGTTTTTTGGTCTAACTGTGATTCCTTCAGCTTTATACTGGGTTTACGGACTACAAAGCGATATGATGCTTTCATTCTACCTCCGAGATAAGCGAGAGGGTCGTCTGTATCTGGATTGGCGGTGAAATGATCCACGGTCTCCTTCAACGACCGACCGTTTGGAAACCAGTACTCCGACAATGGCCACCTCTCGTGCGACATTATGGCTTCCTCGTTACCCACAAAAACATCGAGGACTAATACACCCACGAAGCCCTCACCAAGTGTTTCATCCTGGAAATGATCCTCCGCCCTCCAGCAAATGATACGGCCCGACGAAACGTGGAGTCCCCATTCGTCTTTCCGATGAACATCAAGTGCAAACCAGGCCCCTTGGCGAATATATGGACAGGGATCCATTGGGGGATCCCTCGATGCTCTTACAACGTCGGCGATTCTCCACAGCACGACACATCCCTGAACATCATACAATGTTCTATAACTCCTGTGTTGGGGGTTAAATCTTAAGTTCTGGAACGCTAACTTTATGGAATGAGGCTGCACCAGAATATAAATCCAGGGCTCTACAAGTAGAGGCACACCCAGCCACTGGCCTTGAGGACAAACCTCCTTAACAATCCCGGATCCGACTTCACCGTATCCAGGAACAAACAGTTTAACCCAATCACCGATCAAGAACGATGGAGATTCATCGCTGGACTCCTGTGATCCACTTCCCACATGCTCACCGCGTACATATGGAACAATCGCATCAGCAGCGGACTCACTAAATGAATCCATTCTCGGTGATTTATGGCGAAGAGATCTCGAAGATTTGTTGAACCTACAAAAATCATGAACTATACCAGGAGTTAGTTTAGTTAAGAGATCGGCGTTCCCTTCGTAGCCAAGGAACCTGACGACAATGTCTTCAGTTCCGGCTGACTACTAAGGAAACACTTGCAGTACAATATACAAGATACCTAGTCAATCATCAACAATAGTGTTAGGGAATCTAAGGATAGCAGGTCTTGGCAAATGAATAGAGTACCCCGACAAGGTACGCAAGAACATCTGATGTCCACAAGCGATCGTGAGATCACACGATGCCCATGAAGGGAGCACTAAGCCAGTACGTACATTGAAGAGTAGGCCACTGGAACCAGACAGAAAGGTCCACACACCAAGGATCAATGCGTCGTTGGAACCCACGACACACAGGTCGTTGGGTGACCCTTTTCAGAGATCGTGGCATCCCACGATCCTCCTACCGAATTACGCCTGGAGGGAGTGAAATGCTAATAAATAAGTAAACGAACATAATTATGTAGGCAGATCCCAATCTCATATCTAATCGGTCGTGTGATCCCACGACCAAAACATTCTAGGATCCACGAAACAGACATCCCGAGATCTGCTCATTAGAAAGAGAGACAGCTGGATCCCTTGGTCGTCGGGAACCGAAGAAGACATAGTCCCGAGTTAACGAGACCCAGAACCAAATTTGGTGTAGTGAATCGTTGCATCCCACGAAACCAAGATCGTGAGATCCCACGATACTACGATCCTGTGATCCTCCGATTCCTGGGTCGCTGATTTCCTCCATTCAGAGATCAGCGGGAGTCACTAAACTTCAGAATCACCGATCGTGGGATATCACGATCCTGTCTGATACGTACGCGTACTACTCTATCGTATATCACCGTATCTAGACTTTGTCCTCAACATACGACGGCACTGTGGCTATATTTACAGGCATATTAAGCTCTGTCTTCTGTCGTCTCCAAGTGAACCTCCATGTCACCAGAGCGTGGTGATCGCTTCACTAGGTGAGCTTCACTAGGTGAGTTTATCCTAAGTAAATCTATTGCTCGGAGCAACCACCCGCAGTCGGACTCTTCTGCACTCTGAATCTACACGTGCTTGAAGCGTTTCACAAAATTGCAGTGGCATGCATTCGACTCATGAAACACTCAGGCTCGAAATTCCAGTGTAGTTGATAGGAATGCATTGCTTACCTCGTGAATAACGGCCCGGTCAAAGCATCGTCCGCCTCCACTCCAATCTCGTCGCCTACACCGGTAGACACCGACTCCACTCCCCCGCAGCGTGCTCCACTTGTTCACGTGTGCAAGCGAAAAGGAGAAGTTGAAGGTTCGTTTCGGGTTATAAAACACCTGCACTGGAATTCAAGAGCTGTGGATTCCCGCCGTGAGTTTTCAAATTTTCAAGCGTTCCTTTTTTTCAAATGTTGGTTGGATGCGTTCTAGATTGCCGAGCCGCAATCAAGACGTGGAGTACGTGCGGTTTTACACTTTGGAAGTGGAATGAACTCTCGAATTCCGCGTTGCTCCGACCACAAGGAGGGAGGGCGTGGGGCTCTTGACTTTGTGAATGGAAATTCGCAGCTCCAGTGTTCCCTGCATTCCGGATCTTCACTGACATTTTGAAATTCGCTGCATTCAAGGATGGTATCCCTGCACGGTTTCAGAGGAGTCAATGATGCTTCGAGCAAAGAGGATTCGGTCTTCCAGACTTTCATTTCCCGGATTTCACACGCGTCCAGGTCAATACTTGGATGAGTAACTCTGTGTCCCTCCACCTCAAGGCGATCTAATGACCTGAATACCAACATAACGGTTCCAGAATTGCTGTGCCCTGGTCTGTTCCGTGCCTAATGTGCTCTGTAGGTAGGGGACTTTTTTGGTTCAATCTGTCAGTTGGTTTAGGCGAAGAGCGGGGGTTTGTTTTCCTTAGCCCCAGACCGCCTGCGGTTTTAGGGTGTGTACCAGTGATCCCAGAACTGCTTTACTGAATTTAGTGAAACATGTTACCTAGATTATTAGGATTTAGTGCAATATGCTACCTCCTCAAGACAAATGGGACTCAATTTTGGCTACCTTGAGGGTGAGTAGTATTAGAAAAAATAAAGAAGATAGGATTTTGCAAGTTTTAAAGAATCATTGGGAGTACTATAATACAAAACAACCAAAATAGCTGCTAATTTCAATATAGAGGAAGTTGCACATTGCCTACCAAATTCTATTGTTTGTTGCAATCTTGACTAAAATCTAATTTTTTCAAGGATTTTTTTTAATACACTTTTAGCTCCTGAAGTTTTTCAGTAGCAATGGAGCAAAATTTAGCCACTTCTATGATCATTAGTCTGTACTGGAACCCCTAAATGGCCAAGGCACCAGTTAGGTTTAGGTGGTTTCCAAAGAAGTGTTGAGGTGGCAACTTACAAGAAAATGCTCTAGCCAAATATTTTAGTATTCAACTAAATTTTATATGGAGTTATGTTTTCATCCACATTTTTCGATGAGTGTCCTTTATACATGACATGTTCATTCAAAATTTAAAAAAAATTAGAACAATTTGGCATTGTCATCTAAATTTTCTTCAAATTTCTTCATATACTAGTAGGCTCGATGCAACCCATTTATTTTTGAGGGATGGAGCTACACAAGGCCAAAAAATAGGGTTTACGGATTAGGATTTTTAGGGTTTTAGGGTTTAGGGTTTTAAGGGTTTAGGATTTAGGATGTAGGGTGCAAGGCCCCCGTAGGTGGTGTCTAAGAAACTTTTTTTGGAACCCTTTCTTAAGATGCAAATGAATTTCACTAAAAGTCAAACCGTACCAAATCCCTATTTTTAGTAGAAAATATTATTGGAAGATTCTTTTTTAAGTCTAACCGTAAACCCAAAAACCAATTTTGGGGCATGAATGATTATGATTTTTCCTATTCAAAATTTGTGCAAAGGGTTCCATTGCAATCTTGACTTCTTGTATTGTTCAAGGGTTTTGGAAATTTGCCTCAAATACTCTAGATTTTAATGAAAAAATCATTGACACTAGGGATTCTTTATAAAAATTGGTAGTGTAGATTTTGAGATGTCATAAAATGATTGGGCTTATATATTTGATTAGGCCCTTCAACCTCATATTTTGGGGGTCTTGAATGTTTTAGATTTGACATGCAGAAGGAGAATGACAGGTTTTCATAGTTTTAACACACTGATGATCAAACATTACAATCTTTCAATTGATACAAATTATGATGTTGTTGTGTTTCCTTTTCCTATGTGATATTTAACATGTGTAGTTTGAATTTGTATAGTTACAATACCCCAAAATTTGATTCAACTTATCAAAAGGTTGGCCTCTAGTTCAATATAGAGTAAATTCAAAGAGGCAAAAAACAGGCCTTTGGTATTTAGAGGTTAACGTTTCCAATGAAATTCTAGAGCATTGGAATCCAAAACAAAAACAAATTCTCCAAAAAAAGAGGTAACTATTGAACCCCTCATTTTTTATTAAATGAAGGATTAATTTTCACCTGAATCCCCTCATTTGCAAAAAGAATTCACAATAATTTCAGGTTCACAGGTGTTCACTTGATATTTTATATTTGAATGACTGAAGTCTTAAGGTCTGGGTTTCACGGTTATAAGGGCGATTGTCCGCGGTTTAAGGACGCAAAGTACACACTTGTACGGTTGAAGTTTAACATGTGAAGAGTCATGATTTTTGGATTTAAGGTTTAGCATTCAGGAGGGCATTGTTCATGACTAATAATGCTCAGGCTTAGGATTAATTCATTTCAGGGTCATGGTTATTGGTTTAAAGTTTAGGTGTATACTTCATGGTTTAGGGTGGTCAATTCTAGAGTCTTTGATTTTAGATAGATGATTTTCGGATTACTGGTTCTAGAACTTTTTGTTCAAGTTTTCTAAATTCATGCTTAATGGATTTTGAGATTTGTCACAAATGATTTAGAAATTATCACTAAGTAAACTTGTATTTGGACTACATCGTTCTTCTAGGTTACGTGGTCCATTTTGGGAAAAATTTGCATGGATTGTTTCCGCTCATGAATCTTAACTTCATGAGCGGAGTATTTACAACTTCTACATTTTTTTTTTCATCCCAACGTGTACTATTTTGAATAGGACTTATGGAATGAGGTTTCTTTGAACCGCAGGACGGGAGTCCCATTTCTTAGTTACGTGACTGGTCCATTTTGGGGAAAAGTTGCATGGATTGTTTCCGCTCATGAATCTTAACTTCATGAGCGGAGTATTTATAACTTCTACATTTTTTTTTTCATCCCAACGTGTACTATTTTGAATAGGACTTATGGAATGAGGTTTCTTTGAACTGCAGGACGGAAGTCCCATTTCTTAGTTACGTGGTCCATTTTGGGAAAAAGTTGCATGGATTGTTTCCGCTCATGAATCTTAACTTCATGAGCGGAGTATTTACAACTTCTACATTTTTTTTTTCATCCCAACGTGTACTATTTTGAATAGGACTTATGGAATCAGGTTTCTTTGAACCGCAGGATGGGAGTCCCATTTCTTAGTTACGTGGTCCATTTTGGGAAAAAATTGCATGGATTGTTTCCGCTCATGAATCTTAACTTCATGAGCAGAGTATTTACAACTTCAATCTACATTTTTTTTTTTTCATCCCAACGTGTATTATTTTGAATAGGACTTATGGAATGAGGTTTCTTTGAACCACAAGACGCCGAGAGTAACATTATATTCATTAGTTTGGGAGATTGAGGACCTCCCAAAATAATCATGTTGATCTCAACTTAAATCAACAACTCGCATTTAAAATGAGAGGTTTGATGTAAATTGACATAAAACCTTTCAATATTAGGTCAAATCTTGAAAGATTTTCTATCCGTTTAACTCGAATCGAGTTAAATTGATATAAAATCTTTCAATATTAGGTCAAATCTAAAAGGTTTTCTATCAATTTAACTCGAATCGACTTAAATTGACAAGAAAACCTTTCAATTTTAGCTGAATTGATATAATACTTTTCGTTGAGTTTTTTTTAAATAACCTCTCATTTCAATGGAAAACTCCCATTTGAATGTGTCGTCGTTTTGAGTCCCATTTTTTAGTTACGTGATCCATTTTGGGAAAAGGTGCATGGATTATTTCTGCTCATGAATCTTAACTTCATGAGCGGAGTATTACAACTTCTACCTTTTATTTAAAAACTTAAGTTAATTATCTATACAATTTGAAGGTAGTGTTTTTGTCTAATTTGAGTCAGATTTTTAGAAGTTCAATATTGCCTTCCAATTTGGTGTTTCAGTGAAAATCCTCCGCTGTCCCTCTGCCAATCCAATTTGAATGCAAGCACTTTACTTTGCTAAAGCCTCAGAATTGGAAGCCACCGAAAATTTATCATTGATTTAGGATGCAACTGAAGTTAGGCCACAATATACCCAGAAAATGCAGGACCTAAATCCGGTAGCGAGAAAAATGAATTTGATCATGAAATTGGGGTCTTCACGCTTTGCTATTCATATTTCTAATTAATAGCAATAAATATATTGAGGGAGGTGACTGTCTCAAATTTTTTTGTCTTCCAATATAATGAAAGCATCTTGCAGTTTCAGTTATCTAATAATTTGCACTCCGTTCTCATAGTCGCTTGCGGAGTTATAATATTAAAACATGGTCAACTTGCGGTGCTTAAAAACAAAAATTTCAATTTTGGGGCATAAAAAATGTTTGTTTGAAAGGTTCTATGATGGGAATAAGGACTTTGGACTTCATGTTTTCCTGGATCTAACATCGCTAAACCCTCTTATACTCTTATATTTTTAGTATCACCCTATGATTGAAGGTTTTATATATGATTTGAATCATTACATGAATTTTATTAGAATCGATTTCTATAAGAAAACACTTTATTTTTCATTTGAGAGTTTGTTTAATTTTTGGGGCATTTAGACTTTCATATTTGAAGCCTATAACTTACTAATAGAGGAGTTCAAGACATGCAAGTAACTATGACTATGAGTATAAATGGAAAAGAGAGTAACTTAATTCTCATTTATGGTAAGTTCATGGTAACTTCATTTTCACTTATGGTATCCCATTTTCAATGATGATAACTTCATTTTCACTTATGGTAAGTTAATATTCACTTATGACTTCGTTTAGGATCATGAGTGACCCGAAACCGTAGATTTCTCAGTAATGATGAGGAGGGCTGACAGTGATTTCCTCCGCCATCTCTCCCCTGACAGCGCCATGTCGACAGGGGGAGCTGGGTTTCCCTTCCCCAGTGCACACGATATCGAGTGCTCTCCCCCTTCACCCGATGTTGTGTGCAGTTGGAGAGTTCCCTTTCGTATTCCCTGTAGAGCTTGTGTTCCGCTGCGGAGTGTGTGCGAACTTGACCGGTTCATGAGTGTTTGACGCCACGATTTCGATTGTGCTTGACGGGGCGAGTTTGATTGTGCTTGACGCCGCGAGTTTGATTGTGTTTGACGCCGCGAGTGTCCAGGAGTTGTGGGCGGAGCGTTGAAGGCGGTTGCGCGTGGGGCGTCGTCATTTACGGAGGGGAAGGAGGCAATCGAATTCCGTTTCCAGTCTATGGGTGGGAGCTGTCGCTGGTGGAGACGAGCGCGTGAAATTCCTCGTTTTGGCGACCCAACATTTGCTGGTGGAGACGGGCGCGCAAGGTGGTGGAAGTTGGCGGCCAAGCATTTGCCGAAGGAGACGTTTTGTGAGCTGCGCACCGGATTTGTTGTGGCGAATGTGTGCGCGAACTTGACTCCAGAGGTGAGTTTCCTGCACATTCTTCCGCCGACGTTCATTGTTTGAGTTTTTTATTTCCATTTGCACAGACTGGCTTCATTTCTAGAGGGAGAGAACTACCGATCAAGTGCGCGGCGTTAGACAGTCTTCATAATTATACTTGAGCTCCTAATTATCCTTTCCACTTTCCAGCTCGCATCCCTTCTCGACTGAAATCCCCCATTTACATTATTATTTTGAATGTTCTCAGTTCTCGAATGATGCATGTAGTAAGACAGTCATGGCATTGCTTGTTTTCAAATCGATACTAGGCATGTTCTGCATTAATTTCCTAGTATCGTGACTTTTCGGTTTCAATTGGCCTGAATGTGTCGTCGTTGAAGGTTGCAATTTCTAGTTTTGTGCTAAATGTGATCAGGCTTGAATTATGGCAGTAAGATAGTCCAATGCATCTGGAAAATATTGTTTTGCTGTCGAAACTAGTCTTCACATTCTGTTGTACTGATTGGATCGTATGACTTTTTTTTGGCATCCGTCGATTTTTGTACAGTTGTATTGCATTCCGGACTCGGGCAAGCTGTCGGTACGATGGCAGGGACTTCAGCTCTGCGTACAGGAGGTCAAGTAGATTGGAACGCCCCGTAAGTTTCTAAATGCAACCCTCATTTCCTTTTCGTGCATGCAATGCGAAGCTTTAGAACAGTGCAATTAAAACTAGGGTGAAGGCTGTTGTTGTTGTCCTATGATTTAGGGTACTCTGCACTCTCTTTACTCTTTGTTACAAACCCTGTCGAGAGTTACGGTAGTGCAAATCAGTAGAACAATACACAGTAATAAGTATCCCACCTTATTACCGTGCTTTGAACCCCTAAACCCGTGCATCGTGGGATCCCACGATGCGCCATTTCTTAGTCAGTTGGCACTGAAAATCATCGTGAGATATCACGATAGGTTACAATTTCAAGATATTAGAGGACTGTCCATCGTGGGATCCCACGATCAAGGCTCATGGAAGAGCCTAATTATGTCCCAAGGACCGTTCTCGCTGGAGTAGAACACGCCACATCGTGGGATCCCCCGATGAAATGTCGTAGAGACTCCAAGGAAATGCAAACCAAACCTCAAGTGCAAATGAGGAAGGAACGAAATCCGACATCGTGGGACATCACGATGCATCATTGTGTGCCGCCTCATCAAACACAGACGAACAGGTGAATAGGCCTCAAAGATTACTCATCGTGGGATCTCACGATCGATGTAGACAATACCCTGTGAAAATCATTAATAGAAGGCGGCCGTGAAATATCCCGAAAGCATGACCGACATACTTCAGAGGTCATCGTGATTTCCTACGATGTCTATGCCATCGTGATATCCTACGATCTAGAAGCTCTCGTGATAGCCTTACACTCCACCGTCCAATTAGTTAGGCGATATCCCGTTCTATATTGTCCCAAAACAAGGAGTAGGCGTCATAACGACTGCTAATTAGAATGAATCACAAATGTCTTACGTCTCAAGGAAATGTCATAAAATCAACAATCGTGATATCCCATGATCGTGCTTGTAATACAAGCATATAGAGCGAATTAGCATTGCAAGACTATTGATTTTCCATCTCCCTCACTAACATCACTGTCTACAATGCTGCAGAGAACATCAATTCGATGACGGTCCGGAAGATTGTTCACCGAGGAAGCTTAGTCACTTTGTCGACTCCTGGATCCGTGACTTCAAGTACAAGGGTCCACATAAACCTGGAGCTATATTCCGATGCGACCAAAGCGTTACAGAATGGGGCCTGGTCTGGAAGGTTGACAATGACGGATCAGCTTTGATTCTTCCCTCTATCCTGAACAACGGCAAGGGACATGGAACAGGCGGTCTCAAGGTCGTGGAAGTGCAAGGACTTGACAACAAAACAGCGCTTCTTGTCATAGAAGAGAAGGTACCCCTATCCACTGAGTCCATTACCTACGGCTTCATCCTCGACTACGAGACGATGAGCATGGGACTCTGTGAGACCATGACAGCCAAGGCGCATTTGATGTGCAAGGACCCCGCGAAGCCTTCTTGGAAGTCTCAAGAAATGAAGAACCAATGGGATATCATTCAGGAAGATTTGGCTGAATCGAGTGCTGCCCCCAAGGCAGTCGAAGAGGATGCTCCCAAACCGTCACCGGCCAGGAAGACCAAGAAGAGGAAGTCAGTGGTTGGAGCTCCAGGCGATGACGATGATGTCGGACAGGGTTCAGCCGGAAAGAGGAAGAAAGCTGAGACCCCGCTTTTGCTGCACGAGGCTGTCGCTCTAGGGGAAGCAGAGATCAAGAAGATGCGACCGGAGCAAATGATGGCGATGAAGACATTGTACGAGAAATCCTTCAGTGGCTTCTACAAATGGAGAAGAAAAGCCCTTCGTGACAAAAATGGGGAGCTGATCCGCGTGAACATGAAGTGCCTGCACGAGGCATCAAAAGCACTTCTCGTATACAGGGCCATCGATCCTGAACGGCTAGACAAAGTCACGAGGAAGGCACGTATAACGCTAGAGTATGACTCAGAGAGCAGAGTGATTATAGTCCTCCCACTTAAAGTTGGCCCATACGGCCCAAATGGCGTGGTGACGCACTACGAGAAGACACCACCGAAACCAGAAATCTTTGAAGACCCGAAGACGCAATACTTCATTATTGGGGGACAGCACACTGTCAAGGCCTTCAAGAACCTGATTGATGCTAATGAAATTCCCGAGGCCGACAAAAAGCTCGCGTCTACGTTCTACATCATTCCAATCTGGACACCTAAGGTCAACCACGAAGACCTACTGCACTTCTCGCGGGCACTGAACCAGAATCTCGCTGGTGAACAGAAGGAGATGAATTTCACCAAGCAGCTCTTGTACGCAAGAACGAAATGGCGCAGTATGGGAAGTCCGCAGCCCGCCATAATGGGGAGAACTTACACGCAAGAGTATAATGTAAGATTCCAATTCATATTTATGTTGACTCTGCATCTCAATGAAACACTTAGCAGTCATCGTGGGATCCCATGATCGACTTGTACTTACAAACATAAGCAGACGAAATTGTAATGAAATCATTGTGGGTTCCACCATAGCTCCGGCAAAGCATTCTCAAATCCTCGGTGGACAGAAATAAGGTCTGTGTGATATGGTTTCTGGCTTCATTTCTAGGAATTGTATTCTGGATTCCTGTTCTTGACTTTTCGGATCAACTATCGGAATATCAATCGTGTGATTCCACGATGTCCATGTTTGTGTTCTACTTCCATTTCCTTCACAATGCCGTCATTGTAATATCCTCTAATGGTTTTCTAGTCTATCCCACACAACTGACGCTATGCCGATTTGTTTTACTGTAACTATCGATGATCGTGGGATCTCACGACTTCGTATCCCATTCACGGTGTAAACCTGATCATTGGGTACTCACTTTGACTCTGTTGTGCAGGCATTTCATCCGTGCTTGGTGACAATCTTTGCGGGTGTGAAGACTGTTGATAACTCGGAATTGCAAATACCCCTGCTCTTCCTGGAGGACGACGCCGACGTAAAGAGGTGGATCGACATTGAGGAGAAATTCATGAAAGGATATCTTCCCGATGGAACGGGCCTGGTCGATGTATGCGGGAAGTAGGAGCAAAAACCCCTAACGCAGAACGACTTCAAGACGCTCTATGGACTTCGACCGGAGGACATAAACTACCTTGCGGATCAAGTGGAAGCCAACGTCCTCTGTGTAAAGAGTTCGAGGATGACAGGTCAGAAGAGTGTCCGGTAGAATTTCAAAATCATCCCTCTCAATACCGCTGGTGCAAGATTGAGGTTGGTGAGGGCCATGAAGAACGAGCTCTTGGCACACTATACAAATCAACTGCTGCCCATGAGGAAGATGGAGTATGTACCATATCCGGAATCCACTTGGGAGAACTTCGCGACCGAGAAGGACATCGGAAGAGACGAATTAGATTTGTGGGTGAACAAGGCCATGGAAGTCCCTGCTGGGAAGAAGTGGCTGGAAGGCAGGACAAAGGGATTGAACAAGACGTTCGACCCAAAGGACCTCCCCGAATTCGTCATTAATATGTGGGAGTCGTTCTTCAAGTCCGCTGTGGAGGATGAAGTGACACAGGCGCATGTACAGGATTTCTCGAAGCACTATCTGTGCAAAATGATGGACGAGAGAACCTGGGATATCAGCAAAACTTTGTCGGCCCCAGACGTCAAGGCATGGCGGGGAAAGAAGAAGCGTCACCTTTACATCTGGTTCATGTTTGAGGAGGCATCCTATGGATCCCGTACGAAGATGCTGGAGTTTGGAAAACTGAACAGACTCTTCAATGCTCTGGAGTTCTACGACCCTAAGGACAAGACTGTCTCACCGCAGGCTGGCGCCGTCCTCATCACAGATGCCGAGGGATTCCACACTATTGCGAGCTATCTCGATAAAAGAGATGAGGAGATGAGAGCAAGGTTGTGGGACTGGCACGTTGTGACTTACATGGCTGGGCCGGACGACTTCTTCCCTATGTCACCGGCTGGGGAGGGGTTCAACGTCTTTCTCGTCTTCATCTTCGAGCACATCCCTCACGGAACCAAGCACGATTCCTTCAAAGCCTACTTCCCTGGACTAACTGATCTGAAGCAAACTTACAGATCACAAGACATGAAGGATGTCCACCCGTATTGGCGACGACCGCATGTGCCGTACCTGAAGATCAAGACGGCGGAGGAGATATTTAAAGGACTCGCATACACCGACCTTGTCCTCGTGAATGTCAACGGCGATCCCGAGTTCACCTACCTGGGACTGGTAAGGTCTTGGGCTCCACAATCTTCCTTTCATTTCGAGCAACGCAATGTTTTGGTCCTGCCAGTTCCAGGCACACTAACAACTGATTGGTGTATTTCAGAATTTAGGAGGTGTTCAAGTGCTAAAGGTAGTGCATTCCGCTGAAGCTGTGACGGCAAGTGAGGTCTTTGCCAAACAGATTTGGGACGACAAGGAAGCACCCGCGGCAGCTCCTCCAGTTCCAGAAGGCACCGGCGAGGCCGAGGATCAACCGGACATGGAGGCTGATAATGACGAAATCAACCCATCCGATCCTCTAGATTGCCATGACAAGCATGAGGACAATATAGTGAATGAGGTCATCGACGAATCCCATGAACGTACAGGAACAAGGTCGGTTGATCACAACGAGGTTAGTGTGCGTTAATTGCTGAACCATTGTGAGATCCCCTGATCTTGGGAAGCTCACATTAGTGATTTCTGGTGTTTGATTGGGATTCTAAATGTCCAAGTGATTTGTTTTTGGATTCGATGCAGGAGGAAGATGCGCCTTCAAGAACTCCCGCAGGACGGTCGGAGGACGTAAACGTCACTGACCCCAACGTTCAGTCGCCTCCAACGGATCCAAGCAATATGGTGGAGCAACAGGAGCATCATTCTGAACCGCCAGCACCAAGTCGGCTGGGAGATATAGCCAAGCAGCCAAAAAAAGCTCCTCAGCCGGAAGGAGCTGGACGACAAGTGCATTTCCTGTCTGACAGTTCAACAGGCGATGAGGTTACAGGGTCTCCGCTCGAGAACCCGAGGACATCCAGAAGGAAGACTGGAAGTAATCTGGCCAAGTATCTTGGCTGTGGAAGAAATACTGCTGGGAAGAAGGCTGCGAAGCAACGACGGCAAGGTAGTGCAGCCGCAGTGCAGACGTGGAAGGTGGTCAGTCCCAAAGCAAATCCGAACAGGGATGTCGCCGAGGCGGAACAAGATCCGCAGATGTCAACTGGGATTGTGAATCCCGAAGCATCACACGCGGCAGGCATACTTCTGACATGTGCTTGCCGGCCGTCAACTCTGGAGACTGTCGATTTAGGCGTTCCCGACGAGGAGGTGCCGCAGAGAGCTAGTGGCGATGGAGTTATCAGGAATGTGCCCGATGGGACAGAACCTGCCCGAGGGATGAATCAGACGGAGGTCAAAAGAATTCCAGGTCCATCAGGGGATCCCACGATGAACACAAGGACTGTGTTGGACATAGTGAAGGGTTTGGAAAACTCAGATGAAAGCACCGGCCGCCAATCAACTGAAGGGTGCCGAGATCTTACTCTTGGTGGAGACCTCCCGGGGATTGACGCCAGCAGACTTGAGTTGGAGGTTTCCGCGACAGATGCCTCTGCACCAGGCTCTGGAAACCGTGATAAGGGGGCTCGGGCGAGCACACAGGCATCGTGGGATCCCCTGATCGTCCAGGAAACGGAGGTCGTCATGGCGCAGGTTGATCAGGTAGCTGGCGAGGATATTGACGGACATCTGGTAGGGTTAGAAACTTCTACATCGGGGGATATCACGATGGTCGCTTCGCGAGGTCTCCTGCTCACGGGAATAACGGTGGACAAACAGGAGGACACCCTCGTTGACTTGGTACCCATGAGTCTGAGATTCAGACCGAAGGTGACTGTGGATATTGCTTTTGTCGCCTCCACTGTTGCACTGGCGGTGTCAAGTGAAGTGGCTCCTGGAAACGGTGAGGGAATTAACGAAGAAGTGCTGGAGGCCTTACCATATGAGGCCGCAGACATAATGAAATTGTGCGTCGTGGATGCGGTCAAATCACTTGCTGAATCTCCGAGTAATGATTTAATTGCGTTCGATTTCATCGACCCTAAGGATCCTTTTCGAAAGACAAAACAGCATACGCAAGCCGTAAGGCGAGCGCACCGATTCCTGTACAAACCATTGTTTAACTGAGCATTTCAGAATGGGCCGCGTGCAGGACTGGAAGGAGGAGATCCAATGGATCAACTATTCAACGAGGAAGGCGATGAGGAAGAGCAAGAGAGCGACGACGACATGGAAGAGGGGAAGGGGCCAATTTTTGGCGACGATAGGGGGAAAGAGGAAAATCGCGGCGACGAGAGGGGGAAAGGGCCAATGGTTCAGGACGAGATAGGAAATCGGCAACGGGACGGTGATGAGGGCAAGAAAGCATTTCAGGGTGTCGACAAGAGCAAAGAAGGGCCTCCCCGAAAATACATCCGACCCCGGATTCCAGGTAAGAAGTTAACCATTTTTTATAATGCTTATACTTGAGAACGGATTCTTAACTGGACTCTAACGCGCTGTTTGTCGGATTTTCAGCAGGTTGTCGAGTCACTGAAGTCTCTCGTGAAGAGGTGCGGAAGCCGTTGAATAAGGTAGAACCGCGGCCATATTTTGTGATCTTTGACCTGAATGGAGTTCTAGTTCACAAGACTTTCGATGATCGTAATAGACGTCGCTATGCTGTGCGACCGAGTTGCCCACACTTCCTGGACTGGGTGCATAGGACTATTAAGCTCGCATTCTGGAGCAGTATAACAAAACAGAATGCGACATTCGCTTTGAACCAGATGCTGTCCGGGGCGGTTGTGAAGCCGAAGGATGTGCCTGTTCTCACGCAGGAGGACTGCACACTCTCGTCTTACAGAGACCGTCGTCGTCTGGACAGGCCTTACTTTCTAAAGGATCTGTCACACTTCGCCCGTAAGCTGAATTTGCCGACACAGGAAAATATTCTACTCATCGATGACGACCCATTAAAGAACCTCCAGAACGACTGTCATAGCGCCATCTTCCCCAGAACTTGGGATGGTGACATGAAAGATGATGACTTAATGGGGAAGCTGTTTCTTTATCTCAACCAACTTTTCAAGTCACAGGAAGCTGTCCTAGCGTATGTTAGAGCCCACCCGCTTCCTCATGGTCAGAATCCGGAGATCCCGTTGACCAAACCGGGGTGTGACATATTGAAGGGTGTAATTTAGATGTGGTTATTCTTCTGCGTGGGACTGGATCCGGAGATATCACGATCTCATTCTATCATACTTCATTACTTACTGTTTAATACTCTTGAACTCACTGTGAATTTTGTAAATGCATTTTTTAAATACTTGACTTTCCCATTTCTTAAGAGTCATTTTAAATTTTACTCATTTTGTAAGGCACATTGTAAATATTATTGTATGTTTATATATGAAATCCATTTGTGAGTTAGAGTTATGATTTCAATTGGATAATTTTGACCTCCGTAATTATCGTCGTGCGTGAATATACTAAAATGTGTTTGTATAGTATGCAAGTTCATTTCCTGTCGTGAGATCTCACGATGGACTGTAGGGGCAATTTTAACTGACATGTGTTGTCGTACTCATTGTGCACAGCGTCAGTCTCTCTTCTTCTTTTTGTTAAATCGCATATCATGTTGCTGGGGATAATGAAATTGTATTTAACTCTGAAGTATTTTATTTCTGTTTCTCCAAAACAACTGATGGATCATTGCATTTAGAATGGTAAGCAAGATTGAAGCCATGACATATGGCATTAAGAAATTAAAGCAAGTAAAGAGATAAATGAAGAGAATGGAGCAAAGAGAAACATGAAGACTAAGTGAAGGAGCAGAGTGGGGGACCTACACTCCAGCAATCCCCATCACGTCTAAAGACGATGGTAAGGTCCCATCATGTCTCGCGAAGATGGGGGAATGCTGGGAAGCGGTATCTTCAGTAGATTTTATTAGTGTAGGCCTCATAATGTTCAGCTGCTTAGTTCAATCAGGAAATCACACGATCTTCCCTCTTGCCGTCCAAGGAATTTAATGGATCACCATGTGCATGTCCGATAGTACAAACAATTGTGCGTCTTTCGTCCCTGTAATGTCCTCCATTTTGGTTTATGTAATAGGGGATGATAGTTGTAGTTGTGCTTATGCAATTTGTTGGGCGTGTTCCTCCTATTGTCAGCAAGACTTCACCCTAAAACCGCTGAAGTCTTGAGTTGAATTTGTTTACGTAATCTTCTCTCTATGGCTTGATTGGGAGATCTCATGGTCGTGTGACTTTGCCTCTAATGGATACTCTGAACTTTGCAATTCTTTCGCTGCAATGTAATGCAGATCCTTCTTTTCTTTTGTATTAATTTTTGGATCTCATATTATTTATGCCTAATTCCACTTTCTGTGTTTAAAAGAATCATTTATCTGCATGCCTCACTAGTCTTGCATTTTTGGACTGCAGTCACATTCTATACGTAATATTAACTTTCCTAAGCTCATCTGCAAATGAGATTTTCACTTGATGTTCTCTTTTCTAATCCGCCAGTTCTATTCGGTACGCGGTTCTGTAGTAATGCATATTCATCGTGATATCTCACGATCATTCGACGTCTTCTTCTGTCTTTACATCATTTCTGTGTGCTAAGATGTACTTGGTCTTTGCAGAAGGCGATGCTCCTTGTACTGACTGGGGATCTCTGCGTTAAGGGCGGTGTGGAGGATCTTCCACAGAATATACAAATACGGGCTGGCTTCCACGATCTTCTGCGATATCTTGTTGAAGAAACTCACTGTGGCTTGTGGGCGGCAGTGCAACCTTCGGCATTAGCTGTTCTCCTTCGACGTATTCTACCGCTGGAGATTCTTTCAAGGTTCCTTTTCTTTTCTGGATCCGACAATCCACGCAAGAACCAACTGTATCCGCGGCGTCATGCACTACTGAGGACTTTTTCAAGTAATCCTCGGACGCGCAGGGTACTCTTGAATGACACTGTCGTAATGCTTGTTCTCGATCCTCTGAATTGGGCACGTCCGCATTTACTTCAACCGGCGTTGCATGTGAAGGATGATGTAGATACTTCAGATTGGCAATGTGCGCACGTTATAGGACCGCGCTTTGATTGGTCGTGGTCCCAGAAATAAGCATAGGTTCACATGGAACTAGTGGCACTTATTTGATTGGCACCCATTCGATTTGAATGGCACGTATTTGTTGCATCCAAATGATTATAAAGTCCTTTTCGCTTGTTATCACTTGGGTTGTGCACAATCATTGCTTTGGCTGTTTTGTATTGTGTTTTCAAGTAGTGGGTTCGCCCTATTCGTTTCACCAAAAAGTAAAAGATGATTATGAATTGGTGAATCCACCTTCTGTATTTTACTGTTATTACAACTTATCAAATGTCCGTAACTGCATGAATGTTTTGCCTCATCACATCTTTCTTCTTGGGTAATGCTCTGCGAAATATGTCGTGACATCTCCCGATCTGTAACGTCGCATATTTAAAGCCAACCCTAAATACGAATGCATCAATTTGTTCCTACACTTTAAATTCAAAAGGGATACAATTCCACTGCATCAACAATCTCCCGATGACTCCACATCCTAAGGCAGTTTAAGCCTCCATCGAAAGGCATTGCGGCCTCAGTTTACATAAGATCAGGATATCCTACGATGCCCTAAACCTTCACAAAGTCCAGAATTCCCGCTAAAGTCCAGAAGTAGTTAAATGTGGCATTTGTTTATTCACTAAAAATTAACCTCCCATTTCTTTAATTGTTTATGCAAGTACCAAAAGCTGAAACAAAGTCATTGGAGGCTACTTGCAACCCCATTATTGTAAGGAATATAGGTCTTATTGAATTTTGTGAATGATTCATTGTGGTATATATATTTTGTATTAGTGACTAGTAAATGTCAATGAAGAGAGTTCCTTTCCTTCTTACATTCTCCCTTTCTAATATGATTATCTCTTGTATATCTCTAAAATCATATATATTCATTTTTAACTACATAGAGTCTTTTTCAAAATATGACTTTGTATTTTTCAAAATACAACTGCAATTAGTCATAAACTACCAATGACATCCATATGAACTATCACATCAACCAAAATACAGTATGACTCATAAAAGTCATATTTCATATTAGTAAAATATGACTCACAAGAGTCATATTCCACATCTACAAAAAATATGACTGTACAAAGTCATATGCCACATTACCCAAAATATGACTAACCGCAATCATATGCCACATGAGCCAAAATATGACTGACTACAGTCATATTCCTCGTCAGCCAAAAAAATGACTAAATGGAATCACATGCCACGTAGGATTTATTTTTATTTGCCCGGGCAACTCAAAAAAAGTCAAGCCCTCAAAGATAGTCAAAGTATACGCCTTGTTAGCAAAATACGGCTAATTATAGATAATTATACCCTCCAAAAAATATGACTGCCAATATGACTGATGTCCGAAGCAACTCATTGGTAATGACTCATGTCAGTCATGTTGCAGTCATCTACAGTGATTTCTGCGACCAGTCATATTTTTTGATTTTCCGACTCATTGCAATCATATTTTGCAGTCATAAAACATTGGTTTTGTTGTAGTGGTGTAACTCCAGTGGGCTTTGCATGTAACTTGCAACCACAAAACAAAGCTCCATCGACTAGTCAGAAACTGTGGTTTGGGACAAGGGACGCCTGCATGCCAGCAATAAGTCACTTTCCCAAAACTACAATCAGACCGCTTGCATGCGGTGACGCTTATGGATGTAATCGCTTCTTGTTCAACGAAGCCATACATGTTTTAATTGAACTTGCAGAATGCAGCATTTTTGGAAGACTGAGACTCTCTTCAGTCTCATGCACGTACTTAGCGATGTCCGATCAACAGTCATGATCTCCTCGATGTCTGATCAACGTAGTGGTGTAGGTCTTGCCAATTCAGTCACCAAGGTGTTGTCAGTTCAGTCCATGAGAGTGCATATGGGCTTTTAATTTACTTGTGTTTGGAATGCCGATGTTGTGGCTGGTGAGGTCTCCGATGTACTGCTGCGAATGTCGACGATGTTGCTGCTGGTGAAGTCTCTGATGTACTACTGTTGGTCGATGATGTTGTTGCTATGGTCTCCAATCTAGTGCTCTCAATGTCAACTGCTGATCTCTCCGATCTAGTACTGGGTAGGTCGACAATGTTGCTGCTGAATTGTCCAATCCTACGCTCGGAATGGTGACGCTGCTATGGTCAGATCTCGGATGGTGTACAAGACAGAAAGCATCCAAATACAAAGCTGTGCAAAAGGCCAATGCCTTGAACAATCATGTGCACAATACAGGCTTCGTAAATCACAATTGGAATTGAAACAGATGTGAGCGCATGAATCATGAGAATGCACGTCAATGCCAGGAGGTGTAATTTCATAGAAATGGATAATAAGAATTCCAAACTTAATACTTGTCTACAATTGTGATTAGCAAAACTAAACATGTTTATGCACCCTCATATGGTGGTATTGACCAAGTAGCATTCATTATCCGCGCCGCTGCATCCATGCACCATTTGGAATAGACAATCATTGCAACCATCTTGGTACTTCATCATGAGCAATGTGCATCCTACACTTGTAACCCAATTGACACTTTTCCATTTGTGGTGGCCAAGAAACCATCAATTGCAGTGCTAAAATTCGACCACGTCAACAACTATCATCACCGATCTATTTTGTTTGGTAAACCACCCTGACAATGCCTAAATCCATCCACTATCCCTTGAAATTAGTGTCCACCAAATCCCATCGCCGTCTGATGCATCTACTATATGATTTACAACATTAACTTCATAACTTGGAGGTCTGTAAAGCACGGTGAAAGGGCCTTATATAGGGTGCGGCATTGGGAACCAAACGGAAATGGGTTTGCCTACCTTAGAGCGCATTGGGCTAAGCTAGGTGGCACATCATGAAGCGACTTGTCAATATTAAATGTTTATGCCTTAACTCCTAAAGCCCCGAGGGTGTTTTCTACCCAAAACCACTCAAAACTACTACTTCTGTTGTATTCACTTAAGAAAACCAATTTTTTGTTTTTGGAAATTTAACCATAGGAACTTGTACTTAACTTGTCTGAGATCATGCAGTAAAAATTTCATCAAATTTGACGATACGGATTGGAAGATATTAGCATTCAAAGTTGAACAAAAAGTTTTTTTTCAAGAAGATGCTTAAATTGCCCGAAAAACTAAGATTGTCCATAATTTTCTCATCCCTAGTCCAAATAGAATGAATCAAAGCTTCATGTATAGGTAAAAACATAATATTGTAGGAAAAAAATTCAAAAAATTTATTTTGACTTTTTGTAGTTTTTTTTGGGCTGCCCAAGAATCTCCATTTCTTGCTCATTGTGCCATAACTTTTTCATCCAACATCCGATTGAAACAAAAAATGTATATCCACAAAGCTCTTGCAAAGCTACACAACCTCAAAAAATCTCAAAAAAATTCACTTCAAATTGAGACAATAGGAACCTACTTGGACCCAAATTGTCCCCCAAAGGGACAAGCGAGGCTTTAGGGGTTAACATCAGCTCAGGAACGTATTGAGTTGTGGACTAAATTATTGGCTAGCCTGGACAAAGATTGTAAGTGGCTTCTATGTGGGGATTGGAAATTTGTAGAACATAGGACTTACAAGTCTAACATGTGCGGTAAGTTAATTTTTCCAATAGAATAGTGAGCCTTTAGCCAACTCATTGAGGCTTTATATGTAGAGGATAAGTTCCCCAATACAAGCCCCCTTAAATTCACGTAGGACTATAAGAGGCGGGACGGACTAAGAATTTTGGCCAACTTGGATCATATTTATTCTTTCCAGATGGATGGAAGTCGGCCCTACCCAACTTTGAAATATTTCACCAAAGGGGTTAGCAATCACTCTGATCATTTTCGAGTTTGGGATAATTATACCCTTCAATCCGCAGCATCTCAAAAATCTACATATAAGATGAGTGCAGGATATTTGGAGGATGCTGAAGTTAGAAGCAAAATTTTCTATATATAGACTAGCATTCTAAAGGGCGGGTTCTTTGGAAAACTTTGTAAAGTAGTAAAGTACTACAAAGAATATTGCTTGAGGGCTACCAAAACTAATAGAATGGAAGAAGCCCACCTAAAGATGCAATTTTCGGAAGCAATGGAAGCGTTGCATGAGCTAGGAGCCTAGGAGTCAAGACATCCAGAACCGTCTCCGTCTTAGTGACATTGGTGAGAAGCTTGGAGAGGTAGAAAAGCATCACATAGAAGGTCTCAACGTCAGTATTAGGATTAGATGGAAGTGAGTGGCAATGCATGTTCCAAAGATTTCTTCTAAGCTCACAAAGACCGAAGCAACGGGGCCAAGATCACGGAGTTGGAAGATGGTATTGGCCTTATGCAAACAGACCAAGGTGAACTAGAGAAAGTTTGCTCAAAGTCTTATTCCAACTTATACATGATAAGCCCCCCTCCAAGCACAAGAAGACAATAAGGTATTGTGCCTTGATGTGATTTCCAATCAACTGTCGGATTCCATGAAATTGTCTCTCATGGCTCCTATTAGCCTACTAGAATTAGAAGAAGTTCTCAAATGCATGGACCCGAGCAAAGCATTGGGGCCCGGATGGGGTCATCATGATTTTTTTTTAGAATTATTGGGCAATCATTAAGGAGGATTACTTTCCAATGATATCCAATGCAATACAGAACAAGTCTATGCCACTAGAAGTTATGAACAGTCTCATCTCCCTTCTCCACAAGGGTGGTAACAAACACAAATTGACCAATCGGCACTTGATTACACTTTTGAATGTAGCATATAAGATCTATAATAAGGTCTTACAACTCCATTTGCAACATGTGCTCATGGAAATCATTTCACCCGATCAGTCGACATTCCTACCTATATGCTTCATCTTTGACAATATTCTTTTGACTTATAAATCGTTAGACTGGGTTGAACACTCAAGCAACCACTTTTGTTCTTTAAATTGAACTTCACCAAGGCCTATGATATGGTGGATCATGGGTTTCTTTTGAGGGCAATGTTAGCAATGGGCATCCCTCAACATTTTGTGAATATGACAATGTTGCTTTTCTAAAGGACTTTTGCCTCAATAAAAGTCAGTGGTGCCCCATCGACAAAATTCTCCATCCAGAGGGGTGTGAGGCAAGGATATCTCATAATCACAGAAGTGTTGAATTCTATGATCAAATTGGGTGTAGAGGCCGGTACGATTAATGGAATCACTTTGCCCCTAGAAAACAGTCAAAAAGTAATGGCTCAATATGCCAATGACGCTTCATTCACTTTGCTAGGCAAGGAAGGTCCAATTCTAATAACTATTGCTACTCTGAACAGGTTTTGTGAAGGCTTGGGTTTAATCCTCAACTGGGACAATTTTTTTGGGTATTGGAAGTCCCTGGATCATCAAGGACGCCCTCCATGGATGGACTAGCTAAAAATGAAATGGATGGTGGATGGTGATATTGGCAAGCTGTTGGGATCTATATTTTGTTTCTCAATTAGCTCTAAGGACGTCGACACCTTTGTACTTAACAAAATACAAAAAAACTTGCATTTTTGGTGTATGGCTAAGATCATCCCTACATGAAGGATTATAGTTGTCAATCATGTACTATTATCTTCACTCTACTTCTTCATTGCCATTTGGAGTGGGACATAAGTAGGGGTTCTCAAATCTCAAGTGCAAGGACGGAGCTATGAATTATATGTGGTCAGGGTCTCTACACCGTTTCCAAGCAAAGGTGGCTTAGATACAGTGTTGCCAAAACAGAGAAGCTGGAGGAATTGAGCTTATTAATCCAACCGACACATTCACCTCCCTCATGGCTAAATGGATTTTGAAGGCGTGTAAGCCCAATCTTTCCAACCTCCATTGTACTCTTGCGCTACTCTCTCCATACAGCAAGGGGAATTGGATGTCAAGCTTGGAATTTTTCACTATACAACGCCTTCAAGTGAAGCAAAGATTTAAGATTTAGAATCGAGTTGGGGAAGCATGAAAAAAATCGGTGGGGAATATCGTAGTGGTTCCCACTTTACTCTCCAAGGAGGTGTAAAACAAATCCTTGTGGTGGTTGGATCTCTCCTTATAAATTGGACCCGGATTTATGAGAGCACAAGTGTCCAAGCTACCTAAAGCACGCTTATGCACAATGAGGGATGCATGGACAAGATAGAGGTTCCTCACGAGTGGGGAAGCCGGAGGATGTTTTGGTCTACTTGAAATGGAGTAAGGAGCACAGGATGCCCACATCAAGTCTCTTCACCAATTCATCGCATTTGGGAATCCCTAACCAACGACTTTCCTCTACTTGAGGAAGGAGAATGGGTGGGATGTTTTTGCTCTAATCTAGACACTGCTCCTTTGTTTGTGATCCAAGTAGAGCAACATTCCGGGATCAAGATAGGGGGCACCTTTGTGAACGATCCATACCTAGGAATGGAAGGCTTATGGAGGTGCGACCTCAATAAAGAACTCTTGCTATTTCGTGGCCTCCAACCACCCAACTTGAAAGCAGTGGTCATAATTTTATATGCCTTGAGGTCTTCCATAAGGTCTGAGTGGCAAGCATTATCTGCAGACCAAAGAAAACCGTAACTTGGTTGTACTATGGGAGACTAGACTAGTTGAGCTGGGACCCTCATAGACTTACTTAGCATGGGAAACAAGGCCCAATTTCTCTTCTTGATTTAATGCAAAATTGGGACAAGACTTTTTGCAGGCTAAACATGTGGTGCCTAATGTCATTGAGAGGAAGTGGCAAGGTATTTTGTCCCTCTCACACCACTTACGTTGGACTATCGTTTAGGCTAAACAACGCACACCCAAAGAAGTAGGGTTCCTATGGCTCATTTGGCACCAAACTGTAGCGGTCAAAGTATAGAGAGGGTGAATTCATCACGCCATTGATATTGATTGCTCCATCTGCCCTCTCAAGACTCATGAGCTTATGCTTCACAGATTTTGGAAATGTCCCTCTATCCAGTAGGCCTAGCAATGGGGGTATCCATATCTTAAATATGCTTATTTTAGGGCGAGATGCTTCTGGCCCTTGGAGACCTCTCACTTGGAAACAAGAGATTTTTTCAGATAGAATCCCTAGCAAGTTCAAGGCGGTTAGCAACATCTAGGTTGCTCTTCGCTTGGTTGTTTTTTGAACCTTCTAGATTGAACGTAACAATGTGGCATTCAATGGTATGCATTGGAAGCTAATCAAATTCATGCAATACATCTAACTTGGATTTGATTGATTACAAGCGCGCCAAATGGAATTTGGTGTACGAATTGAAGGATAGACACCATGTTTGTTGGGAGTTGGCTTAAGGGCAGTTTGAGTCGAAATGGACACGGCATGGCATTTTTTCTAACATTGTGGATGATTGTCCTAGATGGGCGCTCTCCAGCCCATAGACCAGTTTCATGTACCAACCGCCATAGGTGGTTGGTGTTGTGGCGGGGCAGCCCCACCCCGCTATTTGGCACTTGCTTTGTACTCTATATTAGGTTGTTTGGTTACTTGCCCCTCTCATGCCGCTTGCGGCTGAGTTTCTGTGTACCATTTTTTCTTGCAGTAAAGATTTCCTTTGCTTATATCAAAAAAAGAAAAAGAAAAAGAAAAAGATTATATTCTTCATTGCAAATGAGTCAAGCAAGTCTACTTTCCAAATTAGATGATAAAATGTTTTCTTCTATTCTTGAGGCCTCTCTAAAATCATCCAAAGGGCCTTTCAAGAATTTTATGGTTAATAAATTTTAATATTTTATTATTTTAATTTTTCAAAACTTTAAATTCAGCTTATAATATTACAAAAGAAGAGGATCTAACCTAATGGGATGGACTTCAAACAATCATGATCTAACGCTTTCTAGATGAGATGATGGAGATCAAAGGGTTATAGACTAAGTGCATTGTAGATGAAAGGACACACAAAAAATAATAGACTTGTAGTGGTTATTATTGTAAATGGATAGATATGAAAATGATGGGATTAAAATGCATTCACAATATAAGGATAAATTAGACAATTGAAAAGACATCAAACACTTGTGGCGGTGGAGTTTAAACACATTGTGGTGAAAGGATAGACAAGATGGGGGGCAAAATTAATAGCTAGAAAGTCTAAATACATTATGATGGAAGGATTTTAGCTTCAATTATAGAACCATAGGCCCATAGTTGTGTAGCTTCCAAATTTCATATTTTATTTTAAGCAAGATCCATGGTTGCTCAAAAATTAGCAAATAGATTGTATATACATTAATGCATAAACCATCTTTGACCTAAATTTCATCGGAATTTGAAAATGACAAATTTTGATGAAATATTCTATTTGCCAATGTTTTTAGTCCTATAATCTAATGATATTCAATTTTTTTAATGAATAAGTTTGTTGTATGAAGATTAATTGACAAAATAAGATTTGAAGATTGAATCATTTTTATAAAAGAATGAACAGTCATTTAGAATTAAATTGAAGTATACAAATAAAACATTTGATCTTATAAAACATCATAGACAATTGTACAAAGTTAAAATAATGAAATTATTTTTAGTATTGAGTAAAACAATTGATTTTATATTTTGCATTTGAACACTTTTTTTTTTTCTTTTGACACAAGTACAAGCTTTAATTCACTACAAAGAAGGTATACCTTTCAAGTAGACAAATCCACCAAG
Organism: Antitrichia curtipendula; assembly: GCA_951230915.1. Taxonomy (NCBI): domain Eukaryota; kingdom Viridiplantae; phylum Streptophyta; class Bryopsida; order Hypnales; family Leucodontaceae; genus Antitrichia; species Antitrichia curtipendula. Next base: position 27,776,708 of record OX579635.1, read on the forward strand.
CAAAAGAGTAACATTTGGTCACTTTGAACTCATTCTTCAAAAGAAGTTTTATAGATTAAACATACAACTTTGACAAGAGTGTTTTGTAACAAATGATAATATGTTTATATTACACAAAAGATTGAGTCAGCAATTGCTAATTTATAAATGAAAATTATGTGTCAAAAATTTTGATAATTATATTTTGTTACAATGTCATAATTGAAATATAAACCACATGATAAATTAATTGACACTTTAGTTCTGAATCATGATAAAAGGTCAAATACAAAATTGATTTGTTATAAGTGTAATTTATCTTAGATACATGGTCATTATTCTTCAAAAATTTCAAAGTAATTGAGTTCTTTTACTTGTTTTGGTATTATTGGACATGGTTAAATGATTTTTTTAATATTTAAAAATCAAATATATTACAAGGAACCAAAAATGGAAGGCTCTAAATTTCTAATTGTATTACTGTCTGTATCTACAATGCTTTTAGTAAATGTAAATGCTAAAGTAGAACAACTTTATTCATCATGTCACACTGGAAAAGGCAATGTCCAACTATATAATTGTGGCAGAGAATTTGACCTTGATAACGACAAACTTGCAGAGTTGGAATCCCATACTACTCCAACAAGGTAGGTGATGCTATCTAAATTCCTTAAATTTTTTATTCTTCTAGCTCATATATACAAAAAAAAACATTCTATATAGATCTATTTATGAAGAATAGTCATGATCACTCATTCAAAAAATTTATGGCTTATTTTTTACTAAGGTGCAACAAAGCCTTTTTGAAAAGAGCCATGCATCTGAATCAATATCTTATATTTTGAACATCAATTGTAGTTTGAGTATGTAGAAAATTGATGTAAATAATAAACTTAGGGTTAGAAAAAGAAGGTTGTAAATCATGAAAAAAAATTATTCTTTTTATTTCATTTTTTCTTTCAAAACAATGTAAAATAAAAATAAAATTACATGATTTCTCTAGAGGTATTTTGAAAATAAGATGTAAAAAAATTTTGATTAAAGAAAAATATTTTGTAATGTTATAATTATAGGATTATTTTCTAAATCACTTATAATGTTTTAGTAATATTAAAAAAATTCTAATTTTGAATTATATATATATATATATATATATATATATATATATTTGATTTTAAAAAAATTAAATTTATTTATTCAATATATAATGGTATAAAAGTATTTAAAATGATTTTTTGAAAAATAATACAATTGTATAGGTCCATATAAAGCAATTTTGACAAATATATATTTATTTATTTATTTAGCTAAATTCTCTTATATTTATAATAAAGGCACCTAAAAACACTTTCAATATCAAAACTACATTATGCTATAATCTTCAAGTCAAGTTTCACCAAGATACATATGAATTTGACATATATAGTTTGAAATTGTAATATGTAGTTTAATTAAATTATAAAACTCTAAATGGCTTTGAAAGGAAGAGAAATGTACTAGAATTGATGAACTTTCATTCAACTTGAATTATAAGATTTGGACCTTTGATATGAAAGTCATAAATTTGGACTTTGTACTTTACAAATATTGAATTTTTAGATCTAAAGGCACATATAATTATGTCGTAAAATATGAAATACTTAGACCCTATATTTTTGTAAAGTATAAATGTGTTCTTTTTTTAATGACTTTGTGTCTATGCTTTGTTTTGTAGATACATTTTGAAGTTAAAAAACAATGCAACTTCAACTAAAGTGAATGAAATTTGTTCTAAAGCTGAATTAAATAATGGTTCTTACTCTGGATATTGTGTTCATAAGTAAGTTGGGCTATTTCAACTTAAGGTTTTTATTCAAATATATATAATTAAAAAACTTCACCTTTGCTTTAAATTAATAAAAATGTGCTTAGTTTAATTAGAATTTGTAATTAATATTAATGTTGATTTCTATAAAATCTCTTTTCATAGAATTTTATTATTTCTATAAGTTCAAAAAAATTAAATTAAATGTTATTTTTTTTAATATTAATCATTATATATATATATATATATATAAATATATAAAAATTGGTTTATTGAATCTATACATTATATGGCTACATCAAAGGCATTATCCATTAAGTCTTGAATATTTGTGCTCAGTTTTTGTAACGTAGCAAACACAATTAGACATGAAGTGCAACATTTGAGAATTTTGACAATATTATATTTGATAAATTTTAGACTAGTATGCAAAAGGTATGCAAAAGGTAGTGTAATAAGAGAAATTGACTAAGAATTTTTAATTTTTTCTTAAAATATTTCATTTTAAAATATATTGTATGTCTATTTTATTTATTAAATTTTGGCAATATAAAATTTTAGAAAATAAAACCCCTAAAAGACCAAACAACATTTTTTGGAAACATAGAAAATTTGGGCAACTTACAAAGAATGGAATTTTCATTTTTTTTCTTTTAAATTTTCACACAATATGTGGTCTAGGAATAGCCAAATAGCTTTAAGGCACAACAATTTGGTAACTTTTGAGTGCATGGTTTAAAAGTTATTGTATAACATATTATTTTTTCTCAATCCGGGTAGCCAGAGTAGCTAAAAAAATCATTTTTTAATGAAAAAGAAACTAAAATTGGTTCTCTAGATTTATTTATACGTGTAAAGCTTTGAATTATTCTATTTTAATTAATAAGATGAAAGTTATGAGGAGTTTTAGTTTGTAGGTAGTTATAGAATCTCTATTCTATAATGAATTTTCAATTCCTTTATTTAATTCAATTTTTAATATTTTGGAAATAAAATAAAAGCATAGGATTTAGATTGTTTATTACAACATTATAACTATTGGAATTGACATTATTCAATTCTATCACTGGATTCTTAACAATTCAGTATTTAAAATCATTATCTACTTCTTTCTACTTACTATTTTTTTCAAGGATAAATATGAAATATTTTTTGTTTAAAATTTTTTGTATGTTTTTCCAGTTTATTTCTTCAATATATTATGGAGAGTTGCAAGTTGTAGGACCTACACATTTCAAGGGAAAATGTTTAAAACATGAAATCTAACTATTTGAAAAGAATTGACAATACTTCTTTTTGGAAACCCAAGCATCATGATCTTGCAATTGGTAAGGTTTTTAATTCTAAAATTTTAGAAGGGTGTACTCTAATAAGTTAAATAAAAGATCCTATGGTTGGATTTACTAAATAAATAAATATAGATGAAGATTTTAGCCTTGATTTTAGGACTTGTATTTTAGCCTTGATTTGAAGACTTGTATTTTGAAGCAGTTTTGACATCAAAGAACTTTAGGGGTTAAGAAAAACTAACCAAACAATTTTTCATTTGTTCTTAAAAAAATTTATTTAAAAAGTATATTATAAACATTATTATTATTTAAGTTTTAAATATAACTTTAAATTATTATAACTCTATTTTAAACTTTTTTTTAAAGATTGATTCAATGGGGGCATAACAATGTGTTTGCATTTTCATTACTTTAATTTAGATCAATCGTAGTTTATAGTCCACTTATTAGAGACCGTTTATTATTGTTACAATTGCAATAACCTTAACTCCAGCCTAAATGCCTAAGCCTTTTGAAGTATATTTTTCCTATGAAAAATGTACATGAACTCATAGTTATCCCAATGAAATAAATTGTTTTCTTTTCAAACTCTAACTGTATAGATGTTTAAAGAACTTGCTTATTAGTAAGCATACCAATTTTGAGTGCAAAATTGCATAGGAATTGTGAGATTATAAGAAGAGAATGTATATTTTTTATTTTTAGTATGTTGCTCCTCCCTACAATGTTTCAAAAATTTGTACATAAGAGTTTTTTGGAATTGGAGCTAACATGAACAACTGCAAATAGTGCTAGCACACTACAATGCACTTCCATAAAACTTAATATTACATGAAAAGCTATCAATTTCATTACACAATCCACCTTGCAATTGTTGTAATGCAATTTTTTTATAAATAGAAGATCGCAAATAACTCCAAATTAACATTTGCATGTTTACATTTTCAACAGTGAAAATCATAAAATCACTTTCCACTTTCCGTTGGGACCATTTTCAAAGTAAATGGATGTGTCCAATTTTATAGATCTCAAATCAAGTGAAATTGACAAACTTTGCTCAAAGTCAAGAAATTGAGTAAAATTTGCAAACTTTACTCTTCACTAATGGTACATATATGCCTTTGAGGACCTCTCAATAATCAAATATTTAACTTTTTTGGTAAGATTCCAATAGTTAATTCTAAAAATTGTCCATAAATTTTTTTTAAACAATCAAAGGAATTTAACTACCCACACCAAAATGAGACTAAAAGTTTCAGATCGACCATATATGGTCACTTGGACAGCTAGAGGTTAATATAAAACAAGTTATATCTAGATTCTATTTTGATAAATGGTAAGGATTGTTTAGTTTAACTATTGTAGCTTCCTAGCAACTTGGTTAAAAAATAATTAATTAAAAGGATACCTATATTTCTATGAAATGACTAATCTAGTTTGCCCTATATGTAAATATAAAGATTGACTGATTCATAAAAATTTCATCTCATTCCACACAATCTTGCATCTCTTCTTTGTCAATAACTATAAAAATGCATTACAAAGTTTTTCGCCTTGCCATTTTGACCATCCTAAAGCACAATCTCTTACATACAGTAGACCTCGACACTAACAAAATCCTAGCAAACAAGGTAGAGAGTTTAGGGTTTGGAGGTCAAAGTAAGAATTTAGGTAAATGCGTCCACTTTAAATGAAAATAAGAAAAACTTGGATGAATGAATAACTTATTTTAATTGTATTTTAAAAATATTCAATTTTAATATGTTAATTTTTGAATTGCCTAACTATTTTTTGCACTATTATTAATTATTAGACAAAAAATTGCCCAATCTACTAGGAGGCTATGAATCTACTATTGTTGCCTTCCATTACATATTCAAACCCTAACTTTTTATAATTTTTCTTTTAGGATGAAATCATAAAACATCTGTACTATTAGATGCATATTAATGTTACTTGTTGCATATGTGACTTGTCTTGTGCCATGCCTTGACATCATGAGTTGGAGCTAAAATGTGTAGAAAAGGTAGGTGTTATCCTTTCAATTTATATTCTTGAATTTTTGAAAAAATATTTTTTACTTAAATAATTAAAAATGTCTTACTCTTATTTGTTTGGTTTGAATGTCTTTATTATTTTCTAACAATTGAACATCAAACTGTATATTTTCCTAAAAATTATATTAAACTTATTTTGTGTATAGTTTTTGGAGAATTTTTTTGTAGGCCTCAACTTTTAGAATATTTCATATTTGTAGTATTCTATTTTTTTTTCCATATTTATTCTAGTTGAAAAAAATTCCAAAAGCTCTACACAAAACAGTAAAATTAGGTTGCCCCACACTAATTTCTTGACATTTGACACTATACACAAAATTTTAGTTGTTATACAAGAATGCATTACTTTTGAATTAGGTATTATTGTAATAGGAACTCTCAACCTCCATGTGTACAAATGGAGATATTTTTAGAAATATTTGTTGACTTTGCTGAATTGTATAATAATTTTTTTGATGTAAGCCAGCCTAATTGTTAAGGCATCTTAATTTCACTATTTTGTATAGTATACCTAATATTATTTTCCAAACGACACAATATCAACAAGTGTATTTGCATTTATCTTTGTAAAGTTCAAACAATTTTATTTTGATGACTTTCATTTACTGGTACAAAGGATTGCAAAATATCAGAGTCTAAATTTTAATCCTAAAATCTTTTGTAAAAAAGTTAGTACTTTTTAGGGACCAATTGTTCTTGAAGCAATAAGGTAGAAACACCCACTAGTGTGCCAATACCTAATCTTTGTTCCTAGATGGATATTAAACCATCCCTAGACTTCCATTGAATGGTCTTTGACATGTGTCATAAAGTTTTCTTCTCTCGTCATTGTGATTGGATAAGTGCTGAATTTGCTAGAATTCAGATTTAGGTCCACCTACAGGCAGGGTTTGTTTTTTCACTGTAGCAATGCTCCATGCAGAGAATGGGAGACGGTCCCTCCAAATTTAAACCACTATGACTCTGCCACGATAGTGGAGTTTGGCACCATGGTGCCAGAAAAAAAAAACCTGCCTACAGGATGGGTCTAGTGGTCTAGGGGATTGCAAATTTAAAAATTCATAGAAAATACATGGCTAAGTCCAAAAAATCTATTATTTTTTTTAATTGATGATTTTTTCTCGCTAACACCACAAGAATATTAATTTTTTGAAATGGTGCCTCCAAGTATGATGAATTCTTTATTTTCACATTTTTGGGTGCTTCCACCTTATAGATATAGTTTGAGTGAAACCTGTTTCACGCACAAACTTTTATTCAAATATTTTTTATAGAAACAAAAATATTCCTATGAAAAAATTTGTAGGTTGATTACCAATTACTTATACAAAAACTCAATCAAATAAAAATAAAATAAAATATTAATATTAATATTAATAATAAAGTTATATATAAATATGCTAAAAGGTGCATGTTTTACCTCCTAAAAGGTCAACCATCTACCAAGTAAATGATGAATGTCTTGAATGTTCTACTTTGTCCATTTGATATTGTTGAAGAAAGTCTTAAAGAAAAATTGGTTTATTAATTAGTGCAAAAGGAATTATTTTTTATATAATTTCGAAATGTCTATTTCAAAAAGATTAATTTTTTAATGTGATCTTAATTTTTTTTAATTCAAGCATTTAGGTGAAATTGAATGTAACATTTTATTAATAATCTTTACGTTAACAAAACTTTATATGCATTCTTTTATATATGATACTAGAGAGTGATTTTATAATTATAATTTAAATCTATTTTTGTATTGCAGTGCAAGTTTATATTTACTTTTATACATGCAACATTCAATATTCAATGTCATCTTTTTGTTAAGAAAATCATTAAATTGTTTAAATTAGAAATATAGGAAATTTTGACTTTTTTTTGAATGGGTACTTTATCAAATTTTGAAAAGTGAAGTGACCCTAATTATTTGTAACAATCCTTTGAAGATTATAATTTACTAGTGAAACTACGAGAACGTAAAAGATCAACTTTTTATCATGTATGCAAAAAAATCCACTTTACAAACTTTTGTAAATTATATAATTAATTACTTTTAAATTCTTTCATATAATAGCTGTTAGCCTATTTGATGATCATCTTATTCAATTTTTGGCTTTGAATTTGTTAGAGTAGAGCTCTAAGCCCTAAACTGCAAGCAAGCTATATTCTTGAAAATCAATATTCCTACCAAGCCTAATTTTAGGATACTAAAAAAAACTTTTATAAATTTTAATGGCCACATCTTCCTCAACTTCTTTGAATCAATATCTTCAAAGTTTTTTTTTTGAAAAACAATGGAGCTTACAAGGTGTGACTAAAAATAATACAACCTCATAGGTCTTTTGTGCAATCACCTTCGGTGACAAATACAAATATATGACATCCCTATATAGATTAGCATGTTTGAAGATTTTAAAACTTTAAAAAAATATTATCAGTGAATCATATTTGAATTTTTCTTCAGATTTTATACTGAATCATTTTATTTTATTTATATATTTCTTATTATTTAAAGCTAATATTATTATTAATAACTCATATATCTTCAACAACCTAATAATTGCTTCGATTAAATATAATATTTTATTTAAAGTGATAATATCACTAAATTGATGAATAAAAAGTAAGACTAAGATTTAATATGTCAAAGAAACATATTCCAAATGAACACAAGATGATTTTTATATTCTAATATATTTTTGAATGTTAAATAAATAAGGATGGATTATACATATTTTAGTAAACTACTTTGAATATTAAGCCTTTATTAAGTGCATATTACTTATATACATCAATTTTGATAATAAAATATAACTTATGGAGGTTGATATATTAACCTCTAAACTCCCATTATCTCTATGGGGGACAAAATGGATTCTGGGTAGGTTCCTTCGAAAAGACAAAATTTCTCATAAAATAGAAAAAATTTATTAGCTTTTTGGAAATATAATTTTCATTTCAATTGGTGCCTAAGATCAAAAGTTATACCACAATAACCACAAAATTGGAGAGATCGGGCAACCAAAAAAATCTACGAAAACTGAAATAAAAATTGAAATATGTCTTTTTGTAGAATATATTTTTATCTAAATGGGAAGTTTTGATTCATTTCATTTGGATTAGTGATGTGAAAATTATGGAGCTTCTTGTTTTGAGGGCGATTAGAGGAACTTCTTGAAAGAAATGCTAATATCTTTCAATCTATATGGTCAAAAACCACAAACATTTATCTCGTGATCTAAGACAAGTGTAGAATAAGATTTTGTGGTTGGATTCTAAGAGATTTTTTTTTTTTAAAATTTTGTAGGTGAACGTAGCAGAAGTGGTAATTTTGAGTGGTTTTTGACATAGTAATGGTCTTCGGACTTGAGGGGTTTAATTATTGATACAAAATATTTTTTATCAATTAGAAATCATAATCAATGATTTATGAAGTAGTTTTTTTTCTTATAATAACATAAAAATTGATTTAGATAATTTTTAAGAATAGAAGTGACAATCAAATAAATTGAATTGTGTCTTAAATAAATGATTGTTAAATTTATAAGAAAAATATATATATTAGAAAAATTTAATAATTTATCACTTTTGAGCTAATAATCCATAAATACAAATGACAATAAATTATAAAATATATATTTTTTAATTTTTAAATAAACAAAATAATAACCATTCAAGTATTTGTAAGTATGAAACAAAATTGTTACTTCTAGTGTTTGTTATCAATGCCCTAAAGATCCTTGGGATATTCAATAACTTTTCAAAAATGAAGATGATCTAAATAATGAGATAATAATAATAATTTAAAAATAATTAAAAAATCAAATACACTTTTTAGATCAAATTTTTTAAATTAGATCTTCTATGATATTTATTGATAAATGTAAATAAAAATAATAATAAAGTAAAAGTCCTTAAAATTAGATGTTATTTTTGTATTAGTATTATTACAAGATCACTTTTCCTATGAGTTTGAAATTTAGAAAATGTTAAATTTGAAACATTCAAAAAAATCCTTCTATCACTCATTTGTGTTTATTTTTGAAAGAATACAATTTGAACATTAATAAATTAGTTTTTGAAGTAAATCATATAAATATTTTTGAACTGTAAAATATTTGATAACAAGCTTTTGAAAATTTATAAAAATTACAATAAATTATTAAATTCTTCAAAATTATTAGATGAACAGAAAACAAGTCTTCCTCCAAAGGATTCATTGGATTGTGAAAAATCAACTAAAAATTGGTTTTGATATCATAATTTTGAGTCAGTATTTTTCAATATGTGTTGTCTATAGAAATGGCATGAACTTTACAAATGATTTAATTTAATTTTTTAGTAGTTTATGTATTTTATTAAAATTTTGATGTCTAATTTTAAAATAAATAAATAATATTTATAATGATTTAAAAATAATATTTTTTTATAAATTAAATATATATTTTGAGTAATTTCATTAAGCATCAAGGTAAGATTATGTAATTTTATAAAAATTTCATTACATTTTGTCATATAATGAAAAAGATTTAATGGAGTATTTCACTACTTTGATTATCTATTGAAATTTTTTATTTTTGACAAATTTGTTGTTTGGTTGCATTATGAAGTGACAATTATAAAAAGAAAATACATCATTTTATGACCATCTCATATCTTTTGTTTTTCATTACTTTAAGAGCAAGCCAAATTCCAATGCTTCGTTTTCTATGCAAGTATATTGAAATGATTGTTCAAAAAAATTCATATTAGATTTTGACAAAATTCTCTTAATTATACTTTTCTCATGCATTTAGCCCATTTATTCAACCATTTGTATTTACCATATTTTAGATTACCCATCTTTGGATTTTACATTGCTCTAAACTTTATATGTAGTAATTTGGATTGCACAAAAATCCATTTTTGAAATTTAAATGAATTTATTGATGGTTTTGGGTATTTTATCATTTTCGGTAGGGATCATAGTAATGCATAGTATATAAGAACCGTACGTGAAGATCTAATTTGGCACTCAAGTGCCAAAATTGAATTTCCACATCAAATTCTCAAAGGTCCACATTACTTCACACCATTTACAAGATGACATGTGGCACTTTTTTACAAAAATGACTTAATTTATGCCAAATTTGACCTTCACATAAGGTATTTTACAGTGGATTAAAGTTTGATATTTGGTGTATAATTTGAGCATATTCTTGCATTATACTAAAATAATTACGACCAAATTCTACACCTACTATTTTTCATTGAAATTTAGAGTTAAGACATGCTCATGCAAATCCAATAGAAAATTTATACTTTGAATACTTTGAACCTATAGATCTCACAAGTGGTAAATCATTTTTGAATTTAAAACTTTTGTAACTGTTATCTTCTCCTTTAGGTAAGATTAAAATCTAATGGCTATATTTTGATGTTTTATATTGTTTACATAAAACATCTTGATCCAAAAATGGCTGTTTAAGAATTATTTTATTAGCTGAAAATGTTAATTTGTTTTTTCCTTATTTGTTGCTTTCAAATCTTCTAAACTCTAAGGGTAATAGAAATGAGTAAAGAAATATCGAAAAAAATTCTCTATTAAATGAGTCCCAATAAGATTTGATGAAACTTATAGTTTAAAAAAAATAGTATTGATTTAATTTAAGTTTACAAAATAATCAATAAAATAATAAAAGTAGTGATTCATGCACTAATTGCAATGTTAAAAGACCATAATTTGCTTGTACAATATACATAGCAAAAATGATTTTTTTGTTTAACTTCTAAAGACCAATGCTTTTTTCTTGTTTAACTTCTAAAGACCAATGCTTTTTTCTTGTTTAACTTCTAAAGACCAATGCTTTTTTCTTGTCAATAAACAATCAAATGTGCCGTTTTAATTGCAAAGAATCAAACATTAAATTTTATTTTGCATATTTAAACAAAGGGCCTTGCACTTGACTAGTATAAAAATGTTTAGATTGCAAGATATTTGCATTTATAGTGAAAAAAAATCTTTTCGTGCACCTTGCATGACAAAATTATTTAGGCTTTTAATCTTTTTAACTTCAAATTATTGCAATACAAATTTTGCATTCAAAGAATTTTATGATGAAAAATTGAGTCAAGGGTCTCAAAAAAAATTTAAAGAAAAAAAAGCTTCCATTCTTTTAGAAATTGTTAAATAGAAGTAAATGCAAGATAGAAAGTTAAAATTAAATTTTGAATAGTTTTAGGATGGAATTGAATCACATTAATTCCAATGGCGAGATTGTTTTTGCAAGTAAACTAAACCATGTGAAAATTTTGTTTTTTAAGAATCGTGAAAATTGAGCTAAAAAATGAACCCTACAAGTGATTTTTTGAAGATGCTTCTAATGTCTAAGAAATAAGACTCTTCACAACCTTATCATCACTAACCCAAATGAATCAAAGCTTTCTATGTAGAAAAAATAGGTTGTATTAAAAAAAAAATTTAATACTATTTTGAACTTTTGTGATTTTTGTATGTTGCATAGAGTTGAACATTTTGAACTTAGTGTGCCATAACTTTTGCTTTCTAGCATTGATTGAAATAAAAATTATAATCCTCAAAAGCAATTTTTTTTAAATTTTCCAAATTTTTTTCATAAAATCATGCCAAAAATTAAAAATTCAAGGTTTAAAATAAGTGCCAATTTAAATGCTATAGTATTGAAGCAAATTTGGCCACTTTTCTTGCCAAATTTACTAAATAGTATTATGGTGAGTATTATTGTATATGCCATTGAATGCATTACATTACAATAAGTACAATAATCAAATTATTTTTACAAATTTTCATATTTTCTATTCATTTTGATGGCAAACACTTCAAAAATCAACAAATCTTACTTTGCAACTTTGCAAATCTAATTTTTATGAAACATAATGAGTGCATCCTTCCTTAATGATGGTTTATCAACAACATTTTGTATGGTCAAGTAGTGCTCATGGTTTAAAAGATCATGGTGCTGCTAATGATAATTGAAAAAAATTAATTGTTTTAGTAGTTTACATATATTATTAATTTTTTAAAGACTTGGATGACCTAATGCATGCTCAAATTAATATTTTTGGACTGTTTTCTTATTTCTAAAATTTGGAAAGCAATAATAATTGGAAATCAAATATGGTGCATGTTATACAATCAATGCAAACATTCCTTTCTTGAGGATTTTTGAATAACACCAGATACACATTTGTCAAAGTTATCACACATCACATATGATTTAGTTTCACAAAAACTAAAAAGATTTGCATGCTCTAAACAAATATATAAGTTAGTCATTTTAATAGCCATCCCAACAAAAATTCAAACACATTTTTTAAAGTTTTAAAGTTGATAGAAATCAGTTAACCCCTAAAGGACCAAACACTGTTTTTTGACAACATAGCGATTTTGGGCAGCTCACTATGACCGGAATTTTTCTTTTTTTTCTTTTAAATTTTCACATTAGATTTGCCCGAGGAGTAGCTTTAAGGTCCAACAATTTTCGTAACTTTTGACTACGTGGTTAAAAAGTTATTGCATGATATGTCATTTTCATTGTTCGGCGGGCAGCCGGGCCAGCAAAAAATACTTCTGTAAAAATCACTTTTAAAAAAAACTAAAATTTGAAATTGGTTCTTTAGATTTATATGTACGTGGGAGACTTTGAATCATTCCATTCCGATCAATGAGTCAAAAGTTATGAGGATTCTTAGTTTGAGGGTAGTTATGGAATCTCTACTCTAAAATAAACTTTGAAGTCCTTTATTTAACTTGATTTTCAATATTTTTGAAAAATAAATAAAAACATTGGGTGTAGATTGTTTATTACAACATTACAATCGTTGGGATTGGCATTTTTCAATTTCATAAATAAATTCTTGACAATTTAGTGCTTTGAATCATTCTCTACCTCTTCCTACTTACTATTTTTTCCTATATGTTGTACAATTCCAAATGATCTGAAATTTTTCAAGCATGTAGCCATATTGCCTTGAAGAATAAATCCAAAGAGTAACCATCATTTTGGACATTTTTTCATACAAATGTGACCTTGTGGAGGGCAGCTGCCCGTATTTTCGCAGGGACAAAAAAAGGATTTTTGTCAATTCAAACGCTATTATCTTGCAATCCACTTGGTGGAAGATTCTGAAATTTTTTCCACATCTTCTTAAACAAGTTTACTACAAGATCCTACGGCTACAAGTGTCCAAAAATATTTTTTTTCTAAAATTTGGCACTAGTATTAGAAATGGCAGTTCTGGAGCAATTTTGGTGAAAACATAGTCAAAAACCTTTAGGGGTTAAATAAAATATTCTCCAAAACTTGTACATTCACTTCCATAATGATTTGATCTCTAGATAGTTTTGATGGCATGAATTTTTTGATACATTTATAATTTTATCATAGGATAAAGATAATAAATTATAAGCCTTTGCATAAGTATATTTGTTTTCTAAATAAATAAATATTTTAAATATTTAATATATAATTTATAAAATTCGTAAATTTTATTATATAATAAGAATTTAAAGAATTTTTTGGAATCATATTATCTTAAGTAATGTAATTTTTTTCTTAAATCGTATAAATTACTTAAATTTATTTGAATATTTACTTAATGTGTATTGTGTATCTATCAACAAAGATGCAGAAAGTATTACGCACGTAAAGATTTTAGTTCTTTGAATGTATTTTAGAAACGTTTTTCTAAGTTTTTGTTTACTTTTATTTTCATTCAAAAAATTTACAAGTCTAGGCACTAGAAGTCACTTTATACTTTTTTTTATTTAGATTCTGAAAGGGATGTTGAAGATTAATTTCATGATCAACAGTCAGTCTTGTGTTCAATGAAGAATGGAATCATTTGAGAGCTCAAATTCACAAGTTTGATTTACGAAGATTTTTTTGTAGATATTCTAGTCTTTTAGATATTGGAAATCATTTATTTTTTTGATATTTAAATATCTTTCTTAAGGTTGATAATTTTATAAGTTTTGACAATAGTTTTTTGTAAAGTCATAGATATATGAATTTATTCATATTTGTGTATATCTATGTGATTATTTTGATTTTAATAATTATTAATTAGTAATATTAATATTAGTTATATTAATAATATTAAAAACTTTAATTGTTTGTAATTCTATCTACATTTGCATATTGAAAAATCAATTTAACATATAGGCAAAAAAAAATTTATATATTATTTATATATTTTATTTGTAGGTACAATACTAATTGGAAAGGCATGTTGATGGTTCTAACTGGTGATAATTTGTATAAACTTTTGGAAGATGAATTGAACTTTATTGAGCATATAGAAGTAGAAGGTGTTGTTCGTGTGAGTCAATCTATTATAAGCATGACAGCTACAAATATTACACAAACCAATCCTCCAAGTTGGGGTCTTGATCGCATTGACCACCAATCTAAGCAAGCTCTTATAAATAATTTATATTCTGTCACAAGTGGAGGGAGTGGTGTTCATGTTTACATTGTTGACACTGTAGGTTAGAGGAGATGAAAAATAATAAATATTTAAAAAAAAAAAAATTATAGTTGTATGATCCTTCTAAATAAAATGAAATAATTAGAAAACTACGTAATATGTTAATGTTATTGATTTATTAAAAGACCAAGTTACTTCAAACTAACATAGAATTCTATTGTTTGAAACATTATTGTAAATTATTTGAAGGGTATAAGATGTTCTCATAAAGACTTTTTGTACTCGGATGGAAGACTTGACTCAAATAAAAAACCTATGACTCGATGTTTAGCTGGACTAGATATAATTGGTGATGGCTATTTAACAAATGATTGCAATGGACATGGTACACATTGTGCAGGTAATAGAAATATGAAATAATCATGAACAACAATCCAGTGATAATATTATTTCAATTTGTCATTGTCATTGTCATAATTTCAAGTAATGTGACCTACCCAAAGAATAAAAGTAAAAATTGAAAAAATAATCCTTCAAACTAAATAAAGATAATATTTTTTTAATTTACTAATAGTATATTTATATGATATATTAAAGGCATTGTTGCTGGTTTACAAAGTGGAGTAGCAAAAAATGCTTATGTTCATCCAATTAGAGCATTGTCTTGTGATGGCAATGGAGGCTATGGAAATATTATAAATGCTCTTGATTGGTTAAGCTACAATGCTATTTCACCTGCAGTAGTTTCTATGTCTCTTGCATCTCCAGCATCCATTAGTATTGATCAAGCAATTACAAATTTTATGGACACCCAAGGCATTCTTGTAGTCAGTAAATGCAATTCCAACTCTACATTTTATATAAATATAAAATATAAAATAAATCTTTAAAATTTATAGAAGTCAAGCATTACAAACGTCTAAGAAAACATTGGAATAAACGATTTTCTACATATTTATATAGATGAAGATATTAACTGTTAAATTTTTAGATTTTATTTAAAAAAAATATTTTATTTATTTTGGTTGCATTCATCATTAATTTTTATAAGTTCAAATATAAATCTGGATTTTTTCTACCAACAATACTATTTGATATGATTAAATTATAATTTCCTTATTAAGATTTTATAGAAATTCTAATTTTAATTGATGCAATACAAGTGAAGGTAAATAATATAATATATTATAAATTATGATTATTTTATATTCAAAATGACTATTATAAATCAATTCTGAAATATATTTTTTATACAATCTTCTAGTAATTTGAGTCTATCAATCATGTATCAATCATGTATTTGTTAATTATTATTATTTGAATAAATTAAAGTAATTTTGGATTTAAAATAATAGTTTTAATATTATATATTTCTATAAAATTCTTTATGAATATGATATATAAATTAGATTTAAATCAATGATTGTATGTAATAAATTAGGTAGTGGCGGCAGGCAATTTTCATGACGATGCATGCAATTATTCTCCTGCTCGTGTACTTTCTACATTGTCCGTTGCTTCTAGTTCCGTTCTAAATGTTATAAGTTGGTTCTCAAACTATGGTAGTTGTTCATCAATTCTTGCTCCAGTAAGGAAAAATAATAATGGGATCTTTATCAACTATTTATAAATTAATTTTTTTCCATTACACATATGTTATACATATTCACAATATTCATATGCCACATTAGAAATAATATGATATATATTGTACTGCAACTGTTTTTTATAATGGCTAAAATTATAGCTCTATTATATTTTATTTTTTTCTAAAATGATCTCTAAACTTCTTATTTCAGAATTTAATTAATCAAAAATATATGAGGTTGCAATGGTTGTAATAAATAAATAAATGTAGCTACGATGGTGTTCTTCAAATTAAATTAATATAAAATGTAAATTTTTATTCATGATCATATTGGTTGAAAGAATGTCTCCCACCTTAATCCCTACAGACCTAAGTGGCTGACCTTCAAAATAGGCTTAAACTACAAAAATTATAAAATGCTTTGAATAATTTTTTCTCCAATTTACTTTTAGGATTAGATTGTCAAAAATATGTCTATTGGATATCCTTGTTAAATTTTGAAAATGATCACTTCAATATGTCTCAAATAATTTGACTATATAGTTAAAAAAAATTAAGTTTTATCTAGCCAATTAGAAAAAACTAGGCAACATAGCTTAGAAAAGGACACTTGAAGGGTGCACTTAATTCTACTACAACAAACCACGTGCGAACAAGTGGTTTCTAATAAACTATAATTTCAACCAAAAAATTTGAGCATTGTTTAATAATGACTATAGGTTTCTATTGCCAAAATTTTCAACTTAAATAAAATATAAAATGATTTCTAGAAGAGGTTGAAAATGAACTAAAATGGAATGTTTTTCAACTCAATAATCATAGAGAACACATTAGATGACCATTGAATCAATATTCAACTCAATATGAGCTTTCAATAGAGAGTTATTTTAAAGAATTTTTTGTTCAATCTTTAGGAAAAAAATTCTTATATAATATAGGGATGTGAAAGTTATTTTTCAGTTGTATAGTGTATCTTTTTACTTCAAAAATTTGTAACTAATTATTATTAACAAATAAAAATATCAATAATTCAAAACATAAACTTTCAAAGTAGAAAAATCTATTTATATTTTTTTAATTTTGTTTTATTTGAAATTCAAAAAGTTTATAGGGGGTTCAAAGTTTTGTTTGCACGTGGTTTCTAATGGGTAGTCTAAGTGAACTCCCTGAGAATGGATAATTTAATGAGAATATTTCAAATGGTGTTTGTTTTATTTTTAATAATAGATATAAGGTTTGAAAAAATTCATCTAAATTTTACAATACTCTCTTCATTCTTAAATTTTTGATAATATTAGTTAAGTTCTAACATCCCGTTGTTCATATAGAAGACAAAATGGATTTTGGGCAGGCATGTGTAACCTCAATTCTTGATGTGATTTTTTGAAAGTTTTTTTTAATATAAAAATTGAATTAACTTTCTAAAATAATAATTTTTATTTCAATCAGTGCCCAAAGGAAAAAAAATTATGTCATGATAAGCTCAAAGTAGGAGAGAGTGGGCAACAAAAAAATCCACAAAAAATTTGAGATAATTTGAATTATATTTTGTTTATAGATTATATTTTTGTTCCCATGGAAAGCTTTTATTCATTTCATTTGGATTAATGATGGTAAAATTTTGGAGCATCTTGTTTGGAGGCAATTATAGAAACTTTTTGAGAAAATATTGTATTGAACTAGTTTTTAAATTCAATTTCCACAATTTTTACAATTTGAAAAAAATGTTGTACAAGGTTAAGTATGCTTGCTAGAACAATTTCATTGTTGGTTTATGTGTTTCAATTCTATCTTAGAACTACTTAAGGATTTAGTTTTTCTTGCAATCTTGTACCAACTTCTACTTAATAATTTTTTAAAGAGTAAAATTCACATACTTTTTTTGTTTTATTTTTCTTGATTTTAAACTCAAATATTCATCATATTAAAATTCAAATCTAAATTTTTAGTACATAGATTTTAAGTGAAGAAGATTCAAAATCAAATAATCTAGTCCATGATTATACTATTAAAACTATTTTTTTCACTTTAAATGTAAATATCTTGCAATTTATGAGGTGAAAGTTTCTAAAATTAATTATTTCTCACATTCATGTTCAAATCTAGTGCAAGATTTTAAAGTTAGATATGCAAAAAAATAATCCGTTAAGTTTTTTGCTCTTTTCAATAGAAATGGAAGCTTCAAGTGTTTTTTAATTGAAATGGGCTTTGGAACTTTAGGAGTTAGGAGAATGAGAGAATAATTAGAATAGGCGTATAACTTATTTGTCTTTTCCTAGGACTTTGTGGATCTACACCATCTTTGAGGGAAAAGTAGTGAAATTGGTTGTCTAAGTTTTTTATTGTATGCATGAATTCAACAAGGAATCATGATCCTTAACCTCTTAAAGTTCTTTGACTATGTTTTCACCAAAAATGTTCCAACACTGCCATTTCTAGTACAATGGTGCTACTATGTGAGCCCAAGAATGTGAGCTTGTGAGCATTGAGCCTACAATATAGGTACCTATAATATAGATACCACACTATAGAAGATCTATGTATCATAAACACCTATAATATGGGTATTTGTAACATATATATCCTATAATTATAGATGGTTTCTATAGTATACACACCTATAACATAGGTGTGTAGTACTCTAGGCTTGTGGGCTACAGTCCTATGCTCACATAATAGCAACCTTCATTTCTAATATAAGTATCAAATTTAAGAAAAGTTATAATTTTATTTTATTTTTTGACATTTGTAACTATATTATCTTGTAGTACAATGGTTTGAAAAGATGTGGAAAAAAATTCAGAAATTTCCACTTTGTGGATTGTAAGATATTAGTGTTTTAATTGACAAAAATTCTTTTGGGGGGTGCACTTTACAAGGCAGTTGCACTTTACAAGGTCACATTTGTATGAAAAAGTCTCTAAAATAGTGGTGCTTCTTTGGCTCATTCTTCAAGGCAAGCTAGCTACACGCTTGAAAATTTTCAGATCATTTGTAATTGTACAACATATAGGAAAAAAAAAGTAAGCAAGAAGAAGTAGAAAACAATTCAAAATACTAAATTGTTAAGAATTTGAATACCAATCCCAATGGTTGTAAAAAACAATCTACATCCTATGATTTTATTTTTTCAAAAAATACTGAAAATTGAGTTGAATAAAGGACCCCAATTTTTATTTGAGAGTAGATAATTCATTTGAAATAGAATGATTTGAAACTTTCCTTATATATCAAATCTAGAAAACCAATTTCAAATTTTTGTTTATGAAAAAAGTGATTTTTTATTTATGTGCCCGAACTACCTAGCCAAGAAGAAGTACATATCATACAATAAACTTTTTAAACATGGAGTCAAAAGCTATGAAAATCATTGGGCCTTAAAAAAACACTCATCCCTATGTTGAGTGAAAATTTCAAAGAAAAAAAATAAAAAGTACATTCATAGAATTGTAGTGAGTTGCCCAAGATTGTTGTGTTGCCAAAAAACACAAATGGGTCCTTTAGGGGTTAAGCCTTACTACGTCACTCAACTTCAAAGAGATTCCACAAAGGAAAATTATTTAATTTCTTAACCCCTAAAGGACCAAGGCCTTTTTTCTGCAAAAAAACACTCAAAACTGTCATTTCTGTAGCAAAGAGTAAACAAATTTGAAAAATATTTTTTTTGAGCATCTAACCGTAGGATCTTACATCTAACTAGTGTAAGAATGTGTATAATTTTTTTTAGAATTTTTGGTCGCACAGATTGCAAGATATCTGCATTTAAAGTGAAAAAAAGAAATTTTTCAGCATATTGCAGGACTAGAATTCTTGACTTTAAACATTTTCAACTTAAATTTTTTGCACTAAAGCGTATTGAGCTTTAAACCTTTATAGTAAAGAATTGAGTTGAGAGTCTAGGAAAAAAAAAAGAATTCAGAAAAACTTAATTATCATTCTTAAGAAAATTGTTAAGTAGAAGTAGGTACAAGATAGAAGGAAAATCTAAAAAATTCATATATTTTAGATGGAATTAAAATGCACTAATCCCAATGGTGAGATTTTCTAGCAAATAAACTAAACCATGCAAGAAAAAAAAAATTGCAAAAATTTGAAAAATTCCACTCATAAATGAATCCTACAAGTTATTTTTTTCAGGAAGATGCTCTAATTGCCCGAAAAACAAGAATGTCCATAACTTTCTCATAACAAATCCGAATTAAATGAATCAAAGCTTTCCAGATAGACAAAAATATATTCTATGAGAAAAAAAATATTAAGAAAAAAAAATTCAAACTTTTGCAATTTTTTTTTTGCTGCCCAGACTGGCCCCCGTCCCCTGTTTTGAGCTTATTTGGTCATACCTGTTGTTCCCGGGCACCGATTGTGAAAAAAATTATATTTCCACAAAGCTTATCAGTTTTTTTTAGCTTGACAAAAAGTTTCATAAAATCATGACAAAAATTCAGACCACAGGTACCTGCCCGAAATCCCATTTGTCCCCCAAAGGGACAATGGTCTTTTAGGGGTTAATAACATAAAATAGTTTTAATTTATATACAAAGTTGAATTCATAGCTGTATCAAAGTAGCATTGTCCAAAAAAAGGTTGATTGAACCTTTTTGGTTATTATTATTATTATTATTATTATTATTATCTAATTCTATAAAAAATGGCGTTTGTGTCAATGAAATTACAATTTACATTATAAAATTGTGTAATAGTTTCTATTTTGTTAATATATATATATATATATATATATATATATATATATATATATATATATATATATATATATATATATATATACACTTTGCGACCCTTTGTTGTAGTAAATTACATCCTTCTCAATTCGTTATATTCCTTTCAAATTAGTAATTTTAATGATTTTGAATTGGTTAGGGTGAACTTATAACAAGTACATGGAATACAAGTGATACTTCATATAATACTATTTCAGGAACATCTATGGCTTGTCCACATGTGGTACGTAAATACATCTCATACTTTGATGAGTACACTATTAAGGATTATGTATATTCATTAAAACCTTCTCCAAATTTATAGTTCTTGTTGTTTTTTCTACCAAAAAAATAAAACTAGTTACTAAGACATTGAAGTTGAAATTTAAATGTTTTAAACTAGTTTCAAAATTGAAGGTGTTTTTAATCACAAAAAAATGCATTTTGTATACAATTTTGGTATTTAAGAAATACTAAAATAATTTTAGTTTTATCTTGGATATTTATAGAAACATGATTTGATTTCAAATTAATGGCTTATAAAAATGAAGATAATAAATTTACAAGCTTGGTTATCTATTACTATATTGAAGTTGACACAACTTTAATTAATGACATCAACATCTTTTACATAAACTTTTAGAAGTTGTTTACTTATGAAACACATGAAAATTGAATCTAATTTATTATTGGATGAAATTTGATTTTTAAGGCAATGAAAATTTTACTTGGATTTGATTATGTTCCAAAATGAAATAAAACACTCTAACTATATACAATTTTTACTAGTTTATCACATGAGATATTTGTACCAGAATAGTATATAATTTGATATAAAAAAGAGAAAAGAAATCTTTGATGAGCACTACAAATAAAAGATTTCAATCTTTTTGTTTTTTCTAGTATAAGAATGGGTTCATAAGTTGAATTTAATCCCTAAAAATATCATATTCAGGCTGGTGGAGCTGCACTTTACTTAAGTCAATATATAGATGCAAGACCTAAAGATGTACGACAAGCTTTGCTTGATGCATGTGAAGTTGGGGCTATAAATATCAATGCACTAACTAATACCACTACAAAGTTTTTGAATGTTGTCAATATGATGCAACCACCTTTTAACATTACTCCAAGAGCATTTTATAACGTTTCGGAAGGCACCTCTCAAACTAGCATAATATCACTACGAATAAAGCCAACAAGCAGTGTTACGGTCACTCCAACTCTTATTGACTCATCTATTGGTATATCTAATAAACCAATATCTATTATTACACTTATGGCTTTAATTTTTTTTAAACATGGCTCTTTCTATAGATTATTTTATTTTAGTACACAAAATTTTTAATTGTGATTAAATTTTTCCACTAGAAAAAATGTTTTGATTAAAATTTCATCTTCCATTAATAAATAAAAAACTGCAAACAAATGGATGGCAAAAATATCAATACTTTCATGTAATGATATTTAATCAATATTGAAATCACATAGGATTCAAACAAATGATATTTTTTTCATTAATTTAAAATTATAATGACAGCAATACGCTTTTATATTACAAAATAGAAAAATGGACAATTGCAAACTGCACTAGTTTATGATACAATATTATGCTAGATGTTGATATAAATTCTAATATCCAAACTAACCATAAATTTATATTTTAAAATACATAATTTGAAATAATAAAATTTTGATTTTATATACTAAATTTTTTTAATTTAGTTTTGTTTTATAGCTTGTCATGAGATTAAAGATTTGAAACCTTCCATCTAAAATACTTTGAATAAATCATGCAAGACTAGATCCAGTGAATATAATTGAATTTTTTGAATCTTAATTTGGATCTACATGACAAAATTCGATTGAAATTATTTAATAGTAAAGTAAATACAAACTTTTATTTTTTATTTTTTTCTTGAGTAGTGAACTATTTGATCTTAACCCCTAAAGTACCAAGGCCATTTTTCTATCAAAAACCACTTAAAATTGTCATTTCTACTACATTCACTCATGAAAATCCCAAATCCCAAAATATATATATTTTAGAATCTAATGATAGGATCTTTTCTTTTATTTGTCTGAGATCATGTAGTAAACATTTTATGAAGTTTGACCTTACGAATTGGAAGATATATGCATTCAAAGCATATAAAGTTTAGCTTATAAATTTGTACATTGGCCTACAAGTTTAGAAGACTTTGACCGCCATTTGTAAAATTTTGTGTTGAAGAATTGAGTTGAAATTCAAAAAATATGCTTGATTTTCATTCTTAAGAAAATTGTTAAGTAGAAGTAGGTCCAAGGTTGAAAGAAAAATTAAACTATTAATAGCTCTAAGATGGAATTGAAACACAATAATTTCAATGGTGAGATTGCTCTAGCAAGCAAACTTAACCTTTGCATACAATTTTTTTTGAAAAAATTGTGAAAATTGCATTCAAAAATGAATTCTATAAGTTATTTTTTCAATAAAATGTTTATATTGCGTGGAAAATAAGATGGTTCATAACTTTCACATCATTAATCCAAATGGAATGAATCAAAGATTTACATGTAGACAAAAATATGATGTATAAAAATAAAAAGCTTCAATTTAATTTAAAGTTTTTTTGGATTTTTTTTTCTGCCCGACGACGTGAAAATTTTGTTTAGGATGGCATAACTTTAGGATTGTTTGCTTTTAGACACCAATTGAAATAAAATTCATATTTTCACAGAGCTGAATTTTTTTTCTATCTTATGAGAGAATTTCAAAAACTTTCACTAAGAATTGAAGTCATAGGAACCTACTTAAAATCCATTTTGTCCCTAGAGGGGACATTGGTCCTTTAGGAGTTAAACTAGACTAGTATGAGAATGTGTGAAAGAATATCATAAACATAAATAATATAGATTGCATTATATTTTCTTGTATTTGAAGTGAAATAAAATGTATTTTCTCTACTTTGTAAGAAAGACAATGATGTAAGACTATTAGTATTCTTAACTTAAATCTCTAGTAGAGTTGATTTAGAACTAAAATATTATTATGTTAGAAAATTTAGTTGGGAGTTTCAAAATCTTCACAAAAAAGAAATTGACTTTCATTTGTTAAGAACATGCTTAGTAGAAACAAGTACAAGCTGAAGAAAAAATAAAATTATTAAAGCATTAATAATCCAAAGATGGAATTGAAACACATCAATCTTAATGGCGAGATTTGTTTTAGAGCCAACCTAAACACTATTGGATGTTTTTTTGGAAAATGGAAAAAAAAATTTATTCAAAAACAAATCCTAATATTCTATACGATGTTTTTAAAAAAACACATGGATTGCCCCGCAACTAGACTCTTTATAACTTTCAAATTACTAATCTATTTGAAGGAATGAACAAAGCTTTCCATATATGCATATAGAACCAAGTTTTAAATATGTTCAAGGAAAATATATTAAAATTGTATTTTTAGTTTTAGAATTTTTTTGTTGCTAAAACTTGCTCATTCTATTTCAAACTTTTGCACTTAGGCACCAATTGAGATAGAAGTTATATTTTCAAAAAATAATCTAGTTTTCTATCTTAAAATGAAGTTTTAATTAAAGATTTACTAACAAAAATTGAGATCACAAAAACCTGCTCGTAGTTTCATTTGTTTTTTAAGAGAACTTTGGTCCTTTAGACAATCATGCTAGCATGTGTATAGAAAATGTGAGCAAAATGAGCCTTAAGCACATATATAAATAGACATTCTACAACCATTGAAAGTGCTTGTAACAGAAACACCTATAACATAGGTATTTATAATATGTATACAATAATCTTAGAAGGTTTCTATAATATAGACACCTATATCATAGATGTAGTCTTCTAAGCTCATGTGCTCATGATCATAGGTTCACATAATAGCACCCTTAGTCCTTTAGAGCTTAAGAAATGCATTTTAAAAATTATTATGATAATCTTACTTGTTTTAAAAAGCAATTCTTGAAATTCTTAATTAGACAAATATATGAATTGTTGCTTTTAAATCATAAGATACCTAATGCATTTTCTATAACCTTCTAAATGGATGAAAAACTGATGAAGGACATTATTAATATGTCCTTTTAGGAATTTAGAGATAATAAACTATATCATGAATTTAGTTTTCAAACAAAATTTACTACAAGAAAAAGATTTATAACAAAATCTCAATCATGAAAAAACATACTATAGTTCTTTACATTCTGAATCAATGTAATTTCCGAATTACACACAAAAGTTTTGTACAATATATAACACCTAAAGGTGCATACTATTTTACAATTTTGAACTCAAGAGACTTTTTACATTTTCAACATATATTAAAATGATGTAGAATTATTTTTTGTTATACATGCTATGTGAACATTACTTGATTTTGAATCACTATACATTTATAAAATTTGAAAATATTTTAGAAAGCATTCTATCTTTTGTAAAATAGATTTTGGTTGTAAATTATTAATTAAAAAATAATTCATCATCAAAATTTATAAAAAAAAATCATTTTGTGGTTGACTAGGATATTTTCAACCAACATACCTTTATTTTGCAAATGACGCAAGCTGGTCAATGGTACAAAAAATCAAGCTTATACTTGCTAACCGAACAGGTTAAATTTTATTTATTTATATATAAACATACTAACATGTACCATTGTATAAAAACAAAGATAAATATATAAATAATATCAATTTATGCTACAAATAATTTAACAAGAAGAATTTTCACTATAGTTTTTGTTGTATCATTTTTGTTTAAAAAGACTCAAGACAATAAATTTGAATTTTATATTTTATGTCTTAAAAAGAATTGATGTATTCTTTTATGTCTTGAATTTGAAAGTTATGAATTTTATATGTTTATGAACTTCTCATATTTCTTTAATAAGATGTTAACATCAATAAGTTTGATTTTACATTTTAATCATTTAAAAAACACACAACTTTAGAAAGGCAAACTTTTAATAATGAAATCTTTTGATTGATTTTTGTTTTTGAGCATTTGAATTTATATAGAAACATACAAAAATAATAATAAAAAATAAAAGTATTGAATTATTTTTTAAAAGTGGTATTTGAATGAAGTTCTTTGTTATCTAAATGAGCAAGAATGATCTCATTCTTTTAATATATATTTTCACTACTACTAGAGATTTGTTCCATCTAATTTGAAGTTCAAATTTATGACATCATATAGATTATCTTGATCGTGGTTCTGTAATCCAATGGTCCTTTACAAGTCAAGATGCTCGATATAATATTTCTCCTGAAGGCTACGTTATGTCTCTTGATACCGGTATGTATGTATGTATTATTATTATTATTATTATTAAAATAATAATAATATAGGATTTATATATTGATTTTTTATATTCAATATATTAGAACCATATACATTTATATATGAGTTTGAACAAATGAATGCTAGTTGTCTTTACATTTTGATTATGCACTTATTAATTTGTTAAATATTTTAGATTTTAAGAAATGTCATTTTTTAAAATAAAATGTTTATTTTCTAAATTGTACTCATCAGTATCAAGGGATTCAATACAACTGTAAAATGATTAGTTAAAAATAATAATAACATTTCAAAACTTATTATTTGCCTAAATGAAAATTCTTAATAATCATCTTTTTGAAGATAATGCAACCATCATAATTATCTATTATAATGATTATTATTAGCATCAAATTTATAATAATAAAAATTATATTTTGAAACATACATAATTAAATACTATAAAGTGTTTATGTTATTTTCAGATTATCCAATGGTAATTGGTAAACAACCAACTTTCAATATAAAATAAGCATCATTGTTTATATTATTTTAGAATATGGCATTTAGTTTTTTAATGATAGTTTTTTCTTCTAAATTTTTTGACAGCAATTTGTAAGTGGTCAATACAAAATCCATGTGGACAAACTATTGACAACCCAAAAATTATTCCACAATTGCCTTTCACTTATGTTGAAAATACTATGAAATATCAAAACATATACGATGTAAATTATGATTATTGTCATAATACTGGACCTGATGTTGTTTTTCAATATACACCTAAGTCTAATGTGGTATGTTAATTCATTACTTAATAGCTTCAATGCAAATGTTTTAGAATATGAAATTTATATTTTAAGTTTAATCTTTATATTTTTATATTTTTACATATTGTTTAAATGTCTAAAAGCTTTTTGTAATTATGATACATTGCAATTTTATTTTAATATACTTACCAAACTTATGTGTGATTTTTTCATATTATAGCTGGTGACAGTATCTTTAAATACTACAGATACGGACTTTGATACTATGTTATCAGCATATCAAAAGCCTACCCAAGGAAATGTATCAAAATTAACAATGATTGGTTGTAATGATGATGCATGGAATCAAATTTCTATTTTGACAACGTTGTCACTAAAAGCAAATATAACTTACATTTTTGTAAATTCTACAACTCAAAGGCTTTTTCTACAATCAATTTTGTAAAGGATATTAAATATTTTTATCCAACTAAATTATACATCTTTTATATGGAATCTTATACATAAAGCATAAATAAATGAAATTATAGTTGTCCATTCTAATTTAGAATTTCATAAATACTAAAAAATATTGATATAATTTGAAATTTTTACGTAGAAGTGTAAAACTAGAATGCTAATGGTGATAAAACTTAATTATTATATTTTGCTTTTTATTTTAAAAAGAAAGAACATATCATACATTTCTAATAAATGGCAAGACATAGTTCATTATTGTTTCAAAGTAAAAAAAAATTTAATAATGATTAGGTGCTTCATATATAAAGATGGTTGATGGATGGAGTAATATAGGTGGTACATTTGGTTTCGTCTTAACAAATTACACCAATAAAGGTCATTGGTCTAAATCATTATTTATCATTATTTATATACTAAGATACAATTCTTACAAGAATAAAAATGAATGAGACTAGAAATGATTTCAATGCAAATTACACAAAATATATTATTTACAATATATAATGTATAATATACTAATTTTCTTCTAAATTAAAAAAAATTGAATTTTTTAAATATTCATTAAAAAATAATTAACAAACAAAATGCTAGAATTATTAAAATTTATTTAATAGAAACTACATTACATTATTGTAATTTTTCTATAAAAAAATAAACAAAATAAACATAGATAATAATTTAATATCTCATTATTAATTCAAAAAATACATTAAATTTAATAAATAAATAAGCCTAAAAAAATCTAAAAAATCTAAAATCTAAAAAAAATTAATTTTAATTTAAAATGAAAACTAAATTTTGATAATATTCTTAAGTTTTCAGCCAAAAAGTTTTAAAGAATTTAATAATTTTTAATAAACATATCTTTTAAACAAAAATAGGAAGTAGGAAAAATTATAAACTTCAAAGTAACAATTGTATATGAAAAATACTGCAAGATCATGTATATTTGAAATAAATAGATATGTTTCATATGTTTCATGCATATTTTTTAATTTCCAATTCAAATATCTATGAACAAGATTTTAAAATGATTTTAACCCCTAAAGTCCCATCGTCTCAGGAGACAAAATGGATTTTGGGCAGGTTTTTATGGTCTCAATATTTTTCATGATTTTTTTAATTTTATTGTAAAGAAAAAAAATACATAAGCTTTCCATTAACTTTCCAAAAATATAATTTTTATTTCAATTAGAGATTGGAAGCTAAATATATGGCACAAAAATCTATTTTTTAGTTTGTTGGGTAGAGAAAATCTCCAAAAAAACTTAAAGCAAAAGAATATATAAATTATTTAGATTTTATTTTTATGTATACGGAAAGCCTTGGTTTACTCCATTTGAATTTGTTGTGTGAATGTTATGGACAATTTTAAAAGAATAACTAATAGGATTCATGTTGACCTCATCTTTCACAAATTAAAAAAAAAAAAAGGGTTCACAAGTTTAAGATCTCTCGCTAAAACAATCTTGCCATTGAGATTAGTGTATTTCAATTCCATCTTAGAGCTATTAACAATTTAGATTTTTCATCATTTTTAATCCTAATACTTAATAAAATTTTAATGAATGAAAACTAAAGATATTTTTTTGAATTTTTTTTCCAAGACTCTGAACTCAGTTTTTTATTATATAAAATTTAGAAATTCAAAATCAGTAGAGCAAAAATTACAAGGTAAGAAGGTTCAGTGTCAACAAATGTAATCGAGCAAGGTGCAAAAAACTTGTTTCTTTTGCTTCAAACGCAAATATCTTGCAATTTACATAGTCAAAATTTGTGAAATTTCTTCCACATGTTCTTATACTAGTCTAGTACAAGATCCTATGGTTAGATATACAAAAAAGTATTTAAATTTTTTTTTTCTCTTTGCTATAGAAATGACAATTTTGAGTGTTTGTTTATGGAAAAGAAACCTTGGGGTTAATTTGTTGAAAATAATTAAAATAAAAAAATATTTATAACTATTTTCTTATCCACGTAAGGTCCAAACCGTGTTTTTTTGGCAACATAGCAATTTTGAGCGGCTCATTACAAATGGGAATTTTCTTTCCTTGGTTTAACATTTATCGTGTGATATGTAGGTGTTTTTTTTAACTATGGCCAATTAAGGCAGTTCAAAAAAATTCTTAAAAATCACTCTTTTAAGAAATAGAAATTTGAAATTTGTTTTTTAGATTTATATGTACATGGAAAGCTTTGAATCATTTCATTTTGGTTAATGGGATGAAAATTATGAGGAGTTTTAGTTTGTCAGTAGTTATAGAATCTCTAATCTAAAATAAACTTTCAAAACCTTTATTTAACTCAATTTTTTTTTTAAATTAAAAAATAAAAATTGTACAATGAAGATTGTTTATTACAAAATTTCAACCATTGGGATTGGCATTTTTCAATTACATAACTAAATTCTTAATAGTGTAGTATTTTGAATCATTTTCTACTTCTTCCTACTTACTATATTTTTTCTTTATGCTATACAATTCCAAATGATCTGAATTTTTTCAAGCATGTAGCCAACTTGCCTTGAAGAATGAATCCAAAGAAGCACCACCAACATGGACATTTTTTCAAACAATTTGACCTTTTGAAGTGTTGTTGCTCAATTTTTTGCAAAGTCCCAAAAAAGTTTTTTTCTACTTCAAATGCTATTATCTTGCAATCTACATGGTGGAATTTTTTTAATGTTTTTCCACATCTTTTTAAACCAGCATTCTACAAAATCCTTTTGTTACATATGTCTTAAAATGATTTTTACTCTAAAATTTGATACTTGTACAGGAAATGGTAGTTCTGTAGCGGTTTTGGTGAAAATATAGTCAAAAACCTTTAGGAGTTAATCCCTAAAGTCTTATGACCCTTTTTTCATCAAAAATATTCAAAATTATCATTTCTTTTACAAAGAGCAAAAAAAACTTAAATTTATTTATCTTTAATATCTAACTATATGATCATATATTAGTCTAGTATAAAATTGTATGAAAAAAATTTCAAATACTTTAACTATATAGATTGTAAGATATTTATCTTCAAAATGAAGGAAACATGAATTTTGGGTATCTTAAGTGACTCTAATATAAGGCTTTGAATCTATTTAACTTAAAATCTTTTCAATATAGATATGGAATTTTTTTTAAATGATTTTGAAGAATTGTCCTGAGATCTTTTGAAATTAAAAAAAATTTAATTTTCATTCTTTGAAAAATTGTTATATAGAAATAAGTATGAAATAGAAGAGAACCAATAACTCTAGCATGTGAGCCTAAGAATGCTAGCCTTCAAGCGTTGAGCCTAAGTGTAAGTGAGTACTCTATAACTATTGAAGGTCCTTATACCACCCATACCTATAACATTAGTATTCTATAACCATGGAAGGTATCTATAATATAGGTACATGTAACATAGACACCTATTATATAGGCACCTATAACTTAACTACCCTATAACCATGGAAAGGGCCTATAATATAGGAGCCTAGGCTCCTAAGCTCACATGCTAGCAACCGTGAATGAAAAACTAAATCGTTAATAGCTCTAAGATGGAATTGAAGCACACTAATTTCAATGGTGAGATTGTTAAAGAAAGCAAATTGAACCATGTGGAAATTTTTTGAATTGTAAAAATCAAATTAAATTATGAATCCAATATATTATTTCTTCAAAAAGATGCAATAATTGCCCACAAAAAAGATGCTTCATAATTTTTACATCACTATTTCAAGTGGAATGGGTCAAATCTTTCCATATAGACAAAAATATAGTCTGAAAAAAAATAAAAAATAAATTCTAATTAAACTTTTTTTTTTGTTGCCCTTCAAACTACTTTTTGGGACTTTGTATGGGATCATTTTTGTTTTTAGGCCCCATTGAAATTAAAATTTATTCTCCAAAAGCTAAAGTATTTTTCTACTCAAGGCTTTTTTGGTGTTTTGGAGAATTTTCTTAAAATAACCAAATGCCCAAGCTTTGATAAGTTTCATTAAGTTTTTATAATTGTAACTACAAAAATTCAAACTACATGTTTTGAAAAAAAAAATTACAACAATAATACTTATGGCTTTAAAGATTATAATGTTTGATCAAGAGAGTGTTAAAATTGTAAAAGTAATTTGAAGTCTATCAGTCCTCTTTTTACATGTCAAATTTGAAATTGAGGTCACCAAAAAAATACAAGGTTAAATGATATAATATTTATAACCACAATTAATTTTTCTCTTCTTGAAATCTACTCTATAATTTTTTTTTTAATGAATTTCTAATGTAATATCCCCCCACTCCCACTCCAAAATCTACCGTAGTGTGACATGGTTTTCGTTTTTGCAAAAACAAAATAACTATTCTATTTACATGAAGAGTTTTGTTTTTGTTTAAATGGAATAATGATGATTTCGTTTTTGTCAATACATAATTATTAGACTTTTTGTCATACATTCAATTTGAACGAAATATCGTATCCTTTCAAATTTAAAGGGACAATCAAGGTGAATGAAAGTGGAGTGAGTTTAATGGATTTTAATTGAATCAGTAACAGTAGTGGTTCATTTATTTGCTTTATTAAAAATATTTTTTGTTGCCAAAGGACAATTACTTAACTTTATGTCATATCTCTTCCTCATTTTTCACACATTTTGTTATTTGTTTCCTACCATTTTTTGGAAATTTGTTTTTTACATTTTTGAATTAATAAAATTCAAAACCCATGTCATACTACGGTAGTATATTTTGAGTGTCATGGCTACAAGCCACTAACACAAAACAACAAGATTTGCAATGGACAACATTCCATAAAATCTTCCATAGAAAATATTGTAAATAATTTTTTTTATAATTGGATTTTTGATGCTTAAAATAGACTTTAAAAGGTATTAAGAATACTAAAGTACTAAAAATAAAATTTCGATAAGATTAATATTGACTTTAAAGTTTAGTTGACACCAAAATAACAAAAATATGATGTCTTGGGCATTTAGGGGCTAGGATACTCAAGATGTGTTTGGTTTATCTAGAAAGTTATCACCAAAAACAAATTTCTACGTACAAATAATAGAAAAAATTAATACTAAAATTAATGAACAATCCATACATTAAATTTTATTTTATTTTTGTTATGTCAAGATCCTTGGTACCATGTGTCCCCTAGTTGCATTCTTGGTACCGTCAAAAAGCACTTTGCAAGGAGGAGTATTGTTCTTGTTTTGTGGCTTTGGGGACCTAAAATACAAAAGATATCACATTAAAAAGTTTTCATGAAGTAAAAAATTACATTTACTTTTATATTGGATGTGGCAACAACACAGAGCACACTAGTGACATTGAAGATATAATTTAAATAATTATTTTCTTACTTCATTAAATGGTCCAATGTAAATCATAATATTGAATTCAATATAATATAGTATACATTGAGCATCTTCTATGAGAATATACACATAATCACAAACTTTAAATTAAAATATTTGTTAATCAAATTTTAAATAATATGGATTTGTTATATTCTAAAATTGAAATTGATGAAGTATTTATAAAAAAATCTGTACTTTATCAAAAATGCATTTTGAATAAAGATAACATGAAAATTCAATTTTGTAGAAAGTACGTCATGTGAAGGAAATAAAAAATAAAAAATGAACATCTTTTTATTTTCAAAAATAATTAATTTTTAATTTTCTTAAATCAATTACAATATTATAATATTTTATTTAAAACATATTTTGATTGCCAAAATAAAAGATATTTTCTACTAATCATGTAGCTACAACATCACCAATATCTATTGTCACAACGTCTTCCATTCAAGTTTCATCACAAAGAGTAGATTTCAACATTATGAATACAAAATGGAACAATAGAACTACGAATGAAAGTTTGCCACTTTTAACACCACCTCAAAGTTCATATTTTTGGAGTACTAATGCTTGGGGTCCATGCAATAGTTCATGTGGAGGTGGACACCAGGTACCCAATGCCTTCAATGTAATGTAAACTTTGCATTTATTATTATAAAATGGATTATATATATAATCCATTTTAATCTACATTCATGAACTAATTTATTTCAAGATTAAATCAATATAAAAATTGAGGAATTTAATTAATTAATTCTTCATATGGTATGTTTTATTTATTGCATTATATATTTTCCTTGAAAAAGATAAATATATTTTGTTTTGTAATGGCTTATTAACAGCAACATTCTTATTTCTCATTTATATTTATATTCATTCATTTCATGAAATCTTCTAATTGTTTAATCATAATTTAAATATCTGAAAATATCTAAAAGGAACACTGTAACCATTCAATGAATCAATCTTTTTTCAACTCCATCAACAGATTGAAGAATGGAAAGTTTTAATTTTTATAAAAAGCAAACCCTTTTTTGTTTTTTTAATTTCTAGTAATACACTATTACCTAAACAAATGAAAATAAATATTTTTATTTTTTCAATCTTGTAAATGTCAAAGGATTTGTTCGTAAGTAATTGTCATATTTTTCTTATATTTTCTTTTGAGTATTGATTTTATATAGAAGTACTTGAAATATTTTATCTTGTAAATTATCAATGACTTGTATAAAACAATGTAGGATGCTCAATTTAGGTGCTACATTGGCAATTACATTGAAGTGGATGTATCCAATTGTATACAAACTCTGTTGCCTAATATTTCACAGGTAATAAAGGATTTTTCTTAAAATTTTAGTTAAATATAATTTTAACAATCTAATCTACTTAATTATTTTTTTATACTTTCATTCCAAAATACATTTACTAAGATAAACTATAGGTTTATAAGTTTCTGAGGTCATAGTTGAATACCATAATCTTCTTTAATCTTATTAATTTGAAATATTATTATTATTATTATTAATTTTTAATGACAATAATTTGATTTGAAAGTAAATATAAACTATAATAAAAGATTGTATGATTAATAATAATTTCTAAATAAAATCTTTGATTTTTTTTCTAGAGTCTATTACAAATTTGGTTGCAGTTTTGCAAATTTTAATTACAAAAATCAAATGGCAAATTTTCAATTAAAAATATTTTAGTGCATCTAAAGTTTTACATAATTCAATACTCATAAATGGGTGGAATGTTAAAGAACTATCATTCTTTAATTCCTAAAGGACCAAACACCATTTTTTGGCAACCAAGTGGTTTGGGGCAGCTCACTACAAATGCAGTTTTGTAGTTTTTTCTTAAAATTTTTCACACAACATGTGTCCGAGGAGTAGCTTCAGGGCCCAAGAATTTTTATAACTTTTAACTACATGGTTACAAAGTTATTTTATAATATGTAAATTTCATTGGTTGGTGGGTGGTTAAAAAATTTCTTTAGAAAATACTTTTTAAGAAATAAAAATAAAAATTTAAAATTTGTTTATATATATATATATATATATATATATATATATATATATATATGTGGAAAGATTTTAATCATTTCATTTTTATTAATAAGATGAAAGTTATGAGGAGTTTTACTTTGCGGGTAGTTAAGAAATCTCTACTCTAAAATAAATTTTGAAGTCCTTTATTTCACTCAATTTTCAGTATTTAAAAAAAAAAATAACAACATTAGGTGCACATTGTTTATTACAACATTACAAATTTTGGAATTGGAAATTTTCAATTTCATAAATAAATTATTAACAATTTAGTATTTTGGATCATTCTCTATTTCTCTCTACCTCTCTCTACTTAGTACTATTTTTCCTACATGTTGTACAATTCCAAATGATTTGAAAATTTTCAAGCATGTAGCCAACTTGCCTATAAGAGTCAATCAAAAAAGTAACCACCATTTTGGTCATTATTTCATACAAATATGACCTTGTAAAGTGCAGCTGTCCGATTTTTTGCAAGGCCAAAAAATGGATTTTTGTCAATTCAAACACTAATATCTTGCAATCCACATGATAGGAATTTTTGAAATTTTTTCCACATCTTTTCAAATTAGTGTACTATAAGATCCTACAGTTACATGTGTCCAAAAAAAAAACAAATCAAAAATTTGGCACTTGTACTGGAAACAACAATTTTGGAGCATTTTTGGAGCGTTTTTGGTGAAAACATAGTCCAGACTTTTAGGAATTAAACCACTTAAAATTTAGCTAGATTTGGCTTCTATTTATGTAGAAGGACTTAATAGAATACTTAACATCAACTATAAAAGAAATTATACAAGTCATGTAATTTGACATATCTAAGTTTTATACACAATTGATAAACAATTTGAAGTAATTACAAAGTTAAAAATAAAACGGAACTATCATAATAATAGAATACAATTTAGCTTCAAAATCCCTAGATTTTTGAAGCCCAATTATATATAATTTCGAAGATATTTTCAATTATTAGATAATATTGGAAGTAGGAATTAAAATGTCTTTGTTACAACATTCCAGTATGTTGATATAAAAATATTCACATGGCTCAAACTACAAGGGGGTGCTCCTTTTGAGTAGATAGCCACTCAAAAAAGACACCAAAGCCTAAACCTCCAAATCCCCCAAATTAAAAATACAATTTTTTAAATTAGTTTTCCATTACCCTCAATAGAAAATAAAAACAACACTTTATACCGGCCCTAGACCATATATGTTTTTTGAACATATATGTCGTTGTATGCCATATTCATGTTCCATATTTGTCATTGTGTCTATGTAGTGTGCCCACACATCCATATCCATATTTGTATCAACATATTAATGTATTCTACATATTCGAAGGTTGTAAAAAAAATATTTTATGAGGGGTTGAAGGTAGTTTTTAAAATATTTGGAGAGTAGGTAGATTTGTTTCTTTTCAGGAGATAGTTGTGCTCATATAAGCTTTGGTGACTTGATCAAAATACTTTAAGTATTCTAAGTTCCTTAGAGTAGGTCTAGTGTGGCTGAATTTTGAGGATGTATTGCATAATTATGAGCTTTTCAACATTGAAAACAAAATTCTTGTAAAGATCATGAATACTCTAACTTCAAGTTTGATTGCTAATTTGCTAGATTTGAGCAACAATTGAGTGAATGATAGAGAATTTTTTTAATCACTAAAGATCATGCATTCTAATTTTGATCAGAAGATGAATACAAAGATGTTTTAAGCACAAAAAACTTGGTTTTCTCATCCATCTAAATGTTTGTAGATTCTAGTGCTAGTTCTTTTAAATCTTTATGATTTTGTCTTCCATTTTTTTTTGCAAATACTCTATAGTTTAAGGTATACAAGTATGTTTTGCCACAAAAGTTACTTTTCTAGTTCAAAAAATGACCCTCTAAAGAGTATTGGAATAAATAATTTTTTTTTTTTTTTTTAAACTACCATCATTAGAACTAAAATTCTGAGTTTAATGGAAAAAAATCTTGTCTAGATTATGAATATCCAATCTATTATCAATTTTAGAAAGAAATTTGGATTTTTGGTTTTATATTTTATTCAAGAATATTTGTTAGGATAGTAGTTGATTCAACCATATGGATATGATCCATGAATCATATTCTACAACTTTCACTTGGAAGCCATCATTAGATTATTATTCTAAGTTACACTTAAGAGACATTTTCACATGTTTTACAATTTGGACTACCCATTGGTCTTTATCCCCCAAATGCCCAATGCCTTTTTTGAACTTCTTGAAAATTGCTCAAAACTAATTAAATAGCTTAAATTTATATTTTTTTTATCATTTAACAAAAATTATAACTATATAAATTCAAACTAGAAGTGTTATGAATTACATACAAAATGAAAATATAAAAATATCACTTATGCATTGAAAGATTATAATGTTTGATCAAGAGGGTATTAAAATTGTCAACTTTGTACCCAATTTATAGTATTTCAATCCTCTAAAGTTGTACATTGCAAGTCTAAAACTAAGGTCATGTTTATAAAAAAAAAGGTTAGAGGATATAACATTTATAATTATAATTTATTTACGACTTCCCAAAAATCTATTCTGTATTTTTTTTATACAAATACCAATGTAATTTTTTCTTTAAAATTTAGTATATTTAAGTCTCATCCCCATGAACCATTTTTAACATTAAAAATCAAGATTTGCAATGGATACCCTTTAATTAAATCTTCAACAAAAAAAAAAAAAAAATATTTAAATTCAAAATTAGATTATGAAGCTTAAAATAGACTTTAAATGTTATTCAATAAAAAAATTATTATAAATAATAAAGTGATAAAACAATTATTTAAGTTGAAAGTTTTAGTGTCAAGGTGTCTTAGACATTTACATGCTAAAAGATTAAAACAAATTCAAAAACTAAAATTATGTTTTTCTTTTGAAATTTTATGAGTGAAGTAATTGCACTTGATTGTGACATGTTTGCAAATTGCCTTCTCTACATTCTTGCCTAGATTGCAAGTCCTTTGAATATTAAAAGTTTATGATTGATTTTGGATACATATATTTTTAGCACTTTGAAATTCATAGCTTATTAGTACGTTGATCAAAATGCATTCTAAGAGAGTATGAAATCCTCATTTGGGTCCCAACAACATCCAATCATCAATTTAAATTGTTTACTAAAGGAAACAAATCTACAATGTTTATTTCAACAATTTTAGGTGTTGTTACTTTAACCCCGGCCCTAAAAGACCAAAAGGTAGTGCAAATTTCTAAAACTATGAACGTATGTTATAAAATAAAATTGAGAATAAGAATTTAATAATGACTTTCAAACAATATTTGTAAAATATGATCCACAAATTATATATTCATATGATTTGATCGCCTAGGCTACAAACCAATGTTTTTAAACAAAATTTGAAGCCCAAATTTGAAAATTCCTTCTAAAATCAATTGTAGATTGAATATGTGTCCTTTTAAGTTTACATGTTAAGTTCTAATCATATTGATTCTTAAACATTTTTTTATTTTACTTTACTATTCAAATGATTTATAAGAAATTCATTTTTTGAACTAAATTTTTGAAGCCAAACCTTCCAATAACTTTTGAGTTACAAAATATTTGCAAAGTAAAGTCTTCAAAATCTATATTGTAAAAATGTTAAAAAAACTAATACAAGAATCTTTTTTAAAATTGATGGATGAAAGATGCATTTTTGTCTACTTGAAATATGTTTGCGTTCATATATTGTTTGAAATTTGAACATTTGGTCTTTAAGGCATAATTGCAGCTTTACAAATTTAATTTTTAAATCAATTTAAACATTGTAGATATAGAATAAAAGATATGGAGGTTAGAAATTGGTAATGAGTTTATTTAACTTTTGACATAATTTGTAAGAAAAAAATGGCATACATCCTATTAGATTAGTTGAAATCTTGCAAATTGAGATGAACATTCAATTCAAGTCCCTCCTTAAGTATGAGAATTTTATGAAATCATTTTGTACCAAAAAAAGGAAGATTGAATAAAAACAAAGTATGAAACTCATTGAGTTTTGAATATCATTTGAAATCTTCAAATGCAATCTTTAAAATCCAATTAGACTTTAATGTGGCCTAATTGCAAATACAAA
Source organism: Antitrichia curtipendula (assembly GCA_951230915.1). Lineage (NCBI taxonomy): Eukaryota > Viridiplantae > Streptophyta > Bryopsida > Hypnales > Leucodontaceae > Antitrichia > Antitrichia curtipendula. Next base: position 27,815,596 of record OX579635.1, read on the forward strand.
GACAAATTTATGTCACCCAATATTGTAGTCGTAAAGTCCATTATTTTTTAATTAAATATAATAAAGGATTAGCACAGGCTAAACTATTCTTTAAAGATAATAACACAATTGAAAACTAATTGAACACTAAAAATACAGAATTAGCATAGATGAATAGATGAATGATTTTTCTAATGAAATTGTAGCAAAGTGTTTAGCATTGGTGAATTTACAAGCATCTATTGATATTTTTATTTATTTAATTTATATTATTATGGAAAGGAAGTCAATATTACTAATGGAAGGTATATTTAATTTCTTATAAAATATAAAATATAAAAATATTTAATATTAGAAAAATACATTTTGCATAAAATATCTAATACCAAAAATTATGATGAAAATATCATTATTTGTATCATTTGCAATAACTAACTTGATTTTCATTCTCATGAAAAAGTGATTAATTATGCAGGAATGTAATATAATTGAATGTAGACAATACAATTTATATATAGGACCATGGAGTGAATGTGATAAAGTTTGTGGAGAAGGTTATCAAAAAAGGTTATAAATACAAATCTAACGTTGAATAGATAGTAATTGAAATATATATTACATTCAGTTGAATATAATAAATAATCAAAGCAATACTTGAAGCATGTCCAAAATTTATTTAATTTTTAGACTAGTATTTGATAAACAAAGAAAAAATTTACTTGAAGGTATTTATTTTGTATGGAATTTGAAATGTAGATTTAGAAACTTTTTCAATAATCTGAATATTTAAAATGACATTACATACAAAAATAATACTAAAATTAAATCATATTGATACACAAGTATTGAAGTTGACCTAGGAGTGTGGTATTTGATACAAAATATTGTATTAATTCATTTATAGAATTCTAGACATCTTATTCTTTAAAGAACCAAGTTGAACGACCTATTGAAAAGTGGGACACGTTCCTAAGAAGTTAATTTTGAAAGGATCTTTCTAAAAATTTGGTATAAGGTGTAAATATATACTTCATTTTTGGAAATGTAATTTTTTTCCAATTGATTGTCCAAATTAGAGATTATGTTGCTTGAAGTTTTTTAAACAATTTGGGTAACTTATGAAAAATCATCTTCTTCTTGTAAAATTTTGCAAACATATAATTAACATGATGTAGAATGCAATTGCCAAAAAAAACCAAAATGTTGAACAAAAAATTATTTTAGGATGAATTAAAGCTTGTTGACCCTATTTATTAGAAAAAATAAAATTTTCTAATTTCAAACACTATTCTCTTGAAATCTATACAGTCAAAAATCATGAATTTTTTCCAAACACTCTTATAATAGTCTACACCTTTGTACAATTGAATTAAAAACAAAAAAATTCTTTCATTTTATTTTTTACAGCTTATTTTTAGATTTTTTTATTTTGCTAAAAAAGAATTGCTCATAGCTTCTTGTATTTATTTGGAAATACTATTTAGCTCTTATAGTAAAAACTCTTTAATTAAAATGTTACCTTAAATAATTCTCTAAATCCACTCAAAGTCATTGAGAGACTTTTATTTTAGGAATCTATGAAAATTCAAGAAGAAATGGGTTTGAGATGACAATACTTGTCGGAAGGTTGATAAGAGGTTGACTAATTTATACAAGATATAAAATTACAAAAATAATCAATTAATATTGTCAACTAGTCATAATTATAGAACTTCTCAAACACAGAAACATTGCCACCCATATAGAATCAAATTAGTACATTAGTAGTTAACCCCTAAAGGTTTTTGACTATATTTCCACCAAAACCGCTCCAGAACTGCCATTTCTAATACTAGTGCCAAATTTTAGAAAAAAAAACATTTTTGGACACTTATAGCCGTAGGATCTTGTAGTAAACTTGTTTAAGAAGATGTAGAAAAAATTTCAGAATTTTCCACCAAGTGGATTGCAAGATAATAGCGTTTGAATTGACAAAAATCCTTTTTTTGTCCCTGCGGAAAAACGGGCAGCTGTCCTCCACAAGGTCACATTTGTATGAAAAAATGTCCAAAATGATGGTTACTCTTTGTGTTTATTCTTCAAGGCAAGTTGGCTACATGCTTGAAAAATTTCAGATCATTTGGAATTGTACAACATATAGGAAAAAAATAGTAAGTAGGAAGAGGTAGAGAATGATTCAAAGCACTAAATTGTCAAGAATTTATTTATGAAATTGAAAAATGCCAATCCCAACGATTGTAATGTTGTAATAAACAATCTACACCCAATGTTTTTATTTTTTTTCAAAAATATTGAAAATCGAGTTAAATAAAGGACTTCAAAGTTTATTTTAGAGTAGAGATTCCATAACTACCCTCAAACTAAGAATCCTCATAACTTTTGACTCATTGATCGGAATGGAATGATTCAAAGCCTCCCATGTACATATAAATCTAAAGAACCAATTTCAAATTTTAGATTTTTTTAAAAGTGATTTTTAAAGAAGTTTTTTTTGCTGCCCCGGCTGCCCGCCGAACAATGAAAATGACATATCATGCAATAACTTTTTAACCATGTAGTCAAAAGTTACGAAAGTTGTTGGACCTTAAAGCTACTCCTTGGGCACATCTTATGTGAAAAATTCAAAGAAAAAAAAGAAAAATTCCGGTCATAATGAGCTGCCCAAAATCGCTATGTTGTCAAAAAACGGTGTTTGGTCCTTTAGGGGTTAAAGACTATGGCTATAATTAGGACATTAGAAAATAACACATATGATGATGATGAATAGTTTTAAGTGACTAGTGACTAGTGATGAACATAAGTTTTTCTTATTTCAGTGTAATTATACTACATACATGTAAGATATTTGCATGCTACTATACTTGAGTTGTTTTTTTATCATGATGGATTAAAATATGTAGTGATTTGATAAACTTGATATATATATATATATATATATATATATATATATATATATATATATATATACATTGAAATTGAAGTGGAAGACATTTTGGGGGAAAAATGCTCCCCCTTCCTAATATTTTTATTAAAAATCTTCTTGTGCTTGAATTCCCAAAATTTACATTGAAGGAGTGCTTTGTAACAATACATTGTGCATACAAAATTTTGAGAATTCATTGAGAAATCTTGAGATTTATTTTTATTTCTTAAGTATATATTTAAAAAATTAAAATGATTTTATTCTTTAATTTCATTCTATTTTAGTATTTTTCTAGAATTTTGTATTCAACTTTGAAATTCAGAATCTTAGATTAGATTTTAAAAATTTTAAGAAATATATTTTTTTATTTTTGTTTTCTTTAGTGTATATTTAGTACTAATTGTGACGGTACATTTGTCTTAGAATTTTTGTTGAAGGACATGAATTATGTGTGGACAAAGGGTAATATATTAGTGAAAATTTTGGTGCCAAATATTGAAAATTTGATGCAAAGCTAGTACAAATCAAGCATTATATGCAATCCGAGTGCATGATAGGACTTTGTATATTATAGTGTGCAATTATTCTAAATATATGGAGAGAAATATTTAGATTTGGTAGAAATAATATTTTATAAAAAAATTATAATAAAAAATAAAATAAAATAAAATAATTAATTAATATAAATAATATTATAAAATGATATTTTGCAGATTGGTATTGTGCTTAGATAATTTAGGCAACATAGCACATTCAAGCCTATGTGGACCTGAATATGAACTTGTTATAAAGATGCAAATGTGTATTTCTCAAATTTGTAATGCCACATATTGGGATGTAATGAATTGGGAATTTTGCAATGTGCCATGTGGTATGGGTGTGAAATCAAGAGATGTTATTTGTAGATCTTCACTTCACATTGAAATGGATTCTGCATGTTATCATTTGCCACTTCCAACTACTCAAAAACCCTGCAATACACATGTGATTATGCTATGACTATACCTTACATCTAATTCATAGGATTTAATTTCTATATAAATATCAAAAGGTAAAAAAAATAAAAAAAATAAATGATACAATGGCCTTTAAATTTTATTAATCTAAATAAACTGTACAATTTTAATATAATTCACCAAATCTAACTTCAAAAGTTATAAATTAATTTCTTGAAGTTCCAAAATATGTAGTTGCATTGTATTCATCAAAATTTTATTAAAAAAATTCAATTTTTAATTTCCAATTTTTTTTTAATTCATTTTAGACTTTGTTCCTTTACTTTAAGCTTTTAATAGAAGATCAAATAACTTTACTATATGGCGTAAAATTGACAATCTCCATGCGTATATCATCATAACATTGTCAATTTTGTAGATAGTACAAAAGAATGGTTTTAAATATGAAAGTATTCTCTTTTTAAATTTAGACTCCAAGTGAATAGTAAGCATTGATTCAGCCTCTTAAAAAAAAGATTAAAATCAAAATTCTTAGAATTTCTCAAATTACAAAGTTTAAAAAAAATTAAGCCGGTTAAAATATATATTAAAATATTATAAGTCTTTAAATTTAAAAAAAAATTATAATAGAAAATAATATATTTTAAAGTAGAAAAATATCATTCTAATTTAAATTTATAGAATTTAAAGAAAATTTCATTATATTATGAAATTTGAACTTTGACATATACAACTTACCATAAAATGGCAAAAATTTCTATGAGCTCTAGAATTTATTTAAATAAAATAATTTGGATAGATTTCAATATGAAAAAAATTAAAATTAGTAATTAAAATCAAGGAGAATTTAAAAAATTGAGTTTGCACATAGAACATCTACAAATTTCATACATAGATCTTTAGGGAAAAAGAAATAATTTATAATAAAGCTCTTAAACTTTGATTTACCAATTTATAAAAATTGAAATGTCCTTAATAATGATTTCATCTTACAAATGCAGTTTTTACATTGGCAATTTGATTATTTTTAACATGACTCACACGATTAGACACAATTAAAGTAGAACCTAACTATTGCAAATTTGCAAGTAAAACCTAATTTTAATTTAATTTGTAAATTTTCTCTATATTAAATATATTATTTTTATTATAAAAACAAATTCTATCTAGTGATTTTGTGTTATAATTAATTTATTGAAAATTTTTAAGAAAATATTTGATTATTTTTTGTAAATCTTATGATTCTCATAGGTCAAAATAATAATCATTATGACAATGAAACTCTTAAAAGTATCTTTTACATTCGTTTTAATATTGCAATTTATTATATTTATAATTTCATTTATTATCACTTATACCAAAGATAAACTACACTTTTTGATATATTGTATAAAGTTTTTATTTTTTATTTTTTAAATATAAATTGAAGAAAAATAGTTAATTAATTATGATTTATTTAAATCTAAAAATAAATAATTTTGATAATATTATCTTATTCAACTATAATATGTTTCACAGCCTTGCCAAACACATTCATGGTTGGTGGGTCCTTGGAATGATTGTTTGGGTACTTGTGAAGGCATTCAAACACGTCAAGTACAAGTAAGTACATGGTATTTATCTTTACAATGATATTCTAAAAATTTCCTATTATAAAAAATTATAAAAATATATTGAAATCTATGCTATATTTACAATTTGACAGGATAATTTGAGTAGACTAAAATATTTAAAAATAATTTTAATAAATATCTTCTAACTATTTTTATTAATAGAATTTTTTTAAATACAAAAAAATAATAAATTTGATATTATTATTTGAATAGTAGCCAATATCTTCATTTTTTGATACTTTGATTATCCATAGTTTTAGTCCATCAATGTTTTTCTAAATTGGTACCAAAATATTCATAGTGTCAATATTAAAATAATATTATAATTTGTATTGTAGTAATACTATTCTAGAAGTATATTACATTATATTTATATAAATTGAACACTATAAATATAATGTAAAACAAAATTATTACACATAAAAATAACCACTAAAACAATATTATCACGACACTAAAATTTCTAAATGTAATGTATTATAAAACAATGTTAGTGCAAAACAAATTATTGTATTGTAATAGGACTAACATAATGTCTTTTTAACATAAGTCCAGAAGCCTACTAAAAACAACGAAACAATTTGTAAGCAATATTTAGGATGTTTGATTTTGTTAATTTTACTATTTAAAATTTATTTAATCCCTAAAGTCCTAGTGTCCCCTTATGAGACAATTGAAAACTTGGCAGATTCTTTTTATCTCAATTTTTGGTACAGCTTTTTTAAACCTTTCTTTAAAAATAGAAAAATACATAAGCTTTATTGGAATATAATTTCTATTTCAATTGGTGCTTGGGAGCAAAGTTTTGCCATCCTAAGCACAAATTTCAACATGTTGAAGAACAATAGAAATCACAAAAATTTGAAATAAAGATTTTAGAATTTTATTTTTTGTAGACAATATTTTTTTTTCTACGTGGAAAGCTTTGATTTGTTCCATTTGGATAAGTTATGAGAAAATTATCAAGCCCCTTGTTTTGCAGGAAATTAAAGCAAATTTTTGAAATAATAATATAGTATATTAGTATTGAATTGATTTTTTATTTTAATTTTCAATTTTTTCTAAAAAAAGTTTTGTAGAGTTAATTTTGATTGTTAGAACACTCTCACTATTGAAATTAGTGTGTTTCAATTCCATCTTCAAGCCTATTAACAAATTATTTATTTTTGCTATCTTGTACCCACATCTACTTAATAATAATTTTTTAAATGAAATATATATCATATATTTTCTAGACCCTCATCTCAACTCTTCATGGTAATATTTAGTTAATTCAAAATCTAAAATGCAAAAATTTAAGCTAGAGAGAATCCAAATTCCAAAGTTGTATAGATCAGTTTGTTAGATTGCCCCAAAAAACTTGTTTTCTTCACTATGGATGCAATCGTTTTGCAATCTATGTTGTCAAATTTTTGAAAAAAATTCTAAGCACTCTCATACTAGTCTATTGCAAAGACATGTAGTTGGATATGTCAATTTTTTGTATTTCAATTTTTGCTCTTTGTACTAGAAATGACAATTTGGAGCATTTTTTGATGAAAAATAGGCCTTGAAATTCTAGTGGATAATTCAGTTCTAACTAATTTGTCTTATATTGTTGCTACAAATACCATGACCAAATGCTCATGAGAATGACCCAAACAATAATCCTATGTAAAGCCTAATCATAGTTAAATTTTAAATTATTTTAAACTCAATATATTTAAATTTGGTGGATTTGAAACTACAAATAGTCAAATACATATTTTTTTCCTTTTTGAGAGCATTCTAATTGGTATCAAATACAACTCTATGAATCCATTCAATATACAGTCTAACTCCAATTACATCTCTACTTTTGGATTAAAAATGACTATAAGGGAAAAGATACTCGAAAAGATAAGAAACAACTAAATGATTACAAGTGAAGCATAAATATGTTCAATTTAAGATAAATATTTTACATTTTGATATCCTTGAATAAAATTCAAAGTTTTTATAAATGTAAAACTACGGATTATTACTATAAGTAGACTTTGAAAAATAATTTGTCACCTTGCACCTTTTTCAAACCAATTTCTATCTCTATGCATATGTATGCAAAACCTTTGAGAATAAAAACACACAATTAAGGATAATTATGCATCACATGCAAGCTAAAATTACATAACAGGTTACTTGCAAAAATAAATGATCAAAATTTGGATATATCTATTTGAAATTGTGAAATTTAAATTTATTAAATTGCACTTTAAACAATCCTTGTAGTTGCATACGTTTTGACATCTTTCATTCACTAGTCCATGAGAATATTTGAATTTCTTTCCTTTTGTAACTTTTGTAATACCCATTTAAAAATGTGGACATATTATTTTAGGAGATATTAATTGATATTCTTTCAAGAATAAAAAAAATTGCTTAAATGTACAAAGATAATTCCAAGTTTAATTCAACTCTATGAAAGCTTTTTGAAATTATATAGTATTCAAATTATTTTAATTTTAGATTCCAATTATTTTCATTGTTAATACTAGTATTGCAAGAAGTTTTCATTAAATTGAAATATAATATTTTATAAATATTTATAATTCATATTGATAATTATTGATAAAATAATTATTTAATTTTGCATTTTTTACTATAGTGTGTAGATGGTTCAGGAGTTACATCTCCTCAAGAACTTTGTGATGCAAAAGTTATGCTAACTTCAACTATGTTGTGCTCACAATCAAATGTTATTTGTGATAGTCAAATGTATTGCTCCGAATATGGGCAATTTGAGGTTTGTTGCATGTCTACACTCTATAAAACATGATGAAATTAGAATTTTGCTCACAATCTATACAATTAAATTTTAATCTATTTAATATTTGATAATTTGATGCTTTTAAAATTAAATTGATTAATTATTCCAATATGAAAATTTAATAAGTTCCAATTATATAATTATAGGAAGGCAAATGTATTTGCGAAGAAGGTTGGGAAGGTCGTCATTGTGAGAATTATAAAAAATGTCAAGGTCGCCCTATTGGATTTATTGACCAAAAATTGGATTGTTGCCCTTATTATACAATTGATATAAACCACATATGTTGTAAAAGTTCAACATCAACATTAACCATTGTAATATACTTGACTTCAAAGGATAATCATTGTTAATAATTGAATAAAAAGTATAGAATTGTATTCATCACCATTGAATCAAAGTGGTGAAAAAAATCTGAATTTTGATACTTTATACTATATAATTTTATTTTTATAAGTATATTACCACCATCATGACTGCCATTGAATTTTCCAGGATGGATTATGTTGTGAAGGAGGTAATATTGATGCATGTGGACAATGCAATGGAGTTGCAAAGTAATAATTCTTCACTACCAATTCACTATAATAATTAAATTTAAATTATTCACATAAAGCATGATTCATGCTTTATGTGAATTTAAATTATAGTTGCAAAGTAACAATTCTTCACTATCAATTTACCTCTTATTTATATTCTATTATTAAAAAGATGATAGTATATCTTATTTTGAGGTCCTTTCTATTGAATTTCCAATATGATACACAAACACAAAACAAACATTAAACAACCAAATCACAAAATCTTCAATTTTGTTTTGACTTTCTAAATTTTATATGCTATTAATATATATCACACTTTGCACATCAATGCTCAACATCACAAGTTAATTTAATTTTTAATAATATTTTTATAGACATTTTCAAATTCATTGTAGATAAATCTATCAAATCTATCAACTCTTTGCCTACCGGTACACATTAGACAACATCCAAAATAGGACAATAATAATTTCTCACAATGACAATTGACACATACACACACACACTTAATTCCAGATAGTTTTCAGTTTCACAATTTCCACATTTTGTTTAAACTGATAAATTACATCTTCAAATTCAAAAGAACATACAATCAAACATTACAGCTACATTGGACTCAATGCATGTTCTTCAAGCTTTGGTGCACTATGAGTTGGATTTTTTTCCTTAATCATTCTAAAATGACACTTACTCACTCTAACTAATCAACATGAAATAATTCCAATCTTTATTGTAACTTTCTATATCAATTAAATTTGGCTCATTTCCACCATAGAGGTAATATGCAAGCAATGAAGATAAAATCTCTATTTATGCCCCAAAATTGAGACTTGTTTGGTAAAAAATTCACTAGCATATAAACATGTAACTGAAAACTTAAAAACTATGTGCTTGAATTTTTATCCTTCTACAACATCCATAAAATATATTTCATTCAATTAATCATTCAATCTAGAATATTATATTTTATCATGTATACATTGTGACTATAACACTATACAATCATTTTAATTCAAATTCTCATCAATTACAAGATTTTGGTAATCTTCTACAATGCCTTTTTATCACAAATAATTATATTACCTCTCAAGATTGAAGTTGATTCCTTTAAAATGTTTGAAAATTTTAACTATTTAATAAATATTTTAACAAAATTTTAATATAAAAAATGCATAAAATAATATATATTATTGCAAAAAATGTATTAATGTCTATGAATGATCTATAGTCATCCATTATATAGACATTTTCATTTACTAGACAAGTATGTTTATTAATTTTATGTATAAAACTTTAGATGCCCCCAAATTATGTGCATTTTGCCCATCTTATTTTGAAGTGTTTTTAGTCTTCTTAGAACATACTGGAAGGGGATCTTGTCTTTTAAACAATGGAATCAAATGTTTTTTTTACCTTTATTTAATAATAAAAGTCACATGTTATTCTAAATGAAGAATTGAAGACACATGTGTTGAACAAAACATAATTATAAAAATATTATATTATTACACGATAAAATTTGGAATAAAAATCAAAATATAATAACTTAATGCACCGTACATATGGCTTCAAAATTTAGCTTCTTTCTAATAAACCATTTTCAAGTTACATTGTTTTAAACTGATTATGTAGAGATGCATGACTCTAATTTAGTCCCTAAAGTCCCATTGTCCCCTCAAGGAATAAATTGGAATTTGGGCAAGTTCCTAGCCTCCTATGGCTTCAATATTCATCATGATTTTTAAAACTTTTTGTGAAGATAGGAAAACACATTATCTTTTGAGAATATAATTCTTATTTAAATCGGTGCCCAAGAGCAAAAGTTATGGCACAAAGAATCTTTTTTTCTTGTACGAGGGCAGAAATCTTCTTACACCAAAAAAATTTAATTAAAAAAAAATTGTTTTTCATAGGATGTAATTTTATCTATATGGGAAGCTTTTATTCATTCCATTTGGATTTGTTATGTAAAATTTATGGACAATCTTATTTTGGGGGCAATTAGAGCATCTTCCTTAAAAAATAACTTACAAGATTCATTTTATAATGCAATTTTCACAATTTATATTAAAAAAAATTGTTTGATGAGGTTAAATTTGCTTACTAAAACAATCTCAACATTGGAATTATAGTGTTTCAATCCCAGAGCTAATTACAATTTAGTTTTTCTTTTGATCATAGGTCTACTTCTATTTAATCCTTCATTGTCCAAGGGGACCAAAAGTGTCCTCACATAGTTTCAAGTCTAATTCAAAAAGTTGTGACTTTTGCATCCAATGTCCAAATTCAATAAAACTTGTTGGAAATTTTGTGCTCTTTTTTCTAGTTTGTGTGGTAAGATTTTCATATCAATCCAAATATATACTGAAGTTTTTTAAGTCAATCAAAGTTCAGAGGTTCAATTTGAGTTCACCAAATTATATTTGATGCCTACAACTTTGGGGGCTTGTATCTCTTTCATGTTTTTTAATAAAGCTTGGCAGGTTATGTTCCCCTTGAAGTCTAGTTATTGTGGTCAAATGCAAGTTGTTTTGAATGTTTGGGAGTAATTAAATTTCAAAATCCCAACATTTTTGGATTATAGTAAACTTTGGCGGCTTGTTTCTTCCACATACAATGTACATTTCTAATAAAATATTTTTGGAAAATTGTGTGTCTAAAATTTCATTACAATCCAAGAAGTTATGAGTGATTGAGAAGCATTTTAGTAGAACTCAAGGAGGTTCAGCCTAATATAATATTTTTTTTGATATTTCAAATCCATATTGCAAACACAATGAGTCAATTGAATGATATGTTCTTTGACCAATGTGTTTGTATGTTGGTTATGCATCACTTTGTAGTTTAAAGTTTTTTTATTTGAGTAGGTTTAGAAAAAAAACTTCACCTCCAAATATGTTGCTCGAAAAATTCAGCATCTTTTTTCTACACTAAAGCATTATAATCTTGCAATCTATGTGGCCAAATGACTCCAAATTTGATCTACATCATCTACAATATGTACACTACAAGATTGTATGGTTGAAATTCTATATTTTAGTGACATTTTGGACTGTATCACTTCAAAAGTAATGATGTTTTTAAAACCCCAAAAGACCCTGGGTCTTGAGGTAAAAACATTTTCTCAAAGAATAAAAATCAAGTTTTTATTTTTTTTATTTTTTATTTTTTATTTTTATAATTCCCTAGACTTTCACTCAGCTCTTTAACACAAAATATTTTATATTCAAAGTCCTTAGTGCAAAAAAGTTCTATACTGGCGATCACAGTCATCTGAAATTGCATGCTAGTATTCAAAAAAATAACTTTTTCAAACTTTTAATGTTGATACCTTCCAATATTTATGGTCAAACTTTATGAAATTTTTACCATGTGATTTGAGACAAGTGAAGTACAAGATTCTAGGATTAGATTCTAACAAATGTATTTTTCGGTTTTCTTGAATGAATGCAACAAAATTGACAATTTTACGTTGTTTTTTATACAAAAAAAATGGCCTTGGGACTTTAGGGATCAAAGTTAACCATACAAATGATTTATAATCATCACACTCTGCATTCCTATATTTAGTTCACATATTAACTATTTATAAAAATTACATTGAAATTAGAAGACTTTTAAGTTTAGTTTGAAACAAATAGGTAATTATCAAAAAGTCAACAAGAAAAAAACTACTACTTCAGAATTAATTGTGGTTAAATTGTATTAAAATATTTAACCTTGGATAATCCATACTACTCAAAAATATTAGTATTTATATATTATTAATTGAACTTAATGCTGGATAGTGGATTAAAACAGATTCTTTTAATTTAAAAGACTTCTTCATAGGTCTTTCTATCTATATCAAAGAAAAGGTTCAAGTGATTTAAAGAATTTTAAAATAGTATTGTAACTACCAAAATAATATATTAATATAGCATTATGAATTTAGTTGTTATTAATAAAATTCAAAGTTACATAAAAAATAAAAACAAAGAACATGTCTTATAGTAATTTGTAGCTATATCAACGTAATTAAATACTTAGTTTTGATGCAAGCTAAAAATTTACAAAAATTATAGAACTAGTAGAAACATGGTTTGCTTAGACCAAAAAATAGTTCACTAAAGTACACCTAAATACAAGTATAATTTTGAAGTTTAAAAAAAATATCTAAAAATTAAAAATTGATTATTTCAAATATTGATTAAATATTTTTAATCACCCTAGTTGAAAATAGTATAACATAACCAAAATCATTACTGAATTCAACACAAATAAACTCTAAATATTATTTTGCAAAAAAAATCACACTTTGTTTTGATTGTATAATATTTTTTTAGTATATGAATTATAAAAATCAATTTCCAAAAAAATCTAAATTTTATCTGAATACAAATTTTCAATTAGCATATTAATTTTAAAATCATTATCTTTAAAAGAATAATGATTTAAAACAACACTTAATTGAATATATTTATCTAATACTCATTGAATTGCCATTTTAATTTTAAACATTTTGATTAGTCTAAGATTGTTATAACTGCTAAATGAACATGAATATATTAAATTGTTGAATTTTTTAATTTATAAATTGGGATAATAAATTAATAATTAAGATAAAAACTCTTCAGATTTTATATTATTTTATATAATTATTATTTTATAAATTCATTTATTATGACAAAATTAATTAGAAATAAATAAATTTTTATCATAAACATTTGGTCATGTATAGTATGCATATATATTTATTAAATATAAAACTATCTTTAATACACTAGTTTTTCAAATTGTTTATGTCAATTTGCACTTATAATGTATATACATGCTTAACTTTTATCATCTCTATGCAATTTTTTAATTTAGAAACAATACACAGAGACTTTTGTCTATTTAAACATAATTACAAAATGCAAAGATTTTTTGTAGTCTTCAAAATTCAAGATGTAAACCTAAAGTATAATGCCTTTTTATACAGATATGTGGACTCTCAAGCTACATGTTGTAGTACAATCCGTGATGAAAAAGGCATATGTTGCTTAAGCGGATATTTAGATGAATGTCATATTTGTGATGGAGATGGAATAACTTGCGCAACAAACATTACTCTACTAGTAAATTTTAATTCAGATTTAACAATAACCAATGAAGCCCATGAAAAATGGAAGCTCCTCATTTTTGTTCTAACATCAAATGTAAGACAACTAGATGTATGAAATGCATTAGAAATATATTTTTAATTCTTGTAAAAATAAAATATGTTTGATATATATATTTATTGTAATTTTTCAATAATCAACATTTAAAATATCAATTGAATCCTTTGAGATACTTCAATTTAGGAAGTATAAAAACTTTTCAGCTACACATTTTGTATATGATTCTTTTATAAATCTAAAAATCATTTGTCTAGATTTTATAAAATCATGTATTCAAATTAAAAAATTTAATATGTATTAGTATGATGTGTATTGTCACTATAACTTTGATAAACCAACTTGTAAAATATCAATTTGTGTTATATCTCAGCTTTGGTCTATTTTTTGTTTTCTACAAGGCATTATCATAAATAATTTGGAATTCAATCTTTTTTATTCTATGGGTAATTATAAAGTTCATAGAATTAAAATATTAAAATCCTTTCTTTGCAAGCTTTCAAATGGTATAAATAAATACCCCCATTTATCCATTCTCTTAGTGGTAAAAAAACCCACTTAGGTGGTCTTATAATAAATTTAAAAGGCTATGCAATGATACACATTCCAAGTCATTTTGAATTCCACTAAGTTTTTCATCAAATTGTAGTTGAAATCAATCATTTTTTTGAGTAATTTATAATGGAGAAGGTCAACCAATTAGATTTGGATTGATAGAAGAATTCTAAAACTATGAGCATTGAATGTTGTCACAAGTATAAGAACTCCAATGTCTTATAAAATGATAATGATTACTAAAGAAAAAAAAATTAAATGTAAGAATTTTAATCCCTTCAAGACCCAATGTCCATGCAAGAGAGATTTGATAATTGATTGGTGCCAATGAAGTAAGACATGAACAAATATTTCTAAAATTTGATTTAAGGTGGTGATGTTTACTTCTTCATAGAAAAAAAATTCAACATCAATTACAAGGCTAGATCAAAAGTTATGTTGTTTGAAAGAATTTGGGAAACCTACACATCAATGGATAGTATTGGGGAGGCTTGGACAATTGGGTGAGGATAGAAACTTTATGGGAGGATCATCAAAAAATTTAAGTGCACCATCCAAACTTTGTCAAAGAAGACCAATCAATGATATTTGAATATTGCAGTAGAGGAGACTTGTAGTGCAAGTGGTCTTGCAACCATGGAAATCTTGGAGGGGCTTGTAATACACTTTTGTGGTTGTTGCTCATAGCATGCACAATTATAAATGTCGACCTACTCTTAGGACCTCCAATTTGAATGATGTTTGCTAATCAATTCCAAAATGGCCAAAAATCCATATTCTTCCACTTCAATTCTAGCCATTGCAATATTCCCAATCCATTTATACACAAGGTTCCGTAATAAAATTGTGTCAAGCATTAAGTGCTAATTTAACAAATTGTGTAGTACCATAGACAATGAGATAGAATGAAATATTATAAGTGAATAAGAAATTTTGATTAAGACTACTAAAATTTCCTTGCTTACAAAGGACGATAGTTCATATATTTTTGTCATTTAGATTTTCTAGTAAAAAATTTGAGGATATAGAATATTGTCAATTGTACTACAATTTTTTTTAACCCCCTTGTATTTTAAAGTGCTTTAGAGTAAGTTAGACTACAAATTTGCGTCCAAATTTTTAATTTGTGTATCCAAAAAGGCATTCTAATTGAATGGAGTAGAAGTTCAACATGATTGTATAGAACAAGAGTTTTACTACATAGATGACTTCCAAACTTCAAATGTTATAATTAATCTTTTAATTCATGTGGTCAATTGGACTAATAATTTTTCTACAAGTTTCTATAAGAGGTCTACTATACTTTTGTAAGCTTGTAATTCTAAAAGCAAATCTAATTTCTAATTTTGGTCAATGATGACATATTTATGCAAAAAACAAAAGCAATAATCTTGTTAGGTCATCTATTTTTATGATCCATAAATGAATGGATGATAAAATAAATTATATATATAATTTATATAAAATGTAAAAATGTAATATCCACAGTATAACTCTATTAGAATAAAAATAAAAATATCATTGATTAAATAAAATTATATAAACCTTTGAGTTTTTTTTATTATATATAGTAAAAAATTTGGAGGATTTCAAGCCTCATATGACCTATCATCAAAACTTAAATTTAATCATGCACAATATAGTCTTGACAACACTACTAAAATGTCAATAGTATCATTTAAATATACCGAATTTAGAAACAAATAAAAAATATAATTTATTCTATATTGTAAAAAAAAACTTATTTCATAAACAGATTGCATCAAAGCTTGATTTAGGTGATGGCTCAATTATATTATCTTCCATGCAATTAAAAAATAGTTATGAAGGTGAAAATTTTGATATTGTGTATGTTTAAAAAATGAAATGAATATACATAAAGTTTTAACTAATGCTTAAAATGAGAACATATATAGAAAAATAAATAAATAGATGTTTATAAAAAAAATTCCACAACACATGCATCTATAACAATCAAAGGTTTAAAAAATTAAATGTATAGATAATTATTTATAAATAAAACATTAAAAAAAAAATTTGATTATGTAAAGAATTTTATGTATTTTATAATTCTTTTGAAATTTATATAATTTTATTAAGAAAAAATATGTTATTTATTTAAGGTGATTGTTCAACAAGTATTGATCGTGCTGAAGCTTGTCTTCGTAATGGATATTATAATGAATTTGGTATCATTAGCATGACTCTTTTACCAAAGCCTAAGGTACTACATGCTAAATAATTTGTTACTAAATATTAATGAGCAACATAATTTGTTTCAAATATATAAAATAAAAATCATTAAAATGTAATATTATTTAAGTCATATTTTGAAAAAATATACTTATAAATCTACATTTATTATTTTCATAGGATCATCTTACACAAATGATTTTTGCTTCAAATGATATTTATCAAGTTATAAAAAATATACGTATTTCAAATGAATTTTCTATAAATGAAAAAAATTCAAGCAACAATCTAATGGTAGACCAAGTTTTATAAATTTTGTCAAATTATTAAAATATAATTTTGTCTTCATATATCAAAAATTATATTTTTAATTATATTTTTGTGTAATATATTATTTTCAATAATTATATTAAAAATATTTATTTAAAGTATTTAGTCATTTATTTTATTAGGTGTCCCTTTATGTTGATTCAATACTAAATTTGGAAAAAGTTGGAGTTTGTGGTAATGGTATTTGTGAAAAAGGTGAACGTTGTGATTACCAAAGTAAAAGTGCAATTCAACATGGAGACAAAACATGTTGTTTTGAAGATTGTCCATACATCTCAGCTACTTGTCCTATTCCTCTTAGTGGACCATATGCACAAAGAGCGTGCTCTGGAAAAGGCTTATGCTTAGATGCAAGTGGCCAATGCCAATGTTTTTTGGGTGTGTATATACCTTGTTCATATAAAGCATTTATTTTTTTCTTAAGTTTTAATTAGAAATCTAAAAATGCAAATTGCATTAGGAAAAATTTGGGGGGTCCAGAAGGCCGTTAAGCCTGGACCCCCGTAGTGATACTATAGAATTCTTTTTCGAAAAAAAAAATGCTGACACTGAAACTCTGACGTGGTCGAAGTGCCACGCCAGCGCTGACGCCAGCGCGACGTCAGCGTGACGTCACTTTTTGATTTTGATTTTTCGAAAAAAAAAAAAAAAAAAAAAATTATTTTTTTTCAAAAAAAAGAATTTTTTTTTTTTTTTTTTTCCCTGTAATATCACCCGCGGGTCCCGAAAATCAGCACTCACAGCCTTGTTGAGGCCTCATATTTTTTGTAATGATTGAAGCTAATTTTTTTTTAAAATTTCAAATTTCAAAAATAATTTAGTATAATAATTTTTTAATTTATAATTATATATATATATATAATTTATGTGTGTGCGTGTGCATGTATGAGTATGTCTAATAGAAATTGCATTATATATATTTTTTAAATATTATAATTTATATAATTTTTTAAAAGATAATTTTATGTATCTCATAATTAATAGTTTCTACATAAAGTTTATAATATATTGGCTTAAAGAAATTTTTAATGAAATCGAAATTTTAAAAATATATATTTTTCTCTCAAATATTTATATTAAATAAGGCGTAAATAACTAGGAATCCGTTTTGAGCTTTTACAAATTTTTGGCAATCCATTTTAAAGTCAAAATTTGTTATAAGTTTTTTTTTTGTGAAAACGAGTATTTAATTACAGTACAATATATAAATTTTATTAACATTCTAATGTACAAATTTTTGTTTGATACAAATAAGTGGTTGTAGAATCATAAAATGAAAGTTGATTTTAGTCTTAATATCGGGCCATAAAATAAATGTATTATATTTTGATTAATTTCAGAACATATCCTGTTAAATGTTTTACACTTGATAAACTTCAGTAATTGAAAGGCATTTACAGTAAAACTTTCACAAAACTTCTTTGGAATGCTTTCATCTTTCAATTTTTTTCTAGTAATGAGTATGTATCTTACAGCTTGTGCAAGATGAAATATTGTTATAAAATCTAGGAAAGAAATAAAGAAAACAAAACATAAATATGCATTTTTATTTTTGTTGTCCCTTTTGATCATGCTGCAAGCACAAGGGTAAATTGAAGATGACCTTATAGCCAATCATCAAAATTATATGAAATTTAGGTTGCATTGAAGAAAATATTTGTGCACATATATATGAAAAATCCAATCCATTGATAAATAGAGTGGCATTGCAATTTTGGGCCTAAATTTTTTTAAATCCAAAATCTGCCCCAGTTATGTAGAGGTTAAAAAATTAAAGTTATCAAAAGACCTTGAAGGCATGCAATTTTGGTATGAAGTATTTCTAAGTACGAAAAAATCCAAACCAAAAGAAAACAATCAACTCATTTAAATTATATATACTTTTAATTTCTCAAAAGATCCAAAAATCTATTTTTAGTTATTTATTATCTATTATCAATTGACAATAAAAATTCATATGATTAATAGGTGGTTTCATACATCTAATTGTTTAATTAATCACTATAAGTTATCTTAATTTGATAGCTTATTTTTTTTAGTTCGTTGAAATTTATTTTATTTTTCAATTATATGATACCAAGAAGAGAATACTTGATCTTTAAATTCAAACTTCCAAATTGCAAAATTGATATATCATTAAAAAATAAAAATACTAAAGCATGTATGTAGAAAAAAATTCTTAAAGGACTATCCCAAGAAATTAATTATTTTTTTTGTACCTTATAGAGGAAACACCAAATAGAATATAACAAAATTTTAGAAAAAAACAAAAAACAAGAAGTTACTTATAAAAGAAATGTAAAGCACTATAAAGAGTATGCCTCAAAAAATCTAGGCTTTAAAAAGTCATCTCCAAAATTTAGGCACAAGAAAAAATTTGATTACAATTCTTTAAGAATGATTGTACATTAGGAAAGCAACCAAAGATCAATTTAGAATTGTATTGAAAAAGAAGAGCCCTTACTTTGTAGATGTCTATACTTAGTCTATAGTATGGAATGCAGTCCTGTGTTCTTGTCTTTTGAACGCATAGTGAGTGATATGTCCAAAGTTTCACATCAAATTATTTTTCAAAACCCCTCCAATTCATTTTCTTTTGGGGAGGGGGATGGGTTCTGAAAAATAATTTGATCTGGAAATATCAACTAACAACCCCCCCTCAATCTTGTATTTTTTTAAATGAACTTGTTTAACAATCGATATGGGTTAATTGGTTTTTGTATCCGTTTTCTGTATCCATATACATACCGTATTTCCGTATCCGTATCGTATCCCAGTACTCATATCCCAATATCTATATCAAGATCAACGGTAGGGAAGGTTTTATTTTTATTTTTTTCAAAAACAGTCAATGGCTATTGATTTTTGGGGTGGGATTGGGGGTTGGGCTAATTAATTGAAAAGAAGATGTTCTTGTCTTTTGAGAGGATAGTATGGTGAACAAATGTTGGAGGGGTGCTATTTTGTGAGCCTTGAAGCATGAGACCAAGAGCCCGAAAGCATGTAGGCCTCCAATTTTTGGTCATAATTTCTTGAGATTTTTAGGATGTGAACCTATGATTGTGGTTTAGTGTTTTTTTTGTATTTACAATTTGTGAATATAAAATATTATGGAAATTGAAGCATTGTGATTACAAAATAGACCAATGTATATCATATAGAAAAGCAAAATGCAAGATATAATGTCTTCAAAGTACATCACAATTATACAAAATATAACAAACAAGATTCATGGAGTATCTTTGTGAAGAGTATTGCTAGAAGATCCAGATGTGGAGGTCTCATCATTATTTGATGATTCACCATTGGACTCTTTATTGGAGTTCTTGAATAAATAAAAGATGTGATTAGACTCCCCTGAAAGGAAGCCCTTGTTTTGGCAACACTTGATTGAAACAATTTGAATCTCGGTGGGGATTTGAGTGTCCCCATCCAAAACAAAAAACCAAATCAAAATTCTTAAATAAATGAAAATGTGACTAGGCTCCTCCAAAAGGATGCCTTTGGTGGCAAAGGCTCTATTTTTGCAGCCTCTGATTGAAACAATTTGTAATTCATTGGATTTTTGTGGAGACCTTCTGAAAAAGCCTGTAGCATGAAATTAGAATACACGTTGAAAACACTAGGCCCCCGAATTATTTTGTTGATTGCGCCATAATACTGCACCCTCATTTAGTTCTCCGTATCAGCAGAGCAATGTCGCAACCAAAAAAGAATGAAATCCCTTTAAATCCAAAAATGGATTCTAATTTTATTTTAGCTACAACCGTGTAAATGCAATGGCAACAATTCACATCAACAAAAATAATTTTAGAATTAAAAATTTGCATAAAGTCCTGAACAATAATGTTAGCAGTCAACTCATGCCAATCTTAAGGTTGTCTATTCATTCCATCCAAATCCTCTTACATTAGCTTATGTTAGAAACCTTAATCACTATGGGATATTCAAAGGTCATCATTCTACATATTGAATGTAGATGTATAAATTCTTGAAATAAAAAAAATAATATTTTGAACCGTTAATAGATCCACAATAATAAACAAGTTAACTATAATAGGTTTGTAGATTTATTTATTTTTATAAAAAATTAGAAATTTATTCAATTTTTTTCCTAAAACCTGAAAATTTGCAAATTTTTCAAAGTGGATTTTTGGGCTTGCAAATGGTACACTCTAAACTCTTAAGCTTTCATTTTTAGGTTCACAAATTAGCATCATTCCAAATGTTGTATGAGGAGGTCTAAGCCTAGTAGAAGAACATTCCATCAAAATTTTAACTTTGAATTCTTTAATTTGGATTAATTCCCTAAAGGACTAAGCAAATCACTTTAGATTATTTGAGAACTTAAACAAGTTCTATTGACTTGGATTTTTGCATGAAATTTTCAAGATGAATGCTAATCATCCTAAGCTACATGTGAAGCTCTATTTCCTATCATCTTAATAAATATTGCAAAAATTATAAGTTTGATCTTGATTTCAGTGTGAAAATAGGCAGCTAAGTAGAGATTCTTAGAAAGATTAATTACTTCTATTTGCTTTTTTAAATTGACACCTACTTAGAAACATTTGAATTGTTTTATTCCAAATAATGAGATGAAAGTTATGAAGAGTTTTCTTTTACACCTTTAAAGATAAGAAAAACATATAAAGTCATTTTTGGAGCTCAAATTCAAAATTCAAAACAAAAAATAAAGAAAAGGATACTTATTGTTTACTAGAATATTCTTACCATTGAATTGATGATTCACAATTTCTTGTCAAAGTTATTAGAAGTTAATTTTTTCTTCCATTCAATACCACCTTCCACTTTATAATTTTTTTAAAGATGAATATGAAAAGAAAGTTGGTTCATTTTTAAAAAAACACTTTCAATCCATTTTCTAACATATTGACAAAAATACACAAGTTAGTTTTTCTAAAAATGTTGAAAGACAAAACTTCACCTTTAGATAATGATAGGAAAAAATTACTTTTTGAACTTGCAATTAGTGGGAATTTTCACTTTGAAATTTTGGTATGATGTATTTGAGTAACTCTACTAAGAATCCTTTGTTTGCATTTCTTAAAGAATGAATATAAATGAATATTTTAGCCTTGCTTTAAATATAAGTATTTGGAAGTAGTTTTGGGTCTTGAAACAACTCAGTCTTCTAGGAATCTACAATAGTACTACCAATAGAATTACAAAAAAAAATGTTTTATTGATGATGTTTTAGTGAGAGATATTTGAAAGATATCTGAAATACAAAATATCCCTATATTACTTAGAAAATTTTTGGAATTATTAAAAGAAATTCCATTGTCCATAGAAATTTCTTATCTATATAGTCTACATTCTTATTTTGGACATACATTGTTTCAATGAAAATTTGAATTTATTTTCCACAGTACTAATTGTTGTTTCTAATTTTTGAACTGAAATGATGGATATAGTGCTTTCAAAATATGCTGAAATTCCAAATCTAAATTTGATCATTTTCAATATGAATTCTTTTGTAAAATGAAAAAGATTGCAAATTTAAAATTCTATTTTGAATTCCTTAGAAAAAAAATTATTTTTGGAAATTAAATAATATTTATAAAAATTATAATATTAATCTTGAATTTAATGGCAATTGAATTTTTGTAAAGATTAATCAAAAATTAAAAATCAAATCAAAATATTAAAATCCAAATTTTCATTTGGATGTGATAGTTAATAAATTCAGTGTTTAGTAAATGAACAAATTGTTGATGGTCATTACCAATTTCTGCACAATTGATAACTGTCTTCATCTCAAATAAAAAAATGCTGTCACTATAATCCATGCAATTTTTTGTAAATATAATATTTCTATATTATTTAATATTCTAATTCAGTTAATCACTTTAAATTAAATACTAGTTAAAAATATTAAATATACATTAAATTATTTTTTATTTTTATAAATTATGGAATACATTATATAGTTTTTTAAATTATAGAATTAAAATATAGAATCATATTTCAATAATATCCAATAAAACTTCCTTATTCTATGTAGGCTATGGTGGAAAGGCATGCGATCAATGCATAAAAGGGTGGAAGAAAGTAAAAAATGACAGTTTATGTATAATTATGGCTATACCAGAAAATTATGATGAAATGGATTTGTCTACAAATACCACAAATAATTCAATGGAAATAAATTCTTCCGGCTCTCACGTTGGTGCAATTATTATCCTTGCATCATTTTTTAGCTTAGTGGGATGGTGTATGTTTAATAGGCGTAACAATGTAATACAAAGACATAGATATTCAAATACTATGATAGAAAATTCTTAGGTTTATAGTTATATGGAAAACTAATGGAAAAAAATGTGGTGAATATTTTATTTATAAAGTAATAAAATAGATAGATAAACTTGCTTTAATTCTAAACAAAAGTGAAGGTCATATTTATAAAAATCACAAAAATTAAAATACCATGCATAATCATATTGAAAAAAAAATTGACATAACAATGCATTGAATTACTATTTTAGAATTGAATAAATATATTTTAAAATTGAAAAAATACATTTTAGCAATTTAAATTGGATGAATTAATAATACTTGCATTTTATTGAACACCTAATATTTTTGTATATACATTTTGTTGTGGGATATTTAAAATTACAATTATTTTTGTAATGGTAATTTGTAGCAACATTTTCATTGTAACTTTCCAAGTAACTATACACGTAAAGCTTTCTATATATTATATGATGTTGAATTTTATGTAGATTCAATTCATGTTGATTCCTATAAGAAATTTAGCTTGTTTCAACCATGTTATCATAAGTTTTTCACCTTTGTCTCAAAATTCTTGTTTCAAAAAAACCTTTTTATTCCACTATTTGTAAATTTTGTTGAATCATACAAATTTTGCTTAAGAATTTACTATTTTACTTTTTTTCCCCTTTCACTTGCTTCCATAACTTCTAAATGACTAAGATAAAATTTGGGCGCAAATTGTAAAAAATGCCATTTTTGAGTAAATTGAGTATAAGTAAATTCTTTTTTAAAGACGTCCTCTAGTGCAAATTAGTGCTAGACTACTATTGATAGATTTAAAAAATTATCTCGACAATTTTGACCATACAAATTGACTAATAATAACAATTGAAGGTAGAAAAAAATATATTCTTAGATTTTGTTGATAGGGTTAGCAAAACTTGATTCTTCTTGGAGTGAGGCCTTAAAAGCTAGATATAGTTTTCTTTACCATTCATTACTATATCTTGTTACTTGGTAAAATATTCACCAAATTCAAAAATAAAAGAAGATTTTTGCATATTTTGTTTGATAGTACTTGTTCAATTTAAAAAGCTTTGGATAACATAACTTTGATCCATAAATTTATATATCTTGTGTCAAAACTTTGAAAAAATTCATTTTAGATTAACTTTGGGAGCATGTATTTGAATTACAACTATCCAATTGAGAACAAATACCTTTGGGGGGAGGCATTATGTGATGAAAACACCATCCAAAAATGGTGCTACTTTCAATTCTATATTTGATTCTTTAAATCAAAAGCATTAAAAGTCATTACATAGACTTTTCTTCATTTTTTGACTCTTCATTATCAAAATATTGCCAAAAGTTTGAAATCCAATATATTGTAAAAAGAATTAAGAAAGTGTCTAATGTCAATTGTTTAAATCATTGTCAAAATTAATTTCCAAGAAATTTTATTGTACAAATTTTGGTATATTTCGTATAATATAATATACTTTATCAACCCATAAAACATCTTGAAGCCTGAAATGGGCCAATTAAATTTACAATGAAAAATATTTTAGTGTTTGTGTAAAAATTTATCCTAATTGGATGCTTAGGCATCCTCCATTGTGCCCTCCAAGCAATGAATGTTTTTAAATTTTCTAAGTGATATGAACTTGCAAGATAACCAACAAAACTTAACCTAAACTACAATTTTTTAAACAAACAACTGAATCAAACAAGGCCACTATGGTTTGGGGGGCAAGGGTTTATAGACTTAATCTATCAATACAAAGTTGAATATCAAATTATGCTATTTTTGAAAACATAAAGTTCATCCAAATCCAATAATCCTAACAAAAGTTATGACCAAATGAAGTTTAGCCTTTGAAAGGGCAATTTAAACTACATCCATTGTTTTCTTCTGACTCCTAATTTTAATTTGGCTTGTGATTTTTGCACCGTTTTTTGATGAAAAACTACTATCTAAATTCTAAGTTTGGACTTGGATGGACATAATCTCTTTCATTTCATCTATTCTTCATTCAAGACTTCATCCTACATTAACTTCTTGATTTTGAAGTGGTTTCCAAATTTTGAATTAGTTTTGGACTCCACTCATATTATTCTATAACATTAATAACTTAAAGTTCTTCCTTATTTATCTTTAATAGGTTTTAGTTGACATTACTTACTAAGGACGTTGAATTACTTTCAACCAAACAATATTTTTAGGTTTTTAATACTTGTTACTTAAAGATGTTTATTTTGCCTATCCAAAATGCTTTTGCTACTTAAAAGTTGAACTTTCTTAGTGGAAGTTATGCAAGGATGAAGTTTGATTGCTAATTGGTACTTCAAACTTTGTCCTTTGTATACTATTAACCTGCAATTCAAAACTAATTTTTAATTTCACTTACAAATTTTGGACTCCTGCTTTTTAATTTTTGGTCATTTTTGGTCATTTTCAATGATTTTAACTATTCTTCATATAATCTAGCTCGTAAACTTCGTCTATTTCTATATTACTTATTTTGACTCTATTTCTTAAATGACTTAAATTTTTGAAAACCTTTGGGCCTCTAGTATAAGTATCTAAAACTAAACTTGAAATAAAATTTAACCTTACTAGTTTGAAACTAACTTGTATTTTGGCTAAGGTTTGAAGTTGCTAATTAAGAAATTCAAATGAAAAAAAGAGGATTTAGTTACAAAATCCACCTCAAAATGAACATGTTTGAATTGATCAAATACTCCCTTGAATCCATCTCCGCTTGCCATCTTGCCTCCTTTGGAATTTTACTCACGGCTATTTTTGATACAATTTTTTGAAATTCAAAACTAACTCTACTTCTTTCTAGGTTCCCATTAGTACTACTTCTTTTTTAGAATTACAAAAATTGCATTTTTTTTTTTACTCATTTTTCTTCTACTCCTATTCTTTTCACTTATTGATATTCTATTAGTTGACTTTGCAAGAACAATTATTCAGATTCCACCAGTTTCAAAAAAATGCAATTTGTTCCCTATCAACAGGGTGAAACACAAGAATTTTACCATGGGTAAAAACACAAAAATTGTTTATGTTTCACAAATGAATTTTTTTTCAAATTGTGAATTCATATTTGCAATCAAGGACACCAAATTTAGTGTCTTGCCTTGTAATGAATAGACACCTTGGCCCTAGTTGACTCTCAAATTGGCCAAGGATTGATTGGGGTCAGGAAAGATTGACCCATGCATTGTTCCATTGAAGGATAAATGTAAAAAATTTCCCCTATTTTGTGCCGTTTAAATTTTCTGTTTCTTCATGTTCATAGCTCAATTTGAGCCTCTAATTGCAAATATAAATTTAGAAATTGCAAATATAAATTTAGAATTTGCAAATTTTATTGTATGTGGCAAATAAATTTTTTTAATGTGAAACACAGAAGTAAAACACAGGACAATACATGGATCAATCCTCCTTGGACTCTATTTAGGTCCTATCTTTTATGGGAATTAAAGTCCCAAGAATCATCTTATAGAAATTAGAAAGTCGCATAGAACTTATTAGAATATTGGAGACCATCTATTAGAATAGACTTTTCCTAAGAAAATTAGAAACCACCCCCAGCATTTAGAATTTGGATCCAGACCACCAAGAGTCTAGAGTTTTAATTCAAACCATCCCAATCTGAAAAAATAAAATAAAAAACCAGACCCCGAATGTTAAAATTTGATCGGGGTGGATTGACTCCCTTGCTTGGCCTTACCATGTAAAAAAAAAGCCCCCTATTATGGGCCGTTCTAGGGTATATTCTTGACTTCATTTTACATATTTGGGGTCTCTGATTGTAAATATGATTCAAAATTTGCAAAAAAAATCATGTGCAAAAAGTAGGGTTTGCCTACAGGGCCGAGCGAGGGGGTCAATTTACCCCAGCCTAAAATTTGGATCCAGAGTTCTAGACCATCCCAGCGTGTGAAAAAAATATCAGAGCCCGACCCTAGTCATGGGCATGGAAGATTGACCCATGTATTGCCTTGTGTTTTACCCCTGCAGATAACACTGGAATTTTTTATTTGCCACATACAATAAAATTTGCAAATTATAAATTTATATTTGCAATTAGAGGCTCAAAATTAGCTATGAACATGAAGAAATAGAAAATTTAAACGGCACAAAATAGGGGAATTTTTTACATTTACCCTTCAATGGGACAATATATGGGTCAATCCTCCCTGACCCTAAATAGATCTATTTGATTTCTTTTTATGTGACTCCTACCTCTAATGAAAACTATGATAGATTCTCACTGATAATTGTTGCTAGTTGGTTTCAAAATTCTAATGAAATTTGGCCAGAGCTTCATGCGGTTTTGAATTTTAGCACAATATCTATGTATTTAAGAAAAAGGGGGTTCAAAGCTTTGTTGTCTTGGAGGTGTTTGGGAATACAGTCAAACTTCCCTTACTGCATGGGAATGGTGGAAAGCAGTTATTAGCTATATGCACATAGAGAAGCTCAAGTGCCAAAGGCCAAATATTTAAGCATGCTCAAGTTGTACAGTAATTGTGTTTGATTGTTTGCTCATCTAAGAAAATAAGTGATAATCAACTCCATTGATGGTTTGTGCAATCGACTTTATGCATATAAGGAGTATGCAAATAAAGAACTACACTTAGTTATACAAGTAGGGAATTTGCATTACGAGAAGTTTTATTGTATAAATAACAAATTAAAACTTAAAGGATCAAAGCTTTGCCATCTTGGAGGTGTTTGGAAATTTAACTAACAAAATTAAAACTTAAAAGAGTTAGAAACTTAGAAACTTCACTATAGTAAAATCTTGCTATTGGTAAAATTTTCAATATAAAATCTAATGAAGATATATTTAAGTAAGTTAATTTAAAATGTCATGGTTGGATTTTTCAAAATAAAAAAAGTATTTATGTGTTGTTGTAAAAACATTATTTTAGAGCTCTAAATGGCTTCAAACACCAACAAACTTTAAAATTAGTAAAGCTTTAAAGAATGTTTAACCGACAAATCTCTCTGACAAATCGTTGCCACAACTTGCTACTATTTTCTCAAAAATTCTTGCTCACACTAACACTCACTACAATTAACTAGAAAGTTGGATATATTCCAAAGAAGTTTTAATGAATTGTAGTATATACAAAAAACATGTATAAACATAAATTCTATTAAAATAAATTTAATGATTATTTTTAATCCCTAGAGTCCAAAGCTATTTTTTCATCAAAAGACATTCAAAATTGCCATTTTCAATGCAAACAATAAAAATTTAAACATTTATTTCTTTTGCATATCTAAGCATAGAATCTTGCATTAGACTAGTATGAGAATTTTTGGAAAAAATTTCAAATTTCTTTAGAGTATCGATCACAAGATAGAAGCTTTTAGAGTAAAGAAAATGATTTTTTAATTTGTTCCTAGCCTAACAAGATTATAAGGCTTTAAATCCTCTTAACTTAAATTTTTTACTACAAATTGTGAATTTAAATTTTGTTTATATCAAAAAATTGAGTTGAGAATTTGAAAAAAAAAATTACACAAATTCCAACAATGAAATTGTCCTAGAAAGCAAACTAAGTTGTGAGAATTCTTTTTAGGGGAGAAAGTTGTTAAAATTGAGTTATAAACAAATGCAATATATTATTTTCTCAAGAATTTGCTAAGATTTTCCACAAAACAAGAAGCTTCATAACTTTCACATCACTTATACAAATGAAACGAATCAAATTTTCCACATAGATAAAATACAATCTATAAGAAATAAATTAAAAAGTGATTTCAAGATTATTTTGTCTGCTGGGCCTCACATGTTTTGGACTTGTTGTGGCATAATTTTTACCTTTAGGCACCAATTAAAATAAAAATTCTATTTCCCCAAAAGCTTGTCAGTTTTCCTATCTTGAAAAACATTTCAAAAAACATTGCCAAAAATTGAGATCATAGGTATTTGCACAAAGCTTTGCAAATCCCATGAGAAGACTAGTAGAAATTTAGAGGTAACATAATATTTAATTCCAATCATTTTTTTAAAAAATGATTGCAATAGTTATAAGCTAAAGATAAAGAAGTGGTATGTTATGAGTTCTGCAAGAGGCATAGAAGTTTATCTATGCAAAAGGCCATACAATTATTGGTTTTTACATGTATGCATAAAAGAATTAGTGTTGTTTTCAACATTGAGTCTTCAATGGTCTTCATAACACTGTCAAATACATCCATTTAAAAATATGTTTTTTTGAAATTATAGAATCTCAAATTTCAAATCTCAAATTTGTTTATAAGTATGTTTAAATTTTTCTATTATATTAATTTTGACATTTGATAATTTATTATATTTATTAATATTTAAATTTAAATGTATTGAAATGAAAAAAATTATCTATTGAACTTTTTGCAATTTACTAAGCAATTAGTAATCCAAATAAGTCACAAGAACTTTTCTTCATGTAATAAGTATTGCATAATAAGTCCTACATGTGTTGCAAGTCATAATTATCCTATTTCTATCAACTCAGCCCCTAAATGCCCAAGGCCTTTTTTTTTTGTCAAAAAACACTAAAAACTGCCATTTCTATAGCAAAGAGTAAAAAAATTTGAAAAATGTTTTTTTTCCACATCTAACCGTAGGATCTTACACCTAACTAGTATAAGAATGTGTGGAATATTTTTTAGAATTTTTGACCACATAGATTGCAAGATATCTGCATTTATAAGTGAAAAAAACAAGTTTTTCAGCACACTGCGGGACTAGATTTTTTGACTTAAAACATTTTTAACTTAAAATTTTTGCACTACAGCATTTTGAGCTTTAAATTTGTGTAGTAGAGAATTGAGCTAAGAATCTAGGAGGAAAAAAAAAGTTCAAAAAAATTTAATTATCATTTTTAAGAAAATAGTTAAGTAGAAGTAGGTACAAGATAGGAGGAAAATCTAAAATATTCATATATTTAGATGGAATTAAAATGCACTAATCCCACTGATGAGATTGTTCTAGCAAGTAAACTAAACTATGCAAAAAAGATAAAATTTTAAAATTTTAAAATTTGCATTCAGAAATGAATCCTAGAAGTTATTTTTTTCAAAAAGATGCTCTAACTGCCCTAAAAAAAGAATGTCCATAACTTTCTTATAACAAATCTAAATGAAATGAATCGAAGCTTTACAGATAGATAAAAATATATTCTATGAGAAAAAAAATGTTAAGAAAAAAATTCAAATTTTTGCAAATTTTTTTTTGCTGCCCAAGCTGCCCCTTATCCCCTGTTTTGAGCTTATTTGGTCATAATTGTTGTTCCCAGACACCGATTGTGAAAAAATTATATTCCCACAAAGCTTATCATTTTTTCTATTCAAAAAAAATTTCAAAAAATCATGACAAAAATTCAGCCTATAGGTACTTGCCCAAAATTCCATTTGTCCCCTGAAGGAACAATGGTCTTTTAGGGGTTAATCCCTGAAGGGCTGAGGCCTTTTTTCCATCAAAAAACACTCAAAACTGCCATTTCTATTGCAAAGAGCAAAAAATCATTTAAGTTTTTGTTTTTTTTGATATTTAACCATAGGATCTTATCATAGACTAGTTTAAAGACGTGTAGAAGAGTTTTCAGAAACTTTGACAACATAGATTGCATCATATTTGCATCCAAAGTGAAGGAAACAAGGTTTTTTGCAACTTGTTTGACTATATCTTTTGGCTTTGAATCTTCTTAACTGAAAATTTTTGTACTATTGATTTTGATTTTCTAAGTTTTCATATTGAATAGTTGAGTTGTGGATCTAGGAAAAGAAATTCAAGAAAAGAGAAAAACTAAACAATTAATAGCTCTAAGATGGAATTGAAATTCAATAATCCCAAACAAACCTAACCTTGTCTAACAATTTTTTTTGGAAAATTGTAAAATATTGCATTATAAATGAATTCTATAGTTATTTTTTCAAGAAGATGCTTAGATTGCTCAAAAAAATAAGATTGTCCATAACCTACTCATCACTAGTTCAAACATAATGAATCAAAGCTTCAAATGTAGATAAAAGTATAATATTTTAGGAACTTAAAAAATATATATTTTGACTTTTTGTGATTTTTTGTGCTGCCTGCCAGTCTCCATTTTGGCTTATTGTGCCATAAATTTTTTTCCACGCACCGATTGAAATAAAAGCTATATATCCACAAAGCTCGCACATAATTATACATCCTCAAAAAGTTTCAAAAATATTCACTACAAATTGAGACAATAGGAACCTACCTAGGTCCAAATTGTCTCCCAAAGGAACAAACAGTCCTTTATGTGTTAAGCTTGAATACTTTTCTTGGCTCTATTGGTAAGCTATCCATTGGCTGGTGATTAAAGTTTTTTGATGTAACCTAATGTGATGGGCTCTAAACATCTCAGACAACCTAATGCATCCTTTATGAAAGCAATGAAATTCAAAACAATCATTTGAGCTCAAAATTGAAAAGCTAACAAAGCAATAAAATTTAAAATATCCACTAAAATCAAAACCACTTCAAAAAAGTAAAATGGACCTCACCTAGAATAGGACACTATGACTTCTCAAAAATGAAGGTGTATCATGTAAATGTCACTAAATGTCATTGTCTAAACCCACTCCAACCTAAAGATTTCACTAGGTTTTTGATTGAAAAATGCCAAAATCTTTTTATCAATGTAAATTGTATTTAATTAAATATAAATCCATTGATTCTATTCCTACCAAATTTGTAATGGGAAAAGCCTTTAGTTAAAATTAACCAACCATAAAATATGCCCATTAAATTTATCCCACACTATGGAAAATTTGGAGCCAGATTCACCCTTAAAATAAATGCAAGAGTGAAATATAGAGGTTTTAGAACAACATAAAACTTTTTAAGCAAATTTTTTCCAAACTTTGACCTCATTTGGGCATTGGATCCCTTAATGCCAAAAAATAAGCTAAATAAACATTGAATTTTCCAAATCTTCTCCAAAAATTATTAAATTTGTCAATATGTAAATGGAAGTTACTGGTAAAAGATGATTTTCTGGATAAAATTTCACATATAAATGATTATATTTATTTTTTCCTTCACATGCATGTATTGCATGTACACATTGCTTAAGATAGGACACCCTATTTGTGTCATGAATGTACTAGTAGTGCCACTTTATAGTCACTATATACCAATGTCTAGGACATTTTTGAGTTTTAGGTACTAGCTATTTTCCTTTAATTCCCATATTGAACCAACTATTCACTTGTCAAGTTTTTTTTTTTTTTTCTCTATTTTTCACTCAAAGTAGAAAATTTATAGTTTTTTTCACTGATTTTTCCCAATGTTTTTCAATTTGCAACCATTTTTTTTTCAATTCCACCGACTAACTATGAACTAACCAATGTTCTCCACAAACATTGCTATATACCTCTAGTACAACCGTACAAGGACATTTGAAAGTTTGAGGTGTACAATTTTATTACTACAAATACATAATGGTACAAGCAATGTAGCTTTTGAATTGTACCACAAATAATAAAGTAGGGTTTCAACAAGCGCCCCTACTCTAGAAGCAACTACTAATACAAAGGTAGTAAATTTTTGTTTCTTCGATGTACTAAATAGTGTACATTTCAAGAGAGGTGGTTGCTTCTAGTAACCACTACATTTCAACTTCAATAATTCGTAACTAATTCCACAATGGTCCCAAAAAATATGAAACGACTTCCTTGGGTGTGATGCCAGTTCCATTTTTCTTCATACGAAAATTTACTGAATTTTTTTTAGGAGTTTCTTCCCCCCAAATGCAATCAAGCAGCTCTTAAAAAGGTTGCTTTAAGGGCAAACTACCTTTACACAAATAGGGTCTAATAACATTAGCAGCAGGCGAGACCAATTTTTTGGGGGGCTGCTATGGAGCCTGGCTCCCACGAGGCCCCCATCCCCTCCAACAATAATGGAGGTCAGCTCCCATTCATGACCTCGCATGAGCACGGTGGTGGAGGAGTCAGACCCCTCCTCAGCAACACATGAATTGACCCAGAAACATGAACGAAAGCAATAAGTAATAAATAATAAAAAGGACCCCCCAACCCAACCCATGAACCCAAAAAGTAAGTACCGGTAAAATAATCATAATCAAAATCAAACCCCACCCCCACCCCAATTGGAACCAAAAAAAAACCCACCCAAGAAGAAGAAATAAAGAAATAAAGAAATCCCATCCCATCTCCACCCAAGGTGCTACTTTTAGTTCCACCCAGGGCTTTCTTTTCTTTCTTGCATTACAGTGCTGGATTGCACCCCCCCTCCCAAAAAAAAAAAAAAATTGGCTAGTAAATGGCAACAAATCATGAAATTTTTTCCAAGAAAACTTCAAATTAAAAATAAAATCTTCAATGAAATTGGCTGATTGTGGATGAAAATAGAATTGCAGATATGTGATATGTGACTGCTAATGTGATCTTTTCTATCCAATATGTGGACGAATATTGAAGTTTGGAGCACCAAATTTCATATCGCCACTTTGGCACTCCATAAAAAAAAATGACCCAAGGTGCCACTTTCAAGCTCATCAGTTGCACCCAACACTCCCCGTTCTCCTAGCGGGGCGTTGCCGTTTTCCGGAAGCCAAAAGGACCAACTGAACTTGGAGGGATGGGTTAACTTCACTTACGCTCATCCTTCAGTTGAGAGTGATTTCCACGTTTGTGGGTTTGTGGGTTTGTTTGGCGGTTTGTCCGTGTGGGAGGGAGTTGAGCCAGACGGATGGGATTGTATCCTACTTGCAAAGATATGTATCATCGGTTTATTAATAATAACAATACTAAGTTGGATAGATGAGAGAGCAAGTGGGGTCCTCTTGCCTTGCCTTGCTGCCCGTGCCCTTGCGCCTTGCGCCTTGGCCTTGCCAGATGCTGCGTTCTCCGAGCTTAAGCCATTGCAGTAGAGTAGTAAAGCTTACCGTAGTGTTTTGTGGGCGGGTGAGAAGTGAAGTGAAGTGAAGTTAGGTTTGCCTGCCTGTTGTTGCGTGGAACCCAATAGTTAGCCAGTGACGGAAGCGAGGTCGGTTGGTTAGTAGTGCATTTGGTTCGTACCTCGATTGGCCATCAATCTTGTTGTTGTGTGGATCCGCAAAATCAAGAAGAATCTCGTCTTGGGTGGTTGTGGAATGTGAAGGGAAGACTTTTGAAGGTGGAGTACTGTAGTGCGAATGGTGGGTTGCGAGTGGCAAGGGGTGTGTGTTTTAGGGTAATGGATTGCAGAAACACGGGGTGGCATTTTGAATTGCAGGGGCGCCATTCTTAGATTTCATTTGGGGTGGGTGGGGTTGAGGTGAAGAGAAGGGGGAGAAGGAGAAGGACAAGGAGAAGAAGGCAGAGCATTATAAGTTTGGATCGATCGATCGGTCGAGTGGGGCTTTCCAGGATTTCGTCTTTTGGAAATTGTTCAAATTCCGAGGGTTTGCTTCTTGGAAGCGTGTTTCGATTGTTGTGGAAGACGACGACCGTGTTAGGCTAATCAGTTAGGGTAAAAGATTGCGTCGAGATCTTGCTGCTTGGACGTTATTTTGGAATCGCGTTGGGGGTTCAGTTGATGGAGCGTGACAGTGTGATTCTTGCGGGAAAGCGAAGAGTGGAAGCGAACCGGCGAAGTGGTTTGAATCAGTTAGGCTATGGTGGACCGAGCTGTGGAGCCAGATAGGGAAGAAGGAGGAGGAGGAGGAGGGGGTGGGGTTTAAATCTAGGGTTTCGTGCTTTCTAGGAAGCTTTGATTCTGAGAATGGCAACGAAAGTGGAAGTTCCCGAGGGCACCTGTCCGCCAGGAAAACACCACTACATGTTGTGGCGGAGCGTGTTCGAGATCGACACCAAGTACGTCCCGATCAAGCCGATTGGGAAAGGTGCGTATGGAGTGGTGTGCTCGGCGAAGAACAACGAAATAGGGGATCGCGTGGCGATCAAGAAGATCACGAATGCATTTGAGAATACGACCGATGCGAGGAGGACGTTGCGGGAGATTCGGTTGCTGCGCCACTTATTCCATGAGAATATCATCGCGGTGAAGGACATCATGAAGCCCGTGGGGAGACAGAGCTTCAACGATGTGTACATTGTGTATGAGTTGATGGATACGGACCTGCATCAGATCATACGGTCGTCGCAGACGCTCACGGATGATCACTGCCAGTATTTTATCTATCAGGTGAGAGGGTGCACGGAATTGATCAAGGCTCTTTCCTTTGCAACTTTTAATCATCGATGCTGTTGGCAATGGCGATGGCGTTGTTTCTTAGACTGAAGTAGAAAATCGATCCCTTCTTACTTCTGCGATTTCCATTGATCGGTGTTGTTGGAAATGGCGATGGCATGGTTTCTTCGACTGAAAGCTGAGACGATCCTTCGTACCTTTGCAATTTTCATTGATCGATGTTGGAATGGCGATGGGATTAATTTTTTTCAACTGAAGCGGAGAATCCTTCTTATTTTCGATCCTTCTTATATTTTTTCCTTCTGAAGTTCGTAGTTTTCATCGATCGACTATTTTCGGCGATGGCAATGGCATTGTTTTTTTCAACTGAAGTGGGGAATTGATCCTTCTTACATTTCCGATTTCCATCGACTTTGTTGGAATTGGCGATGGCATTGTTTTTACCTACTGAAGCGGAGACGATCCTTCTTACCTTTGCAATTTCCATTGGTCGACTTTGTCGGCGATGGCAACGGCATTGGTTTTTCCATCTGAAGCGGAGAATTGATCCGTCCTAAATTTTCAATTTCTCTTGATGGCCCTTCGTTAGCGATGGCCATGGCGATGGTGATAGCATTGGTTTTCAACTGAAGCAGAGAATGGATCCCTCTGACATTTCCACCGATCGACTTTGTCGGCGATGGCGATGGCATTGTTTTCTCCAACTGAGGCGGAGAATTGCTCCGTCTTCAATTTGCAATTTCCATTGATTGACCTTTGTTAGCAATGGCGGTGGCATTGGATTTTAACGCATTGCGTGATGTGTGCAGTTGTTGCGAGGTTTAAAATACGTCCACTCCGCAAACGTGCTCCACCGCGACCTTAAGCCCAGCAACCTCCTCCTGAACGCGAGCTGCGACTTAAAGATCTGCGACTTCGGCTTAGCCCGCACCGGCAGCGACAAGGGCCAATTCATGACCGAGTACGTGGTCACCCGCTGGTACCGTGCTCCTGAGCTTCTTCTTTCCTGCGACGAGTACACCTCCGCCATTGACATGTGGTCCGTGGGTTGCATCTTCGCTGAGCTCTTAGGCCGAAAGCCTCTCTTCCCCGGGAAAGACTACATTCACCAGCTGAAGCTCATCATCAGCATCATCGGTTCTCCCGACGAGACCGATCTACACTTCATTCAATCGCAGAAAGCACGGAGCTACATTCGGTCTCTTCCGTTCACTCCCCGCGTCTCCCTGGCTCGTCTCTACCCGCGCGCTAATCCTCTGGCGATTCAGTTGATCGACAAGATGCTCGTGTTCGACCCGCGGAAACGCATCACGGTGCACGAAGCGCTGGAGCATCCGTATCTGTCGATGTTGCACGACGCGTCTGTTGAGCCTTCTGCTCCGGCGCCGTTTGAATTTGATTTCGAAGATGAAGATCTGAAAGAAGATGCGTTAAGGGAAAGGGTTTGGAATGAGATGCTGTTCTACCACCCGGAAGCTGCCATCGAGGTCTGATGGTCGTTGTTTTCTTTCTTCGTCCTGCTGCTGCTGGGGTTGCTGATGGCATCGCCACACCCTAACCCTAAAACTTAAGGAAGACACAATGCGGGTAAGGGTTTGGAATGAGATGACCCGGAAGCAGCCATAGAGACCTGATGGGCTTCTTTTTCTTCTTCGTCTTGCTGCGCCTGCTGCTGCTACTGCTGCTGCTGGTGTTGCTGCTGTCATCTCCAAAACCTAACCCTAAAAACTGTGCCTGTTGTAGCGAGAGCCTTTTTTTCTTTGCAATTTTAGAAACCACTGTGAAATCATTGGGTGATGGTCAGGAAAAGAAAAAAACATTGTTAGTAAGCCACATCTGTCCGTTGCCACAATGAGTGTATTCTTTTTTGTTGAACAAACTGTAACGGAAGTGTAGTAGCTGAGAAGACGAAGAGAGGTGCCGGGTCATGTGTAAATAGGGTCTTTTCTTTTCAAAGAAACTAGAGTATTTATAACGTTTTTTCTTCTTCTCTTTCTCTTTCTTCTTCCTCTTCTTTCTTCTGCATTTTTTTTTGCGGGATTTAGTTTTTGGATTGACTGGCATATGAACAAAAATGTTTCTGTAGGCTCAAATTGTCTACCAATGTAAAGCATGCTGAAGTCACTGCATCTGGAAGTCGTCAGACAGACAGGCGAGAGCTGTCTATGATAATAAGTTACACTACTGATCTGTCTTGTTGTCCACAGCTGTGTACTTGTCATTCTTCACTAGGGGTGAAGGTCATTCCTTGCTGGACGTCGTCTTCAACAATCAAGTTGTGAATGAATGATTTTTTTTTCTTGAGAACAACTGCAGAGGTTTTATCTCGGTATATACTTAGGTGGGTGAAGTCGTTTGAATTGATTTTGAAAACTTTAGAATATTTCACCGCTCATTCAACATTTTCTTTTTAGTTTTTCATTGTGTTGTTTGATGATTAGTTGCTCTCATTGAGGTTCGAATACAGTTGTCAAAAAAAGAATATTTATTTCGTTAAACTTGAATATAACTTAAAGGTTTTGGATGTTCAGTAGATGTGATTGAATACTGTATGTGTGATTTTTTGAATGTTTGTACATGTAGTACTGTTGTAATACATGTAATATTGTAGTGACTCATTGGTTTCTTAAAATGTTCTTGTTGGCAAATGAAAGAGGATTTCAGCACGCCAGAGAATGCATTATGTGGATGCCGTATGCAAACTGTGATGGAGTTTTTATTGACTGGAGTTATATGTTAACCCCTAAAAAAAGACCAAGGCCTTTTTTCTGCCAAAGAACACTCAAAACTGCCATTTTTATAAACCGCAGCAAAGAATATAAAAAATTGAAAATTGTGTTTTTTTGCACATCTAACTGTAGGATTTTACACCTAATTAGTATGAGAATGTGTGGAAAAAACTTCAGAAATTTTGACTGCACAGTGTTCAAAATATCTGCATTTAAAGTGAAAAAGACAAATTTTTTAGCACATTGTGCAACTAGATTATTTGACTCTGACCCTTCTTAAATTAGTTTTTTTGCATTATAGAGTTTTGAGGTTTGAATCTTTATTGTGGGGAATTGAGTTGAGAGTCTAGGGGAAAAAAATTCCAAAAATTTCAATTTAATTTTTATTCTTTAAAAATTTATTAAATAGAAGTAGGTATGAGAGTAGGAAAATCTAAATGATTAATATCTCTAAAATGGAATTAAAATGCAAGAATTCCAAAGGTGATATTGTTCTAAGAAGCAAACTAAACTATGTAGAATTTTTTTTATAAAAATTGTAAAAATTGCATCCATAATGAATCCTACAAGTTATTTTTTCAAGATGATGCTTTAATTACCCAAAAAACAAGATTGTCAATGACTTTCTCAAAATAAATCCAAATGGAATGGATCAAAGCTTTCCATGTAGACAAAAATATATTCTGTGAGAAAAAAAAATTCACAAAAAATATATTCAAATTTAATTTAATTTAATTTTTTTGGTCTATTTCCTTTTTTGAGCTTTTTTGGGTATAGCTTTTGTTACTAAGCATTGATTGAAAAAATAATTATATTTCCATAAAGCTAATCAATTTTTATATCTTCAAAAAGAGTTTAAAAAAATCATGACAAAAATTCAGCTCGTAGATACCTATCTAAAATTCTATTGTTTTATGAAGGAACAATGGTCCTTTAGGGGATAATTTAGACTATGAGATCGTCACCCCCCATAATTTCCATTAAGTATCCCATTTCAAATGCAATCTTACATAATTCAAATGCCATTGTGTTCTTTCACAATCATAATAAACATTCCAAATCTCAATTTAAAAAAATCAAAACTCTATTCTTGGTGGATTTTTTAAAAAAATTTCATGGTTCTATACAAAAATTGATTAAAGTTTGTCAATAATGTAATATAGAATTCCAAAATCTTAAAGAAGTTAATAATGACCTCTTTGGAAATTTTGATATTGGAATGATGAATGAGATAAGTTCTACATCTTTTGTCTCAAAATAAGGACGGTGTTCCCTTTGTCAAATACAAAGAAAACATTGATCTTATTTTGAGATAGAGGGAGTATATTGTAATTATATTTGGTCAATGGCCAAGTAGACCAAAAATTTGGCACTTTAAAAAAACTTAGGATGCCATTCTTCCCTTATTTCAAGGTGTCATATGACTCATATGTGAAATGTTTGGATGTCAAAACAACTATTGTACACTCTAAATTTTTTATCCAAAGCATCCACCTCTAAATTTAGTTGTAGTCATAAGCATAATTCCCACAAATGCATTATTTTACTTCAAATTTTCAGCTACAAGCTAAAGGGGTCAAAATTTTATTTTATTTTCCTTTGAGGACAAAAATGCTCAAAAGTAATGAATTTTGAGAAAAAATTGTTGGCAAAATGTTCCTCTTTCACAGTGGACATGATTGCTAATTAGCTAAATAATCATGGAACAATATCACTACAAAATCTTAGAACAATATTGTTGGTATTAGGATTAACGTATAAACTTTTAGGTAAAGTAATATGTTTTAATCTACATTTGCATATTACATCCATGCCCATGAAATACCTTAAATGAAGTTGTTTGTTTTCAAGTAGAGCAGAATCTGCACTTTAGAAGCTTCATATTATTAGTTTTGTTAAAAAAACAAAAGAATTTTTTTGAAAGTCAAAATCAAATTTTAAGGGAAAACAGCTCAAAGCATTGAAACACATTGGATATTGTACCATTGCTTTAATAAACTACCCCATATAAAATCCAAAGGACCAAAAAGGCCTCGACATCCTTTGATGGCTAAAAGATAATTAAAGAGGTTGGCAATTAATAATAAATTTATCTAACTTTGACTGTTGTACAAGAATCAATTACACAATCAAGTGTACTATATAAGTAACCAATTTCAATGCCTTCTTAAGCTTTGGGGTGTATGAGGAAGCAAGTGACATTCATCACATTAGATATGTACGAACCTTGCACATTCAAATGTATTGTAAAGTAGGAAGTTCATAAAGCACCCATCTAAGAGATAGAAACTAATTATAGGAGGTTAGAATTCTTTAAAATATTTTTTAGTAAAGATTCTTTAATAGACAAATGGAATTGGCATCTAATACAAGTCGTTTCGTATTCTTTGGAGCTTCATGGAATTTGTTGCAAATTTTTGAAGTTGAAATGTTGTGGTCACTAAAAGCTTCTACTTCTTGAAATGTAAACTATTGATACATTGCTAGTGCAATGAAAAATAAAAATCTACAACTAATGTATATTTTAGGAGGTGGACATTTTTAGAGCTTGATGGTGCTTTGGGAATCTTTTATCTTATATTCAATTTCAATGCCCTCATGAGCTTTGGGGGGGCTTTTTGAGAGACGAAGATTGAAAAACTCAATACTAAAATCATTGCTAAACAAATTCTAGTGACAACCATAAATGTATGGCAATAAAGTTTGATTTTTATAAGTAGTATATCAAAGCATATATCAACAAAACTATGGCAAATCTAAATATCATTTTGGAATGTTGTTTGTACAATATAACAAAAGTCTAAGACTAACTTTTGGATGTTATACATATAACATATAATCAAAGATATTACTACAACAACATTCAATAGTGTTAACAGAGGTAAGATAAGGTAAGATATTCAAATAAGGACTAGTTTGTAAGAAAATCTTTAAGTCCTTCATTCTATTTTTTTTTCTATTTTAAAAAAAAATCTATATTTTATTCCTTGAGACATATAGTACAATAAAGAATCTATGTATATTGGGACTATTTGCACAAATATATGAAAAATATACAAGAATTTATCCAAAACATGCATTATATATATTTTTCCAAAGACAAGGCAATGAAAGATTGATTTGCTCATAGTAACAAGTTTGTCTATCCATTTGTCAGCCTTCATGTATTAGAACTATGCACTGAAATTGTTCATCGTCCTAGGCTTTAGTTTTAGAATTGGAAATGTTGATTGTTCAACATTTAAGCTGAGTGAGCTATTACTACTTATTGTAGTGGTAGTTTCAATCAATAGTTTAGTGATTTTATAGACCTTGATTGCCGAAGATTGCCTTAAATAACTCAAGCTAATAGGTCTTAATTTTGGCATTGGAAATTGATGTCTCAAAAAATATATATCGTCATCATTAATTAAAATGTAACTAATATTCAGACATTTTTCAATCAAAAGACTAACACTTGGCTACAAAAGTAGGAAAAAAATAAAAAGATAAAAAAATGAAAAATCCACCGGTATCGTTGCTACTATCATACAATATTACTACAAGAACTTTAGATTCTAGCCAACTCTCA
The DNA here is from genome assembly GCA_951230915.1 of Antitrichia curtipendula. Classification (NCBI taxonomy): domain Eukaryota; kingdom Viridiplantae; phylum Streptophyta; class Bryopsida; order Hypnales; family Leucodontaceae; genus Antitrichia; species Antitrichia curtipendula. The sequence continues at coordinate 27,857,353 of OX579635.1, forward strand.
CAATGATGAATCCAAGCGTGAAAAATGTCTATGAGTCCATGAAACTAATTAGACTTGCAAACTACATCATTTGGAGCTACAAGGCCTACATGATCCTCATGCAAGAGGGTCTTGAGGTTCGTTGAACCCTCAAAGATTGACAATTAGACTTCCAGCACCAATACCGCAACCACCACCACCATTGGAACCACTTGTCTACTTTGACTGGTATGGTGATTGAACCCGGAGCAGCAATTCCAACCATGGCGGTGGAGGCGTTGACACCAAAATCAACATGAGATATGGAACTACACTATTGAACTAGTTGCATCACTATATAGATGGTATGAGATTCTATCATACTAAGTATAATTCATCTCACAGATCTACAAGCCATTTGGTTACGATTTAGGAACATGTGCAATGTCTAGGGTTCTTCTAGATGATTGTTGCTCAAAGAGCGATTTTATTCCTTATGACTCGCAAAAAAGAAAGGATCGCAAATCACCTCTAGGAGATTAATCTCCTAGTCACTGAGCTTCCTATTTAACTTAGGGATCTCTATACTAGACAAGGATCTAGTTGATCTCACTCTCAATAGCCTCTAGAAGAGTTGGTCCATGTTTAGACAAGTCCAGAAAGGTTGCAATCGTGTTCCTACCTTCCTAGAGTTGGAAGGCTTATTTTTATAAGAAGAACTAGGTCATACCATTGAAAATGGCATGAGAAAACCAAGGAAATCAACTTCGTCCGCCATATTAGAGAATTTGCATATGGTGGTCGTTATCCAACTTGTAGTCAAAATGCCTAGGGCTGTAGCCAATCCCATGGCATTACTTCAACCTCGACTACCCAACGCCAACCCAGTGCCCATCAAGAGAACACTCAACAACTTGACAACTCAAGATGGTGTCTAATTTACTAGCATTAATTTGGCAAACCAAGGCACTATGCTTGAGGTTGCACTCAAATTACCCTAGAAGAACAAATCCGAGCTATGCAAATTCAATTGACAACCATCAAACGCAACCGTTCACAATCATCTTAGCAAGTACATCTTACTAAACTACAAGAATAAGACTCTCTAGAATCCAACTCTGATGCCCCACCACCCACCTTTGCACCTACATCAATGTTTTGAAGGGATTAGAAGAAATTCCAAGCCTCTAGAGGGCTACTTTAGAGTGACAAACCAAGCTATTAAACAATAAGTAAGAAGGCTATGAAAAGGATTTGAAGTGCATTTTCGTTGGTCTAGCTTTTGCAAAAATAGTCAAGCCATGACTATTTTCGCAACTATAAAATGTATTCAAAGTGTTTATCGGAACATCTAGTGTATAATTGACATTTTTTTCAATTAAGTCAAATTCAATTCAATTAAGTCATTTCATTTGGCTTAATGGATTAAATTTGACTTAATTGAAACAAATTAAGTTCATTTTTGTTTTTAATAAGCCAAGTGAAGTGGCTATTGAAGTTAATTGCTTTTAGCAATTAACTTCAAACCCACTTCATTTGGCTTATTGAAAAAATAAATAAACTTAATTTGTTTCAATTAAGTCAAATTAAGTGACTTTGAAGCTACTTACTTAACTTTTTGAATTAAAAGATAAGAGAAAGAGCTCTTTCTGTAAGTGGGATAGTGGTAGGATTAACAACACATGTAGAATATATATTTTCACTCATTTGACAATGAATGAACTATCTTCAAATTATTCCATAGCCTTTTGGGCTTCATGATAGACAATGCCTTTTTCCATAAAAGTAATCTCTTTATCTTTCATACTCACCAAATGTCAATGAAGTAAGTCTTTCACATTGCCATCAAAATAATTTCTTGATGGTAGATGGTCATTGGAGTATTTTGGACATTTTTTTCCACAACTGAAGTTGAATCTACGACATTTGACCTTGTTGTTGCTATCCCGTGACACCTTGATGCTTGCATTGCCCAACCCTGCATTGAAACATACATCACCGCAAATCAACCTGCAACATCCAGCCAACAATATCGCCAAGACTTCATCTCCTATCAAGCATCCTACGAACCTATCTATAGACCCTTCATGCAATCTTTTATCTACACCATCTTTGATTTATCTACAACCAACATCTACCTTTGGCACAAACAACTTGGACATGTAAACTACATGATTACCAAGAATCTAGTTGTAGGGTTCGTACCATACCTTTGATCAAGCACATCTGCTCCTCCTACATGCTTGGAAAACTACCACGCGATCATATTCCAAAACAATGCAACACTTACGCCATCCATTCCTACATCTCATATATACTGATCATTGTGGCCCCATATTAGTTACCTCCCGCAATGGAAATTGCTACATCCTTACTTTTATTGATAACTTTTGCTGGAAATCTTGGATTTATCTCTTATAAAAAAAAATCACAAATGTAGGATTGCTTCAAGTAGTTTCATACTGTGGTTGAAACTCCAATACTAACTTTGTATAGGCACTGTCAGGAGTGATAGAGGCAGAGAGGATTTGTCCATAGATTTTATATTTTATAGTTTTACTGCTCCAAACAAGGGATTCTTCAACAAAATTTTCGTTGGATACTCGCCCCATCAAAATAGAATTGGAGAGCGTAAGAATTGTACTTTTGTAAAAGGTATTTGCAGCATTGTTACCAGTACCAGAATTCCAAAAGGACGATCTAACTAAGACTGTCAATTATATTTAGGGCAGATTACCTATCAAAATCCTCAAGCTTCAAAGGCCTTTATGGGCATTAAGTCCCACCTTGGTCACCTTTGCATGATTGATTGTATATCTTATTGCCACATACCGGATCACAAAAGTCAAAAATTTGACCCTAAAGCTATTTCAACAATTCTACTAGGCTACGATAAACAAAGTAAAGCTTACGACTGCTATGACTCTAGCAATTGCAAAATTCTAGTAAAGAGAGATGTTAGGTTTGACAAACAAAACCTTCGCTTACTAATCTCTAAGACCACCAAACCTCTCCAAAATAGTTCAAATTTTGACAAACTTATCTCTCCACCGCTCAACAACTCCTATCCCACTCCTACTTTAGCTGTACCTCAGTCTCAACTACTATCGCTTTCACTTGCAGTTAGCACTAGATCCCTGCCATCCAATGCATCCACTCCAAAATTTCCTGACGGACTAGGCTCTTCCACCCTAACCTCTCCCCCTTTACTAGATTCATTCACCTTAGTGCATCAACCCCCATCTCCTCCGTAAAATCAAGACCTATCTAATCCAACCCATCTTACTCCGCGCCAGTTAGAGCACCTCCATTGCTAGAATGTCCAAATTGACGGATATGATCTCTAGGTTTCAATTGACAACTTCGACATCTGCCTACTTACCTCTGCTTCTACATTGTCTGATCGTGCTTCATCACAAGTCACTCCAACAAAATTGGATGTTGCCAATATTACTTTTAAGCAAGTCAAACATGACTCTAGTTGGCGCTTAGCAATGCAAGAGGAGATAGAATCTATCTAGAAGAACAATACCTAGGATCTTGAACCACTACCTTTGGGAAAACAAGCTATTACATGCGAATGGATTTTTAAAATCAAACTTGGTACAAATGACAACCGTCCAGTCAAGAAAGCTTGACTCATGGCTCGTGGTTTTGAGTAGCGCCCTCACATTGACTTCATTGAGACTTTTGCTCCCGTTATTAAATGTGCTACTATACGCATAGCTATCGTTCTCGTAGCCGCAAATTAATGAAACATCCATCATTTGGATGTTTAGACTACTTTTCTACATAGATTACTTAAATAATGTGTCTTGAAGGGACAATCTCCTAGATTCTATGCTAGAAGCCAAGAGAAATTAGTTTACACCTGAATAAATCACTCTATAGATTAAAACAATGCCCAAGAGCTTGGTATGACAGTTTTGATGTTGCCCTTCACCGTATTGGATTCCTTTGTAGCAAATCTGATGGAAACATGTACTACATGCATCATAAAGAGGAGTAACTTATACTTTATGTTGATGATTTTTTTATAACTGGTAGCTCCAAACATCTCATTTCTTTGTTCAAGAAATTTCTATATACCGATTTGGAGATGATTGATGTTAGCAAAATCAAGCGTTATATGGGCATTTTGTTTGAACATGTTATCTTAGGTATTTTTCTTCATAAAAGTAATTATGTTGCCTCCATTCTCCAAGACTTTGGCATAACGGACTGCAAAGCTGCAACAACCCCACTCCCTGAAGGTCACATGTTAATCACAAATATGTACTCATTTTATATTGGTTCCACGCATTATTGTCAACTTGTGGGCAAACTCATATTCCTTATTGTTACCAAACCAAACATTGCATATGCCATCAACCATCTCAGCATTTATCTAGCAAATCCCTAGCAATCACATTTGGACTCAAGCAAGCATCTACTCCGTTACCTCAAGGGGACACTAAACTTTGGCATTTTGTATCAAATTGGGGCCACAATCTCCATCTCAAGTTATACAGACATGGATTGGAGCTTTTGTCTTGAAACGATGCATTCAATAGGCGCTTATGTGTTTACATTAATCAATAGTCCCGTAATATGGCAAAGCAAAAAATAATTAACCAGTCATCAGCAGAGTCTGAATATTAGATTCTTAGTGATGGTGCCCAAGAAGTTGTATGAAACTATGAATGCATTGACTCCTCAAAAAACTACAACTGTTGCCTTTACCCACTAACTCACCTTCAAGCATCACAATGAACTACGACAATCAAGGTGCAATGAAGCTTTCTCACAATCTTGTGTTTCACACAATATCAAAGCACATCAAAATTCACTATTACTTCATCCGCGAGAGAGTCTAGAGGAAAAAATCAAATTATACACTATGAGAAACCCATGTTTTTTTTGACGTCTAAAAACTCGACGTCAAATTTTTTGGACATCAAATATAACATTAGGATGCTAGTTTTGACATCAAAACTAGCATCCTAATGTTATGTTTGATGTCCAAAAAATTTGACGTCGAGTTTTTAGACGTCAAAAAAAACACAGGTTTCTTATAGTGGTAGTACATCCATACCAATGCGCAGCCAATAGATGCTCTTACAAAGCCTTTAGGTTGTATTAAATTCAATCAACACAACAATGCATTGGAATTACATAGTATAGCCAAACCCATCAAACCCTAATAGAACTTCCACAATGTCCACAAGATTATAATCCTAGAAATCTACAATTCTATATTGATATTACTCTGCTTCCAACAAGGATTTGAAACTCTTGTATTTTGCACCTCTAAAGTTAATTACTTTCTTTGAGCAATTTGCCTAGGAAAAATATAGATGTAAAACTCTCCCTTGTCGAACAATGTACAATTTCTCTCGTACAATTGTACCATTATGCTATCGTAATGTGGACCGTCTACTAGTTGAAGATAGACATCTTACTAAATCTAAGTAGGTTTCAAATTGAGAGGTGGTTAGGCATATTGGATAGTTAGCTTTGTAAGGCAGTTAGATTCTTTGGGTGGTTGGCCTAGTTGGAGGGTTAAATTCTTGAGGTTGCTAGCCTCATTAGGTGGTTAGGGTTGGTTGGACATCTGTCTCATATTATTGATAGTGTTGAATCCTTTTGACGAGTACTTAAATGATGAGCTCTCTGTCTTTTTAGGGACTTTTGTTCTCTTGTATTGTGGTTTTTAAAAAATCTCTCTTGATTTTTATACTTGGCATTTTCTTTTGATTTGGATGGTTTTGGTTTGAAAAAAACTTAAAATCTAAGCTGAAAGGGTTTGAGGTTTTATTATATATTGCATTCTTCAGGATCATATTCTTTGTAAGTTATATTTTTTGTTAAGTGCTGTTCTTAAGCTTTGTTGGAAACTGCTTTTATTTTTGTGGGTTGTTACAAGGGTTATACTTTAGAGCTTGGGAGTGTGCATAGTAGGAAAACTTGAGAAGGTTTCAGGTGCTACAATTTGTATCTTATAAGTATCAAGGATTGTATTCCAAGATTAGGTTGCATGTGAAGAAAATTCACTAAAGCAATAGTCTTTTCTTTTACTTTTTGGAGAATTTAGTTCTTTTGGATTTTGTTGACTGGATAAGTGTTGGGTTAGGGTTCTTTTAGTCTTTTTGGCATTATTTCTTTTTAACAAACATTACCACAGCTAGGAGCCCCATACTTTTATAGATAGACGACAAACTTTACAACAACGCATCCTCGATGTTGCCTTGCGGTCATATCATCTTCACCACCTTAGACTCATTGGTCATCATTGCCCCTTGCAATTCACTCCCGGCATAAGGTGAACAACACTCAGCCTCCACAACCTAAAACTACGTCACGAGGACCGCATCAATCCATCCAAAACACCACTTAAATCAACACCGTGCATCCGCACCACAACAACAAGCCTACAAATGAGAACCTACTGACAAACTTGCGTAAGTGTTCCAAATTCCAAATCCTAACGTGCACCATCTCTATGTGTAAATTACTAAGCAAATCACAATCAAACTTCAATCTCCCGATTGAAAGGGGGTGTTAGCATATGTGGCCTATTAGACATCCACTTTAGACAAACTTCATCCAAGAGACTAATTTTGTTTAGGACCTTGTATTTAAATAGAGGCTTAACATCTTATTAATTCATCTAAGTCTTCACACTCTTGATTACCCTTGTAGGATCATAATGTCTGTTAATAGCATTAATTTTGGAATTCAAGTAAAAAGTGACCGACCAACTTTAATGAAATAAATGCAACCCTAATCTTTCTCATTGAGCGGATGATGATGCACTAGCTAGCTCTACCCACAGGCACCTACGACATTCAAAAACATCTCCACATTTTAAAATCCAAACACAACTAGAACATATAGGCATTACTTTAATTTGATTAATTTCATCTAATCTAAAACACTTTATTTATTTCCACTTTGTAGGAATAAGTGTAACAAATTAAACCAGTTGATGCAAACACTCAACAGTGAGTCAATCTAACCTCAAGAGAGTGCAAGGCAAATGTGAATAGCATGTGTACAAAATCTTTCCAATCACCAAAAGTAGTTAAGGATAGTTGCAAGAAACACCTGCCATTTTCTGGCCAAAATGGCCGTAGTACTGGAGACTGGAGTACTATGACCTTTTGCAATAAATTTTTTTTAAATAAAATAAAATATGGATAATTTGTAAAGCATTAAAAAAAGTACACATGTGAAAATTGAAGTCTAGAAAAATTTATCTCTAAAAGTTATGCACAAAAAAAGAGGCCTAGGAAAATAGAAGAAAATAGATACTTTTGAATTTATTTTTAGAAAATAGTAAAATAATTCAAATAATTAAAAAAAAATAGCCATTTTTCCTTACTTGTAGGTTCTCCTTTTTCACTATTTTTTATTTTAAAATAAAAATTGTGTTCTTTGCACGTGTACATAGGTAGTGCACTTTGAGCACATGTGGAAGGTGGATACTTTACTATTTTTAGAAAATCTCTTCATAGACTTGTGTAATTTTAGTATAACTCCTTGTCTCCCAATTTTCACTTTCAAATTCGTATTTTTGGATCGGAAATAGGACTCAAAACCCCTAAAATGGCCAAGTTAGACATCCAATCGGGGGCAGTTTAAAAATAGTAAATAAATTTTGAAAATTTTGAAAAAAAATTTGAATTTTTGAAACTTTTATGTATACCTTCACTTCAAATTTCATAGAAAACGGACATACGATGCAAAAGTTACAGCCAAAATCCACTTGTCTAGGAGCAAGGGGACAAGAAATAGGACAAGTGTTTCTTGCAATCACCCTTAACATGCAAATCTTTCATGTTGTATAAGACAAGCCCATTGAATATTGTTCCCATCTTATTCCCACCAAATATTGTTTGCATCTTCATTTGTTGTTTAGGATGTTATCCCACAAATATTGTCTTCTTTAGGACTCCCATGGAATATAATACACATGTTTCTCTCACAAACTTCCACAACACATCCTTCACTTATACATTGTTAGCAAAGTTCCCTAATCAATATGCAAAAAAATTACATGAAGTTAACGTGACATATCTCAAAGTTGAGTTTAGTAAAATTCAGTCCAATTGCAAATTTTACTACAAAATTAAAAAATATTTCAAGAGATTACAAATATTTGCTATACCACCTCTTGAATTGAACCTCGTTAACAAAATTGAACAAAGGATGCTACTCTGGACACTGTAAGGCTCAATTATTTCCAAAACTTCCTCAAAATCTTAGCTCAAAGTTGTGTCCATTATATTGAATCTGCAATGTAATAAGGACCAAAATTACAAAATGTCATACTAAATGATCCTAATTCATATTTGAATAACATAATCTTGAATTCATTTTACAAATAATGTTCTTTCCACAACTCAAGCATCATTGGGACTCAGAAATTACTGAAGTACTTAGATAAACAAATTATAATTTGGATTTTGAAAGATAACATCTAGTTGCATTTGCACTACAACCTCCAAATCTACAAATGCTACTGGAGCTTTTGTTCTTACATATCTTTAGACTTTAGAACTCACTTTATTATACATCAGCAATGGTAAATAGTGGAACTTAACTCTCAAACAATCTATTGATACTTCTTTCATACTCTTGTTATGTACATTGCCTTTTTACTTACAATAGCATCCAATTTTCTCCTTGCATTAGGTCCCTATTGTTGCTACTACTACTAATTTGAGTCCACCAAAAATTCTTTCAAGTACTTCGTTAATAAAAAGGAAGACCAATTGTGCCACTAATGCCACAAATTCTTCACCTTGGGCTTGCATGGTCAATCGTAGGGCAACACCTATGCCAAGAAGCATAATGAGGACCTTGAAGAGCTGAAGAGCTTATCATGTTGGTATTACCATTGTAGTGTGGCTAAAAATGGGCTCTTTAAATACTACAATAGCAACAACCACTTGCAGTTGGGCTTCAAATGCCTAAGCTATGGAAAACAATTCCAAATGTGATTAATGGGCACTAGTGATGAATTGCATCTAATGCACATCTCGTGCAATCAGAAGCATGTCATTGGTCGTTGCAAAAATCCAGAAGATCCCATAGCATTCATATATGCTTTCAACTTTGGAGAAGAGAGTTATCCTCTGTCGGATGGATCTTTCATGCCAATGCTTTTCAATCTAGTGATGCCACTTGAGCACGAGGTTGCCTCTAGAGAGTTGTAAGGAAGATGTGCAATATGCATCTTTATTGGAGGCCAAATTGACAGACGAGAATCAATCTTTGAATGCTAATCCTATCTCTTGTAATTATGCCAATGTCAATACTTGTGGTTCTTTCCAGAGTTGAGTGTTGGAGAAGCAGAGATTCTAGTTCTCTATGAGTTTGAATTCTTAACAGACAAGAATGAGCGAGCTTCCAATGTAGATCCCATCATTTATGCATTTAATGAGGACGATATGCTGCCTCTAACTGTAAGTGTTGCTAAAAATGCAGATTTTGTGGTTTCTTTGAGGGGGTGGTAGCAAAAAATCTAAATGATTTTGGTAGCATTTTGCATAGTATTCATGATTTTTTCAGCAGTACTCTAAAATTAGAAAAATAATTTAAAAAAATATGTGCAATGTATACAACTTTATAAATAAAATATCCTCGGAAGGAAAAGAATCAAAAAAAATTCTAAGTAGGAGAACTAGAAAAGTGCAAAAACTCAAAGAATAGGTACTTTGACATTTTAATTTGTAAAAAATAGAAAAAATGATTTTTAAAGAAACTAAAAATTGTCCATTTGGGAGAACTTTTTATGAAGAGATTTAACAAAAAGAATGATCTCAAAACCATCTTCAATGTTCAAAATTGCACGCGTAAGGAGACCTATTAGCACGCATGCGGAGGGCATAAATTTTATTTTTTTAAAGTTTATTTTAATAAGCACATACACAACTAGTGTAAAAATAGACCATAAAAATTTCAAGTCTATAGTATTATTTTTGGATACTCCACAATACTAAAAAACTCTAAACCACAAAATCTGACAAATTAGCTAAATTGAAATTTAATTATAAGAAATTTTTGTTTTTTAAAATTTTGAAAAGTAAAGAATCTCAACACTTCTAAGTTATCCATCTTCAATAAAAATTCCAAGTACATTAGATTCATTTTCCAAAAGTTATGGCTAATGACAACCCCATCACTCAAATTGTGACGCTAAACAGAACTGATTTTTCTTGCAATCACACGAGGCCGGCTTCTTAATAGACATGAATGAGGCTCCCAATGTTGATACCATCTCTTCTACCATCAATGTTGACAACAGCTTGCATCTTTGGAGCAACAATGATGCAAATTTAACCCCTAAAGGACCATTGTCCCCTCGGGGAACAAATGGGTTTTCGGGCAGGTACCTACAGGCTGAAATTTTCTCCTGATTTTTTGAAACTTTTTTTGGAGGTAGAAAATCTGATTAGCTTCATGGGAATACAATTTTTTTCACAATCGGTGCCCGGGAAAAAAAGTTATGCCCAAATAAGCTCAAAACAGGGGTCGAGGGGCAGCAAAAAAAATTTGCAATTTTTTATTTTTTATTTTCTTATAGATTATATTTTTGTCTATCTGGAAAGCTTTGATTCATTTCATTTGGATTTGTTATGAGAATGTTACAGACAAGCTTGTTTTTCGGGCACTTAGAGCATCTTCCTGAAAAAATAACTTGTAGGATTCATTTCTAAATGCAATTTTTATAATTTTTCAAAAGAAAAAGTTCCACAAGGTTTAGTTTTTTTGATAGAACAATCTCACCATTGGGATTAGTGCTTTTTAATTCCGTATAAAAGATATTAATATTTTAGATTTTCTTTCTATCTTGTACCTACTTCTACTTAACAATTTTTTTAATAATGAAAATTAAGTTTTTTTGGAATTTTTTTTTCTTCCCTAGACTCTCAACTCAATTTTTCACTATAAAGATTAAAAGCTCAAAACTCTGTAGTGCAAAACATTTAAGTTAAAAATGTTCAAAGTCATAAAATCTAGTCCCGCAATGTGCTGAAAAACTTGTTTTTTTCACTTTAAACGCAGATATCTTGCAATCTGTGTGGTCAAAAATTGTGAAATTTTTTCCACACATTTTCATACTAGTTAGGTATAAGATCCTATGGTTAGATGTGGGAAAAAAAACAATTTTCAATTTTTTTTACTCTTTGCTTTAGAAATGGCAGTTTTGAGTGTTTTTTGGCAGAAAAATGGCCTTGGTCCTTTAGGGGTTAACCCCAAAATGACCCTAGAAATTCCTGAGCTTCTAGGAATTTGTTCTAAATTGAATTAAAAGCCAACATTTTGATAAGTTGTATCAATTTTTTTTGAATTGTAACCGTATAAAATCAAACTAGACATGTTAGACATCACATTAGAAAAGAAAACACAACAATATCTCTTACGGATTGAAAGATTATAATGTTTGATCATGAGGGTGTTAAAACTGTGAAAGTGATTTGAAGTCTTTCAATCCTCTTTTCACATATCAAATCTAAAAAGTTGGTCACCAAAAAAATATGAGGTTGAAGGGTCTAACATGCATAACCCCAATCAATTTATGACTTCTCAAAATCTACTCTACAATTTTTTTGGATGAATTTATAATGTGATTTTTTCTCAAAGGTCTAGTGTATTTGAGGCTCATTCCCAAGACCCCTCAACACTACAAAAGTCAAGATTGCAATGGACACCCGTGCACAAAATCTTGAATAGAAAAACCATAATCAATCATTTTCAAAATCAGATTTTTGAAGCTAAAATTAAACTTCAAAAATAATTTATCAAAAATATAAATTACAAAAAATAGTAGTTTGGTAAGGTTTTATTTAACTTCAAAAATTGGTCAAGGACACATTCTGTCCTCAGGGTCCTTTTGGGGTTAATAGATTTCAAACTTATTGAAACCGGTGTGACTATGTGAAGGCCAACGAGTCTGATGATACTAAAATAGTCTCGAAGAATATGGTTGATATAGACTCATATTGCATTTCCAACCCCAAGGTTGTATCTAATACTATGTTGGTGGAGACACTTGCACTAGTTGAACCTTATTCATGAAGCAATGACACAAAATTAGGAGACAAATTAGGAGACAAATAATTCTAGTGTATAATCCTAGCTTTTGTACATAACTACAAACTATACAGAACCTAAATATGAGTATGTTTCTAGTTTTCTTTGTGTAATATGAAATACATATTTAGTTACAACTTGTCATGAATGACTTCTTGACTGAGTCATTGGCCACATACAGTAATTTTATTATTTCAACATCTTTGTGAAGAATTATTCCATTTTGGTCTTTGGATTTGACATCTAATACATGACAAGATTCTTTAGTTGAAAATGGAAAATTTTAGACCTATGATAAATTAAAACTGATTTGTCTTGTTGTCCACAGCTGTAGACTTGTCATTCTTCACGGGGGTGAAGGTTCTTTGCTGGACATTGTCTTCAACAATCAAATTGTGAATGAACGATTTTTTCTTGAGAATAAGAGGTTTTATATCGGTATATAAGATAAACTACCCCATTACGGAATAAATGGGAGCAAGCCCATTGTGGGCTGAAAATTAATGGTGGTGTACATTCCAATTTTGAAATGTACATCACCATTAATTTTCAGCCTACAATGGGCATGCTCCCATTTATTCCATAATGGGGTAGTTTACCTTACAGTGGGCAAAGTCATTTTAATTGGTTTTGAAAACTTTAGAATATTATATTATTCATTTCAACATTTTCTTTTTAGTTTTCTATTGTGTTGTATGACAATTAATTGCTCTCATTGAGTTTCAAATACATTTGTCAAGAAAAGAATATTTATATTTTGTTAAACTTTAATATAACTCAAAGTTTTGGATGTTTAGTAGATATGATTGAATATTGTATGTATGATTTTTGATGTTTGTACATAAATTTATTTGGAAAGTTCATATTATTAATGTATTGGTTTCTAAACATTGGAACAAAGGGATAGTTTCATAACATTTCCAAAGATTTGCATTTCACATTAGCTAGAAAGGCTAAGAGAGACACTAAAGGTATTTGAGAAGTCATAAGGTAGGAGGTCCTTAAATCAACTGGGTTCTAAATGCGTCCTCTATCTAGGAATAAGTGACATGCTCCTTGAAATATATATTATTATCATTGATGAGATAGACATGCTTAAATGGGCAATTTATGAGCCTCCTACTTTAGTATGGTTTATTTTGTAATTTTTTTTGTGACCTTTCTTTGCTTGACACTAAACACATCTCAATTATTTTTTAGATTGCATTTGAGTTTTTATTCAACTTTTTGTTTCATTGGTGACTTTTTGTTACACTTGGTCAATGGCTTTATTTCCAATAGGAGCATTGGATTGACAAACAAAATCAGTCCATTACTCTATAACATCAAATATATCATGACTTTTCAAATATTTCTATTATTTGCAAGAAAGTCTTGTGTTAAAACTCCCTTAACCTCTAAGGGACCATTGTCCCTTTGGAAGACAAATTAGATTTTGGATAGGTACTTATGGTCTCAATTTGTGTATGATTTTTTGAAACTTTTTTTGAAGATAGAAAAACTGACTATCTTTGTGGGAATATAATTTCTTTGTGGGAACAAAAGTTATGCCCAGATAAGCTCAAAATAGGGAAGACTAGGCAATACAAAATATTCAAAATTTTGAATTTAAAAGAAAAAAAACTCTTATAGAATATATTTTTTTACTACATGGAAAGCTTTTATTCATTTCATTTGGATAATTGATGTAGAAGGTATAGAAAATCTTGTTTTGAAGGCGTCTAAGCATTTTTTTTGAAAAATTAGGTATAGGATTCATATCTGAATGTAATTTTTATAGTTTAAAAAACAAACAGTTCCACATGGTTTTGTTTGTTTGCTAGAAAAATCTCACCATTAGAATTAGTGCATTTTAATTCTATTCTAGAAATATTAATAATTTAGATTTTCCTTCTATCTTGTACCTACTTCTACCAAACAATTTTTTTAAGAACAAAAATTAAGTTTTTTTTCTTAAACTTGTTTTCTAGACTCTCAATTCAATTTCCCACTATAAAGATTTAAACCTCAAAACTCTGTAGTGCAAAAGATTTAAGTTAAAAAGGTTCTATGTCAAATAATCCAGTCTTGCAATGTCCCAAAAAACTTATTTTCATTACTTTAAACGTAGTTAACTTGCAATCTATGTGGTCAAAAAATTTGAAATTTATTCCACACGTTTTTATACTAGTTAGATGTAAGATCCTATGGTTAGATGTAAAGCAGAAAAAACTATTTTCAATTTTTTTTACTCTATGCAATAGAAATGATAGTTTTGAGTGTTTTTTGGCAAAAAAAAGACCTTGGTCTTTTAGGGGTTAATGCTATCCAAGTATCCATCATTAGTTTATGTCCATCACATCAATCAATCATTGCAAGACCAAATAATTAATTTATAAGTCGATTTAACAATGTCAAACAATGAGGTGAACCATAATGAAGTCAAAATAGATTAAGTAAAGCAGTAATGTGAAACCAAAAAGAAAAGAAAAATTGGTGAAACTTAATGTTTGGTTGAATTTTAGAATCTTAAGGTAAAATTGTCATGTATCTAAATGTTTCATTTTGTAATGTTAAGTTGGTGTACATTTTCAAAACCAATATTCCCATGTTTCAAAATAATTATGTAGTTTGACAACACTAGTGAAAATAAACTTAGATTTTGTTAAAAAAAAATGGTATCGTGTGATTATAGTATAAGTTTTAGTACTATATGCTTATAATATAGGTACCGTTAACATATTGTACTATGGAAAATTGTTATCTACATATTTATTTTTTCTAGTACAATTTCAAATTGAGCTCATTTTAACTAGCATTCTCAAACTACATAATTATTTTGGAGTAGGGAAGTACTCAATACGCTCATTGTTATACATTAAACATCTAACAATAGAAGTTTGAATCTTCATAACTTCTTGTAGGGTATCCAAATGATGCATTGTTTTCTTCCTATGTCAAATACATCTAAAAGATCTAACCACTCTTATAATAATAATAGGTATATTCTTCTCATCCATAAGCCATAGGCTAGCTCAAAAACAAAACTCATGATACAAAAACATTATGTGTAGTAGCCTCAACAATCCTTTCTAACACTTCTTCCCAAACAAATGCAAACTAATGCTTCTTGGCCTTCTTGACCAAGAATGACCCCTATATGCGTAAACTACCCTTTCAACACAACTACAACAATTTTGTAGTGTTTGCAATTGGCTTGGTGTTATCGTCTTACTTGCCACAAGCACGGTCTAAATATGCATTTTTCAATTATGGACATTTTTTAGCATTGAAACTTCTAGCTCTAAATCCATTGGAAGGTATGTGAGATTCCACCCAAACAAATAAACAAAAAATCAATGTTAGTTTCTATGGAAGACCATAACTCGATTTTTTCCTAATTTTTTTTTCTAAGTATGAAACTTTTATGACAGTGATGGATGCAATTACTCTTGTTGATTCTAGTCTAATGTTTAAATATCTTTGATTTTTTGATTTGTTATGAGTTGCATGCCTTATTTCACTCCTAAGAACAGTAAATGAACATTCTTTTGGTGACTTCAACAACCTTTAGTATTGAGATTGAAGCCATTGTCTTTTGAAACCATCTTGGCTTCATTAAGCATATAATATGATCAATGTAGTGCCTCATTAGTTTGAAATGACCTATAAAAATCTTGAACTACTTGAGCTATTATCTTTCCTCCAAGAAGATATCTTTCATCATGTATACCTTGGCTACCTTCTTTGGCCACATCTCATTCTATGCACTTCTCTTGCTCTCTTGTTTTTTGAATTGCCATTGGAGTCTTTTTGCTTGTGGTTCTTAGTCCTTGCTAATACTAAGTGCCAATATACTTTTCCAAAACAAACAATCTAGCAAAAAACAACTAAAGTTTAAAGGAGAGGAAATTGTTGAGGTTGAACTCCTTTTTAGAGCGGATTTTTAAAACTCTTCTACAATGCCATTTATAAATAAATTGAATATTGCAAGACTTTTCATTTCAACAACTAAAAAACTACTAAGTAAAAATGAATCTACAATGGCTTTCACAAGTATAGCAACCTTTGTATTTTGAAACAATGATAGAATTGAATGGCTGAAATTGAACATCAACAATTACTATTGATGACAAATCAAAGAGGATACATTCAAAGTCACAAATATGGATATGCATTAGAGATCTCAACAATTTGTAAGTATAAAAAGGAAACTAATATACCAATACAAGACATATGAACATAGTTATAAATATTGGTTCCAAACACCACATCCAACACATATGAAACTTTCAAGTGACTTACTTCAAATAATATTCATAGTTTCCTCCAAATATTCAAACATTCTTATTGATTGTGACAAAAGTACTAAATAAGAAGAGAAGGGCTAAGATGCCCCAATTTTTGGACATAACCCTCTCATGTTGCTACATTGCAATTGGGAAGAGGTATCATCCCATCTTCCCCACTCTTTGAAAGAACTGTAGCTCTCCAAAATCAAATTAAATAACAAGAGAAGTTATGTCCAATACACATTTCAAGCATGCCAATTCTCAAACTTCTCTTTCAAAGGACTCTTTCAAAGTATTGCCAATGTAACCCTACACAATCATGGAATGTCTTCAACTTTATGCATGGCACTTTATGCCAATACGGTTCTGGCCTTCTAGTAATTGGTTGGAAGTTGATTTAAAGATGCACTGTATAAACAATAAATTTTCTTTAGAAATTTGACTTTGAAAATTCACAGAAATTGCAAAATTCTTCCCCCAAATGTAATGTTCTTTGAAAATCCATGATTTCCATTTGTCTACAAGGAAAAACTCTATTTGTACTTTTGACACAACCTATGCACATCAGCTTTTAATGAAGGTTTTAACATAGTTCTATCCTTTAATGCACTCCTATTTAATTCATTACCTTGTGGCCTGTGTCTGAAACCAAACAGCACGTTACCTTCACCAAAAGAAAAGACCTACCCAAAAGTGTCGATCTTGAAATGATATAAATAAACATCCATATGTCATAGGATGCCCCTAAACTATCTCACCAGGCTACGTTTCCAGATGGTACCAAGAATTATTCGGACCAGTATGCAAGCTAATACTAACTACACCCATATATCACACCTGATTCAGCTGTCCATTGCAAACATCTGCAAACAAGAGATTGAATAAGAGAGCCACAAGACTGGTTTTACAAGTCATCCAAGATTTGAGTGTCACCAAAATAGCATGTTATAGATTGTAATTTACTGGCACAGAAATGCACATTACCTCTTGTTAAATTGTACCGCAGGGACCACCGCAGTGAAGAAATTGAGTGAATTCGGTAATCAGTTGGGGGCACGTAACCCAGGAAGGACGCTGAGGATTAAAAGCGTCCGATAAATGAATTTTAGGGGAAATTTAGAAACGAAGAATGCACCTATTATCAAGGAATCTGATCATTTTTGGCCGACTACCTAGGTGATAGGGCCACGTCTTTCCAGGGTCAACCCCAATACAAAACATGGGCCACTAAGGACGCTTCGAGGTCTGGGAAGGAGTTCAATTTCAAATGGAGTCTTGGCCTGGTCCCAAGAAAAATACCCACATTTGGGTCCAGGCCAAGACTCCATTTTGGGCTTGGTCCAAGATTTTCCCTCTAGGGCTTAGAACTTTGTCGAAAGGGAAGTTGAGCCAAGATTTGTTCTGGGTCAATAAGAATCCTCAATCTCTTGGCTCGACTTCCTTTGGGCCATTGTCCAAAGCAGCCCTCAATCAACAAGTGTCCAGCACAAGATCCAAAGTGGTGTTCATCGATAGGTACACTACTACATCGGGTGTTATGAGTCTACAAAATAGTGAATCATACACGAACTAGATTAAACGGTGTAGCCAATATCGATGCACAGCTAATGCGGATGAATGTACTAGAAAGGTAGTAATAAAGGCAACGTGCGTAGAGAACTAGAGAGCCGGCAGCCAGTGAAAGTGAATGACAATAGCGTTTGAGTGAAATTAAATTGTTTCAGGAATTTTTAGTCAGCATCATAAAGATGACGTTCGAAATCATTCATGGACATGTCTCGCTGGGTTCAGAGTGATCGTACACTGGCCTCCCTATGTATCATAGGGAGGCTTCGGAATGATCACTCTGACCACAAGAAGACCTCCTCCCAAAGGATGATCCTCTTCTTTAGTGCTGCCGAAAAGTTCTGGAAACAATCTGATTAAACTGAAAACACTGAGTAGCCATTTCTTAGGGTGGAAGTAACGGACTCATCTAGTGCAAATCAAAATTACATGAGTGAAAGAATGAGCGCTGACTCGTTACAAACTAGTCAAGAGTAGATATCACACCTTCATAAAATCTCCAAGCATGCCTTGCATGCCATTCCTCCGCGGGACATTATAAAAACGCTCCGCTATTTCGTCCAAGTACTGCATTTCCAAAGAAAAATGAGTCACAACTATGAGAAAAGGCAACAGTTCTGACTTGTTCCCTGTCTGTCATAATTCCAGAGACTTTTAGGTGGTACTGAGTGGTTTCCATTACTAATATAGCATTCATTTATAGTGGGTCTAGTCGCTGTTTTCAACAGGATTCCAATGCACTCAAATATGTATTATTTGTATACTGTAAGATTAGTTATGATTGTTTGAAGTAGTTATGAATATTTGTATTCATGAGACTGACCTTGACCCACGAATATTGCATCTACAATGTATCTCATGGAAGCATCTTAGACTGTCAAAGAATCTATCACAGAACCTAGAAGTATCTCATTTCATAAAAGTCAAGGATTTGTATGACACTTGCATTGTAAGTAAATAACTTTTCAACACACAGGAAAGGGCCCCCCACGCAAATGATTCCCTAGCTTAGAAATGTCAACAAACTGGTAGACAATGTCGTACATACGGTTATATGAAATAAAAAGGAAACCTGTATCATTGACTAATAAGACTAGTGAAGATACCTCATCTAGGGAAGGATCACGCTCGAGACTAGGCTTGTACTTTTGCCGTAGCATCCTGAACAACGGTAATGCATCCCTCTCCAGCCTGCAAACAGGAAAGAATATATAATTAAGGACATTCGGTGGTGATAATGCGAACTATTAAAATTAAGAGGAATCCTAAAAAAGATGAAAAGATGAAAAGAGACTCATTACAAGACACTGCGTACAGACTAAAATTGAATAGAAAACGTTCACATACGTTGACAGAAGAAACTTGACGAAGTGTAGGAGTGGTGAATCAGGAAATGCTTCCGAATTGTCACCAAGTCTCTGCCTAACTGAATCCAATAGGCGATTGGCGTCTCTCAGGTTGCCTAGCGACAAATATCTGCACAAGAGGGTAGCTCTTAATGAAAATGAGAGAGAAGGATCTTTAAATACGAATATTGGGAAGTGCTGCAAAGGAAACTGTAGTGCCTGGGTTGCGCTCTTACAGTAAAACGGCCCTTGCAACCACCAAATCCGCTTCACTAGGATAGCACTGTATTTTTACAACACATCAACTGTTAAAAGGATTAACATTTGCTCCTTTTCTAACATAAAGCTTCAACCCTTAAATGCTAAGCGGAACGTATGACCCTCTCATTTGATAATGAACTTCCTAGAAGACATATTAGGTCTCTCCACACTCGAGAAACGAGTTAGCTTTCTAATAGTGCTCTTTGCGGCACTAGTACATGCTCTCTTGAGTTATGGGACAATCCAAAACCACAGGAACGTCATACAAACCTATTATACCTATTATAAAGCCACGATTTTAGCCTATCATAACAAATTCATGTGCTAAAATTGGAAATTATATTTTTAATGAATCAGCAAATTTATATGTCTCCAATTCACTTGGCAAAAATCCATGAAGATTTGTCATAGTTCAAGTGTAAAGATAATTTTTTATCATCATGCTCAACATCTTTTTTGAAATCAATGATCTAGGCTTTACTAACATCTAAGTGTTATCCAAAACCTGGTAAGCACTTCAGAAGAGAAAGGGCAAATACTTGTAGGTAGGGAACATTGCTGACAGATTGAGACTAGTGTAGAAGATCAACAGCAACAAAAGTAAGTAACCTGGAATGTAAGAAATCAATTACATAAATCAATAAGCAGTACCTGGCTCATACACTCAACAACGACTCTAGCGAAGGTCTCTGGTTGATTGCCGCGAACAAAATGTTGAGATACTTTCAGCATTTCCTGCAGAAAATATAAGCGAAAAGTAAAGAAAAGATAGCATGACAAGGAAAGGAACAATCCAAACAAACAAACTTCTTATCCATGCACCTAGTAAGCTTTCTCAAGCACATATAACTAAGACAGATCAAACACAAGAACCACAAGATCTTGGTTCGGTGTACATACAGGGGCAGGAGACTCAGTCCACATATATACAGCAAGCATGTCATGTAACTCTGGTGCACCTCTACTGAGCTCTCCAGACTCCATCGACCATCTGCATACAGAATAATAGAGTCGAACCTCCATATTAGTCAATAGTTGAGGGTAAGAAAAACAAGTGTGGACCAATAGTTTTTAATTGTTAATAAAATAATTGTTTTACCCTAGTAGAGTTTAACTATAATTGGCTCACACCTAACACAAGTGGGGTACAAAAAGACTACCCATTAACCATATCTCTTTGTAATTTTTGTGACGTAGCAAATCCAATAATATAATATTTTTTCTAATAACGTTTTAAACTTATAACACAGTAATCATTATCCAATAATATAGACGTATTAGCCGATAGTATTGAATTGTTAACAAGGTAGCCACTGTTAATTAATACTCTGAATTTTTCTTAATTCCACAACACCTATAGTTTCATCAGAACATCCATCTCCAATTTTCATCATATTATCCCTAATTCAGGATTTAGCTTTTATCCATACAATAGCGGGTACAATAAGTCTGTCCATTAACATGTAACTAATTCCTTCATATTCTTTAACTCATAACGCAGTAACCATTATGAAGGATCGACAGTAATGTGAGTGCATCGTTGCAGCAGACAATGTGCTCACAGAGATAGAATATTTGGAAGAAAGGAGAAGGAAATTGAATCAGACAAGGTCTTGAATCTTTACTTTAGTGCTGCTCGCAAGAATGAAGTACATCCCTCCACACGTGTTCTGGCAGCGACTGCGGCCTCAGAAAATTCTACTCCAGAGGCACTCGCTTCATTGCCGTCTTGGGAATTCGTCACCCGAGGATATGCGTTATAAATTGCTCTTATTTGATCTGAAAAGTAACGAAATAGAAATTGACTAATCATTTCAACAAATAGCAGTTCCGAAATTTGATATTGCCGATGCATGAAACAACACCACCAAGAATCGCATAAAGCTTGGAAAGCCATTAGACTTATCCCATAAGTTGTGATAAGTAATGACATAAGTAAAGGTGCGTCATCCTTTTTCGACCCACACTTAGAAGGTGTACAATGAATGCAATTGCTGTTATCATCCAAGTGTTGGACACAAAGCAACCAATAGAAACCAACAAAGGGGCAGATGATTAGCAACACTTGTCGACAATGCACTGAAATTTCTACATGACAGAATAACCGAGGACACACTTACCGATTGCCGATTTATCAAAGGGAACTTTGGCTACATTCATAGTCTGGATTAAAAGCAAACCAAGCTCCGTCCCACAGGTAACCTGCAAGTAAATAGACATCAAATGACAAAAATAACCTCAAAATAACGTCATTGAACGTCATTTATTGACGTGATTGAACAGACACAACTCGAAATAAACAACCCCAAAAGGACCAAGGAGTCAAAATATTATATAACGACCATTCATCATATCGTGTCAGTATTGGAATTCAGATGCAGCCAAATTTCATTAATAAGAATTCGTGAAGAACATTCCATATGTAGGTTCAAAATGGACGAAAGTAGTTCCCATATGACCTAATCCAAATGGCTAAGAAAAATATGAGACCCAATTCGGGCTTCCAAGTCCTTTAGGGTTTAAATCAATAAATATGAGCGGATTTATCAATCTAGAACACTGTTAACATCACTGAGCAAACAAGAGTAATCCTTATCGCGGGAAGCGAAAAGGTACCTGCCCGTGATTGAGCATCGCAATGGCCCCAGAAGCCAAGAGACTAATGGAATCACTGTACTTCTTCGCATGCAAATATCTAACCCAAACCAAACCAAAAAAAGGCACTTCATTAGATATAAGTAAAACAGAACAATTCAGCAGCTCCTCTTCAAATCAGCCACTTCAAAAGCCTCAAAAGCTGTTAACAGAAGAACCAAAAACTTCAAAATTTAACTATCAAACAACAACAACAACAACAACACGACCATAGTGCAAGCCAAACTAAATCACAAATCTCAGCCACCAAGACACCGCGATTCACCTGGAGTTGATAGACTTGTACATTTGCTGCGCTTCATAATACTCCCCATCCTGAACTCTCTTCTCAAGCTTCTGCAATTGCTGGAACGAACCATACCAAAATTCCATTCTAAACATCAGCTCCGTACTCCGTACCAATAAACGATCCATCAACCAACCAACAAAACCCGGCAAAATCATTCAAATCCGAAAATCCGAAAACGCATTGTACCTTGGAAGTGCCGCTGCTGGCGGCTACATCCACTACCATGACGCTGCTGCTGCTAGTGCTGCTGCTGCTGCTGGTGGCGGTTTTGACTTGCCAATTCGTCGACAATCTCAGTGAAACCCTAAAACTGGACCATAAAACAACCAGCAGCTCATGTAACGAGAGAAAACCCGCACTGAAGCTTAAATGGAAACGCAAATGGAAAAAGGAGACTGATGAAATGAGTGGAATCTGCGTAGAATTGAAGATGCAGATGGGCAAGTTGTAAAATTCTCGGGATGCAGGAGAGTGGCGGAGTGACGGGGTTCTGGTGTGAAATTAATGAACGAAGACGATGAAGAAGCCCCTTCCAAGACAGAGCTTCGGACATACGTTCTCAGCCCGCTCATAGGATCTCCTAGGTGGCCGGCTTATATACATGCCTCGATGATACCTGGGATAATACCTGGTCTGATCGCTTGTAGGATACATGGGTTTATATCTGGTCTGATACCTGGTCAGATACCTGGTCACTACGTTTATACCTTGGTCAAAATAATCCAAGAAGAAATGCAGAATTTTGCCCATCGAAGTCAATTTTTTGTATAGGGCAATGCCCACAGAGGAGGGCATTGCATCAAATAATTGGTTGACAAGAAGGGCAACGCCTGACGAAGAGACCCTATTATTTGGCGCAATGCTTGATGATAAGGGCCATTGTCCAACATAAACTATTGCAAGAAATCAACAAATTGGATTAACAGTTGGGATGAGAATTTGTTGTTGGATATAAAATCTACAATGCCCAATTACAAGGACAAATCCGCAAAATTAGGCATTACAATACAGAACCCGTCTAGAAAATGAACGGCTATTTTTTTGCGAGTGGTTTATGAAAACCTAAAGACTTTTTTTAATATGATTATCAAAAACTCCCTTTTGCAAGGTATAGATTGTGGAAAAAACAACAAAGAGGGAACTTTTTACAATCCATTCCAAATTTGGGATGAAAATTTAAGAAATCCCACCAACAATCTTTACATTAGAGGTGGATTGTTCCCTCCATGCTCAATAACAATCTTTATCCTATATACTAGGGTTTTAGATTTGACCTTCCTAGAACAAAGCTAGAATTTAGAAAGCAAAATTTACATAAACTAGGTCCAATTTCTAATCTAGATGCTCACTAATAAATGAGAAGTGATATATATATATATATTATATTGATTTATTCTATCATAGTATATGTGACTATCTCTTCAAGAATACTAGACAACATTTCAAAAAGGCTATCCAAGGATCAAAGAAGCCATAATTAGAGCTTTAAAAAATTTAAAATTTAATTTGTAGAAGGCATTAAAGAGTATTCTTTAAAATAATTAACTTCATCAAATTCATTTAATACTTCAATCTAAGAAATAAAAGAATTTTAAATGCCATATGGAATTTCAATAGGTTCAATTTGTTTTGCATTTAATGGTATAGTGTCCAGTAGAGGTTCAATTTGGAATTTGAAAAACGTATTGGCAATTTGAAGACCAATTTCAATTTCAATTTGATTGGAATCATCTCTAAACAAATTGTATCTAGATATCTTCACTCACACATTCTCCACCAAAAGGTGGACAAAAACACATGTTGATTGAATAAAAGATTCCTAAAATTATTTCATGGCTTTTGAAAATACAATAGTCTAATTATCCATGCTCTGCTACCATGTAATAAACAAAATACAAGGTACATGGGAAGATAAAAGATGTATGTATATATATACATATATATATTAATGATATTAATAGAGGATGAACAATCTTCTTGTAATAAGAAGATGACACCTCCTGAATGATTGTAACGGTATATAACTCTAAGCTTAACATACAATGACTCCCAAAAGTACTTGACCACTGCTTGTGACCATGAAAATTGAACAAAAGCTTTTGGACTAGTGAGAAATAGTAAACAAGATTCATCCTAGATATTACACACGCTGCCAAGAACACATTATGAAAATTTCGTGAAAAGAACATTGAAATGGTAAAAAAAATTTGAAAAATGTATGCAAAAAGTATGGCCAAGAACATATGTTGATTAAGTAAGAAATCATGATAATACAAAGAAAACTCAAAATGAAAAGCTCAAAAGTAGAAAATGCTACATATGTCAACAACTACAAGTCTACCAACGTGTATATCCACCCTTAGCTGCAAGAATATCAGTCACCCTAGCTGGCATTGTACACATGAGCTTCTATACAAATTCTACTTCAATGCTCTGCCAAACAATTTGGATCTTCTCCCACAAGTCATCTTTACTTCTAGGGGAATCACCAAACAACCTTAAACATCTATCTATTTCATTCCACAAATGTTTGATAGAATTTAGGTCGGAAGATTGTGGTGGCTACTCCATCATAGAGAAATCCTATCAACCTAACCATTGTTGTAGAAGACCGGATGTATGCTTTGGGTCATTATCATGCTAGAAAATGACTTCTACATCATCAAGCCCTTATCTCTCAATATTACCCAACAACTGCAAATCTAAAATGTCAAGATAAACTTATGAATTTATAATGCCATCAATGCAATAAAGGTTTTCTACACCTGTCCAACTCATGCATCTCCATACCATAATGCTACCACCACCATGTTTAACCATATGTTGCACATGGCAATCATGAAGAGGTTGTGTAGGATTTTTTCAACACCATTGACGGCCATCTGAACCAAAGACATTGAACTTGGACCCATCTGACCAAATGACATGACTCAAGTTTTTTACATTGCAGTCATGTGAAGCCTTTGCCTACTGTAAATGCTTCTGACTATGCCTCCTTGTCAACAATAATTTCTTCCTCTTTACTCTAGCTCCAAGCCCTTGCTTCCAAAAACTTTGACAAACAGTCTCATCATATAGACGAAGATCTTGAGTTCTCAAACTACATCCTACAATTGCCGTAGTGCCTAATTTTGATTGATTGAGAGTCCTCACAACTGTTAGAACAAACATCATAATTAGTAGTTAGATTATGTTAGTACTAATGTACTAGATTAAGTGTCACACCTCTATGGTTACAGACAGTCACAACTGTAGAGTCTAATACCAGTCTTCTCTCAGAAAGCTATATTAAGGTTCTTACTTGTAACCTTAACATATAATATAATAAACACACATTGTTGTTCATCTTCTCACATGGTATCAGAGTCAGGAATCAATGCAAATCGATAACCATCATGTCCTATTCTATAGCACCAATTGCTGATATCGTTGACCTCCTCGTCATTGAAGAACAACAAGAAGAAGTTGAAGCACAGCTGCAACTCACTCTTGCAATCGATACAAGCTATCATCAACTTCCAAGCGAAGCAAATGAAGAGAGTCTTGATGGAATGATTTCAAATATTTTGAGAGGATTCAATCAAGTTCCTATTGAAACTTTTGATCTTTTGAGTGGATTCTCGCAAATCCTCATCGAATCTGTCGAGCCAACATCATAGGAACAACCTATCATATTTAACGTCATCCCATACAGGATTTCTTATGCACCTTCAACTTTACTAAATACGAAATCTATTCTTCATAATGAATCTGGTCAGTTTGATGAGTTAAATTCTCAATACTACGCAGATGATTTCTATACAGAGCCTTTGTTCATCCATCAAGAGCTTTAACAATTTGCAATAAGTTATTATGGCTTCAAGCACAGCTCCTCGCGCATATGTTATCCCTCCTCTAACTTCATCTAATTACGCTAGTTGGAGCATTAAAATAGAGATGCTGCTAATAAGGTCTGAACTATGGACTATAGTTGATGGTTCAGAAGCAATCCCTGCGGAATCTGATATTGCAGGCCTCATAGCTTGGAAACTTAAAGATTTAAAGGCTCGCTCCGACATCCTACTTCATTGTGGCAAAAAGCAAATCATTACTCTTCGTCCATTCAAGACTTCTAAAGTAATCTGGGATAGACTAAAACAACTTTACGAAAAATTGAATAAGGCCAGCCAAGTTTATATGCATTAAAGACTCTGTCATATGACAATGACACTAATTGAAAACGTTCCACAATTTTTAGAAAACTGGCAAGCAACCTTACAAGAGGCTGCCATTGTGGGTTGTACCTTCACGGATGCCCAACAGGTTAATTTGCTCCTTGGAGCATTACCTGACACATGGAGGCAAGGAGCGTGATCATAACCACACAAGGTGGACTTGAAAATTTGACCTTCACTAATTTGCTCTCAAACATTTTACATCAAAATGATATATATCATTTTCTACAGTCAAATTCAGACGTCAAACCAACAAGTGCCTTTTACATAAAAGGTAAGTTTGTAAAACCTGCCAAATTTAAAACCAGACAATTTCAGAACTATTCAGATTCTTGAAAATCCTACTTTCGTTAGCGAGGCCACCTTTCCGACCCTCGTCTTCTCAAAATACGATAATATGCCATTATTGCGGCATACCCGGCCACAAAGTACCCGACTGCCGGAAGAAGAAATGTGACCAAGCTCAAATTCAATCCAACAATTTTACAAAGCATGAGAACCATGCTTATGCTTTAAGTACAGTTGTCCTCACAGACAGTATTTCCCCTTTATGGTTTCTGGAAAGTGGAGCAAGTCAACATATGACCCCTTCCAAGTCTTTGTTTCGTGATTATTCTACTATAATTTGAAGTCTCTGTTTCGTGACAAAAGCCTTAGATAATTCCACTCCATATCAATTATGGACAGGTCTTTGTCCCAACCTTTCAAATTTATTAATCTTTGGTTGCATAGCTTATTCTCAAATCCCTACTGAACAACGCAAGAAGCTTGATGATAAAACTACAAAATATATATTCATTGGCTATGGAGAACAACAGGGCATTAAAAGATACAAGCTTTATAATCTTAAAACCCACAAAGTATTCTCTAGCCATCATGTTATTTTTCCTGAAGATCCACTTCTACAGCAACCATTACCAATTAGCATCAATTCCAAATTCAACCCAAACGAAAATTACTATATTGTACCTGATTCATCAGTAACTCAGCAGTAACTCA
Organism: Antitrichia curtipendula; assembly: GCA_951230915.1. NCBI lineage: Eukaryota > Viridiplantae > Streptophyta > Bryopsida > Hypnales > Leucodontaceae > Antitrichia > Antitrichia curtipendula. The sequence goes on from OX579635.1 coordinate 27,884,993, forward strand.
GCCCAGTCAACAGCCAAGTGAGCTAACCACTCTTTTGACATCTCTTTTGACCTCTCCCTTGCAAACACAACCCGTTAAACCTATCCCTCAAACATCTTTCACTTATGATACTATTTTGGCTATGCCCCCACACCAACGTTCTCATCATCGTCAAGATATCCTTTCCCAACAAACGACACCACCTAGAACATCACAGCGACCACCTAAGAGAACTTGGAAAACCAAGCACTTCCATGATGAAATTTTTTTTACTGAATCATTAATGCCTCAGAATCCTAACTCCAGCTCTGTCAAGGAAGCTCTTGACAGCCCTAATGCTCCTCATTGGCAGACTGCTATGGACAAAGAATACAAGTCTCTGATGGATAATCAGTTAATCACACGTGGGAACTTGTAGATCTACCACCCAATAAATCCGTAATTTGCAGCAAATGGATATTTCGACGCAAATACCACTCTGATGGTACCTTATCTTGCTTCAAAGCTCGCTTTGTTGCAAAAGGCTATTTGCAAGAACCTGGTATTGATTACTTTGACACATACTCCCTAGTAATCAAAATCGCCTCTCTTCGACTACTTTTAGCCTTGGCCACAATACACGATTACCACACTCATCAAATGGATGTGATAACGGACTTCTTAAATGCTAACTTAACTGAAGAACTTTATCTTACTCAACCCGATGGTTATATACAATCCGGTAGTGAAAACAAAGTATGTCAACTTTTAAAATCTCTATACAGCCTTAAACAAGCTCCTTGAGCTTGGTATCAACTATTTGACAACTTTCTGTTAAGTCAAGGTTTTACAAAATGTAAATTCGATCCTAATGTTTATTTCAAAAGATCCCACAATTCTATTATATTATTAGGCCTCTACATCGACGACCTTATTTTAATCTCAGACAACCTGGAATTCCTAACTATAACTAAGTCCCTGTTTGCAAAATAGTTCTCGATGACTGATAATAACAACATTGAATACATACTTGGCATTCAAATCCGCCAAAATTGATCCAAACACACTCTAAGCTTGTCACAAGACAAATAGATCAATGATATATTAATTAAATTCAACATGCAGAATTCCAATTCTGTAGCCACTCCTTTGGAAGCAGGCATTCGATATTCTCAACATGACAGTGATGCTCTCACTCCTGAAGAAAAAGAACAAATGTTGCAAATCCCATATAAACAAGCTTTCGGAAACTTACAATATTTAGTCACCTCTACTTGATGGGATCTCGCATTTGCAGTAAATCATCTTGCACAGTTTATGCAAAATCCAGCTCCCATTCACTGGCTTGGAGTAAAAAGAATTTTTCGTTATCTACGTGGGACTCGCATTCAAGGATTAACATACTCCAGTACTCCTCACTCTGAAATCACACACCACCAGCTTCACGGTTGGAGCGATGCCGATTGGGCAGGCAACATCGACACAAGACGTTCTACTTCAGGCTAAATCTTTCAAATCAATTCTTCATGCCTACTCTCTTGGCAAAGTCAAAAGCAGTCTATAATTGCACTTTCATCAACAGAAGCAGAATATATAGCTGTAGCTATTGCCACTAAGGAACTTCTTTGGCTCCAAATGCTAATCTTGGAACTTGGCTACTCAATTGCCCATCCGAGCATTCTCTACAGCAATAATCAATCCTGCATTGCCCTCAGTCACAATCCAAAGCACCATGATCGCACCAAACATATTGATTTACGCTATCACTTCTTACGTGAACAAGTAATGAATAATGTTCTTCAACTTAACTTCACCCCAACACTCACAATGTGGGCTAACATCCTCACAAAATCTCTACCCAAGTCCAAATATGAAGCCTGTATCCAAGGCCTCACCTTAAAACACTAGAAGAAACCTGTGTTTTTTTACGTCCAAAATTTGGACGTCCACTTTTATGAACATCAAACATAACATTAGGATGCTAGTTTTGATGTCAAAACTAGCATCTTAATGTTATGTTTGATGTCCAAAAAAGTGGACGTCCAAATCTAGTAAAATCTTCATCAGACTTGACTTAAGGGGGCGTATTCTACTATAATTCTTTCTTTAAAGAGTCCAATCACAATTACACTTTCACTAAAAGTTAACCACAAGTTTAAAGCAACTCAACATAATCAACTACCTGTTATTCAGCTTTGCAGCTGAAGGGGGCGTGTTAGAACAAACATCATAATTAGCAGTTAGATTATGCTAGTACTAATGTAGTAGATTAAGCGTCACACCTCTATGGTTACAGACAGTCACAACTGTAGAGTCTAATACCGGTCTTCTCTCAGAGAGCTATATTAAGCTTTTTACTTTTAACCTTAACAAATAATATAATAAACACACACTGTTGTTCATCGTCTCACAACAACAAGCCTCTCATTCCAAATGCTTAGAAGACGTGGTCTCCCTGATCTGGGATGATCAAACACTTCCCCATCTTCTCTAAACCGAGCTAAAATGTGAACAACTGTGCTACGGGGAATGTTAAGATGGTCAGCTATGAAACATTGTGAAAATCCTTTCTCACTCAATGCTATGACTTGGTAACGCTCATGAAAATTTGTTTTCTTTGTTGTGACTACTAGAAATGTGAAGAGTCTTAACTTAAGACTTTTGGAAGCTCTCAAAGATCTCTACTCACAATGGAAACACAAGTAGAAGAAGAAGTCACTATAAACAACATATGTAGTTGGCTACTTTTGAGATAAATTGAACCATTTCCACAAAAATGTACCACTTGGATTACCCAAAGGAAGCCTCATAATATTGCATTAAATGATCTTGATTAATCCTAAATAATTTGGGAGGTGCATTCATTAAACTCTCACCACAATTTTATGCCAAATGATTTTACAGACAACGGCCAAGTACTTTTGTGAGTCATTGTATAGATGTAATTGTCAAGTCAATAGTTTGACAATACTAATAAATAGAATTAATATGTTTCTAGTAAAGATAAGTAATAATTAATAAGTCAATTTTGGTCTTTGTTGGGATTGTAGTATGGCAAATAACATCTAGGAGAAAAAACAATTAAATGAATTTTTGTAGAGGAAGACCTAAGTTAGCTAGAGTTTGGAGTAGCTAAAGCCACATATAGGTAAATGATATTTTATTTAGGAAATAATATGTTAATCTGGATTATAAAATAATGTTAATGATAAAAATGTTCATGCATAATTTATAACAAAAAATCTATAACTATGTTCATCAGTTAGTAAACCACAAATGCAATCCCATGCAAATGCTATAAGCTATAAAGAAATTAAAAATACCACGAAAAATTGAAATAGGGTTCTCTCAATACACATCACTCATGACAATAGTCTATTCTTATATAATTATTTTAAGTCCATAGTCAGGTAATAATCTCCATTTCTATAGTCAATGTCTATAGTCTCTTCTAATTCATGCAATCTCCATAATTAATTTTACAACATCTCTCTTCATTCAACTACTTTCATTTCTATGGAAAATAAACACCAATTTAATAATTTAATAATTTGCAATGACTATGCACTTTTATTTATTTATACTTGCACATGTCCAAATCTTGGAATAATAGCAATTTCAAATCTTCCCAAATAATATGTATTGCCATCTTACAAATTTTTAGATCACTCACATTTATTCTTACTTTCAATTCATTTTCTTCTTTGGTCATAGTCTTTAATTAATTACATAGCCTTGTTTATCAATTAATTATTTGTCTTGCATTGGCTATGACAATAGTCAATAATCAACTTTAAATTTCATGAATCATACCACACTCATAATAAAATAAATAAAAATGTTTGCTTGCAATTCATCACTCATACACTATGAATAATCATTATGCAGTTTTCTTATAATAATTAACACTTGAGTTATTTCACATTCATATTTCAACAAATACAATTTTACACAAGTATATATTTATTACATCACAAATAATTTATAACACTTAAATTGATTTGCGAAAAAAAAATACTTAAAAATAGTTCGTGGAATGTATTCATATTTAAAAAATGTGCATAGAAAAATGCTCATAGGAAAACAAATACACAAGAAATGCTAGATTACACTTGTCTACTCTTTCACAAAATGAAATTTTTCAACTACATATATTCAAACCTTCCCCTTGACACCCCTTCACTTGTAACTGTCCATGGTCATTCCTATGATTTTAACACTTCAAACCATCAATGGCCACCTTTAGAGATCCAATTTACATTTGCATTCACACCACAAGGATTTTTAAATATAAAATTCAATTGCAAGAAAACTTTAAAATTACATGTCCACATGATCAAATTCTTGCATTATTACACATGTATGAGAGAATTTCAACATTGTGATATACAACATTATTTTTTACCTTGCCAACTAGCCAAATTTTTCTTACAGATTATTGAGAATAATAAGCTTATTTTTAAAAGTTTTATGCATAAACTGAGGCATTTAGTATGCTTTCACAATGATGTAGCACACAATGATCCTATACACAAGAAATTAGCACAAGGTCGCGACACAATATGAAGATTAAAGTGACTACAATGACAAGTATAGAAGATGACAACCATGTACACACAACAATGAGTTCAGTGACAAGCACAACATCAATGGAGGGCACACAGAAATTTTAGATCTGAAAGTAGAGTGTGCTAGGCAAAAATGGGTGCAACGCGTTCAGTGGAGGTGGGGAGGATTTGGCCAAGTTGCTCGCATCTCAGTCTTAACCCCTAAAGGACCAACATGCGTTTTTGGGCAGTATAGAAATTTTGGGCAGGTATCTATGACTGGAGATTTTCATATTTTTGGCTGAAATTTTAACAGAAGGTGGAGACAGGGAATATCTTTCATATGTACTAAATTTCATGGCTGTTGGAAATATGAGTCAAAAGTTATGGCCTAATATTTTACTTTTTTCCCCAACCAGGCGGTCTAGGAAGATCAGAAAAAAATCACATTATTCATAAACAAAAATTGAAAATTGAAAAGCTTTGAATCATTCCATTTCAATCAATGAGTCAAAAGTTATGAGGAAATCTAGTTTGCGGGGAGTTATGGATTCTCTACTCTAAAATACACTTTGAAGTCCTTTACTGAATTCAATTTTCAATATTTTTTGAAAAAAATAAAATCATAGGATCTAGATTGTTTATTACAACATTTCAACCATTGAGATTGGCATTTTTCAATTTCATAGCCAAATTTTTAACAATTTTGTATTTTGAATCATTCTCTACTTTTTTCTACTTACTATTTTTTTTCTATATTAGCGGTTGGCACTTGCTATGCTAAGCATTTATCATTAGAATTTTATTAGAATTTTTATGTATTAGATAAAATGCAGAACAAAAATTTCAATAAATCTTCAAATAAAAAATACTAAAATCTTTGTATAATTTTGTTTATAAGTAAGCATATATTGAAATGTACAAATAGAAATTTATTGAATGATGAATGAAATATATGCAATGGTGAATACTGTAAAAGATACACATTCATTGTAATGCATTCAAAAGTTGACTCAATTGTTACGAACAATGGCAACTCAAAAACTTGGTGAATTGAAAAGAAAAACTTGTAAATTTCAAAAACTTCATGAACAACTTAATTGTTGTGAAATCCAAAATCGCTTCAATTGAATAAATTTCTCAAATCATTTGGTAGTAGCAATAGAATTTTGAAATCATAAAAGCTGTAAAAGTGATATTACAGAGGTGATTGCAAACTACTACTCTAGTTATGTAATATAAAATTGTGTGAAAATATTATTTTTATATATGCATGATTGAAATTTTTTTACAAAATATTAAAATTAATTATTTCAAAGACTTATTGAAATCATTATCATTCATTCTATTCAAATATATCAAAATCTTACTAATATGTGATACAATGAATGCATAGCATAGCAAGCATGAGCCCCTATTATTAATGGTAGCATTTGTGATATTACAGAGGGAGTTATGATTTTAGTAGTATGATGTTGTACAACTCAAAATGATGTGAAAATTTTCAAGCATGTAGACAACTTCTCTAGAAAAATGAATCCAAAGAAGCACCGCCATTTTGGACATTTTTTCATAGAAAAGTGAGCTTGTGAAGTGCAAACTGCCCAGTTTTTTGCAGGACCAAAAAAATGATTTTAATAAATTTGAATGCTATTATCTTGCAATCCACGTAGTGGAAATTTCTGAAATTCTTACCACATGTTCTCAAGTCAGTATACTACAAGATCCTACGGTTACATGTGTCAAAAAAAGTTTTTTTTTCAAAAATTTGGTACTTGTACTAAAAATGGCAGTTCTTGAGCGTTTTCGGTGAAAATATAGTCATGAAACTTTATGGGTTAATCTCGCATTCGGCTCATTGCACCAATATAGTTGCAATCTAAGAATAGGGATGCAGAAACTAACACTAAGCGGGAGCTTTTTCTATGTTGTTCTATTTGTTTTAAGCCTTTGAAAAGAGATGGTTCCACATGCCTCAATTTGTAATGCAAACTTCATGCATTCTTTGTAAATGGAATTATAGAAAGCTACTTGAAAATAACGATCAATCATTTTACAACTATCAAATGTTTATGCAATCAATTAGAGGGTTGAGATGCAATGAATAAGTTGGGATTTCTCTTGTAAGAACAATTACCAATCAAAGGTGTTCTCCAACAAAGGTGCATATCTTAATCTCATCCTTTTAGAAAAGAGCAAACTATATGAATTTTGTTAGGTATATTTCTCTACTTGTTTGTTTGTTTTTCTCCTAAAATTTGATGAAATTAACCAAATCTAGTCAAAGACTTGAAATGTGATCCTTTAGTTTTGGAAATGACCTTGCATCATTTGGGACTCTATATTTTTTAATTTAACAAGCTAAGTTGCATGCCTCACCAATTTGACCATTTTGTACTTCTAATGATATGGTCCTATCGTGTTTGAAATCTCTTATGTCTTGAATTTGATTGACACTGCATCCAAATCACCTAATCCCCCTCAGGTTGTTAAAATATCGAACCTCTAGACACTCAAAGCTCCTAAGGACCAAACCTAGGATTGATAGAAATATTTTGTTCCTCACAAAACACTTTTTTCTTTTATAGGGTTTCATACTATATGGCTCATAATTGTCTTTTAAATACAAATTGAAGATATTTGAGCTTCAAGTGACAACTTAGAAACCCACACCACATATGTAATCAAGTTAGATTGATAGTCAAAGAATAAGTAAAATGTGGAGATTAAACACAAAAAGGTAAGGTTGTTTTGTAACCTTAGTTTCATGGTCCACTTCAAACTCTAAAATCTATATGGCATCTATGAGAATTGGGAAACCAATAGATTTAGAACTTAACTAAAAGATCAAATAATTTGAAAACTTTACTATTTTCAGTAGATTCGTAGACCTAATTGTTCTACCAATTCGTTTTCAATCCGTTTTCAATCTGTTTTCATCCCATTGTGGTTAGGGTAGATACCCTTACACCAGCAACGTCAACCACGCCATATGTAGATTGGAACCGGTTATCTACTTCCACAGCGGACTTTCGTTTGTATTTGCCCTTGTCCAACTCATATACCCGGTTTTACCCTGGTCCCTGGATGTACATCTTGTTAATACCCGGATCCGTCGCGGATATCCTTCTCCTTAGCCCAGCTCCGTTCACACCGGCACTCGCAGAAACCTTCCTCGGTTGTGGATATCGTTTCACATCCTTCAACCTTCTCAACAACAACAAACAGCAACATTGCTGTGCAATGCGGTGTTTTCTTCACCGCAATGGTGCAGCGAATTGTGGAGCAACATGGTTGTATGGACACGTTGGCTAGACTGAGAACTAGCGCCAGCTCTTCTCTCTTTTTTAAGGCATTTTTGCTTGAATTTGCTTGAGAGGTTTGGTCGTGATTTGCTTCTCAATTTTGCAGCTATGGAGTCCCTCGCTCGGTCTCCCTTCCTCTCTTGCGCTGCATCCCTACGGCATCGAAATTCGGTCCCTTGCACAAAGGAGTGGAGAAGAGATTCGCTTTTGCACCAGCGCGTCGGATTGCCGAGGTTTAGGGTTTATCGCAGAGCATTGGATTCAGGCCTTTCTCGCAGGAATAGAACTAGTGCAGCTAGAGCGAGCAATGAGAGCGCTGATGGGACAGGGAATGAGAATGAGAATGAGAGCGGTGAGAATTCGAATGGGAAGCCTTCATTGCGTGATGCTTTCGCTCGGGGCTCCGCGCGGTACTATTCGAATCTTGTGAACGCCTCCAAGTTTGAGTTAGGGGTTGATATTGGTGATGCTGTTGAGAATGTCAAGGTGCAGATTGGGAAGGGCAACGAGGTTGTGGAGAATGCAGTTGGTGCTAGTAAGCAGCGGGCGAAGGAGTTTCGGGCGGAGTTTGAAGAGGCGAAGACACAGAGTCAGCAGGCTGTTTCTGAAGTTCAAGGCAAATACTGGCCGCAGTTTGTGGAATGGAATCGCTTGGAGCTTTGGAAAGTAAGCTCGGGATCCATGTTTGCAAGTTCGTTAATCTCTACAGGACCAATTGTGCCTCACGTTTTTGTTTATTGGCAGTTTTGAATTTTTCACTTGGAGAATTTTTTTTGTTTAATTTCAATCATTTTGACCAATTTTTACAATGTTCGTCAATTATATAAACTTCGCCCTATCTGAATGATTGATTTTTCAAACCATGATTCTTTGGTTTTTAAGGAGTTAAATCCTGGACCTTAAAACCTGGATTTCAAATTTCAAGGTGTTTCATTAGGTTTCAAACTCCTCACATTTTATTATATTTGCTATCTGTGTTTGAAATTCAAATAACTGTCGTGATGGAGGATTGCTTCATGTGGTGGTATAGGATTTGAGGAGCTGGAATGCGCAACGTGTTGGTGCATTGGTGCTCTATGGACTCCTGTTGGGCGCATCTGCACGAGGTGTCTATTCCACAGTGAATATGTTCCGCAACCGTGGTGTTCAGCAGCAGATAGCCGACGCTTATCTTGAGGCGGTTATTCCTGAGCCTACCGAAAATAATTTGCGAAAGTGAGCATCGTTTGTTGGTCTCTAGTAAATCGTAAATCTTCGTGCATTTTTCCTCATTTTGGAGGGTCATTCTCACCTCGTTTTAGAATTTACCTCTTTAATGTTCTGATCAATTAACTTGATTATTGAATTTTGCCATTCCTTCAAAGGAGAATATCAGAAATTGAAGTCCAAACTTATTTTTAGTTCTTCTTGAATGAATCTAAGATTAGGTTGTTTTGGATAGCATACATAGAAACCAGGTATTTGACATTCTTAGAATGAAAACCATCTTAATTGAAAGAAACCTCCTGGATTTGTGAACAATCGAAATTTGTTTGACTCTTTGAAAGTTGTGTAGTCAGGTACTCGTATCTCACTTGATTTTATTCATTTTTGTGATTGTACAATACCAATAGATGAATATTGAAATTTTGTTAGGTTCGAAACTTTGAAGGTTCATCACTGGTTGCATCTTTATTTAGAAGGTGTACATTATTTCTGAACCTTTATTCTTGTGGAAAGGATAAGCCTCAATCATCAATAGTAGTAAGAAGTTTCAAGTCGTTTAACACAATTTTGAATCTATTAAGCCATTTAAAACTTGGGGTGTCCGATCAATTGCATGTTTACTATATAACTTCTTGGTAACACTTGACAGGACTATGGTTTCTGAGTTGAGTGACAAACGGAGATTAACAAACGTTTTGCAGAGTGAAGAAGGCGCTGTGGAAGCAGGAGATGCCGGAGGGATTTCGGGCGCACAAGTTCGTGGCTGGCCCCGACGGAGAGTATAAACGCGATCCAACTTACGTTGGGGAGAATGCTTGGGCAACGGAAACAAATGAAACTGTGGAACAAGTCGTTGCTGCGGGGAATCTAAACGATGAGGAGAAAGCCGAGCTGCTCGAGCTTCTCAACGAAGGCAGGGCGGAGAAGGGTTTGCCTCTCTATAACAGCGAGTTCAAGTTGGAAGGGCATGACAATTCCTCTTTGGAGAATAGCAATGATCTCACTGCAGGTAAGTTCCTGTTCTTATTAATGTTATAGTTTTATATCTTATATGTTGAAATTAGTGTGCCATTTTATTGCAAGGTAGATGTCTTAATACCGCATAGCTCCTTACATTTATCAAGGAGCAATTTCAAATCAATCAGAACTGTCAAATGCTAAGATTTCATTCTTACCAGGAGTTACGGTGGTCAGAATAAGTATAATCTTGTGCATGGTTTTGAGAAGACTACGTAGTGACTTAGAAAACTCACCCAGAATTTCATTCTAGTTGTAATTTTAACCCTAAAGCCCTCCCACGTCCAATTTCTGGACGATGAACAGATTCATATTCTTGTTTCTTTCTCATTATTGCTTGGATGAAAGTCATCCTAATTTGTTGTGGAGATACTTTATCAAGTTCTAATGGTTGGATTTGGTGTTAGTAGAGTACATATTTTTCTAAAATTACAAATGTGGAAGTTTGTCAAGTGGATGACCAATGAAAAGTGTCAGATCTTAAAATTGCATTTGTGGTAAATGCCTTGGTTTTAATCTTCTCATAGGTAGTCTGTAAGGATTTATGAATGTTACAATAAGCATAGTCCAGTGCATGATTTGGGGGAAGATACATAGTCACTTTGAAAACTCACAGTTAATGTATACCGCTCCGAAATGTCCGGAACCGATTTCCCATTTTCTGACCACAACCGGAAATTTCAATAAAAAATCTCATCGTGGGCACATAGGTCAGATCCTTATTCACATGTTTTCTGGGAACTTACCTTACCACGTGTACCTCTTTCTGTTTAGTGTGCTTGCCCTAGATTTAGTGTCGATGATTTTACCGCTGAGAGTATATTGTGTGTTGACCATGCAGCTAGGATTGACGCTACAACTGCCGCCATATCAGCCACACCACCGACAAGTTGGCAGGAAAGGCTAGAGGCATGGGAGCACCTCATCCAAAAGGAGAACTTGAAGGAGATGGCAGAGTCTGATCGAACCAAGTACGAGATTCAAGTAAATCCTGATGAATTGTCACGAAATACGGCAGAGGAGATGGACCAAGCAGAAGCGCAACCTCCTAGGGATTGGGCTTTCTGGGTATCTCGACGATGGTGGAAACACCGGCCAAAGATACCTTATACGTATTTCATGAGTAAAGTAGAAAATTTAGAGGTAATTTTATCAAGTTTATTGTGGAATTGGTCGCAAAATGTATTCTTCTTTGTGTTCAAAGTCTTTAAACTTCCTTTTCATAATAATTTTATCATTGGCGCTGGAAATAGTACTACTGGAAATAGTACTACTGGAAAGGCAACTCATCAAAGTGTGTTCGCACTTGGTGTGAGGAGTGGTGTTAGCAAAGTGAATCTAGTCCAAAAGTGTAGCAAAATGCATTTTTAAGACCCTTGCTAACACGGCTCTTGACACCAGGTGCAAACATGCCTTCACTCTCAAGGATGGAAATATTCACGGTGCTTTCTAAGAAGTTTCCTATTGGATGATAACAGTGATTGAATGTGATGGATGCTGCGTGTATGTCTTGCAAAGCGGTAATATAGACATATTTAGTACTCAGAATTTCAGAGTACAACTTTTCAGGTTGCCCAAGGAAATCAGTTTTGTCAACAAAATATTCATTGCTGTTAGATTTTGCTCACTATGAAAGCTGTTATTTTTTATGCAGGTAGCTGCGGTGGTTTACAGTTGTGACACAAAGAAGCTATTCGTGACAATGAAAGACGGTTTTCCATCGGAGTACGTGGTAAGTGCAATGTGCCAGGATTATATCAAGCGTTTCAGACTGGATTGCTTTATCTACAACCATTGATAATCTCGTGGTGGTGTTGATGACCAGGTGGATGTTCCTGTCGATCCTTATTTATATGAAGCATTGACCAGATGTGGTGTCGAGACTGGTATTCTTGCAAAAAGCAACTTTGAGTTTTACGGACGAGCATTTTTGTCCTTGTTGCCGACTGTACTAATGATTCTTTTCATTCGAGCTTTGCAATACCGTGCTAAAGAGGTTTTTTCGGAAAAAATCTACGATCTTCTCAGAATGAACCGCAGGCACCTGATACTGGTATGCTGTCCAAAATCCTGTATTCCTTTTTTTGATGGATACTTTGGTCATGATTGCTGACAGTTATAATCTTTCATTGGTATATTGTTCACATAAAAAATGTTTTAACCTCTGCCAATGTCTAGATACTTAATACACACAATTGGTGCTTTTATACCTATTGAAGCTGGCTATTATTCTGAACTTCTCTTTATTTATTTTTAGTGTAATTGTCCTTTAGCTTTTCATGCTTATCGTTATATTAGATCTGATTGAATTATGTTGTTCTCTGACAGCCTGAAGATGCTGCTGATAAAGCAAAGTCTCAATACAAGGATGTTGTGGTTGGTGGTGATGTGTGGATGGTCTTGGAGGAGGTTATGACCTACATGCGTAACCCATTGAAGTTCTATAATAAGAAAGTTAAACTTCCTCGGGTATTTGTTTTATCCTCAAACTTCCTTGATCTGTTGCTTCAGTCATTATAAGGGCGTTTTGTGATTTGTTTCTCTTAGGCTCTTTGCTTCAGATGGATACCAATAAGTTAAACTTCTTGCAAATGGGTAGTTGTCTGCTTCTAAGCAAGCTTGATGCTTCTGGGTCTTGGCAGGGAATCCTAATCAGCGGACCTCCAGGTACCGGGAAAACGTTGCTGGCCCGTGCTATTGCCAGAGAGAGTGGTCTTCCATTTGTGTTCGCGTCTGGTGCTGAGTTTGTTGAATCTAGCACCGGAAATGGATCTGACAAAATATTTGACATTTTCTTCACCGCCAGAGCCAATGTAAGTATATCCAGAGTGCTAAATCCTAGACAACTGTAATTTGGAGAATCCTTACGACATTTGCATCATTCATCAAATATGATGATCGTTTGATAAGATATTTGATGCCCTGTGTGTTGTCAGGCACCCTCATTTGTTTTCATTGACGAGATTGATGCGTTGGCGGGGAAGAATGTGAATGATGATGCGGAACGAAGGGCTACGTTTCATCAATTGTTGGCAGAGCTTGACGGAGAGTAAGTCGTTTATTTAACATCATTGGGATTAACTTACTTTGTGGGGCAGCCGTCATCGTCATCACATCTTTGATGCTATCTTAGCTCATACTGGCGGAGTAAGAAGATGGTTCATCAAAAATCATATTTTCCACTAAAGAATCATGGAATTTTCTCGTCCTTGGTGTTACACTTCACCTAGCTTGAGTCTGGAACAGTAGTATAGAGGACTTGCTGTGCAGATCTGGCGTTTCATAGGTTATCAACTTAGTCCTATATAAAGTGTGGAGGGTTAGTGTATTTATAATAATCGAAGACCAACGAGATCAACTCCTAGGGGACCCCATTTTCGTTAAATCCTAAATGGGACGGTCTGTACAACCTAGCAACCGCTCTAGTCTTATTACAAACTCTTATAGTATGCTGGGTTTCCTCCTCCAGGGACTCTCTAGTTCAAATCCCTTGAGTTTCTCCATCAACTATATGTTTTTCAGGCACTGACATGTGATTTCACCGCTGTAGGCCAGATGACACGGATGTGAACAGATGGTCACAACGACAAGCTGTAATTTTGATTTGCGCCACAAACCGCCCAGATGAGTTAGATGAGAATTTTGTGCGGCCTGGGCGAATTGACCGGGAGATTCATATTGGCCTTCCTGGAGAGGAGGAACGTGTTTCCATTTTTGGTGTCCATAGTAGTGGCAAACCTTTGGCAAAAGATCTCGACTTCAGGAAGGTGCGTAATTCACTGTGAAGATGCTGGTGCTTTATTTGTTATCTGAGACATGCCAATTTTGACATGATATGGATGATGACGATTACGTATCATGTTTGGACAGGAATTCCACGCTTTACTCTTGCTCTATTTCCATTAGAAACCAATTAAAATTCCAATTTAGTGTTGATACATCTTAGAGTCTAAAGTTGTAATATTTTGACAGGTATTCTAATTGTTTAATCAATGGAGGCTCTTGATCATTAGAAAGTCTGGGATGAGATTGTGCTTCTGTACAATAGTACAATAAACGGTAGATTAGTCTTATTTAGACTCTTTCGTCAAGAAATGTGGGCATTTCCTTATAATTCTGTTTTTTAATTTACATTTGATGTGTCTTGTTGAAATTAGCTCGTGTATCGGACACTAGGATATTCAGGAGCGGACATACGAAATCTCATTAACGAGGCAGGCATCATGGCGGTGAGTGATTTCAAGAGATAGAAAACGGCTATATTGTAATGCTGTGGTCTGACACTCTGACGCGTACTATTTGCATTTGGCTTTTGAAGCTAGGCAGTAAGTTATTGCTTTGTGCCTGAACCTTTGTTCAGCCCCATGCGACTTGTGATGGTTTTGAATATGTGATCGTGGTTCGTGCTACTGGTTCTTTAAAGATTTCTATGGCCACGAATGCTTCAGATTTCCTTTGGGATGATGGTCATTTGTGCATGATGAGCAGGTTAGAAATGGACATGAGGAGATTACACAACAAGACCTCGTAGATGTTTTGGACAAACAACTGTTTGAAGGAATGGGCATGTCTCTTACTGATGATGAGCAGCGAAGGACACAAGCAACAGTAAGTCGCTGATTCTCTTGCAATATCTGATATTGTGGTGTAACTTTTGCTTTGCTTCTTGAAAAGAAGATTGTATTGAGCAAGTGTTCTTAGAATAGACAAGGATACTTGTTTCTATTGAAAACCTGGTGCTCTCTGATTTTTATTTTTCATACTTAGCAGCTTTAACACTCATCTTACCAGACTTAATACTGGGCTCACTCTCATTCTGAACAACTTCAGGTTGCTGAGATATAATGATGAGCTACCTCGTACTGTCTCTTCTGCAGATCCCTATGGACAACAAGAGGATACTAGCAGTTCATGAAGCAGGCCATATTTTATTGGCTCATTTGTTTCCTCGATTTGATTGGCATGCATTCAGTCACCTTCTTCCTGGAGGATCCGTAAGTTTTTGTCATAAAGAGCATGAATGTTCACATTCACTAGTAGAAACCCCCGAAGAGATTTTTAGAAAACCTAGCTGCGTTGATCCCTGCCTGTTATAACTCCATTTAAGGAAGTTACTGACATATATTCTGCCAATTTTAACGCGGCTAGGTTTTTTTTATTGTCTTCGGGGTTGGGTTTTCTACTAGAAATGGTGATTCTTCATATATTTACTTTAGTCTTGAAATTCAACCTAACTGCCCTTGAAAGAGAGCTAGCTCATACCTTTAGAATTGTATTAGTCACTTCTTTGCTAATTTTTTTTTTAACTTTTGCAAAGTATGTGATCTCCGGGTTCATTCGAATTGAGCTCCAATACTTGTTATTTGGTCAACAGGAATATGCTTTGACTGTGTTCTATCCAAGAGAAGAGATGGTACATCAAGGTCATACTACAGTCGGTTATCTGCACATGCAAATGGTGGTTGCCCATGGTGGTCGGTGTGCAGAGCGTATCTTGTATGGTGATAACGTCTCTGACGGAGGTCAGGAAGACCTCCAGAAAATTTCGGCGGTGCGTATTTTTCTTTCATTCACGTTGTTTTGGCGAATTCTTACACTTTTGATCTGACATTGCCTTCGAATTGCATTTTCTAGTCTTAGTTTGGGTATTTCGGGGTTAATCTGCTAAAAATGTAATACACGATGATTTGTGTACAAGGCTGTAAACGTGGTAGTGATGTTCATTGTACTCGTGGAAGCTCGTATTATCCACAATGTTCGAGCTGGAGGGTGACTCCTTATATGTAGAGGTAGAAGGATCTTGGTGTGAAGATGTGCTAGGGGGGTCAGTTTTCACATTGAGGTTCATATTCCTGCAGATAGCGAGGGAGTTGACCATCAGCATTGCAAATAATAGATTTGGTTTGTTTCCAATGAAGTGGCAAGATACACTTGACCCTCCTAAGCGCCCTGATGAAACTGATCTTATCCCCAATGAGGTGAGTCTTGTTTCATCTATTTGTATCCCTATTATATTTAGTTCAATTTGTTAACATACACGATGTTATCTTTATGCAAGATTAACAAATATCTGCATGTGGCAGTGGGACAAAACTGGCTCTCAAATCGTTCAAATGTCGACAGAATTTTCTGAGCTGTTTACGCGGGAGGTCACCAAAGTAAGAACCTCTTCGAGATTTCTCTGAACTTAGCTGTGAATAGTAGAGGTTTGACCAGCACTTGAATCTCATATTACACGGATCTCCTGCTCCTAAGTTGTTATTTTTTATTCACAGTATATAGACGAGTCTGAAGAGGTGGCTGTGGAGGCACTTCGCAAGAACGAACACATCTTGAGAAGACTCACTGAGGAGCTGCTCACAAATACCAAAATTAGTGGCTTTGTAAGTCTTTATATTCACCCCCCTTGCACTGCCTTGGAGGACATATGCGCTTCTAAACTCCCTGACATGTGCTCACAACTAGACACGTGGAAGGTGTCCAATAGGCCTTGCTCACAACCTGACAGATTCTCGAGATATACAGGAAGCGTGCAATTCCAGCGAGCTATTAGAGATTGTTGAGTGTACATTGAATTCTATGATTTTGCCATTCATTTTGAGGATGCCTCCCATGTAAATTTTTTGAACCTGCTCTGGTAGAAATTCGTTCATGTTCAGGCTAGTACTGTTAGATTTCAGTCTGTGTTGGTGACCTTTGTACAAAATGAAGTTATTCATCAAGATGTGGTAAATGTTTGGCTTTTAACAGGAAGCAGAAAAATTAATCCGATCAATGGACCCAATTATGCTGCCTGATCCCTTGGCAGAGCCTATGAATACGAAAGATCTCAAGGTAGACATCTCTTCACCTTTCAGTCTTAATTTCATGCATGTAAGTACAGTTTTGATTGTGGTGTTGACTGCAAAACTGATATTGATAATCCCGTTCAATTCTGGCACCCGCTCATCATTATGTGTATCATGCTCTTAGAGCATCCCCACTCCAACACGGGGAAGCAACACTTCAAATGGGGAAGATTTTCTAAGATCAATGGTTCAGACCATTTGAAGTGTTGCTTCCCCGTGTTGGAGTGGGGATGCTCTTAGCCTTTTTCTTCTCCTCGATCTTCTACACTGAATAGGGGTATTAATGGGACTAAAAAAATAAAGGGACTTATTGTAGAAAACTGTAGATGTTTGAAACATGATGGACAGCCCCCAGACACTTCAATAACTATTGATGTACAACAGAGGTAGATGTTTATATAGTGTGTAATGTCGATTAATTATTATGGGTCCCCTTAAAACCCCTATTCAGTGTACGTTTTCAGATCTGCTATATTGTTGTTGAACTTGTTTTTTGTTTTGTTTTTGAAACAAAGCTGGACTTGTTCGATGATCTAACGTTTCGGGGGGAATTTCTTACAGGAGAGGCTAGGTCCAAGTATCGATGGTCGCTATAAAGAGCTTAGTATGTATCCTGCTCCCCTTCATAGGTGTTGAGGCACAATAAAGTGCAAGGAAGTAGTTAATGGGTTGTATGCAATAAAACTTGCAAACCACCGACATTCGAGATTTTGTACTGTAGGTGCAGTGAGACATGTACCATGGGACAAGTTATGTCGACTACACAGTTGAGACCGTTGAATATGACAATTATGCAATTATGACAAATTCTTAGGAAGAAACATCTCAAGCCAGCATGCAGTTGCTTTCAATTGTGATGTGCCTTTGTTAAAAGGGGAAATGGGTCTAGACAAAGGTTTTTGAAAATCAAGCATTATATTGAGGTGTAGTCTAATATCATCCACAAATCTTCAAGTTGGGCAAGAGATCACTCAATCTTGAAGTGGATGTGAAGCTAGGTTCCTTTCTTTTCAAAAACAGTATATATATATAACTTAAAGCTTTTCTTTCTTTCTAAATATGATCAAAAGTGATAAATAAAATTTTTTGAGAGGATATTTGGCAATATATTCTTCCTTTTGCAATGGATCAAATTTCTAAATAGATTCTTCGTTTTGGGATGGTATTGCTCTTTTTGGATGAAAGTATGTTCTTTTGGATGAATAATTGAGTTTTCAACCATATTTTGTATGATTCATCCATGTCTAAAGATGTAATTATTGTAATTACTACAATGATCATTGCTTTCTCTAATACCTAAAATTAATGAAATAAAAACATTTAGGTGATGAGTTGTCTTTTGAATCTAATTATGCTTGTTTCTCAATTAGAAAGGATGACTTTCAAGACTTTTAGGGTATCTCTGTATATTAGTTATGGATTGAAAAAATATAACATTTGATTATGAAGGTTGTCATGTGGCATGGCATCTAGTATTAAAGCATGTCACGTGTGTTATTTATTGGACCAGGATGGATTTTTTAGCTCATGTTGTGGTTTTAAGGAGTCTCAAGTCATTTAAGAATCCAATGTGAAAGTTGACTATTTGTTCTTGTCAACTAGGATTTGGAATACTCAGCTTTGAGGTTTCCTTGACTTGTCATTCTTGTCAAGTCAAGTCTTATAGGTATTTGAGAGAAAGAGCTCTTGTTGTGAGTGTTTGCTTAGCTATAGTGATTAGTCTTTGAGTAAAGCTTGGAGTTTCTCTTAACACTTGCACCCTTCAATTGAAAGTTTTTTTGACACTCTCTTATGTTGATTTTGATTGATGTTTTGATTGACAATTGTATCTATACAAAGTATTGTGTATGTCGATCTGTAATTACTCGACAATGTGTCAAAACTATAAAAAAATCTAATATTCCATGTTTTACATATCAAATCTAAAATTGAGGTCATGAAAAAAATGACATTAAACAACATAACATGTATAAAGTGTATTCAATTTATATTTTTCCAAAATTTACTCTGTAATTTTATTAATTGAATTTATAATGTGATTTTTTTCCTTAAAATCAAATGTATTGGAGGCTCACTTCCAAGAGTTCTGAAATCTAATAATCAAAGATTTGTAATGGACACCCTTATACAGAATCTTGAATTAAAAAATTATAAACATGTATTTTTTAAATTGAATTTTGGATTCTAAAAAATAGACTTTAAAGGTATTAATTTTATTAATATTAGAAATAACAATTTGGTAAGATTTTATTTAACCTCAAAATTTTATTGACACCAAATTGTTGAATCTTAACCCTTTATGTACTAAGAAGCCCAAATTGGGTCTCACGTTTTTTTAGCAATTTTGAAGAGTTTATGTGGGGATTTTTATTTCTTTTAATAATTATTTTTTTGAAACCAATGCATGCAATGTTCTTCACTCAAGTTAATGATATAATAAAAAAATTCTATATAGATTATACTTTCTATAATATAATCAATCAAAGTTGGCAACTTAAAACCATGAATTCTTAGTATATAAAGGGTTAAGCATTTAGTATATTAAATTCAAATTATCTATTTTGTTGAAATATTTCATACACCTATTTTATATATAACTTGGCAGAAAAATATTCTTAGGTTTAAAATTTTGATAATATATAATTTTTAATATTCTACTAAATTTTCATATATTGTAATTTTTTTTCCATGATTATAATACAGCTATCTTATAAATACCTATATTATAGATATTTATATTACAAGCACCTTTAATGATTGTATGATTTCTACTTATACATATGCTGAAAACTCATATGCTAACAATTTCATGCTTACATTCCAGCATTATTACCAAAAATATTTTTTTCAAGGAAACACTTGTCCAAAGAGTTCCCTCATTTTAAAACCTAAGTTTTAGTCCCTCAAACTCAATGCACTTTGGTCAATTCAAAACTAGCTATGATTGTCAAACTAAAAAATATTACAATTGTATTTATTGATGAGTTTGTCTACATTTGGTCAAAATTCTTGCCATCCCAAATTGGAAACTGTAATAATTTCATGAACTTCAGAACTTTAATTCTATAACCAATACATCTTTCTGACAATGTAGGTTGTTCTCTTTCCGTGCAAAAGAGATGAGCAATGATTAATTATAGCACAATTCCCGGTGCAGTTGTGGCACATTATGATTAGCCAACAAGACTCTCAATATTGCAAACAACCCTTGGTTAGAAAAAGGAAGGTCTATATTGCTAGTATGGGAGAAACATAATCTTCAGCTAAAAAGTATGTAGTAATTATCTTTTGAGAAAAAAAAATCTTGAAAAATTATGGAAACCTTTTGAACTCTATTTCTGCACATGGAAATTTTTTTGTACTGAAAAAACACACACTGCATATATATGTAATTGCTTAACTGGTCAGAAATGGGTTGCCTGACTTGCCTCCCTTATGTTAAAATGGGTGTGATTCTTCTTGGAGCATCTCTGTAAAAAATTGACTTCAACATACAACTGATAAATTACTGAAAATGTTAATAGAAGTGAACTCAATATCAAACACGGAGAGGAACACGGAGGGGAACACTTGAGGTTGTGAACGTCACAAAGGCCCGCGTTCCCAAAATCGTTCCCACGAACACTTCAAAGCAAATGTGAACAGAGCTATGAGTTGCGGAATACAATGACGAAGCAGAATTAGGGCTTCTTCAATATCTTCCTGCCCAGCGCACTCGTCGGTGCTGCAGTGCGGGATGCTCGATCCCTTTGTTTTTCTCCACTGCCACGACATCGCATTGATTCATGCCGCTGTTGACTTGAACCACTGAAAAATTGTGTATCCAAAGAGAGGAACGTCATGTCAAACAGTGAACGGCCCGCTTTGGTCGAAGCCAAAATGGTGAATTAGGGTTTCCTTCCAAATTTCATTGAATTTCTATCCCTTCGGGGTTGGCTGTGTGCAAGAATGTATTCCCGGAGGCATGAACGCAAGATGGAGATTGAGTGTCATTGCGTTGGATTTCGCAGCTGGAGATTTGGGAGGAATCGGAGTGAATCTCGAGCAGCGGCACTAAATTGGTTTGGGGTTTAATTGTTTGGAGACGACGAGGACGGATGGCGCTCTTCGGTATACAGTGTCTGTATGTGACGGAGGATCGTGTGAAGGAATGGAAAACCACGAACACGGCGCGCAAGTTTAAGACCGTGGTTCCTCCCGCTCGCTTTGTGTTCGAGCTTTGCCAAACCCTGGTGAGGAATTTTCGTCTTTGGATTAAAGATATCCTTTTGGGTTTGCTGTGGTACTAGGGCTTTATTCAAGCTTTTGGATACACTGAACTAGCTAAGGTTTAAACTCGATCCTCATGAAGTGTAAGCATTAATGTGAATTATGATCCCAGTTATATCAACTGAATAGATGCATTGCATCGCCAAATTTCAGTCGCTAGCTCGCTTGTGTTGCATTAGTAACTATTTTCTCCAATTTAAATAATATTCTGGTGGTCGCTCCAGTAATTTCAAGCAGGCCTCAGGATAATTCTCTTGTGAGGTAGAAGCTGCATTACAAGCCTAAGAAACAGCTTGATTAACCCCTAAGTGATTGGAGTGACCGATCCCTGAGTTAAATTGAATCACTTAGGAAGCTTGAAGGAAGGTGACAAAATGTACCAATGGAGTGAAGAAATCATTGTAAACGATAGGAATAATTATTGAAAGTTAGCTTTCAAAGTGTACTTTCTAGCTTGGGCACGTAGGGATTTTAGAGCTAGGACACAGAAACTGTAATATAAGTCAGTTGAAGCCTGCAATTAAGGATGCATCTATTGTTTGTATGATTGAAGGGATTATTTCCCTAGTCTCTTGCAACCTTATCGGAGAAAATACTTGAGTTTGAGAGAAAGATGTAATTTGAGTATCGTAATTTTATTGGTTTGACAGGTGAATTTTCAGTTGACAGTTATTTGTGAGATTCCGGAATCGATTTCTCACTGAATTTGATGCTTCCTTTTGCAGGTGCTAGGGGAGCTCCCACTTCCAAAATGCCGAGTCGCACTGGATGCTGTGAACCTTGCGGAGCCTGCAGTCAAGGATGGAACAGCGTCTCTTCTAGCAGATACTATTGCTCATTTGGGCCAAGAAGTTCGTGTTCCCATTCTCTTCGCTTGATTTGCTTTGTTTTGATATCCGGGTCAAGGACATATTTTAGACACAAGACATTTGAAAATGTGCTGGAAAAGAGGGTCGTAAATTTGTGTTAGTCTGTTAGTCTGTTATTAAGCTACGCACTCTGACCTGGGGCTGTGTATGTGCCCAGAGTTCTGTTATGCGTTCTCTTGATAACACAGTCGGACATGCTAAAGGGGATAGAAGTAATCCATGAACCTGCCTATTATTATTTAGTAGATGCTTAGCTCACTTTAGATGCACTGTCTTTCAGTCCTCATGATTTCAATTCTATTGCCTATTCTTGTTTCGTTTAGGGTTTAGGGCAAGTCCTTCTATTATTAAATAGTTAAAATTTGATGGTTTGTTCGGTGTCTGGCAGCTCACAGTATCTGGAGAATTTCGAAATCGCCTCGTAGATCTTGTAAGAATTACTTGCAAATTGAGTATTACTCTAGATTTGGCTGCGGAGCATAGCTTGGGCAATGTCACGACTCTACACTGTGATCTTCAAATTCGATTTCTAACTATTAATCTTTATCCGCACACGATGAGTGTCTAGATTCTACTGATTCCTCTGAAGATTTGTAACTGCTTTACATGCACAGGCAAAGTGGCTGGTGGATTCTGGTTTGATACCTGCCAGGTTGCTCCAAGAACGATGCGAGGTGTGTTTGACCTTCTCTTGAAGTTGCGATTCTCTGGTTAGGAAGACTCTTGCGATTTTTGTACCTTTTCCTGAGGGTCGTGTTTGACTGCCAATGCTTCAGGCGGAGTTTTTATGGGAAGCTGAGATGATTAAGATCAAAGCCCCGGACTTGAAATCTAAAGAGGTGCGCTTCACTTCTTGTCTTACGTTCTTTCCATGTTCCATGTTAATGCAGAGTATCTGGCTGCAATTTTCGAATGCATTAGTTCATCTACCAGTAAATTACAATGTTTACAATGCGAGAAAGTAAAGTGTTTTCGAAAAGTGGTTGCAACCTGCTTGTTGTGAAAACTGTATGCCTAACATTATGTACTGTGCGCCTCACAGCTTAAGAGTGTCCCTTGCATAAGCTTTCTTATGTACTCGCAATGGGGAAGAGACACTTTATTCTTGACTTTTTGTTATGTTTTTTTGCTTTTGTTTTTGATATTTTCGGTTTCGGTACAGGTCAGGGTTAATACAAGACTGCTTTACCAGCAAACAAAATTCAATCTTTTGCGAGAGGAAAGTGAAGGCTATGCTAAACTGGTATGTACCTGTGCTTTGATCTTATATTTGCGTTTGTCGTGAATTATAAAGTTTCATTGGGGTGTCCCTAAGCATTTGGTTTTGGTTTGTCTTAGTCATTTGGCCTCGAGATTTTATCCTTAATGAATAATAATGTTTTAATGAGGTGACTCAGCATGTACCTTAAACTTTACTAACGTGGTGGGAAATTAATTATTACTGGCTTTGGTGCATCCGTACTCAGTGAAGAGTGTCTACCTAAATTTTATTTGTTAGAAGTATGATGGACAGTTTAACGTTGGATTTTGTAGTTGACATTGCTTAGCCAACGAGGTCTCGATGGACTAACGCACGAGAAGGCTCCCGCAATCATCAGTGCAATTAAGGTTCTCTCTGTTCTTTCTTGTTTTAGTGCTTGATTTAGAATATCCTACTGGAAAGCAACAGTTGTAAATATATTATGGCTGATGAATTATATTGTTGGATCTCAATTTTTGCCTTATATGTTAAAATTTCTAGCACTGCCGTTTGGGGCTTCATTAAATTTTCTGATTTCATGTAGAGCGATTGGCATATTAAAATGACTAACTATGACTAAATCTGATTGCATTGTTTATGCAGTCTTTGATCGGACACTTTGATTTGGACCCAAATCGAGTTTTTGATATAGTAAGCTTAACGATCTACCTTTCGCATGATTACTTCGTTCTGGAATGCTCCGAATTTAATGGAAGTTCTGGTGTACATGATATTGCAGTGCATTGGTCTTGTTACGTACTGTTGCGTCCTGGTGATTTCGATAATTCACGTCATCGGCGCTTTCTTATTGCAACGTTATCTCCTTGCAATTTTTGGAAGGCTAAAAGTTTCTGAGTTAACTCTTCATGAATACTTTCCACAGCAAGGTCGCTTTGCTGTTTGATGAGTTGTGATTGCAAATTCTATCGGATTCTTTTTGTTTTTACCGTTGTGAGTCTATCTTGCGAACTCTTCTAACTTTTATGATTTGTAATGCAGGTTTTGGAGTGTTTTGAACTACAGCCCGAAAATAGTACATTTTTGGAGCTAATACCTATGTTCCCCAAGGTTCCCATTTGAGCACTCCTTTGTTTGCCAGTATTTCATGTATTTACAAGTTCTGTGCAGTAGAGTACGTAGCTCATTAGCTATCAGGTCGCTTATATCGGTTTGAGCGTTATTATTCATTGTGTACATGCTGTAAGTGCTCTTAGGAAATAATTCCAGTCTCTCAGTCTTGACTCTCTGCAAATTCGTGGATGACAATTCAAGCACTAAAGATTGCATTCCTGTGTCCTTTTAGCATGCTTTCTTGGAGACTTACTTGTTCGTGGTGCTCTGGTGAGTGCATGATTAGTGGAAAGCTTGTTTTTGTTTATATTGTTCATAACCTATAGTTTAATTCTACGAATGATGTTGTCTTTGTGACAGACACACACGACGCATATTCTTGGGTTTAAGTTCCAGTTCTACCAGCGGCCGGATGTTGAAGATCCCGCACCTGGTTTCTTGTACAGATTAGCAGCATCACTTATTAAAGCAAATTGCATCGATCTAGACAGCATGTATGCCCCTGCCACCTGTTTCCCTCACACGATTATATTGGTTCTTTACACTACTTGTTTACTGTGTACTGTTAACCATGTTGTGTTGTGATAGTGGGAAGTAAATGAAATATAAGATGAATAATTGGTGCGCTCCTTCAATACCAACTGCAATATTAGTTTTGGAGTAGGCGTTGTTACTGAAAAAAGGTTTGCCGCTATGCTATTTAATAAAACGACTGTGATGTGGCAATTGCATGTCTTTGGTGAATTACGCTTGTTTTTTTAATGTTTTAATGGTGATCTTGTTTGGGATACAGACTAGCGCACATGACACCTAAGGATGAGGATGCACTACTTCAATATGAGGAGATTACAAAGCGGCGCATGGAGGAGGTAGCTCTTTACTCTATGGCGTGCAATGTCTTCGAGATTTACAATGCATATAGTGGTGTCAGCTTTCCAGCCATGCAAACGAAGTGCATCTGGAAATCATCTTCTTTAGATTACAGCTGAGTTGTTTGTTCACGTAATCCCTTGTTGATAGCCGATGGATAGTCAACTTCGAACTCTTTGATAACCTAGAGACTATTTACTTCACTGATACATACACTTGGTTCTGCTTAAGGTAGAAGCACCCTTTCCCAACCCTGTATCCTAAACCTATCTTGAAAATATGTAGATATAGGAAGTGCAAAATGTACAGCTTGCATACATGAATGCAAAAAATGGTTTGGGGTACACCATCTATTTGAACTTCACAATTCATAGTATATTCATAGATATTCAGAAAATTATCAGTTTAAAAAAAAAATTAATGATTTTCAATTGCCAGTGTGCTAAAAATAATCTCATGTGTTGGATTCCACCTAAAAATATGCGGAATCGCTTTAAAAGTGTTGGTTATAGGTGCTTCTCCCTTAAAGTTCTTTCTGTTTTACTGGTGAAATGTAATCTTAATTTTGCTTCCTTGTTTTGAGGAGATTCCTGGTGGCGTTTTCTTCGAATTAGTAAAGCTGTTAAGCTGAAACTGTAAAAATGACAATCCTTGCAGGCCAATAGGATAGGAAAGATCAACCTTGCTGCGATAGGGAAGGATCTTATGGAAGAAGATAAACCCGGTGATGTTACAATAGATTTATATGCGGCGTTGGATATGGAGAGCACTGCTTTGATGGAGCGATCTGATGAGCTTTTAAACAATCAAAAGCTTGGTCTTCTCACTGGATTTCTACTTGTGGATGATTGGTGAGTTTTGTGCATCTGTTTACTGCTCCGTGGTTTCTGGCCAGCAGAGCCTGAACTCAAGCTGGTTTTTGTTAGAGGTATTTACGAATAATGAGGATGAAGAGCTTGCCCAAGTTTGAGATGCTTTCATGAGATACAACAGCTCCTGACATGTTTTCATCCAGTACATTTCATGTTTGCAGAAGAAACTCGTCCAGTTTGTTATGCTTAAATGCCTTCTTAGTTCAGGAAGTTGTTTAATCCCTAAGAGTCCCAGTTAGGGAGGGGATGTAGATCTGGAGTTTTTTTGACAAAATAAATTATGGCCAGTGAAGAATCTAGACATAATATCTTCCTTTTTGCACGTTTTCCTTTTCCTTCCATCCCTACATGACGTATTTCAGAACCTTGAACGAAAATCAGGAAGCAATTAGTGAAAATTAGTGAAAATATGCTTGGCAGAGTAGTTAAACTTTTTCAACGTACTTGGATGTACTTCATCAGCTTCCTGTAGCAAACACAGAAAGCTCTTGAAAACATTCAGAATCCACCCTGTGGAATACAGGACTCTTACAACTTGTGACAATGACGTGTAAATATTAAAGCTTGATATTTGAATTGGTTTTCAAGTCACTGGGATTGCAAAGCGAGGTTTATTCGAGCATTACTTTTTCAAATCTACACCACTGTAGATGTGTTGAATTTGTTGGAGTTATCTCACGAATTATTTCTGACATTTTATTGGTTACGGTGCAGGCCTCATGCACAAGTGATGTTTGAACGACTCGCACCTTTGCACCCAGTAGCCCATGAACAAATATCTAGCGGCCTGATTAGGTTTGAAATGTACCTTCTTTGTTTCAACTGTGTTAAATGTCCAAGTCCTGATGTTGCTTTATCAGCTACTTTGCTAGCAGAATAGTAATTTTGCTAGCGACAACACGTTTTGCTTAACCGAGAACTAGTGAGGTTCTACTCATTTGCACAGTATCGCCCTGGCACGAGGGATATTGACTGTTGTTTTCTCGTAGCGATGATAAGCAGCATCGGGCTGTCTGAATCACCTTAGTGCGTTAGGCTGTGTTCTTTGAAGTGACATACTCTCTGAAGAAGATCATTTGGATTTTTGAGTTGATTCCTACGCAAGAATTCTAACAGTATTTGCATTATTTCTGTGTAGTGAATAGTTACCTCGAGTATGTTCTAAGAGCTATGTGTTTTCATGTGAACAGAGCTATTGAGAATGCTATTGGCCCTTATTATTCACATGTAAGACCTCAGTATCTGTCTAAATTGGGCTCTTCGAATGCTGAAAAGCAGCGAGAGAGTGCCCCCGAGCTTCCGAAAGAAGTCTTTCGAATGCTTCTATGCATTGGCCCTTACCTTCATCGAAACGCTCTTCTCTTGCAAAAGGTTTGTGGGCTCTTTACGTATCTCACATTGTTATGATCTCTGTAGGTGTTCTGTTGTTTCCATTCATTGGAGTTTCCAAAACCCTTAATACTGTTATGGATCTGTCATCACACATATAAACACGGAATCGAGATTCGCATCTGGTAGACGGTATACCCGGGGGATTTTCTTGTTTCTCATTATGTTCCGTGATATTACGGTATATTACAGTCCCCGTGTCTTGTGTGCATATCTGAGGTGGGAGTAACGTGCAGGTATGCCGAGTGTTACAAGGTTATTACCAGGCAGCTTTATCAGACGCGACTCTTCCATCTGCAAGTGCACAAAGCAATGGACAAGTGGAGAAGCGGAATCCGCGGCAGTTGCTGAATGAGGCTCGGATGCATGTAGAAGAGGTCTTAGGGGCTTCGCTTCTACCATCAT
This sequence comes from Antitrichia curtipendula, assembly GCA_951230915.1. NCBI lineage: Eukaryota > Viridiplantae > Streptophyta > Bryopsida > Hypnales > Leucodontaceae > Antitrichia > Antitrichia curtipendula. Next base: position 27,912,859 of record OX579635.1, read on the forward strand.
TGCAGTTATTACCTGCTAATCCAGCGGTTGGGCTTGCCATATGGGATGTTATGTGCCTTCTCCCTTATGAGGTAACTTTTGAGGGTCAATTTTACACTGTTATATGTGCGCAGGACAGTTTAATATTTGTTGATGATGTCAGCCTGGTTTGATTAAGAACTTGTTATCAACGTGTTTTATGCCGTTCGAATTTATTCTGATGCTTGCATAGGTGAGGTACCGACTTTATGGTGAGTGGGATAAAGAGGACGAGTGTATTCCAATGGTCTTGGCTGCTCGTCAAACGGCAAAGGTATCAGCACTTTGAGTCCCTTATCATTAATGTGTCTCCTTTTATTTTGAACTTTCTTTGAACTTATTGCCTTACTCGGTCGGCTTAATCTCAAATTCTCTGCTTAATAGAAGTCGGACACATGCGGTGGGTGGGAATCGACACCTTTTGATTGAGAATTGGAACTAGGTGTATAGTGGAAGTGCGTCCTATAGTTGCTGCACAAGTTACCTTCTGGAGTAAAAATGCATTGAAGGGTAGGATTACTTGGTACTGCTCGTTTGTCTTCGATTTCTGATGGTGTTTTGGCTTACTTCGGTTCCAAAGGTGTGTTGGATGCTTCGATCTCTCCTTGTTTCATAATCCTCATAAGTTGCAAGTGTTTTGTAAATTGAAACAGTTGGATACAAGGCGTATATTGAAACGACTTGCCAAAGAGAACCTGAAGCAGTTGGGCCGGATGGTGGCTAAGATTGCCCATGCCAACCCCATGACTGTCCTGCGTACTATTGTCCACCAGGTATCTGAGTCGACTTTGTGCTCCTTTTGCACAGCTCTGACTGTGGAGAGCACAGAGACACGAGTTCACTGGACTTAGAGTTAGTGGGACTGTAAAGTCTCCATGTTCATCTTTGTTTTCAAAATATCTCCAGATGTTTGATTTTAGAATTAGTGACATTAGATGTGATCCAATATATTACCATCAGTCTGCTGTCTCTGCTGTTTCCGCTAATTGTGTAGCAATATGTCTTCTTCGGTAAATTCTTTGTGCAAGGAGATTTTTAGATCATTCATTACACTAATATTCTCGTATTTGTCATATTATTTGTCATAAGTTTTCTTCACATTGCTAAATTTTTCTTTTCTGTCAATGTTATGCGGGGCAGATTGAGGCTTACAAGGACATGATTGCGCCGGTTGTGGACGCTTTTAAATACCTCACACAAGTATGTATCGATATCTGAGTTAACGAAGACGTTTTCTTACTGCACTTGCATTTCGGCATCTTGTACTAACCTCTTTCAGTGATAGGAGCACAGGAAATGTGTTTGAATCTAAATTATTTTTGGAATTTTGAAAATTCCCATTTGTTAATTCTCTAGGTGGATATCTGGGTTTGTGGTGAAAAAGCCCTGAAGTTTAGAGTGCCTAGAATTTTAGAGTGCTTGCCATTTACATTTTGTGTTGTAGAATAATTGAAGGAAGACTAAACCAGTTTTACATTCTTCTGATATTGCAGTTGAATGATGAGTGAAGATGCAGAATATTAGAAACTAATTTGCGGTACTCGTTCATTGTGCAGTTGGAGTATGACGTGTTAGAGTATGTGGTTATTGAGCGGTTGGCACAAAGTGGTCGTGACAAACTCAAGGACGACGGACTTAATGTGTCAGATTGGTTGCAGTCGCTTGCTTCCTTCTGGGGCCATTTGTGAGTTCGTCAATGCTGGTTGAAGTCAATTTTGGGAAATTTGCTTTGAATGTACGCTTCATAGTAGCTATATATCACAATTTAGTAGGCTTGCTCGTGTAGTTGAGTAACTTGTCATAATATAATCTGAGATTGTTCCACTATTTTGACTTCTAACTAGGGGATAAGAGCTATTTGGAGATAAATCCTTTCAATGTACTCGTTTAAAATCTTGGATATTTTTACCTGTTCTTGTGCACGTTCCATAAACCGTTTTCGTTGGCTTGTAGGTGTAAGAAGTATCCATCGATGGAGTTACGAGGGCTTATTCAGTACCTCGTAAATCAGCTTAAACGGGGAGAAGGAATTGAGCTAGTTCTGCTGCAGGTGATTCTAGAGTATATTGTTTCTGTGTGTAGATGCTTTGAAAATTTTGACAGAAAAAAAGATTGGATTCATTACCATTGCTTTCAACAATTTCTATTGATGGAGTTGTAATTGTTGTAATAGTCTGTCTAGAAAGTAGAGGTATGTTTAATTCAATGGTCTGTAGTTTGATGGCTAAACAAGTGAACGCGTAAGCATAGTATTATGCTTTGGCTATCTACATTTGTAGTCGTCTACTTTTATTGCAATAGTGACTACTCTAATGTGTTCATACTCCTCAGGCTCTTTTCTTTGAGTACTTTTCAGGAATTGATGCAGCAGATGGCTAGTGTGGAGTATACTGAGAATGTTACTGACGACCAGTTGGAAGCCTTGGCTGGTGGTGAGGCTTTACGGTATCAAGCATCGGCGTTTGGTGTTACAAAAAATAATAAGGTGGAGCGAGTCTAAGCCAAAGTGTTTTTTTCTGACTGATTGCATAACAATCACAGTTCGAAGTAAGGTCACAGGTTCTGATGAATTTAAATTTTATGTGCAGGCGCTGATGAAGTCCACAAACAGACTCCGTGATTCCTTGCTTTCAAAGGATGATCCCAAGCTGGCTGTACCCTTGCTCCTATTAATTGCCCAGCAAAGATCGTAGTAAGTCTTTGAAATTACCATATGATACCCATATTTCTCTATTTTGGCCATTCCCTTGCTCCCTGTGAATTTTGTAACTCTGTTTCCCTGTTATATTTGTGACTAAGAACACCATGTTTTTTTTCTTGATAAGGGGAGCTATTGCACTATTATGTATCGTATAGTGATCATGGCGCTTGGTTTATCAGCTCAATTGCTTCCTTGTTGCAGTGTGGTGGTCAATGCAGAAGCATCCTACATCAAAGTGGTTAGTGAGCAGTTTGATAGATGCCACGGCACATTCCTTCAGTACGTGGAGTTTTTATTGAGTGCTATTACTCCAGTCCCCGCCTATGCACAACTCATTCCTTCTCTCGAGGACCTTGTTCAAAAGTATCATCTGGAGGCTGAGGTATCTCATTATCCGTGTTAGCCTTCTTTAATTTTTTTAATTTTCGTCTTTGAATAAGAAATTTTGCTAATTCTTGAGGCATGATCTGATTTTCCATGGTTGTGGGCACAGGTGGCATTCCATATTTATAGACCTGTCATGAGACTATTCAAAGCACATAAGTCTTCTTCCTCGGGTTGGCCTGCTGATGTGACTAAGGGGAAGGATGACTCAGCTCCATTGTCATCGGAGCTGACACTGGACCTTGGTCCTAATCAGAAGAGCGTCAAGTAAGTGTTCTTGAAAACAGTCCTGATGAAAGTGTACGAGACGATGATGGGTGTGAGCTCCTTTCAAGGGATATCTCCTCTGTGTGCTCGCCTAGACACTTTCTGTCGGCAATGATGGTTTGAGAATATCTCACAGTTTGTGGCGTCTGTGAATGATTCAATTTTCTTGCTAAGCCGTTGCATAACTTGGGTCGCATTTTTCCTTGCAGGTGGTCTGAGCTGATTGAAGTGATTAAAAATCTACTTCCTAGCAAATCATGGAACAGCCTCTCTCCTGAACTCTACACCACCTTCTGGGGTTTGACCCATTTGGATGTTTATGTGCCACGGAAAAGATACGAAGCAGAAATAGCAAAGCAACGATTAACATTCAAGGCCCTGGAAGAAAACTCTGATAATTCTCATGCAGCAATTGCGAAAAGGAAAAAGGACAAAGAAAAAATCCAGGAGGTTCTGGACCGGCTTACATCTGAGTATCAGAAGCAGGAGGCGAACGTGACAACGGTTCATCAGCGGTTGGTACGCGAAAAGGACAGTTGGTTAGTTTCATGCTCTGATTCGCTGAAGATCAACATGGAGTTCCTACAACGGTGTATCTTTCCAAGATGTGTTATGAGTATGATGGACGCTGTTTACTGCGCAAGGTTTGTGACAACCTTCTTGGCTTCAAACTTCATTCTTATATTCCAGTATATCTTATGAGTCTTGAGTAAGCGAAATATAATAATATTTCTATGTTTTAGCGAATAGGTTTACTAGATAGGGATATTTTATATTAACTTGCATTTCACATAAGTATTTCAGTTATGCGTCAAATATAATGTTTAGGTCAATTTTTAATTCAGGACACGAGCACAGCTTTCATGTTGGATACTTTTTATGCAATGATCACCTAAGCCATTGATGTTCATATTTCTGCCAGATTCGTCCAGACTGTCCACAGTCTGGGGACTCCGTTTTTCAACACAATCAATCATATCGATGTCCTTATCTGCAAAACATTGTTGCCGATGATCTGTTCCTGCACCGAGTATGAGGCCGGCAGACTGGGCCGGTTCCTTTGCGAGACACTAAAGATGGCCTACCATTGGAAGGTCTACTCGTCCCCATTCATTTATCTAATTCTTGAATTCTTGAGTTTGGGTCGAGTACGAGAAATGCATTCTGTTAACATACTCATCCATTACATATTTGAGTAATCAAAGGAAATTCATCAACCAACGAGAGAAGATTACTGTAGTGTGTTTTCAAATCTCACGCGAGTCCAATGTGCAAGCAGAGTTCGGAGGAAGTCTATGAGAAAGAATGTGGCAACATGCCTGGATTTGCTACCTTTTACCGCGATCCAAACAGCGCACGTATAACTTTTGAGCAGTACATTCGGGTATGAAAATTCTTCCTGTTCAGTTTTGGGATTTTCATGCATATTTCTCTGATTTGGGTTTACGCGTCAAGAGAATCTAAGAAAACCCTTTTTGATAATTTACTATCTATACTTCTGTGTCCTGCAACATTGATTACCATGTCAACTGTGTTGTTGCCTCGGTTTCGGCTTTAAACTACTGTAGTCGCCTCTGTTCAACCAGATTGGTCGATGGGCTTTGCGATGGATATAGCAATATATAGCTGTCTGTTCTTTACAGCAGAGTTTTTTCTGTTTTGAAGGTCCATTGGAAGTGGAATTCACGTCTGTCACGTCTTCTCATTCAATGCCTGGAGTCGGAGGAATATATGGAGATAAGAAATGGACTCACTGTGTTAACAAAGATAGCGAGTGTATATCCCGTTATGAAGAAAAGTGGGGCCAATCTTGAAAGACGGGTTCGATTCCTTGACCCTATAATTTTAAAGCCAGTTTGCAAATTCATGACCAATTTGATCTGGAACCTTGTTTAAATCGTTGCAGCTTATGTGTCGATTTCCTCTTTAGATCGGTCACAGCTGATATCTTATCTGTTTTTTGAAAAATAATTCGCTTGTGAGTGGAATGTTGTGGAATACATTAGTTGCAGATCGTGACATTGAAGTTGAGGCATTTAATCTTGATTTTTTGAATGATCAAGTCAGTATGGCAACTAATGATGTGGGAATGGATGAACTTCATTATTTAGGTCTTAAAGATAAAAGGAGATGAACGGGAAGATCTCAAGGTATTGGCTACTGGCGTTGCAGCTGCGCTCGCTTCACGCAAGGTTTCCTACTGCCCATCACACCCTGGATATTGGTGTTGTGTCCCAATTTGAATTTGTCTTGATGTCATTTATCCGTATAATAATTCGCTGGACTCGAAAGACCAGAGTTGTAACATATCGTAGTTCTCGATTTTTCCATAAAAAGATGTTGCGCGATTTGCTTAATTGTCACTTACGGCTTGCCTTACTATGTAGTCAGGACTAGTACCTTATTGCGTTCATTTGTATTGATTGTTGACAGAGTGCTTGGCTTGCTGAAGAAGAATTTACAATGGGTTTCGTCGAGCTCAAACCAATACCCGCAAAAGTTGGTGTTCCACCAGCCTCATCCCTCATGCCTTCCTCTGCAGTTCTCACTGAGGTGGCCGCCATTCCATCAAAAGAAGTAGGTGATCATGAACCGGAGACTGTGAAATCTGTTACTAAAGTAGAAGCGGAGCCAACTGTCGTACCAAAGGTGGATAGTAAAGGCAGTGCACTCTCAGCGAAGGCCCCATCTTTTGTCCCATCTGCGAAGAGCACAGAGAAATCTTCAGTTTCACATGATACAGTATCCCTTCCTCCCTCCAGCCGCAGTTTTTCCCAAACCTCTACTAGAACGGCATCGGATGCTCCATCTCGTGGAGGACAAGCAAACCTGGTGACCTCTGCTGTGAAAGGAGAGGATGGGATCACTACAAAGGCATCAAATACTGATTCCGAGGTATGTTTTCTGTCACCTATCTGTGTTATGAGAGTATCAAGAACTCGAAATAGGTCTGAGTTTGAACCATCTGTCTTACTACTACCCTCGCCCAGAGCTGGTCCTTTACTTTTTCAGTTCAAGATTTTTGTGATGTCATTAGCGCACCTCCCGTTACTTCTATTAACATCAATGTCTTAATTCAGGGTGGGAGATCTAGTGCTCGAAGGCCATCTTTGAATGCTGCGCAAGCGAGTAACTCTTTCAAGTGAGTCACTCAGTACCCGTCAGCGTACTGTATCATTACGTTCAATGCAGGCATGGCACATTGTTGTGGTAAGCTTTGTGAATTATGAACCTTACGTGATTTCTTATGCATAGGGAGGAGAGTGGAACGACCCGAGCAACAGCAGCTACCTCTCCAGGGAAGCCCGAGCGGGAGACTGGAGGGAGTTCACGTTCCCGCAATTTGCCATCATCAGGATTTACTGGCAATGGCAGTGCAGGTGGTAGTCTGGCTGCTCCAGTGAAAGCTCAAGCACCAAGAGGTGGGGATCGCGGCGCACATCAGGATGGTGGATCGCGGCGCACATCTGACGTGAAAAATGAAAGCAACATCAAAGTAGCCGAGGCTGAAGTAAAAGTGACAGAGAGAGAGCAGAAAAAAGCAGATGCAAACGATGCGTATGTGAAGGGGCCTGCATCCAGATCTCCTATCCGAAGAGAAGATTCGAGTGCTTTGAGACAGGGAGAGGAGTTGGTCAGAGAGAGGCAAACTAAGAGGTTTGTAAGTCAGGACGATGTTGATCGGGGACAACAAAAACGGAGAAAGGGACCGCATGCTACTGTTGAGAAGAATGTAGAAGCTGGAGAGCTTGTGCGCCCATCGGAAAGAGATCGGTTTTCGGATCAGAGGATGGCGGATTCCCGACCCGGACATGATGTATTTGAAAAGGGGCCACAGGAGAGGCCTCGTGAAAGAACTAGTGTAAGAGGGGCAGAGAGAGCAGTAGAGCGTGAGCGGATGCAGGATAGGCTAGATAGGGACCGTGGAGATGAGTACCCGAGCGACCGTCACAGGGACAGGTCCATCGAGAATTTTGGAAGGGAGAGGTCTTCGGACAGGGTTCCTGATCGCTCGTTTGAACGAGGGAGTGAAAGGTCAAGAGAGGATCGGGTGAAGGAGGAACGAGGCAGACAAAGATATGTCGACCTACCAGGAGAGCAACCGCATCCAGATGATCGCTTTCCAATGCAAATTCAACCTCAGAATCTACCTCCTCCTCCTGCTTTTATTCCTCCACATGTCGTACCTCGGACTGTGAGTGTCAGCAGGATGAGAGTGGAGGAGGCACTGGAGGGTCGACCCGTTCGAAATACTCAGAGGTTGTCCTCTCCACGCCCACATGAAAAGCTGGACAAGAGACGGACAGATGACGGTGGCGGGAGTGTGACTTTGGAGGAGCCTCGAAAGAGGCGGGATGATGACGTACGGAATCGGAAACGCATTGATGATCGCGAACTGCAAGCAATCAAGGTATGTAGACCTTCCTCCCATCTTTATATTTGCTCAAGTGACTGTCCTGTAATTGCTCAATGGTATTCTCTCGATGTATACCTAAGAAATATGTCAGCGTTGTTGTGGAAGACACTGTTTGTATTTTAACATATGTAGAAGTTTGATTCTCTGAATGTGTAGAACTGTGAAGAGATTAGTTTGGGTACAAGAGCCAAATCTGTTGAGACCAATTTTTTTTATCACTAAGAAAGATTTTCTTATGCAGTTCCAATGTGCGAGTTTGTAGGCCACTGTAAGTTACAGTAGACAATCCTAGTTCCATTCAAAGATCAGTGACCATAGACACTTAGCCAAGTCACGCTTACAGACTGAAGGCTTACCGAGTGTCTGAATTGATGAGTTGCTATTCGCTACAGGACTAAGTGTAGGAGACACGATCAAATCCCTAACGGTTTAATATCCAGTACGTGATCATGAAAAGTACTTTTGTGGGTGGGGCTGTAGGTGGACCAAGACAGGGAACGAGAGAAAGAGAAGCTGATTCAGATGAAGGATGACGACCTGGGATCGGGATCAGGAAAGCGCCGACGAATCAAGCGAGGAAATGACCACTTGCCGGGAAACGATGGTCCGTTAAATTTTGGTCCTGCTGCTGCTGCTCTATTGCCCGGCCCTGCACTTCCATACGAGGGCCGTGATCGGGAAAGGAAAAGTGGTCCACTACCAGCTCGTGGACCTCCCTACATGGATGAGGTTCCCTATGACAAGGGTCCCAGCAGTGGGCGTGCTCATGGGAAGGAAGGTTCTAAAGTATCAAGGCGGGAACATGACCAGTATCCTTTCTATGCAACTCTTGATTTTGGTTTTGTTTATCAATGAAGTAGTCAAATCAGTCGACAATGTTCCTAGTTAACACCTACGTGCCACAATGGCCAAAATTGCAGTTTTGAGTCCGTTGAGCACTGGTCGTAGGACTTCATAGTTTGCAAGCGTGCTTTTTCTTGACATGGTTGCGCCAGATCTTTTGATAGAGGGGATTGGGAAGAGGAGAAACGACCCAGGGCTGAAGTGAAGTCACGGCGCCACCATCGTAAGTAGACCTTTCAATGATTTAAGTGGATCCCTTTTAATTCATTGTACAAGAACCTCCATCAGAATCTGACATGGACATGTCAATTATAGTGGGGTTTATGCATGAGTATCATGCAGAAGATTCCTGTTATGAACATCTCGTAGGTGTGTCGTACTGCAGCTTCAGATTTGCAGACGCTCAAGGCACTTAGTTCCAAAACCAATTGTTTGATTAGCTCCTCACTTATCTCAAAAAGAGTCCGTTTTCAGTATTTCATATCCCTTTTGTGAAGGTGCGGTGAATGGAAAAACTTGATAGGCCAAGATACTGTACGTGTCATACGATGCAACTCTCTGCATAACATTTGAAACAGGCATGAAAGCAATCTGAATGTCTGCATATCAATTTGAGACATGCTTGATCCGGAAGCAACAATGGCTACTATAGACCCAAATTTCAGATCCAGAAAATTATTGTGACCAGAATGTACTACAAGGATTCTATGTCATCCATCAGACATTTGGTGTCTATGTCGACATTCAAGGGTTAATATCCTAAACTCCCATCAAGTCTCTTTGGAAAAGATATCCTTCTTACTTTAGTTTGGGGGAGTAAATATTGTGTTGCTATAGTTGTTAAATTGAAACAAAATGCAAATTTTGAGACTTTTTTTGTACTAATGTAGACAACCATTCTTATGAATTAAAGGTTTATAAATGAATCAACCTAAGTATAACAAATCAAAGGTTTATAAAAAATTTAAAGTATTAAAATCTCAATTTATTGAATTGTATCAATATTGAACACTTGTTATCTTCGAAATGTAGGGTCAAAGATAATATAAGACTCCAAATTGTCTCATTTTAATGAATATGACTATTGTAGGGAATGTTGTGTCAAAAAATAATTGATGCCTCTTTGTTGCTTGGATTTGTACAAGTGGGATCAAAACCTCAATATAGATAGAAGACAATGCAATGTGATTAGATTGCATGTGATGATGGTAGTTCAAGGTTGCATGGATGGCTCCAACCAAATCCTCAATATAGATGATAGACTACAATGTGATCAAATTGTATGTGATGATGGCAAAGATTGCATAGGTGACTCTGTACTTCAATTTTTTAGAATGCATAGAATTATAGCTTATAGTCATTTCACATGAATAACAAGTTGAACAAATTTTTTCATTCAATCTAGTATAAAAAAATTGAAAGAGAATCAAATGAAGATTGAGATTTCATAACTAATAGGCTAGGGTAGTCCTAATATATATTTGACTGCAAAGAAAATATAAAAACCATTGCCATCTAGCAAATTAGGATCATTGATAGATTGGTATATACAATCATTGTAAGAAACATTTGTATTGTTTGTTTCATTTATATAATTAATATTAATCCTTTGATTTTCTTTTAATAAAAGAAAACAAATGAAATTCTATACTAAAAATTGGATTGAGTCTACCCATTTTCCTAAAGCCTTGTTGTATTGCCAACAATTTGGTAAACAAACCAAATACAGTATATTAATAACAATTGTTCCATTTCACTAAAATTAAAATTTAATAATATTTATACATTAGAAAATTTCAAATCTAATAAATAATATTAATAAATTAATGAATTAATGAATTTTCAAATTGAATTATTTCAAATTTAGAAACTTAGAAATTAAAATATACATCCTAGAATTTTTTTTAAATTAATTAATTTATTATGATTTTACAAATGCAAAATATGCAAAATACAAAAATTTATAGATTTATAGATTTAAAATTTTTTGATAGTAGAAGACTAAAAAATTTCAACAATTTTAAATTTCAAGATTATTATTTAATTGTAGTTTTTATCAAGGACAACAATAGAGCCCTATTGTAGAAACAATCCTAATCCTTCTATTTGCTATGCAAAACATGCTATTTTTTGTAACATTATCAAGTTTGAGATGAAACAATCCTTAGTATTATTAATAAATAGTTAAAGATCAAATATTCAATAAAATAATGTTTTTTTTATTAAAATCAAATTTAATCAAAATTTAAATTGTAACATAATAGAAATCTATTAATTGAAAATTATTAAATTATTAAAAATTTACTAAAACTCTACTACATTTTGTGATACTAGTGGCACATGACTTAAGGTTTTAGAGCCTTATTTCTAACTCCATAGACTTTGGCGACACTAATTTTTACAAAGATATTAGAGCCTTTAAAATGTAGTGGGCGCTATTGGTTTTGAAGAATGGCTCCACCTCCTACATTGATTTAATTTCACATGTGTACCCTTGTCATTTGATGACCAAAAATACAACAAAATTTGGAGTGCAAAATTGCAAATTCTTTTTAAATGTTGAAATGACATCTAGCAACACTAATCCACACTTTAAGCAGAACTAAAAGAAATTGCAACTCAATCTATACTTCTCTTTTTTGTCACACAAAATTTTTAATACACTACACTCAAAATCTTCAAAATCTTCAAGTAATACCCTAAAAACTAAACATAATCCCAAATCACACTTCATGCTTCACATATAAGAAACCCATTCAAAATGCCAAAAAATTGAAGAGGAATGGATTGATCTACAACATCATCAAAACTTGCAACAATCACCAACACTATCAAATTTCTAAAATAGAGAGATCTATGTCTTCTACATCTATCCAAAATGAGTGCCAATTTCTAAAAGTTGAAGCAAAAACAATGCTCTTAGATCTCCCAAAAGTAGCACAATGGTAGATGCAGTGATGTCAAACAACAACAATAAGCAAGATCAAGATTAGAATCTATGGAAAGTGGGACAATGGCAAATGTAGCAATGTCAATTAGCAACAGCAAGCAAGATCAAAATTGGGAAGTTTTAGAAAATCAAAACATCTCTTACATTAGGGCAAGTACGAGCTTATTACATTAGGGCAAGTCCAAGCTCTTACATTAGGGCAAGTGCGACGTTTGAAGACCAAATACCAGCTCATTGCGTAAGCAGAACATTCAAGTGGCTGGAAAGTTGTATGAAAGTGAATCCCATGCCGAATTAGACCGCGACTAGATCATATAGGACCATGAGGAAGGTGGTGCTTACAAGACTACAAAACATTCCTAGTTGGATTTGCTTCGCTGGAAAGACTTTGAAGACTTTAAATGAGAAGGAGAAGCGCCAAGTTATTGTGAGTGAGGCTGGGGGGTGTCCAGTGATACAACCTGGTATCATAAGACTTGCGTATATCCATCCCAAAACTATAGAAGGCTACACGCTATAGTGGAATGGAGGGTCTTTAATTTCTTTTTTGGCCAAGTACAACTCAAAAGTGAGCGAATCATTGGATGTAGATGACATCATGAGACAATATGATACAAGTTTGACGTAGGAAGAACTCGATTGGGTTGCAACTTATCGCAAAAATTGCATGAACTTGGCTCTATCATTGCTTGTCACAGTGGGAAAATGCCATGAAGCACAATATTTATACAGTGACATTATTCCATCCAACATTTTGTTCCATTTTGATGAATGAAAAGAGAACACAGTGTACATAGGGATTTGCAGCTGGGGACTTTCTGGCCGAGTTGTAGAAAAAGAGCCATCAAGGTATGGTTATCAAACCATGGAGGAGCTCAAACGGGAGAAAAATCAACGAAAACATGCAGCTCCCGAATTGTTTTACGTGTACAGAGAGAAAGGATCAGAGACTTTGCTTGAAGTCATGAAAAAAAAGGTGTACTCCATGGCTGCTGATGCATATGCAATAGGGTGGATAGCATATCAAATTTGGAAAGAAAAATGGGATTCCAAATATTTTACGACCAAAAAATCAGAGCAATATCAAAATTTGAGGATTAAGCTGCTGAGTCTCCAGAAAGTAGATGTAATCGAGAGGGAATCTGTGCCTGACGTTTTAGATACTTTGAAGAAGGCACCTCACTGTTGGGCTATGCTTGATTGTTGTTATTGTACATAGTATATTGTTTGTACTTTAAGGCCATATTCGTTATATTGAGACTTTTTGCAGATTTTGAGACATAATGCTAGGTGTTGAAAAATTCATTTAAACAAATAATAATTGAAACCAAAATAAATAATGTTAAAATAGTGATTCTACAATGAAATTCTGAAAATTGGTGTTGTTACCTATTTATTAAAGAATACTAGTAAAGAAATAAAGCAGTTTATCCTTGAGTCAAAGATAAAAATGAGACTACAAAAAATCTCAATATAATGAATATGACCATCTTTTTGAGGTTTAATATGTGACAGTTGTATAGGAAGACTACAATTTTATACTTAGAAAAGCATCAAGCATGTGTATTTTGCAATTGCTACATATTTTATACATAAAGACACAAATTTATGGTAAAAATTTTGTAATATAAAATTTGATCTTTCTTCCATCATGGCAATTGTATGTCTTTTGTAAATTTATGAATGTTGAGTAAACAAACAACTTTGAATGCAGAAGAGCACGGGCATATGGTAGATGTTGTAGGCACCTTAAAATTTTGAAAGAACCGTAGCCCGTAGCCCGTATCCGTAGGGTGCAGGAAGAAATGACTATGAAATAAATAATAATCTTCAATATTAAAATGAATTGGAAAGAAATCATATCATAATTACAAAATAAGAGCTCATTCTGAGAAATGTAAAGATTTTGCGTCATTGTGTGAATGGAGGATTTCAATGTTTTGAATAGTACATCTGGCTTGTATATTAGAACATTGTATTCTATTGTAATAGTTAATTTGGAAAATTTGGATTCTTTATCAAGTAAATTCCGAACTGTTTTAATTCACCAAGCTCCCGACAGAAAGCGGGTCTGAGTGAGGCAGTGAGCAAGCCAACATGGGCCTCCTTACCTTTACTTTGAAATTCACAACGGAAAAAAATATGGTTTGATTGAACAAGGGCCCTTTTTCATTCCAAAAAAATTACTTGAATTTGTGTCCAATTTAAAAAAATGTGGTTCACGTGAACAAAGGTCCCCCCTTATTGGAAGCTATTGCTTATAAATTCAAAAGGAATTAGTATTTTTTTGCCTACAATGCAAAAAAATATGGTTCAATTGAATGAGGGCCCCTTTATTGCTTCTTAATGGCAAATGAATTAAATTCATTCACCTACAAGGAAAAAAAATACGGGTCTACGAAGCAAGGTTCCTCTTTTTTACTTTTAAATTTACAAAAATTAATTTTTCAGCACATTGTGCGACTAGATGTTTTGACTTTGAACATTTTAAACTTTAAATTTTTGCACTAATAAGTTTTGAGTTTTAAATCTTTACAATGGAAAATTGAGTTGAGAGTCTAGCAAAAAAAAGAAAATTCAAAAAGACTTCATTTTCATTATTAAAAAAATTGTTAAGTAGAACTTGGTAGGAGATAGTAGGAGAATCTAAAATATTAATATCTTTTATATGGAATTAAAATGCATTAATCTCAATGCTAAGATTGTTCTAACAAAAAAACATTCGTGCCTCGACCCAGTCTCGTCCGCGCCTTGACTGCCATCCGCGCCCTGATCCAGTCTCGTCCCTGCCTTGACATTCGTCCGTGCCCCAACACAATCTCGTCCCCGCCCTGTCATTTGTCCGTGCCCCGACACAATTCCGTCTGCGCCTCTATCGGTAACGTCCGCGCCCTGGATCCTATTTGGCAGCTAGGTAGAGTCAAAGTGGTAGCCACATCACATGTTTTTTCAATGGAAGAAAGTCAACTTAGTATTGACCACATCGGACGGACGAGACCTCTATTGGACGGGCAAACCGTCCGTCCGTCCACTATGACAACCCTGCATTTGGCATACCGGAACCGGGTGCTAACACATACCGGAAGACCTACTAGAAGTTAACAGGGTGATCCGAACGCTCAACGGCTCTATCAAAAATTTAGGATAGCCGTTGAACGGTCAGAATCTTCCGCGATCATTGCGGAAATGGCTACCTTAACAAACTGGAGGCGACTTTTGGAAAGAAGGCTGAGGGTCAAAACCTCCACTCGCCATTCTCACTTAAGAGTTGTTAGCATCTTCTAAGCATGCATTGTTTTTCTGACAGCGCTTAAGAGAGTCAAGAAGAGAAGGACTAAGTTTTCGGATCTGGTTGAGGGGAAGTAGACCGGCGCTAGTAGAAAGTTTCCGTAGCTTTGTATTTCGGAGGGATTGTGTGAGGTTTGTGATCCGAGAGGAGAGACAACTCTATAGAAAATGATGGTGAAGGCGGACGGAAGCGGAGCTGTACAAATCAAGGTGAAGACCATCAGCCCAATTATTCGAAGGATGAGGAAGGGCAGAGACAAATGGAAAAAGATTTGAGGTAGATCGGATGCTTGGAATTTCTGCGTTGATCCTGGAGCTTGAAGGATGAGGAAATGATTCAAGAGCTGATGCAGGAGCAATTGAACGAATGGAATAAGATGAACCGAGTGCTTTCCGGCAAGTAGATTCTTGAAATCTAGAAGAGGGTCTATGATTTTCCGCGAGAAGGAGAAGGAATGGCTTCCTAAACTGATAAGTTTGCAGAGGGTAAGTTCTCTAATCCTCCTCATTCAAAGGATGGCTACGCAATAGCAAATTGCAGAGAGAGGCATAGGAGATTGTAGGAGTTTTTGGTTCCAATCATGTATCCAGAAAGACCAAACCGGATCACAATGATTTAGGCCAACACTCTCCTCAGAGTGTTGAGTGGAGAAAGAAAAGTATTCTGGGGAGGAATATTGAGAGATTTAGTAGGCAAGATGGTTTTTGCATTGGAGAATACCAATGCAACTCTTATAGGTCCTATCCTCTTCCATCTTAGGAGTCACGAGATGATAGCATACAAGGCAGCAGCTATACTCTCGAAGCTGAACATAACTCCACCCCGAGAACGAGATAGTAAGGAGAGGAAGAGAAGACATGATGAGGGATTTGGGAGAGTTCATCAGAGCATAGGAAGGGTTCTTTAGAGAAGAAGAAAAGAGATGAGAGGCTCCCGCAATCCACCAAAAAGAAAAGACCCCATATTGAGAGGAATGAGTCCCCGGAACCGGAAGTAGACCGAGAGGATCCATTGGGGAGGATTATTGAGGATCTGAGGAAGATCCGAGAGGAGATAGACATTGAAAGAGGGTCAGTCCAAAACGTATGTGGGTTGCTAAGAGGGATTGACGTGTCTGAGCTCACATAAAGAATAGAGGGTCTAATCCGGAATAGCGATTTCCAGAAGTGAGAAACTCAGGTCAAGGAACTGACTGAGAAGAACCTTGAACTCCAAAGACAGTTGGAAAAGAGTAGAGAGGGAAGTAGGGAGAAGAGAAGGCTATCTGCGGAATCAAAGGATAAACTTAGGAGGATCCGGGTTTTTGTGGAACATTCCGGGGACGTAGTGAACAAGGCCAAGTTGTTTGACAAAGATATTCATATGGCCGGATCAGAAGCAGCAGCAAAGGCGGTTATGGTACTAGCAGAGTACTCGGTGGTGATAGAGAAGATAATATACAAGATCCGAGATGCACTCCATTAGGGAGGACTGTATTTGATTTCCGGGAAAGGAAAAGAGGTCAAACCAAGCCAGGAAGCAATTCCATTCAATAAGCCCCAGTCATGTCACTACCCGCACTTGTAAAGCCAAAGAGCAAGGCGATAGAGGAGTAGACCCATGTTAAGGAAGTTTCCAGGTTGAAGTCAAGAGCCGAGGAAGGATCCGCATATGGATCCGGATCTAAGGATCGTTTTCGGAAGGCGGAATCCGAATTTCAGACACCTTAGGGTAAAGTTTCCAAATCATCTCCGTAGGTATCCAGTACAAAAACGAAGAAGATTACACCTAAGCGAGCCAGGGCGGTGCCTTCAAGGAGTCACCAATCAAAGGAGGATGAGTCGCTGAGCAACTCAAGAAATGAGGGGAGCATGACCAAATCCAGATCTAATTCAGGATCCCATTGTGATCCGGATTCAGATGAAGACTCCAATCTGGTACCTCTCTCTCCATCGAGCTTCAAGGGTAAGGCTTCGACACCATCCAGGGAAAGAGCAACACCAAGAGGAAAGTCATCTGCAAGTAAGAAACAGACGCTTAGAAAAGGATCCGCCAAGCTTAAAGAACCTTTTTCAAAGCAGACTAGGAAGTAGATAGGAAGTTATCTAGCAAGAATCTAAGACAATAGGATGAAAACCAAAGTTTATGATAGGTAGAAAGCTGTTAGTTAGGTGCTTTTCAATTGAATGCACCTGGACTTCCACTTTCTAGGTTTTTAGGATCTTAGATCCACATTTTGCCGATTGGCAGGGTAGAGAGAAAGTCAACTTAGGAGGATAAGGAATAACACTTGTCATTCTTCTGCAAGGTTGTCTTGTCGGACGGGTTTCCGGGTTTCGGTGACATATTAGACGTGTCGCGTCGCGTGTCGTATATGACATGTGTCGAATATAGGCGACAAATGTGTCGCAAAAAAATTTAGGGTTTGGAAGTTTTTTACCCCATGGTAAATGGATTTGTCCTACATGTCTGGTTGTCCGCAGTGACGTGGAAAGACAGAACCACGTCAGCTTGGGCTACTGCGGGTTAGGGCGAGTGTGGATCGGGGTAGGGCGACCGCGGGTCCAAGAACCAGGGCGACTGCGGCTTCTAGAAGTGGGGCGACTTCGGGTCCAATGTCTATGGGCGACCGCGGGTGGGGGATGGGTTGGGCGACTTTGGGTTCCCAGTGTCTGGGCGACTGCGGGTACCCAATGTGGGCGACTGCGGCTGCGTGTCTGGGACGACTGCGGGTCCAAAGGCGACAGCAGTTGGGGGGATTCAGGCGGCGACCGCGGGTGTCCTCTGCTGTAATTGAACATGACATCTATTAAAATCTTCTTAAAACTACATGCTTAAAAAGCATTACACTGGCCGCTTATTCATAACGGCTTATACAATTTGCAATTTTGAATAATATACCTCAAGAAATGTAGAATTCAATTCCTCTCATTTGAATGAATGCACAAAATCCAATACAAGTCCACAATAATTATTATAATTATATTAATAACTCATATATATATGGGTCAGGTCCGGGGTATACAAATGAAGTTGTAATTGCATTGTACTTCCTACTACTTTGTTATGGTCACCATTCCAATGCTTGTGAAAGTCTACACACTCCAAAAAAATTCAAACCTTCCTATATGTTTCTCAGCCTCATATACTTTAATATGAGGATGTACAAAAAAGTCACACATAAACTATTAATCTATTATAATCTTCATCTACAAATTTTCGATACAAAAAAACGTATGTTGAATCCTTACAATAGTATTATACTATCTCCACATCTATTCACTAGGATCAAAGTCGTCATCATTTGACACTTCATCGGCGTTGGGGTCTGTATCTTCATGCGACTCGTCCCTATTCTCGTTGTCGGTCGAGCTCTCGTTCTCGTCTTCTTCTCTTGGCACTGGTATGTTTCGTACCTCTCGTTCTACCTCTGAATTCAGATTCCGCACTTCAGTATCTACACCGGCAACGCCTTCTGTTTGCACCAATCGTTTCGTGCGCCTCAACACGTCCGTGGTTCCATCAGTGTTGGGTGTACGGTGTCGCCCTCCTCCACTTGATTGACCGACATTTTGATTGGAACATTCCGCCCCCATGCTGAACCGTTGGACAACTTGATTTTGACGTTTAGGATTTCTATGGACCACCTTGTGAACCCTCCTAATACGCTTCTTTCTTCCACTGTTGTGTCTACGCGTGCCTAATGATGATGTCCCTGGGGCTAACGTTGATGAAGGTTGAGTGGGTTGCGGAGCTGAGGCATGGACTTCCTCATCAATGGTCCGTGGTGGACCTTGATGCACCGGCGGCCTTGGCAGATGGGTTGGAAAAGACCTTGTGACCGTAGCCACGCTCTGACTTGCTCCTCGATTTAAGGGTGCATTACGATTCAAATTCAGAATAGCTTGTAGAGGCACATCTGAATCATACTCCACCGTTTCTGTTATTCGGGTGGTACGTGCATTCACTGCTACAGGAATTGGGCACCCCTCACGTACAACCTCATCAATGTGTATTGCCTCTTCTTCTCTTTCACTTTCCACAATAACTCGTGCAGTGCTCCGGAGATTTATTGGCATGCTTGAAGACGGATGTGCTAGTACTGGAGATCTTACAGGCTCTTCTGGTGCAAGCACTGGATTTTGTACGCCTTCGTTGTTGTCATCAAAAGTTCTTTCCCTCGGTAGTGGTGAATATGCGGTTGGAGCTTCATCCCATGCAAAGACGCAATTCCGTTCTGGTGTACGTAGGGGCTCCTCTTCACCAGAATTGTTCTCATCATTACCATCCGTAAAAGTGTGGCCGTAACGTCGTCTTGGGGGGAGGTCAACAGTAGCAGGCGGGTAGATGCATGGTTGAGTGGACCAAAACCGGCACTTGGTGACTCAATGAAAGTCCCTGGAGAGTCCATCCGCGATGGCCAAGCTGGCTGCCACGACGGAGTACGCTGCCCTGCAAAGGCGGGAGAAAGAATTTGAATATGATGCGCCCGTAGTTGTGGGTCGTTGGATCTCAACGGGGGGGTCAATCTACGGCCCGATGCCCGAATGCCCAATGCCCGATGCCCGAGCGGCGGCAGTCCCTGGCTGGGAGGTCTCGCTTGCGGAGTGTTGCACTGGTTTGGCACTTGAGTGCTTTGCGAGGACAGATTGCTTTGCGTAGGACTGATTGCTTTGCATGGACAGATTGTGCCAGCGTAGAGAGACCATGGCTTCAAATCTTAGGGTGAGTAATACGAGTAGTCTTGAGGGCGGTGAGGAGAGGTATTTCCTGAAGCCTGTAAAGGCTGAAGGTGGCGAAGAGAGGTCCTCGTTTGTAGATCCCATTTTAGCGGCACAAGTAGACCTCATCTTCGATAGAGTAACGCCACCAACTTGGGGTCAGTTTCAAAAATCGTATGGCCTTAGCAATGAAGGTCCTAACCCGAAAAAGCTTAAGATAGGGGTGCACCTCGAGGAGCAGGATGTAGAAGCATTGTTCGCCCTTGCATCAACAGAAGTGGCTACAGATATGATCGACTTGAGAATGAGTGGTTGATTCGGGAGAGTGAGGAGAAATACATGATTTGTCATTAGCGAAATGTGCTCCCGAACAACAGGCTGATCAACAAGGCTGAGGTGCGCGGCATTACTTACGAGAAGGTGAAGGCGAAGAAGGTCAATTGGTGTGCTTTTGCTGAGTGGACGTGTCACAACGAGATCAGGAGGAAGGATAACAAGGACGAGGCTCAAGACGTGGTCCCATCACCAAAACAAGGGATTCCACGAGACGGGTCCAAAGGGGATTGCTTCCCAGTCTCCAGCCGTAAGAGACTAGTTGGCGATTTTGGAGACCTAACGGCAACAATGCCTGAAGGCAGCAATCGGCGGCTTACCACGGACTTCCGAGAGAATAAGTCCATCGTGGAGTGGCAAGATTTCATTTCTGGCTTGGAGAGGAGCTTGCTGGCATCGGAGGAAGTGGTCCATAATCTGGAGCGGAAGAAGGACGAAGCGGCGATGGAGAAAGTTCGAGTTGTGAGCCAGGTTGACTTCGGAGCTATGATGGTGAGTACAGCCGAAGGTCACCTCAGGGAGCTACAGGATTTAGTGGAGAGTAAAGAGAAATGTATAGCCGAATTATCCTCGTGCACCCCGTTTGAAGGCAGTAAATTGTGTGCAGAGTCTGCCTCCTTGGAGGAATTGCAGAACCAGGTCGTTTTGCAGAAGAAGGTCATTGAATCTCTGAAGATGACCAAGATGAGTGGTTTAGGGCTTAGTGACCACACATCGATCCTTCTTGAGTATGACAGGGCAGTAGAAGCATGCGCGACTGCCGTGAGAAGCTTGAGTGTTTGGAAAACTCAGAAGCTAGCGCTCCAGGGACAGCTACGACAAATGCAATTAGGGTTCTAACGCCCCGGATTTTTCCCAGCTCCTTTACCTTTTGTGACGTTGAATTCAGACGGAGGAGTAGTGTCAACCACCATAGTTGAGGTTCATGAGTGTCCTTTTTGTTTGCGTGGTTTTGATCCAGCTTGGGACTGCAGGATTGCAAGTTGTAAGCATGGCTATCATTCGTGGTGCGCCTGGACACACTTCAGTAGTTTGTCACGTTGTTGCCTAGAGAGTTGCGGTATGGAGATGCACGAAGCCTGGTGGGCACTGGCTGGAATTCCGAATGCACAGAAAACCACGGATTTGGAGGGACCAGTATGGGAGGATGGTGAAGACCAGCGGAATGACGTCCAAGGCAAAGGTAGTTTATACTTCATAGTTCATAGTAAATGTCTTGTTTGTCCCTATGTTCATAGTGATAGTTCTTGAAGTACCAATAAAATGTCAATTAGAATACTCCATTGTGTTCTACAAGATTGTAAGATTCAGTGATTTTCCTTGTATTATGTGGATGTGTCCTCAAGTTTTGGGCGAGAGTCAATGGGGTTCCTTGTATTACGTGAATGTGCTCTAGAGTTTCCAGCAAGTATTGGTGGAGTCCACTGGGGTCTTCAATGTGTCCTCAATAGTACTCTATATTACTTTAGTTCACTTTGGATTCAAAGAATCTCCATGCATGGTTGGTGATAGTCCATTCACCTATGATAGGGTTTCTGATAGTCCATAGAATTCTGATAGTATTCCAATAGTGTCTTTGATTCTCCATGTACATCTTCATGGCGTCTCCAATAGGAATAGCTTGAAAGTATTTGTTGAATTGGTCTTCCGTACTTGCAAATTCAGGGATGGTTTCACTTTCTTTCTCCACTCAATCTAGGCGGCATTTGCAACCTACTCGATCTCGGACCCTAAGCCCATCAGTTGGGAGCATTAAACTCAGTCATCAAGCACGACTGGAGCTACCTCAGAAGAAGGTAGTTTGCGCAGTACTTGAGGAGCCCCTTGGAGAGCAGGAGGCATCACCAGTACAGCAAAGCATGCCACAAATGCCACAAAAACACAGTGTATTGAACGGTAAGAGGAAGAAAGGCGCAAAGAAATCCCCGGCCATGGCTGTACCTGAAGTGTTTGAGGAAATGCAGACAGCAGGGGGTGCTGAATTTGAGGATGACGAAGATGAGGCGGAAGGTAATTCGGGACCCAGCACGACCAGTGAAGATCACATGCAAGAAGATGATGCAGCCAAGGAGTCTCCAGCCAAGAAGAAAAATAGGCGTGGAGGAAGGACCAGCCCTCACCCGAAGCCAGGAAGCGGGAAGAAGAAGGGATCGACCGAGCAAGTTAAAGGGTCTGTGGAGAAGGGTCCGAAGGTGCCAGTCACTGAACGTGTGTCACAGGCAAAAGTGACTCGCTCAGCACAAAGACAGAGCATGAAGTGATCACCAGCAGTCACTGAACGTGTATCACAAGCAAAAGTGACTCGCTCAGCTCAAAGACAGAGCACGAAGTGATCACCAGCAGCGGTAGGTTGATTTTTCGTTTGATGACTAATGTTTTACGTTTGATGTGTGACATTTTGGTATTATGAAGCTTCTGATGTTTTACGTTTGTGTGCGTTTTGGTATTATGAAAATTCATTCTTGGAAGTCTAATCACATTGATTGTAATCCAGTCATGATGCTTGAGGCTAGGTGCGGGTGTTCTTAAGCTATTGGGGGAGACCCTGAATCGCATTCTGCTCTGTGTTTTGTTTGGTCATTGCTCAAACTCAGCGTATGCTCAGCTGCTGTCTTTGCTATTTCCTAGTAGCCCCACGATGTCTTTCCTTCCTGAAACAAAGCGGGAGCTCGCGCAGTACCTGACCTGCGTTGATCAGGAAGTGGATTTTCCGAAGGGAAAGCTCCCTTTTTTTGAAACTGAGAAAGTGAGGACGCTTGTATTCGCAGATGGCGGGGAGAACGTGGAGTGGACCAAGGAGGCCAACGAGGAGTTCCGCATGATGGAGTTATGCAGCGGTGTGGGGTTTCACTCGTTCTCAATCATCAAGTTGTATGGGGGGTTGGCGGGCGTTGGCTCGGAAGAGTGGAGTGTGCAGCGCATTGATCCACATGAGGAATTGCTTGACTCCAACGAGGACTTCAACGACACGCACTTGTATTGGTCTGACAATGAAATCCAGAACCCGGCGGAGGCGGGGAGCGATGCAGATTGCTACCGAGATGGAGGGGATCAGGTGGGATTCCCGACCCAAGCGCTGGAGAATCATGTGGAGCTACAACGGCCCGCGCAATGATACGCACCCTGAGTCAGGTAGGGCGGTTGTCACGTATAGTATCACGGATGATGACGCACTGTTTAGTGCTTAGGTTTTTGGAGATATACTTGATAGTGTGATGCAGCTAGCGTGGTAGTACTCCCCCTTTTTTTTGTTCCATCTACTAAGCAGATTCCTAGTGCTGTTTCTCGGAGAGCATGCTGTGTAAAGAAGCTGAACTTCAATGTAAGAATTCAGAATTTGCTCCTAGATTGTGAGTCCGATTTGGGAGCTCATTTGCACTTGAAAGCATTCATTCTACTGAATGTTGTGCTCAGATCCAGCGTTGTGTGAAGCGAATTTGTGAACAATATAACTGCGTTGTACTCAATGTCATGAGACGGTGAATATGCCCGCTTCAGTATTTCTGAATCAAGTAATTGGTAATGGAGCTTCCACGTTCATCTGTAATTCTCTCATTTAATTGACCAGGTATTCAAAGTACTCAAAGTTGGAAGGGGTCCAGAAGCATGACTGTAATTTTTTCAAACCTTGGTATGTTATGAAATGGCACCTCGGTTCATGTTCAAATGTAATTCAGTTATTTAATTGACAAGATCCTAAATGGCATGAGACGTCTACAATCAACTATTTTTTTTTAAAGCCACCTAACTATGCCTCATCACATTTTAAAGTAGGTGAACATAGCTTATTCTAGAAGCCAATTAACTTAAGTGTGTAAAATGGGGACTAGTAAACTGCCCCACAACCATTGGTCTCCCGAATTATATAAATTAATATAAGATTTTCTGGATAAACATGTGGGGAATTTTTAGAAAATATGTCAAGGATACACATGTACATAGGACTACAACCTACCCTATGAAGCTTGTCCCATAATGTTGGGTGGAGGCTTAATGAGCTACTATATGAATATCCTGAAAAGATGCTTAGGCATGCCCAAAGACCAATGAGATGTACCAACCGGGATTAAACCGTGGTTAGAACTGATCATTGGTCTTTGGGAACCTTTTTGTGAAATTGAATTTATGGATTTCTAAAGATTGAGGGGGACTGTGACATTTACATTGAATTCAAATGTTGTGCAAATTACATTTTATTCCTTGAACCCCATAGTTTCGTTGAGTTCCCCATTTTTAGAGCTTCACTATTTTTTGATCCCATAACGATTGGTGGGGCCAACATGGATTCCTATAAGAGTATGGATTTGGTAAGGGCTTACAACTACTAAGACATGTGGAAACTGGGTAATTCCAATTAATTGTGATTGGCACTTTCCATTTGGCTATGTAGTTTTTACATGTTGACATCATTGAGTTCTGATGACACCATAGTGTTCATGTACATATATATATATTGTACTAGAATGACATGACTTACTAATATATTTTGTACAAGTACCGAAAAAGAAATAAAATAGGCCTATAAAAAAAGTGTATGAATTTCAACTCTATGTTGTAAACATCTCTAGTGTAGGACATCTATGGCACAGTCTCCATTTCAAGATTAAATTCATAAAATGGCACATCACCCAATTAACTCCCAAACTAAATTTGGGAACCCATCCATGTGGTGGAAAGAAATATGCAAATGAAAAAAAAAATGGAATTATCCCCTTCATGATTAAATTCATAAAATGGCACATCACCCAATTAACTCCCAAACTAAATTTGGGAACCCATCCATGTGGTGGAAAGAAATATGCAAATGAAAAAAAAAAATGGAATTATCCCCTTCAAGATTAAATTCATAAAATGGCACATCACCCAATTAACTCCCAAACTAAATTTGGAGACCCTAAAAGATAGAACCTAATTCCAAACCCTAAACCTACAACCTGAAACAGAAATTGCCTTCACTGCGGTCACTTGGGATTCCCTGTCTTTGGATTCCTTCTGGCTGGAGTTCAATGAGTTGTGATTTCCTGTGGCGGGGAATTCACCTACTTCCGATTTCTTGGGAAGGGCGGATTTACAGCTCATAGCTTGGCAGCACTGCAGGAGTAATTACTGCATTGGAGGAGGGGTTTTGAACCAGAACTCATGGATTTTCCTTAAGTTACAGTAAGGGGCGATTGCCTTAACTGAGAATTCAAAGTATAATGCAATTGTTGATTTCGGGCAAGTGCACAAACATGAAAAGAAGGCAATATATATTCACTGAGCATCCACAAATGCTGTTTCAATTATAAAAAAAGGAATGACATGAGCATCCGCAGATGCTGTTTCAATTAAAAAAAAAGGTATACATGCTTCCTATAGCTTGCCTAACTTAAATTTAGCTCTAAGTCTACTCACAATGCATGCCCTAGTGTGGCATCCACAAATATTGCTGCAACTACCGCTACAAATTGCTAACGCTTGGCATAGCTTGTCTAATTTGACTCTCTACATCCACTGCCAATGCATACACCGGATCTTTCCCCTGCACCCTATGCGTCTGCGGAACCATGGGGAACTTCAGTGCCCTTATGTCCTCTACGTGGCAACAAGCAATTTGAGACTTCGCCCTGTAAACATAATTCTGAGGCCCCGTACCCCACTTCTGATAGTAACGTCCTCGAAAAGCCAATTGTCCAGCACAAAATTCCTCTCCCCACGGGCAAGTGAAAGACTCCTGCACAACAAATGGCTGCGAGTAACAAACCAGTAGATAGAAGTCCACGCCTTCTTCATTGCCCTCCTCAGCCTCAGTTGCAAAGTTGTCCCCAATCTCCAAACATGACGCCAAGTTCTCCCCATCTGTCCCAAAATCATCCCACAACTCAAGAACAAAAGCTTCTTCCATACTAGCTTGCACATACCCTACATTATCCATTCTTAGCATCTCTACTCTCCATTCCTTACACCATTCTACATTTATACAATGACCCCAATTTTCATCAACACAAGCATCGCAAAAACAAGCTAGACTCCTCACAAGTAATTTATGAACATCCATGGCTGAGACAGATCGAACAGAGTGCAAATCCTGCGTCCCGCTCACTGTTTCACAAGCAAACTGATGTTCTCGATCAACATCGTCAATGCCAATGAGCTAGAATTTGCGGTCCACTGGTCGCCTATCCTTGGAGTCAGAGGTCTCTGGACGCCCACTCAATTTTTCCTGCAATAGTCTCACAACATCTTGTGCAGTCTGCAACTGGGGACCATGAGGATCCAGCTCTACTTGTCGAATGTAGCGCTTAAGAACCGCACTAGCCCCATCATGTGGTCCCTTACCGTAGCCTGACCCAAAGAAACTCCAAATACAATTGCATCCACCCGTGAGCTCGGGATAGCGACTTACAAAATACCAGGGTATTCGAGACTTGAATTGGGATGCACACCCGTCCGACCAAATCCAGTGATTCTGAGGCTTCAAACCACTTTCCTCCAAGCTATCCCAGTGAAGCATTAGGCAATGCTGGACAAAGTAACTGTTGTGTTTTCTGTCATCTGAAAGGTAGAAATGATACTTCACCAATGTCTTAGAACTGTCGTCATTTGGGTCAGGGTTAGGATTCCTCATGAATGAGATGTGCACCAGAATTGTGACTTGGTAACTATGCTAGTGCATAGACTAAACCTCGTTTTGTATCTGAAACGAATAATTCTCAGCAAAATCTACAACAGATACTATTGTGTCTTCTGGAAAATTTTCCAAACATTGCCTAAATTGGCGATCCTCCCATCTTGCCACAAAATTGTGTTGCACAAAAAATTGCAACTTAGGCTTGAAGTAAGCTAAAAATTAAGCAGAAGTAGTATCTTCATATACCAGTTGTAGCTTCTTCCGGGGCTCTCCTTTCTTCGTGACTATATCCACCATTTTGAAGCACTTCTACTGTATCCTTTTCTCGGGCAGCCCTTCCTCCTCCAAAGGGCACAGTGGAAGCAAATCAATTCCGCACGCATCACACTGAGCATACACACAGTCCCTCTTGAGCCACTCACAGAACTCATCCTTTGGGCATAATATAGCCTCTTGTAATTCAGTGGTCCCAGCATACGTTAGCAGTGACCCTTTACAGCATTGGCAGTCGTCGTTTCCTTCAGGCCGGCAAACCTCATCGCAAAAACAAAAGCAAATTAAAGTGTTGTGCATACCTGACCTCAGTCGCATATTGTTGAAGCCCTGCCTCAGCTCGTCCATCTCCACATGATAAATGCAGCAACAAACATTTTGTTCCTTCAATCTTTTTACATACCAGGGCCTCAAGGAATCAAACATCCTCTTACCTATAATGACGGTGGGATTGCAAGCGCGGAATCTCAAGAAAAATGCCATCTACACAGTACAACCACATAATTAGAATCTGCCCACGCCTAAACCGGCAGTGGCTCCAGAACTCCCATGTGTGACCACAAAAGTGTACTAACTTGAACCAAAACCGTGAAGCCCTGGTCACTGTTCCATGAAGTTCATTGTAGTTCCACTTACTGTTCGCAGTTGTCAATGAACTTCATTGCATTGTCACGTACTACACACAGCACTCACTGAACTGAATTGTAGTTTCACCTAATGTATGCAGTACTCTCTGAACTTCATTGTAGTTTCACCTACTATACGCATCTCTCATTGAACTTCATTCTAGTTTCACCTAATATAAACAGATATCCCGCTGTGATCCCGTAATCATCCCCTGAACAACCTAAAATTGCTAAAGCACTCATCGAAAATCACTGAAGTATCCAACAAGGGTTAATATCATTCTACTAAGGTCCCTGCGTACTCCCCAAACCCTACCTGAACTTAAGAAGTAGTTCCAATCATTGACAGAGAAGTCAAAGAACTACACCCCAAATCAGCTAATGTACCCTAAACCTTCCTATCAATCACTAAGCGTCCTCTAGAGCACCTGAAGTTAACCCCAAACCCCAATACAGTTCACCCGCAGTTGCATACACCCCGTTGCAGTTCCACCATGATCTCTTCAATCCTCTTGAATATCAAGGGAAGTCCTTCAGCCAATTACTAAAGTACATGAGTTACACATAGCAATTCACGGGAGTACACTACCTAACTAATCAAATTTCTAACTGTACAGTCACGAATCTGTAACACGGCCTTGGAGTTCATTTGTATGTACATTCTCCATTGCTTTTATTGCATTCCAGTCCGAGTCACTCAAACAATGAATTGAGTTTCCCAGCACTAGATTGCTTCGGAGACAACTACCCCAGGCCCAAACACTGACCCTGCACTTCCTGTATGAATCCAAAGGTACGTGTAAGATTGTTGACCTTAAGTTCTGTGTTAGCCAAAGTACTGTTCAAAATCACCTATGTAGTTGCAAACCCTAAGCACGGGCAAATGATGGTCCACATTACCCTAACTCCAAAGTAAGTAAGAACCCTAAACCCTAAATCTTGAATTATCAGAGATGTTTGAAAATCGCATATACGCCTGCAAACCTCAAGCAAGAAATCGTGAGGGGCAGAAACAACCCTAAGCCCTAAAGCAATGAATCCTAAGGCGAAGGAAAATGCAGATCAGCTAATGGCGACAACAGCCACAGTGTTGCCAAAGACCTACAATCCTCACCTGAGTTTCCAACAAGTATTGCGCTGGCTTCTCTTCGTACAGCCCTCCCCCAATTCGCTTCTTCGCCACTTCTTTTCGGTTTGGGCTCATCCTCGTCTGTGATATCCACCATGAGATCACAGCATTCTTTGTTTTTATATTGAGGACGTCCACCCGAACCTTCCGCACCGATAGCACCCAGTGGAACTTCTCGGCCGAGTCCATCTTGCACCGTCTGGAAATTGCAGCTGACACATTTCGATGGTGAACACCAAGTAATCGTGCCTTCTTCCGCATTGAGCCGCCTCTCCCCGAACCTACCACTGCTGTCAAGATGGCGTGCTTTGTTACGAGCTGGGCCCTGCTCTTTGACTGCTTAACCTCATCAAGGGATTGCACCAGCCCAGACAATATCTCCTGTTGTTCAACGCTTCCCGTCCGCAGCTCTTTTGGCAAGACAGAATTTGAAAGAGGGTGTTCCCACACTTTGCGTAAAACTAACTCCCTCACCTTCTGACCGGGAAACTGGCCTATCTCTTTTGTCATTGAAGCTATAATTGCAGATGCAGCCCTTCTAACATCTCTATCCCTTGTAGAGCATTCTACAGCACTTGACCCAGTACTTGAAGAGCATCGTGGTAATCGACTTGCTTCTCTACCTTGAGCCACCCTCTCTTCTACCTCTCTGATTCTCTTCCGAATTCGACTCAACCTCTGCCGTTCTCTATCCCTAGCCCTCTTCTCTTCTAAGTTTCTCTCTTGATCTTGCGGCCCTACTCTAACGACTCCGCTGCGTCTTTGGGCATCCCGAGCATTAGCCATCTGCCAACCCTCTCTTACCACGCACATCACAAAGCCCAAACCCTATCCTAAAACCTTCACAAAAATGAGCACTTGCGTCACAGAGCAATGGCACGCAGCAATCGAAGAGAGAAACTTTGGTATCGCTAATCCCCGAACCCTAATCCATGTGCTAAACCCAAAGCCCTGAATGCGATTTGTCCAAGGCAAGATGAAGACCACGTGCAGTTTGCTGACTCATCTCGGCCACGTCACCTTCGGAGTCCTGTAAGTGCCTGAAGTCCAGGGAACTGAATGTTTCCACCAACCCCCATTCTTGTGTAATGTTCCATTGAGAAACACACACATGTGTAGGATCCTAAACCAAAGGGATTAGCCAAAAAAAAAATCAAAAAATAATATAGTAAGGCTTTGGTAGGGACATTTTAAGATCTATATCATTCCAGATATAAAAAAAGTCCCTAACTCACAAATGCAATACATGAATGATATATGAAACATCAATTTAGAACCCTTATTATGATATCTATGTATTAGAAAGTCCCTTTTTTTACTTATAGAAATCCATGCATATAAAAAAGAAGCTTAAACACATGGTGTTGACACTGTGACAATCCATAATAATCCTTACAAAAGTCCCCCTACACTTCATATAATTCATTTTCTCAAAATTAATTATGTGGTTTCCTAAGCAACCATGTATAGAATGAAGAGTATAAATAATAATTCTAAAAAAACATTTTTTATTATATGCAATAGGGCTTGCAATGAGAAGGGGTCTCTGAAAACGTCATTGTGACAAAGATTTTGGTCCACTCAACCATGCATCTACCCAGGCATCATTCCAACCCAAGGATTTTCATGCAAGCGCTCTTCTTCCTCCATACGATTATCGACAGCCCAACCAACTCTAGAAACCACGTCATCTTCGTCACCTGAAGACAATGCCTCCTCGTTCTCTTCCTCGATATCTCCATCCATTAGGTACTTATCGTAAAAAAAGGCAGGATTGTGTCCACGTTTCTCACGTTTGAGCTTGCTGTTGGCGTAAATATACACCAATGCCTCCGCCTTGGATGTGGCCTGGCGATTTCGCACTTTACTGTGTACAAACGAATACATGCTCCAATTCTTTTCACATGAAGATGCTGAGCATGTCAAAGATAGAATTCTCTTTGCAATTTTCGGGAGAGCATTACCACCCACATGGTTCCACCACTGATGGGGCAGTAGTGTACCTTGAGTAATATCAAGAGCCTCCATCAAAGGGTCAAATGGACCTGTCTTTTCTTTGAATTCCACAAGCTCACTCATTGCCTCCATGGGTGACACTCCCAATGGCTCGCTGAGTTTTCGTATGACTCGATTCAAGGCAGATTTGGCCTCGCCATTGTTTTGAATGGTTGCTATATCAAGCAAATATGGGTTCAATAGTGCACCTACATAGTGCAAATCTGTGAGTATCAATTTCCAACAAGCGTCAAACTGCTTCTCGTACTTGTCAGCAATCACGGGGTCTAGAAAAAAAGGCTCATTCCTCAACGAGTACACGTGCTCTTTCAAGCTCTGCATCACCATCAAAGCTTTGGGCATTGCCGGAATCTTCCCATCAAACACTCGAAGAGCAACGAGCACAGGCTGTACCATGTGCAGAAAATTCTCACATTTCACCCAAAACGCTTCTGAAAGAATGTTTTGTCTTGCACGCACGGCTCGTCCTTGAACTATGTATCCATTCTTCCGCTGAAACAAACTCATCTCAAAAGGCGCATACGTCTCATCCAAAATCACGTTGTGCAACGCCTGCTTGCAATCCACGAGACGATCTACCATGAGGAAGTTGCAAGCAAACCGCATTAAGGCAGAGAGTCTCAACACCTTGTTCGGTGAATATTTCCAAAACAGAGCCAAAGTGAGCTGATATTTTTTGATGAACGTGCAAATTTTCCTACAGTCCTCCACCAATTCAGTCACCTTCTTTTCCTTTCCCCAGTCTTCCAAAAGTAAATCCAAAATGTGTGCTGGACACCCTTGTTTATACATGTGAGGGTACATTTCTTGCAACCTTGTCATGGCCCCTGTCATTACTGCGGCATTGTCCGTACATAGTTGAACAATGTTTGCTGGTCCAACCTGGTCTATGTATTGTGCCATAATATCCGTAGTGTAGGCAATGTCCTTCCTCACCCCTGTGCTATCCACCGAGCCCAAAAAAACATCCCCAACAAGACATACAAGCATCATATTCAACAAAGGACGAGTATTGGTATCAGACCATCCATCTAAACAAATAGTCGCTCCATACTGGTCAATAGAGTTCCTCGTCCGCTGGGAGACCATGTTCTCTACAGCTGCCTTTTTCACATCTATCATTTTCGTGCGCACTGCATTGTATGATGGCGGTTGATACACAAATCCAGCTATAGCGGTTTCCTTCACTGCATTTATAAACGCAGGATGTTGCACGACGTTAAAGGCTATGTTGGCTTCATAAAAAAATGAAGCCCACATTTTATCTAACTTCTGTCGAAGGGCCAATTGTAATGCTTCATCCATACTTCTTTGACGGGAAATGGAAGGCACATTCCTCCTTCTCTCCACTATCGCTGGAGTAGAATCTTGTCGCAGCACAGGATAAGCAATTCCCATGTTATACTCCCCCAAACCACTCTAAAGCATAACAAAGTGACTCTAAAGATCGAACCCATGAGATTCTGTGAAGTATCTAACTCTATTAACGAACTAAGCCAAGTCAGGGACAACAATCATCTTTTCCGGTCCTCTTCCTATGACCGAAACCAAAAACACCCAGAAAACAAAGGACCGGATTTCTTCTCTCTTCCGATTCCAACTAGTCTTCCGGTTGTCGAATCCAAAACAACCCAAGGACCCTATCTCTTCCGGTCCGGGTATCCGTCTAGACCAATCCGTTCTGGACAACTCACAACCATTTCTTCTCCTATCCGGTTTGGTTTTACCTCTGTTTAGCCATCAGAGGGTTCACCGCTTGCTTTTGAGAGTGGTAGGCCCACCACACCTTCCGTGACTTATAGTGGCTGAAGACCCACTTTCCTAATCTCTTCCTTCCTAGGCTAGTACGGATCCGGTTTGGTCCTTCACAGCAATCCAGATCGCAATCCGGTCCACTGGTCACACAAAGACCCCCCGTACGATCCTCTCAATACTACAACGACCCTAATGTCATCTTATTCCGTGCGAAGCTAAGGCGGTTACAAGTGTACCCGTCCGTTCCAACGTCAACTAGAATTCTTCCGTTTACCGCTAAGATGGCGAGACCTCACAGGAGATCGGACACTCAACCGGATTTCTCACCCAGGAGTTCTAGCGCGACTAAGGAATCCCTCCCTATCCGCCTAGCCTAACAACGGCTTTCTCACCCAGAATCTCAAACTCTAGAAGCGCTGAGGCATTGAAGTTCACTCCCAACTCTATCCTATCCGCTCACATGCACTTAGAACCAATTAAAACACCAAGGGGAGAAACCCCAACGCATCCGCTCGTGCTTTCCGAACTCCCTCACGCACAACTCTGCCAAAACATGGGAGAACGTACAACAAGAAAGTACAAAGAGAGAACACAAAGAAAATGTAGAAGGAAAGACTCCCAGTCCTCAGCACAAGGACTGAATTATATACACTTTGAGAACTTCCAAAAATAACAAAAGGCAAAAAGAGCCGTTAAAAGTCAACCTAAATCCGGATCCTAACTTCCGGTCCTCCTAACACTACCGGATCGGATTACTAATCCGGATCCGTTCCTATCCTATCTTTCCTAACTTATTCTACATCGCTATCCCGCGCCCCAACGAAGGACTCTTGGGCTCCGCCTCCAATTGCTCGAAGACTTCTTCCAAGTTCCTGTTCCGCTCTCCGGCCATCGGATTTGGCATGTCAGAACCGGGAGAGTCTTCGATATTGATCGGCGCGGTCTGGGAAGGCTGACTCGGCTTTGACTGCGGAGTCTGGTCCCTTCCTTCCCTTGGGTCTGGCACTTCCGGAAACGATTCCGGCATGGAGATGTCCGATAGGTGGACCCTCATCAATCCGGTCAGCTTCTGTGTACACTCCTCCATCCGGTCCGCCGCTCCTCGTGCTAAGACCAAATTCTTCTCCACCTGCTCGGAGAAGTCAGTCAGGATCCGGACTATCCGGGTACCGGATAGTTTCTTCTCCTCCAAGACTTTCTCGTCGAAAAGTCTGGCCCTGACTGCCACGCTTCTGGTCTCACCGAAAGTCGCCTTCACCGATTCCGCCACCTTCTGCGTCTCGTCCGCCATTATCCGGGTGGCGGCCATATCTTCCTTGAAGGTGGCCACTTTCGCCTTCAACATGTCGACCTCCTCTTGAAGTCGACGAATCTCCGCTTCCTGCTTCCGGATCTCGACCGGATTGGTGATGCACTCCGCTACCTTCCTCGGCAACTTGCTATCCGGTGCTGCCTGCACCAACTCTCCGATCTGGATTAGGGCGATTCTCTTCGCCTCCCAGTCCAGGCGGATGTCGACGAGGGTCTTCACCAACTTCTCGAACGGGTCGACCGGTCCCTTCTTCGAACAGCCTGCCTTCTCCCCTTCCGGTGTCTTCTCCTTTCCGGTTTTATCGCCGAGTGGAGATCCTCTTCCGGTCGAAGACGTCGTCTTGTGCCGCTTGGTGTGCCTCTCCGCCTCTTCTTCATCTTCTTCTTCTTCTTCAGTCTCGGATCCGGTTTCCTCTTCTTCCTCGTCCGTTTCCGATTCTCCGTATTTCAGGAGATTTTCCTAGGCCTTCCACTCCTTTTCTTCCGAGTCTAAAAGGAGCTGGTGTTGCTTATAGAGGTGGAAGAGGTAGGGACACACGGGTGTCGGCCTACTCCTTCCGACCCTCGTCGCCAACTGGGCCACCAGATCGAACATGATCCGGGCCCAGTCCGCTTTCCGGTCACCGCTCAGGGCACCAAAAATAGTGTTGCCGAGGGTGATTGTCACCCTTGTCGGCTTCTCCGAATGGAGGATCGGGATCAGGAACTGTAACAGTTTCCGGTGCCGGTCGTCGATGCAGTCTTCCACCGCGTATCCGTCCTTGGGGTTGATCGCTCCTCGGAACTTGCCCCGGACGTACTTGTCCTTCCGGTTTGCCATCCCGTGGCCTCCTGCCCGGAATTTATAAACCTCCCTCCAGATCTCTTCCGTCCATTGATGTGGAACACAGCGGATCGTGTTGTCGAACTGGTCCACTTCCCCTGGATCTCCTTCACCATCCGCTCGTCCTTAAAACCCCAGGGTTTGTCGAGCAAACCTTGGCACCCCATCCGGTTGAGATCCAACCGGAGCATCTCCATCTCCTCCTCTGTCGAAGGGAGAACCGGAACGACCTTCCGGAGTTTGACCGGAGCCGACGACGTGGATGGGCCTGGTCTGTTCCGCCTAAGCTGCGGCATGGACACAGACTAGATCTAAGACAGTCCTTTCCGATTCTACCTCACACAGTCCTAGCCGCACGTCCCGTTCTCACGTTCTCTCTCCGATCTCAACCGGAAACCTGCACAACGATCGGTACGCAATCGGAAACCTACCCTGCAACACACCTCTACCGCTCACACAAACACGCGCACGCTCACAACACTTGAAAACGAGGAGCGCCCAAGAACACTCTCACCAAACAGCGTTTGGAAATGGAGAGTGACTGAGGAGGTCC
Source organism: Antitrichia curtipendula (assembly GCA_951230915.1). Lineage (NCBI taxonomy): Eukaryota > Viridiplantae > Streptophyta > Bryopsida > Hypnales > Leucodontaceae > Antitrichia > Antitrichia curtipendula. The sequence continues at coordinate 27,947,857 of OX579635.1, forward strand.
TGGGCTTTTATAGTCTCTCCTGACCTAAAAGCCGTCATGATGACGTTTACCGGTCCGGTCCCACCAATCCGGTCTAACCCTAATCCGGTTCTATACCCCCAATCCGGTCCACTACTACTTCCGGACAAGGATCCGATTTCTATCCGGTTCCTAGGTGTCACCGCTAGGATTGGATTCGTGCCAACTATTCCACTATTTCAATGTCTTTCCTAATTTTCCGTTCTCTGCTGTTTCTAGACAAAACCTACATACTAATCGATAGTTTCCGTTCCGTTTTCTAGATAAACAACTGAAAACCAAAAATTTGGACTGCGACAAATCTACTGAGTCTAGATTAGGAGTCGATGGTTCATTCGTACGACTAGGGTCCCCGGACCCTTCAAAATCCACTTCCACTTCAGGCCCAACAAGGGGCCCAACAACACCATCATCTGCATTGAGTGCAATCGGCGCATCGTACATTTCTTCGTAGCTCATGAATTTTGGAACAACCCCCATACAGTTCCTAATTTTTCCAATACATTTGGAGGGATACGTTGACAGAGATCCTGTCTACGCGTGGCGCCAAATCCAAAGTGAGTCAATGCCCTCTTCCATACAAATACTATGCTCCACCCACAGAATCTGCATTTATTCGGATACAAGGAGGCATCACCTTCAGTGCACGTTATGAGCCAAGGGTCCCACTCCTTTGTGGCCCTATGTGTATCGTTAGCAGGCGTCGTCCTCCCACCACCTCGGCCAGCCATCTTGCAGATCCGCAATGGGTCTCACAGAAAAATTACTTTATCGAAAAAACCGGACCAATCAAAAGAAGAAATGACAAAGCCACCCGCCAAGAATGGTCCTATGAACCTCTCAAAGCTAGGTTGTTGCCCTTCGAAGAACCTAAACGTCCGCAGGAAGCCTCTTTAGAGGATTCAAGACAAGAGCTTTATCACCGGAGCAAGATGAGAGGCAATGGCTGCCCTTCAGGCTTTATAGTCCAAAAGGGGTTGTGGGTGAGGGCGACCTCGGGTCCAGTAGGGCGACCGTGGGTCCCATGAAGGGCGACTTTGGGTGCCCGCCAGGCGACTGCACGTCCTTTTCTGGGACGACCGCGACTCCAGTAGAATGCGACTTTGGTCCATGGGTAAGCATGTGTGCAATTTTTTTTTCTTTTTAGGGCCGCTTGTGGAGCTTTGTGGATATATAATTTTTATTTCAAATGGTGCCTGGGAGAAAAAGTTATGCCAAAAATAGAGTTTGGCAGGCAACACAAAAAAATCACAAAGAGTCAAAATAAATTTCTTAAATATTTTTTCCAAAATCTATGTCTTTTTGTGTACATTTGAAGCATTGATTCATTCTATTTGGACTAAAAATGAAAAAGTTATGGACAATTTTAGTTTTTCGGGCAATCTAAGCATCTTCTTGAAAAAATAACTTTTAGGATTCATTTTTTAATGGAATTTTTTTCAATTTTCAGAAAAAAATTGTTAGACAAGGTTGAATTTGCTTGCTAGAACAATCTCACCGTTTGGATTATGGTATTTCAATTTTGCCTTTGAGCTATTAACGATTTAGTTATTCCTTCAATCTTGAACCTACTTCTATTTAACAATTTTTTAATGAGTGAAAATTTAGTGTTTTTTTCTTGAATTTTTTTCCTAGATTCTCAACTGAATTATTCAACATATAATCTTAGAAAATCAAAATCAGCAATACAAAAAATTTAAGTTAAATAGGTTCAAAGCCCATAAATCTAGTCAAGCAAGGTGCAAAAAAACTTGTTTTCTTCACTTTGAATGCAAATATCTTGCAATCTATGTGGTCAAAGTTTCTGAAATTTCTTGCATACATTCTTATACTAGTCTAGTATAAGATCCTACGGTTAGATATGCAAAAAAAAACAATTTTTATAGTTTTTTGCTCTTTGCAATAGAAGTGGCAGTTTTAAGTGTGTTTTGATGGAAAAAAGACCTCGGGGCTTTAGGGGTTAATCCACAAATCACCCTTAAAGTGAATTTTGGGCATTTCTTGTAGTTTTTTACTGCTATGAATTTCATGAATTCAAATGGCATTTCTTGATCTTGAGTCTATCTAATGCTTGGCATGCTTGTTACATACATTTTTTATTCCAATTGGAATATTTGAAATAATGCTAATTTTTACTATTTTATAGCAATATGAACTTTGGGCCTATAAGTATGGTTTGTTATGTCTCCTATTTTAGCATGGCACGTCAACTTCGGTGTACATAATGATGTTATTAATCATAATATAATTCTATGGTGAAAATGTAAGATATTTTGAGTATATTCTGTATGACATATGGAATTTCTTCATTATTTCCTAAAAAATGCATAGTAATTTCAAATTCTAAAAAGAAAGACAAATGCTCTACGTGTAAGGGCAAAACAAAACATAACAACATCACTTATGAGTTGGAAGATTACAATGTTTGATCATAACCATGTTCAAATTTTAAACCAATTTGATATCTTTTAATTTTTTTTTCCCGTATTCTACTTGAAGAAGTGGCCTCTTTAAAGATGGTCGGTTTTAAATGGCATAACATGTTGAACTACAATCAATTTATGTGTAATGAAATTGTAGTCCACAAATTTTGTAATTTAAATTCTGATGTGATTTTTCTCCAACCTCTAATGTACAAGAGCCCTATTTCCTAGAGCCTTATATCCAAGAGCCCTCAACAATAGAAAATCAAGATTTGAAATGGACAAATTTGCATTAAATCCTGAATATCAAATACATAATCCGCGGATATATATACATGTTTACAAAAGCATATAGTCCTACAACAATTGCAACTAATCAAAATCATGCAATATCCTTCTTGTCCTTCTCTTCTCTTTTCTTTTTCTCGGATTCCAGCTCGACCATCACCTCGTTCTCTACCCTCTTCAGATATGCGATGTTACGTTGCCCGAAGCTCTTAAAGTAACCTTGCCTCCAAGCTTTTCTCCACGATTTGGATAAATCAATGTGTTGGTTCAACTGATGCACGCTTCGTTGCAAATTCTCTTTCAACGAGAGACAAGTAGCTAACTTCTTCTTCAAGTTGGCTACTTCTGCTTGCGGTGTCCCATATAGCTTATTTACATCTTGGGCATCGAATTCGGAGACACGATCAAGAGGGGCCCGATCCCCAATTTCGGTCAGGTGAATTATCCTTGACCGTCCTTCCTCCACACTTCTCTTTGCAATAATGTACCGATCTTCTTCCATCCTGCAATCTTCTATAATTTTGGAAAGCCGAGCCTTGGCTTCTTCACTGCCGCCAGCGCTAGGTCCTCCGTCTAGACCACCGGAAATTTCCCGGTAAAATGCCTCCAGGTCTGCTATCTCTCTAGCTTGCACGGCCAAATGGGTTTGCCCACTTTCAATTTTTGCTTGGAGGGTGGACACATATTCACCATCAAAAGTTTCCACAGTCTTTTTTTTGTAATTTTGACATGCTTCCTCTGTCCTTGCCAAATCTTCAAGAAGCTGATGAAGTTTCTCTTTGTAAAACTGTTTTTTGGCTTTCGTGGTATCTCGACGATGGGAACCTTCAACGTGTTCTTCCATTGCCGGTACTTCTTCCACCCAAGGCAATGCCAACAAAGGCGGCACCACCTCCTCCTCCTCTGTTTCGATCTCTCCATCGAGTCTATCAAGTGCTTCTATTTGGATGCATGCGAACACATGTTGCAATACTTCATCGTTTTCGGGATGATGAACCTGAAGTGGGGTAACATCCAATGGGATTACTTCCATTGCATCCATAGGAGCGCCCGAGGTAAGTTCTTCATCCGAGCTTTCTTCGCTAGCTGAACTCGCATGAGTTGACCACACGTATTCTTCATCCGCCACCCCTGTTTGGATCAACTTCTTCTTTCCTAGCCCGTCCCATGGATTAGCAGAGGGACCCGCCCTCGGAATGTCTTTGGCTCTTGGAATGGTGATAAGCTTCGATGCCTTGACGGTAGTCCAATCTACCGTTCGCGCCAAGACTAGCTCTGCATACACCATTTGACAAATGAACAACGGGACCTCGCTCCTGACCACTGTTCGTGTGTTGTACAAATGTCGATGCACTTCAATACAACATTGCACAAATGCGACATCCTTGCAGTAATGTAGATTTGCAGCATTCATCTTTAGATGCAACTTGTGTCGATGAAGAGGGAATAGCTTGTCAATATGGCACCACTCCACAAACTTCTTGCAAATCACCATCGTCCAATCTCCGTTGATTTGATCCCAACCTTGAAATGCCACAGTCCCTGGATTAAGAAAGATGCGACGGTTTCTATGTTGGCTATCTCCTTTCTTCTTAATCTTTTTCGTGTTAGCGTCCATCGTGGATGATTTCAACCTTGGGAACTCCACCAAAAAAAGGATAGTTCGGTGACGCAAATTTGGTAGCAATTACAAGCCCCAAAATCCCAGAACACGAGCAAGCATTCAGCAGCTCTGAGACGGATGAAAGACAGTGCGTAGCGCTGGAATCAAAAGTGACGAGAATGGGAGGGGGCGACCTCTTATGTACCCGAAGTCGCGCTGGGCGAGTACGGATCCGGGCGCGTTCACAAGAGAGGCGACCGCGGGTCCAGGGCGATCGCGGGTTCAGTTCGACCACGGATTCAGGAGGGAAGAAATTCAAGTTTTGAGTTTCATGGACTTCAAGGCCTGGGCAACCGCGGGTGAGACAACTGCGGGTCCAAGAGGGAGGGAAAATTCAAGTTTCAAATTCACAGAATCCAAGTTAGGGGCGACCGCAGGTAGGGCGACCTCGGGTCCAGGAAGGAGGGAAATTCAAGTTTCAAATTCCCAGAATCCAAGGTAGGGGCGACCGCGGGTGCGGCGACCTCTTGTCCAGGAAGGAGGGAAATTCAAGTTTGAAATTCCCAGAATCCAAGGCAGGGGCGACTGCGGGTGGGGCAACCTCAGGTCCAGGAAGGAGGGAAATTCAAGTTTGAAATTCATGGAATCCAAGGCATGGTGACCACGGGTAGAGAGATCAAAATCTTTCACTTCCTAAATCTGATTTTGGATGCTCATGGTACACTTTGAAATGAATTTTGAAAAAAACATATCAACTACCACAATTAAAAATTTAGTAAGGTTCTACAAGACCACTAAGATTTTTCATCACCAAAATGTGGAAGATAGGCCATGTGGGATCTAATGGATGGAGGTTTAGTAAATCCATTCCTCATTTTATTACTTTCTCCTCCACCATTCATTTTAGTCATGTACCATTTACTTCATTTATTCAAAATTACATATAAAGGGAAAGGCCGTTGAATTGAAAAAAATTCACAATGAAAAATAAAACATGGATGTCACTTCTATATATTTAGGTGACTTCTTCATAAAGAAGCAAAAGAAGTGGGATTACATAACTCTAGGCATGGCATACAAAATTAATAAACTTGGTATTAGGGTCTAGGATCTAGGGTTTGAGAAGACCTTTTACATTGCACCAAATTATAATTCACTATTGACATTGTATTACAAAGCTATTCACTTGTACATGCCTTAGGCCTTTCAATTAGGTGTTTAATGGACAATTGTCCTTTAGGGATTTATGCTATCATTTTGGAATGCAATTTCAACAAACCGACTTTAGGGATTTATGCTATCATTTTGGAATGCAATTTCAACAAATCAACTTGTCAAAGGATTTAATTTTGTTGTTACAATTATTTTACAATTGGATTATTGTATTTTGATTTCATCTTTGAGCTATTATGATTTATACTTAATCTTGAGTCATTCTTTTGTCTTGGTCTCAAAATTGGTCGAATGTTGTGTTCAAGGAGCGATTTCGGGTCTAGGTGACCGCAGGTAGGCGACCTCTTGTCCTAGACGACCTCAGGTGGGTGTGGGTTTAGTTCATGTCTCAAAATTGGTCGAATGTTGTGTTGAAGGAGCGATTTCGGGTCTAGGCGACCGCAGGTAGAGGGCGACCTCTTGTCTTGGGCGACCTCGGGTGGGTGTAGGTTTAGTTCATGTCTCAAAATTGGTCAAATGTTGTGTTCAAGGAGCGATTTCAGGTCTAGGCGACTGCATGTAGAGGGCGACCTCTTGTCCTGGGCGACCTCGGGTGGATGTGGGTTTAGTTCATGTCTCAAAATTGGTCGAATGTTGTGTTGAAGGAGCGATTTCGGGTCTAGGCGACCGCAGGTAGAGGGCGACCTCTTGTCTTGGGCGACCTCTTGTCTTGGAAGAGCTCGGGTGGGTGTGGGAGCCATTGAAAGAATGGAGGAGACTTCGGGTCTTGGGTGACCTCGGGTGGGGATAGACCCTTTCTTCCTTCCCAAATGGGGGATCATTGGAAAACTCGGATCATTGCAGAACTTAAGTAGGGAGAGTCCCTTTCTGCCCAAATGAAGGAATGTAGGAGACTTCGGGTTTGGGGCGCCCGCGGGATTGGGGCGACCTCGTCTTGGTTGACCGCGGGTAGGGAACGGAAGTTCAATTTGGAAGAGATGATTAGGAACAAGTAAAGAAACTTTCTGAATATGTGACACATGGAAGAAATGCACAATCAAATACAGTAATCCTATGAACAACCTCGTTGAGCCATACAAAGAATTTTATAGCAAGGTGGATCATAATTGGTATTTTTTAGTAAGCGTAAATAAAATTGTATTTTTCCTAATTGGTGTGTAACATACTAAATTTGTGTTTTCAACAATAAAATTGCCTTTTCTATAAAAAATTTATTTTATACTCATGGATTTATATTTATAATTCAATAAAGTCATTGTTGTTGAAATATTTTAATTTGGTTGTGGACATATGTAGGAATCATTTGATTTATATCTTCTCCTCAATGAGTACTTCTTGCCGTTCTTGGAAAGTTTTACAATTCTTCATGCAAAGATTTCTATATTGGGGGGGTAGGGGCGATGTCAAAGTTTGTAAAATAGGTATTTCTTTATCATGCTAAGATTGTTATACTTGGCCCTCATAAGGTAAATAATTTTATAGATTTCAACAAGACAATACAATTATGGATTTATGTTGGCAAAATCTAATTAATCAACATAGAGATATGTATTTCACAAAGTTTAGTCATATGGCACCTCACATTGCACCCTTTGTATGTCATATAATTGTTACTGTAGGGAGTCATTTTTTAATATGGAAGATGTGCGTATGCATATTCCGTACATATGTTTGAAATCGAATTAAAATATTGCAACGACAATATTTTTTGATACAATTTTATGTAAGTCCATGGGATTTGAATTTAATCCGGAGGATCGAAGGCCATTTTTTCCTCAAGAAGCATGAAGAATGCCATTTTTAAGCCATGAATTGTAAACTTTATAAATTTCTAGCATTTTTGGCTGTAGACTATTGTAATAGACTAGTATAATAATGTGTAGAAGAAATTTCAAAACCCTTTACCATGTAGATTGGAAGATATTTGAATTTGAAGTGAAGAAATCATTTGTTTGGGGATCTTCATTAACTACATTTGTTTGAATCTTCTTAATTTAGTATTTTGCCACCACCAATTTTTGTTTCTAAATTTTTTATAATGAAGTCATGGATTGAGAATTTAGGAACTAAAATTCAACTTAAAAACATTTGGTTTTCACTTTTCGAAAGTAATTGTTACATACAAGTAGGGTCAAGATGGAAGGCAAAACTAAAATTTGAAGAGTTCTAAGATGGAAATGGAAAACAATAATCGCAAGATTGTTCTAGCAAGATTCATGAACTATGTCTATGTATTTTTTAGTATAAATTGTGATCTTTGCATTCAAACATGAATTTAATTAGTTTCTTTTTCAAGAATGGTGGAAGTTCACCAAAATAGAAAGATTGTCCATAACTTCTTGAGTACTAATTCAAAACAACGAGACGGGGAGAAAATCCGCGGTCGCCCAAGACCCGCGGTCGGCCAAGTTCCGCGGTCGCCCAAGTTCCGCGGTCGGCGAGGACCCGCGGTCGCCCAAAGTTCAGCGGTCGCCCAAGTTCCGCAGTCGCCCTTGCCTGGAACCCGCGGTCGCCCCAGGGCGACTGCGAGTACTTAAGAAGTCGCCCCAACCCGCATTCTCTACTCCCGGCCTTGCGCACTGCCTTTCATCCGCCTCGAAGTGGCTAAATGCGTGCTCGTGGGCCAAGGGGGGTGAGTTGGTAGGGGGGGGGGAGTTTTTGCTTCTCTCAACTACAAACTTGAAGAAAGCAACGTGAGTATTTTTTCCGACCACAATGGCTAATCCACAGAAAGGCAGCAGCTCAACACGGAAATCCATTTTTGATTTAGATGATGCGGCATTGTTTGCTCTGCAGATACCTGTTAGTGAGGCAACAGGGAGTGAAGGGCAAACGAAGAGGAAGAAAAAAATCATAACGGCACATGACAAGGATTCAACCTATCCTCCTTCCAATTATGCAAACTATGCATTTGAGGGTTGCTTGTCCTGGTATGCGGGAAAAACTACACAGTTCTTGGAGGCCAATTACCTAAGGGACCCATCCCACGGCATCTTCAAATTGACTGCTGATTTGGAGGCAAGAATTTTAAGCAAGTGCAAAGCATCGCAAGATTTTGGAGACGTGGAGGAGACGTATTTTTCCCAATACGAATTGTGGATTGAGAACACTGTAAAGACATGCATATTCAACACCAAGGAAATAATACTACAAATGCGACCAGAAGTGCCGGGATTTGCAGGAGATGATGAAGCCAAGGAATTCCGTGAAAAGATGGCGTGGTGGCATGAAGTTGTGAAGAAACTTTCGAAGAATCATGTGAGGGGTATGAAGTGGAAAACGGACGCATTGAAGGCGGGTTTTGCACGAGAGGCTGGCTCCACTGTCACATGGATCTCTCCTCAGGCAAAAGTAATTGCCCTCACTGGATTTGACCGTCAAGGTGGATATGGAATGGTGCGTAAGGTGCGCATTGAAGGGATGCAAACAATCCCGCCATACGTTGCTTTTGCTGGAAAAGTGCCAAAGTCAAAGAACATGCGTGAAGCGAGGGAGCAACAATCCGTAGAGGCCTTGGCATGCCCCGTAAACCATCCTGGCATTATTAAGTTTTTTGGTATTCACGCCAAAACTATGGAAGCGTACACACTGTGGTGGAATGGCGGTATATGGCTTGAAATGCGAAGATTGGATGAGAAGGTGTTAGAGAGCGTTGACTGGCATGAAATGAAGCGGGTGTGGAAACTTACAGAGGACAGTCAAAAACATCTTAGCTTGTTCCGAAGGCACAAGGCGAAGTTGGCATGGGCTTTAGTGTATGTGACACATCTCATGCACGAGTCTTTGGTGCTACACAATGACCTAAACCCTCAAAACATACTGCTGCATTTCCCCAATTATTCGGATGAAGTAATCAACATCGGGATTTGTGATTTCGGAATTTCAAGTCGTTTTGATGAAGGAGCTCCTTCACATTATGGATATGATTCTGAGGAGAAGAAGCAGCAATCCTTACAAAGCCGTTGGTGGGTGGCTCTGGAGTTGTTTTATACGTTTGGACCACGAAATTCCAGTACGAGCCTAGAGATTATGCAATCAGAGTATAAATATACAGTGCAATCAGACTCGTATTCTATTGGAAAGTTGACCGAATGGATGAATCTTCTTAATATGGTCGAATACGATACGGACTTATTCAAGAGGTGCGAGGGATCCATGTACTTTGCCATCAAGTTGGGTGAACTCACTAACCCTGATCGAAAGAAGAGCTCGAAGAAGAGACCGACATGTATTGAGGTTACAAAGTTGCTCATGGATAAACCGTGGTACATGAAGCCCCCGGAAGTAGTTTTCCGTGACTCAATTTTGTAGTAGGACTATAGGAACTGATGTTATCAAGTCGGCTTCAAATTGTTGGCCACATTGTGCGCCTTTCATTTTGTAATAGCAATGTCAATATACAAAAAGTTTTTATACCATGCGTAATGTCTTCCAAAAAAACAAGTATGTTGAATGCAGACCACCTCGTTCCGTTACTTCCATATATTGAATGTTGAATTTGGATTTTGGTGTTCAAACTTCATAGAATTGTTGGTTCAGATGTACTTGGCCACGCTTGCTTCCAAACTATTGTGCCATAGAGTTTAGGAAACAGAAACTAAATTTGAGGCTCAAAAGATTTTCATCCAAAAGATGCCTTCTCGTAATGTCTTTTATAAATAATCGGACTTTACCTTATGACCCCTAAAGTTTCGGAAGGCTCCTTGGGGGACTCTTGAAAGTTTGGGCAAGCTTCTATGAGCTCAATTTTTGGTGAAACTTTTTGAAATTGTCTCATAAGATAGAGCAACTTATTATCTTTATGGAAATATAATTTTTACTTCAATCGGTGCCCTGGAGCAAAAGTTATGCTATAATAACCTTAAATCGGGCAAGACCGAGTAGCCCACAAAAATCTACAAAAAGTTGAAATCATTTTTTTTTTCTTATACATTATATGTTTGTCTAAATGGAAATCTTGGATTCATTCCATTTAGATTACTGATGTGAAAGTTCTGGAGCTTCTTTTTTTTTCCAGACAATGAAAGCATTTTCTTGAAAAAAAAAAATTCTTTGACCTTGAATGCTAATAACCTTCAAATCTTCAATCCGTAAGGTCAAAAATCACAAAATTTTTACCACATGATGTGAAATAAGTGTAGTAGAAGATCCTACGTTTGGATTCGTAAACCACTCGCAGGAAATGTCCCGTTCAATCGGCGGGAAGCTTCTGTGCCGTAATCCCCGATTACGCAGGCAAAACCGCGTAATCAGGGATTACGGATTTTTCATCCGGTTCTGCGTTTTCATCTCGATTTCGTCGCGATTTCGTCGCGATTTCGTCGTGATTTACGTCGGGCAATACCCTTATCGTCGGGCATTGCGCCAAATAATCAGCCCTCCTCGTCGGCCGATTATTTGGCGCAATGCCCTCCTCTGCGGGCATTGCCCTATACTAAAAAGATATATTTTTCCTACTTCCTTAAGCGAATGCAATAGAAATGGCAGTTTCGAGCAAATTTTGATAGAAAAAAGTTGTTGAGACTTTAAGGTTAAACAAGGGGCCACTGCGGTCACCCTGGACACGAGGTTGCCTGGACACGCGGTCGCCCTGGACACGAGGTCGCCTGGAAACGCGGTCGCCCTGGACACGCGGTCGCCTGGTACCTACAATCGCCCTCCCTTGCCTTTGGACCTGCAGTCGCCCTCCGTACACGCCCCAGGCGACATCGGGTATATAAGAGGTCGCCCATCACCCGCGTTCTCCACTCTTGGCTTTGCGCATTGTCTCTCATCCGCCTTGAAGTGGCTGAGTGCTTGCTCGTGAGTTAGGGGGCGGAGTTTTGGAGGGCGTATTTTGATCATTTTGGCATCAGGGGAAGGAATATTCCTGTGTATTGCGATGGAAGAAGAGGCCCAACCTTCGCCGCCTGCTGTACTGAGATTAGAAGCTGGGAAAGAGTCCAAGGCGCTTCGAGGCAAGGATCGAAAAAAGAAAGGAAAAATCCACAAGAAGCGCAAGGCCATCTTGATCGATCCAAAGATTAAGGCTTTCAAGGGTTGGAGAGATGAACCCACGCCTTGGACTTATAAGACGGTTCAGAAATATGTGGATTGGTGCCACATCGACAAGTTATTTCCGTTGTATCGTCACAAGTTCCACTTGAAGTCGAACAAGGTAAATCTTGCATATTGCAAGAACAAAGCCTTCCAAGAAAGATGCTGCAAGGTGTGGAAGGAACTCTATAAAGGCCTACAAACGTATCGAAACGACAATTTTTCTTTCTTTCTTGCAAGAATGGTGTATGTTGAAGTTGTATTGAAGAAGGAGGTGGATTGGTCAAGCATTAAGGATCTTCCAATCGGGACCCATCCAGGAGAATCAAGTATTCCTTGGGTAGATGTAGTGCCGGATGTGAAGGAATCAGTGACATCGGCAAAGCCTGGGAAGTTTTTCATTTCTGATGAAAATGTAGTGTGGTCGGCAACTTCTAGCGAAGATGAACACACCCATGAATACGATGGATATTCTTTCCACAGTGACGATGAAGACCTTCTCATGGAAGTCATGAACAAGGCTTTGGGTTTGGAAATGGATAGGAAGGGAAAAATGAAGGTTGACGAGCCCATCACAGAATTCCACGTTGATGTGTAAGGCATGGAAGATGCAGGGCCTATGGAAGTGGAACATGTTGTTCTTGAGCAGAACCGCAGCGTTGATGGAAGCGATTCGGAAGACGACATAGAGTTGTTGAGTGTCAAGGCGGCAAGTGTAAGATCTGCTTTGCGTGAGAAGATGAACGAACTCCGTCAATTAAATGAGAATGAACTCTCAGTACAAGTGGGTCCCGTTGTCGTAGATGATTTGAAGAAGCAGTTGGAGGGAGTAACGAAAAGCATCCAAGAAAACGACAAGTACTTGAAGAATTTGAAAAAAAATCACGATTTTTATTTCAAGTAGTGTGAAAGTGGAAGGGTGCACTACATGGACGAGTATGTGGTATGGCAATCAAAGCGCGATCTCTTGGAACGTGAACGTTGGATTTACGAGAATGAAAGGCGAGACCTGGATGTAGCAATAAAGAAAAAAGAAAAAGAATATTGCATCGCCGCTGTTGAACATGAGCCAAGTACCAGTGCTGAAGAAGTGGCAAGGCTTCGTTCATTGGTGAAGCTACACTCCATGAATGCAATGGCGGTACAAGAATCGCTATGCCATTTGGAATCTGAATTTCGTTTTCATAAGGCACGGCGGAAGTTTCAGATGAGTACCATAGGAAAAACAGAGGCAGAGGTGGACGCAATGGGGCCGGGTCCCATTGAAAGCGACTTTTTTTTAGCACTTAGTGGTACTCATAGGAGCAGAGTGGAAATTTTACATTTTGCCCACCCTTGTTTGGGATGTTAGACTATCAATTACCTTGAGTAAATAAATAAATATAATATTTTCTCATTCAAAAGTGTTTATATTTCTTTTTTATGGCGTGTGCATGAAAACTTCTTAATTGGCATGTTGCCCCATATGGGGGTGAAGACATTTTATGAGAAGTGTAGAGCTCTAAATTTCAAAGGATCTATGAAACTTGAGTTGTAATGTTTGTGTTAAAAAAGAATTTTGATAACAAATGAAGATAACTTTTATAGATATGAATTGTAATCCTTGAAGGACTATGGAATTTAGTTTGGTATTTCTGATAATTCTTTCATGCTCCATTGATACAATAATTTGAAATTTTGGAATGAATATTATAGGAATGATGGCACCGCACCCCCCATAATGTAGTTGTGAAAGCTTGTTTCATGTCTCCAAAAATATTGTAGACGTTAGAGCAGATTTTCAAAGATTTGCTGTGAAATTGGAGAGCGAATAAAAAAATTACCAAAAAAAATTAATTATTTTTTTTAGATTGTTTACATTAATAGCTTGGTACGGATTATCGAAAATTTGAACTATGGAATTCTAAATGACACCGATGAAAGTTAAAATAAGGAGTTTTATTTTGCGGACCTTGAAGGAAGGAAAAGCTTATGAATTGGTCTAACTTGTCTTTTGCTCTTTTATTTGAAAATTTCCAAATTAAAAAATAAAGAATGATAACCCATAAAAGAACGTTTAGTCTCTTGATGGATAAAAAGGATTCTATGCAAAACTCCAAATACATGTGCCTTTAATTTTGTAAATATATCTTGGAACTTTCTTGAAGAATATCTGAACATATCATCTTTCTAGGAATATATTTTTTTAATTTGAATAAGTCCTAAAGAAGTAAGACTTATGCCAAAGAGTTTAAAAACCAATGAGACTAGACACTAATAGAGTAATAGATATAATTGACCTAAATTTTCTTTCTTGTTTCAAATAGATTTTCTCATACATTATATTCTTTGCTACATGAAAAGTTTTGATTAATTCTATTTTGATATTAAATGATGTGAAAGATATGGAGGATCTTGGTTTTTGGACAATCATTTTTTGGCTTGCTACCTTAGGAATTAGTGAGTTTTAATTCTATCTTGCTAATATAAGTATTAAAAAAAATTTCAAGCTCATATGGACTTCAACTTATAAATAATTTTGAGCATTAAAAAAAAATTGCACAAATTAATTTCATTTTCCTACACGTTGCTCTAAATTCAGTTCTTTATTATTTGGATTCAAACCTTATAACTTAGTATTGCTAGAAAACTTAAGTTAACTGCTGAAGTCCGAAGGCCTTATTTTCAAAAAGACCACTCAAAAGTACCACTTCTATTGCAAGGTGGCGAAGGTGTTGACAACTTTAATTTTTTGTTCCGGTATATCTAAGTAATCATACCGTAGGATCTTTTACTAGACTAGTATATAAATGTGTAGAAGAAATTGAAAAATGTTTTACCATGTTCATTGTAAGATATTTACATTTAAAGTGAAGTAAGCGATTTTTTTTATACCTTGCTTGAATATATTTTTTGGCTTTGAATCATCTTAATCCCTAAAGTCCTAAGGCCATTTTCTGGCCAGAAATCACTGAAAATTGTCATTTCTGCTGCGTTCATCCAAGAAAACAAAAAAAAATTTAAAAAAGAATTTAACCGTAGGATCTTGTACTTCATTTGTCTAAGATCATGTGATAAAAATTTCATCAAATTTGACCGTACGGATTGGAAGATATCAGCATTTTGTAGTTGGAAAGTAGTGTTTTTGAATGCTTTTTTTCCAATTTCAGCTGACTTTGGTCGCCATTTGGAACAAAATTTTACTCTATGGACTCCAAGTTTAAAATTTTTGTATTGAAGAATTGTGTTGAGAACTTATGAAAAAAATTTCAAAAAATAAACACTCGATTTTCATTCTTTAAAAAATTGTTAAGTAGATGTAGGTCCAAGATTGAATAAAAAACTAAATCATTAATAGCTCCAAGGTTGTATTGAAACACAATAATTCCAACGGTGAGATTGTTCTAGCAAGAAAGAACAACCTTATCTAATGTTTGTTTTTTCAAAATTCTAAAAATTGCATTCAATAATGAATCCTAAAAGTTATTTTTCCAAGAAAATGCTTAGATTGCCAAAAAAACAGGATTGTCCATAACTAATTCAATACTTGTCCAAATAGAATGAATCAAAGCTTCACACGTATATAGAAATTTAATATTTTAGGAAAAAAAAAAATTAAATTTGTTTTTGACTTCCTGTGATTTTTTTGGTGCTGCCCGACGAGTTTGGTTTGGGGCTTTTTGTGGTATAATTTTTGCTCCCGGGCACCAATTGAAATAAAAATTATATTCCCACGAAGATAATCAATTTTTCTTTCTTCAAAAAAAGTTTCAAAAAATCAAAACAAAAATTCAGCCTGTACGTTCCTGCCCGAAATCCCATTTGTCCCCCAAGGGGACAATGGGACTTTAGGGAGTAACTTAGAACTTGGGCAATACTGATTTTGAATCTACTATTTTTTTATGTTGAAGAATTGAATTCAGAGTTTAGTAAATTAAAAACAAAAACACACTTCATTTTCACTTGTTAAGAAGCTGTTAAGAAGAAGTAAGTTCAAGATTGAAGGAAGAACTAATGTGTTAAAAGCTCTAAGATGGAATTGAAATATAATAATTTCATTGGTGAGATTGTTCTAGCAAGAGATTTGTGGTTCAATTTTTTTATATGTATTGTGAACCCGTTTTCCTACTTATTCATCTCATTGCAGAAGTTACAAGACGTACGTTTTTTTTTCTAGAAATGTTGGACGACATTACTTCACCATCAATATAAGGTAGAGAAGTGTACAATTTCAATTTTAGGCACATTGAACTGGCAAAGTGGCAATTGGCCAGAATGATGAATCACAAATTTTTGAACAATGTACTTGAATAAGTGAAGCAGAAATAGTTTGGGTTGCATCGGTTTAGAATTAAATATTGATGAAGATTTCCAAATTTTGTATGGATGGCCTCATTTTTAAACAAAAAAGGCAAGGTAGTATATATTGAAAACCAAAGCAATATAAAATTGCAGTACATAAGTATAAATTATAAAACGAAGCCACAGAAGTGGAATCGAAGAAGAAAAACAAAACTACTAAACACTGCTCGCCATTGCTAGTGTAGATATAGTATGACCATATGCTAGGGGCCTTACAACACGTATACTATTACGCAAAAAGATGTTCACGTAAACAAAGAACAAAAATGTTTAGATGATAACATCTGTGTCGTTTTGAGAACCACTTCCTTCGCCACGTTCGTAGGTGGATGACTCCCCAACACCAAGCTTACGCTTGGCACGAGTTCGTGAAGCTGGTCCGTCCGCCTTCAAAATGGATTCCAGGACGTTGGAATTCTTTAGAGCTTCGAGGGTCTTTGTGGTCTTTGGAGAGTGTTCTTCCAACAGATAGTCGAGGGCTTGAGTTTGGTAATAAGGCCCGTATACAGAGTCTAAGTAAGACATGCTGTCGAATTCATCCATGGAGGCCGTTGCATCTTGATTGGCCACCCTCAGTCCTTGAAAATTCCAACGGTGTCGTTGTGGATGAGGACCCCAATTGAAGGTTCCGGAGGTCTTATTGAAATATCCACCAAGGCACTGGTAGAAGAATGCCCTCCTCCCTTTGCCTTGTGGCCCTTTTTCCATCAACTTGACTCCAACTCTGGCAATTTCTTCCAGATCTGTTTCCCAATTCAATTGGGAACTAGCAACTCCCTTTTCCAAATCATGGTTTCCTTGTCTTTAGCTCCAGAGCAAGTCTCGTCCCCACATTCTGGTGTCTTCTGTGGTATCACTGCTGTGTTCCCAAGAAGGAGGCATGTAAGTCGTCAAGTTGAACATGGTGTACAAACGATCATGGAATGGTGCTGAACACAAAACGCAACGACGTTTAATCAAACAGTGCGTGATGAGACACTGAGGATGGTACACATGTGTACATGATCCAAGTGCCCAGCCACCTTCGGGACCAAATTGCTCTAGACATATGGGACATTTGGTGTGGTCCAAAACAAAGGGTGCAGGATGTGGCCACAGTAGCTTTTTTTCCTGCACTTCGATATGGCTGGACATTTGTTTTTTGTGGTCCCAACCATTTTTTGTCCAATCAGTGTCGGTCCTTTCCGCCAAGTCCATGTTAGTGGGGAACATGTCCTCCATCAATGCCCATGACGTGAGACCGCACTCTCGTTTAGGCTCTTGTGCAACGAAGTTTCGTGAAATTTTCTCCAATTTCTTTGCAACTTATTGTGCTCTGTCCACTGAAAGGATGCACGCGACCTTCCAATGATAGTATGTGGCCCCCAACTGTGACAACCAATCTCGAAGCATTCTATTTTCTTTTTCGAGGTCCAATCTCGACTGCGACTGTACGGAATGAGGAATCACAGGAAACGAGAGTGAATCTTGGGTCTCCTGGAGATCATTTGTGGTAGTATCTTCCAGAATTGCCGTAAGAAGCGCATTTGGAGTCATTGAAGAATGCTTGGCACGCTTGGCAGCAGGAGAATGGTGAAGCAAATAATCGGTGAGGTCGCCTACAACCTTGTCCAAATGATGTGAATCCGGCTCAAGAAAGGCGTCATCCATGTCCGACAAAGTAAAAGTGTCTTGTACTTTGTCTTTGAGGCGTTGCAGTTCTATAGATTGTTGAAAGAGGAGACGATTTTTGTGTGCACACTGAGATTGCAACTTCCTGACGTTGCTTTGCAGCAAAGCAATGTTAATGTCCTTGGTCTTTAGGAGGTCGAGAGCCTTAGCTAGAGTCATAGCGTTGTCAATTCGAGTCACTCTAGATTGAGGGATGGAAGCACGGACAACTCCTCCCATGGACATGTCATCGCTTGGACCAAATTCGAAGACGTTGTTGGCATCTTGTGCTGGCAACGGTGGATGCGGACCTGCTGTTGAAGTTGATCCTGGCCCAATTCGCGTGGTTGAATGTCGCACCTTCGGGAGGTTTTTCACTCTTTGACCTTGTGACGCTGAACGGTCCTTGTCATTTTCAATCTGAACTTCGGCGGGGCCCACAGTGTCTTCTTTGTCTTGTCCTATCTTTGGCTTCCGCGTACCGTCAGAATCAGGATCTTCTTTGGAATCATCACTGTGAACTTCAGTAGCTATTCTGTTTCTAGGAGCACTTCGAATAGGCCCAAGTCCCTCGTCTGGAAAAGCCATAACACCTCTTGGTATTGATCCGCTTGTTGGACGTGCCACGTATGTAGTTTCCTTGACTGTGCTCCAATCGACCTCCTTTTGTAGGGCCACCTCAGCATATGCTCCTCTAGCGATGAAGAGAGGTACTTCATTCCTGTCTACGTTGGCGTTTTTATAAATAGCCTGCCACAATTCTATATACCTTTGAGTGAAGTCTGCATTTTCACAATGCTTTAGATTTGCCTTATTAGTGTGACGGTTGTGATAATGGCGCCACGCCGGAAACATCTTGCTGATGTGACACCATTCGATGTAGTCTTCGTAGGTCTGCATTGTCCATGGCTCTGGCTCCTTGTTCCATCCTTTAAAAGCAATGTGATTTTCACTATTCAATACATGTAACCGCTTCTTATGAATGGTGCCCTTGCGCTTCCGAGTCCTGTCTTTGGCAGCCTTGCTGAGGCAACCAGGAGTGCGCGTTGTCTGAGGGAGAGGAAGTGACCCCTCACTGTTGCCTCTGGTAGCCATGGAATCTCTGTATGTCGAGAACTTGCGATAACACAAGCTGGGATGAATGAAAAGTAAGAAGTAAACATTCAACACACGGATCACGCATGCAGCCAATAAAGGATACAAGACAGAGAGCCAAAGTGAAGAATGAAGGTGAAGAAGACCGTACGGGCGCATGGATATATAGGTGGGCGAGCACGGGTACGCTTCTTTGAGCATGTGTTCTGGGCGACTTCGGGTTCAGCTTAGGAGACCGCAGGTCCAGGAGGGGGCGACTTCGAGGACTTCCAGCATGGGCGACCGCGGGTCCAGGAGGGGCGACTTCAGGTCGAAGAGGGCGACTTCGGGTCCAAGAGGAGGCGACCGCGGGTCCGAGAAGTCGCCTCAGCCGCGGTCTCCCTTACCTGCATTCTCCCTCTCCTACCCGAGGTCGCCTCCATGCGTGTTCTCCTACCCGCGGTCGCCTACACCTGCGTTCTCCTATCCGCGCTCGCCCTTACACGAAGTCGCCCTACCTGAGGTCGCCCTAACACGAAGTCGCCCCTATCCGCGGTCGCTGTGTACCCGAAGTCGCCCCTACCCGCGGTCGCTGTGTACCCGAAGTCGCCCGTCCATGTCACACCCGCATGCGCCCCTAAAATGCGTCACGCGGACGCCACATGGCATCCATGTAGCTTAGGTAAAAGGGGGGTAATTTTTTGAAAAGTCAAAGGTAAATTTGACTTTATGTGACGTCGCGGAGGGTCTACTGGATGTCGCGTGACGTCTGTCTGTCGCGATGTCGCCAGGTCGCGCAGAACAACCCTGTTCTTCTGTCTTCTGGTTTTGTTCTTTGGAGCCTTTTAGGGTTCCCTTGGGTTTGTATTTAGGGGCTGACTTCATTTTGAAGCCTCGGACATTTTTTTCTTGAAATTTCAATGTTTGGCAAATATATTTCAGATTTCCACTTTCTAAGCATTGGTCTGCAAAGATTTGACTTTGGGGTTGTATGTCGGCAATGCTTGAACCATTGTCTAGTGCGGGTAGCTAGTTTGCTAGTGTTGGAATGCAGAAAGGGTCTCCCGGATTCTGTTCGGATCCAGTTCTATAAGTGTGAGAAGTTGGTTAGGAAACTGTGTATACTATGAGGAAGTTCTTGCTGTTGCTATTTTTTGTGTGTTTCTTCTGAGTGGGAAAGTTGTTCTTAGATTAGGTGTGATTTATAGAGTGGAAGGGCACATGCTAGTTGACGTTTCGATGAGATCCGACTGGATCTAGGAGAGAGGAATGGGAAAGTAGTTAGGATCTTCTAGTTATCCGGTTGCCAGTTTCGACTTGTAGGATTGATCTGGAGTAGATCCATCGTTGTAGTAACTGAGTGGATTAAGGGATTTTCTGAGTGACCTGAGGATACGGATTAGATTTTGGATCCGATGTGAAGAATAAACTGAGTCCAAGTCATTTCTTTTAGTTGTTGTTTTGTTAGTGAAATCTTCAATCACTTTAATCTTCTGAAGGGTAGGGTATACTTTCCCTTCTTGAAATCCAAGAGTAGATCCCTCTGATATAGAGGTTAAACTATTGAATGGGTAACTTGGTTACTAAATAGTGACACTCCTCCATGTCTTGATCTAATATGTGGATTGGTACAATTTAAGAGAGATAAGAGGTATTTGTTTGGGAACATAAAAAAGGAAGTACAGTTTCCAGTTTCCAGTTTTCAGTTCCAGATTTTGTTGTCTTGGGTTGTTTTCCGAATTGTGTTTCCGGTACTTTTGAGGAAACTATGAGTGAAATCCTTTAGAAATAATACACGAGTCATCTAGGATGTTTTGCATTACTTAAAAATCTAATAGGGGGATTTGTGCTTCCTTGTGCTACGACACAAATACCCAATGTTCTATTAATCTATAACTGTAGTATTTTATCCCTTTCTATCTCATAGAAACGAAAAAAATATGCTAAAGGTAAGTCCCTTACTTCTAAATCTACATGAACAAACTTAAATTATTTTTTCTAGGTTGCCACAGTTGACAAAACATGCGCTGATCAATGTATGTACTCTACGGGGTTGATGCGATTTTGGGGTATACTGCATCTACACTCCGGTGGTTGGTACATTGATTGTGGTGGTGGATTTTGCCCGGCTGAAGAAGAAACAATGAAGAAAGCCATTGACCAAGCAGAAAAAAGATTGGGTGGCTCTGATCCACTAGCTCTAACCATTGGTCAGAGTACTGCCGAGCATGATGTTGCTATTGATCTGGTCCATATAAACGACAAGGACAAAGCAAAGGTTGTGAACCAAATGAAGTGAGTTGCTGTGAAGGCTAAGGTTCGAAAGATAATAGAAGAACAAAAAAAGACAGACAAGGCTTCCAAAGCAGGCTTATTGGCAAATGTGAAGGCTATGGCTGCAGAGGCTGTTGCAACTATTAAGGCTACTGGTAAAGTGCCAAAAAACTTGCATGGTATTGGTTCTTCCGGTGTTGGATGTACCCAAACCTCTTTTACTTCACCATCACAACTTCTTCAAAAACGGGACTCTTCTTACATTGACATTACTATTTCTCAACTTTTTCTAGGCAATGTGCCTGTCCCATTAGCAGATGACTTTGAGACTCATGGAATGGATGCATTTATTTTCAATGTCTCCCTCCATTGTCTTCTTAGCCACTGTGTTCAATATGGGTCTTTTCCTTTAGGATGGACTGAGTTTCAAGATTTCCTTGAGAAGGTAATCTTGAATTTTCTTCTTATAATTTTTATCATAAAGTTCAATGTCACCAATCATTTTCTAGAATTTTATTTCTTTGTTTTTTCTATTTTTCTAATGATCTTATTCTTGCAGCACAAGGGTGACAAAGAAAGATCATTCAAAAGTGTTATTTCCCAGTTTCAAACTATTGATCTTATGATCTTGGACATTCCCGAGGGTCTGCCTGTTCCAAGAGTGTCTTCTCTACCTTCAGCTATTCCGCCTTGGAACACAATTCCTACGGACTTTCTAAAATTGGCCTTTGATTTTGCTAGTAGCCACTTGACTCATGATGGAAGTCTACTCATATTCCATTGTGATGCAGCCCTAGTGAAATTGCAAATGAAGAGGTTTTTTTTAGCGTTTCACTTCAAAGTATATCAAAAATGGATCAGGATCAATGGTCTTCATTTAACCAACACCCAAGACTCATCACACATGGTAATCTAAGAGTCCAAGGTCTTTTTTGATAGTATTTTTATTTTGGATTATTATGTTGTTTTGATTCAAATTTATTTAGATAGATTACTAATTTTTTTAGATTGGTGGATTCATCTTATGCAGACATTGTGTTTTGGAAATCAACTACTTGTAAGGAACCTTCCAAATGTTCCACCTTCCCGTTTTAAAGTGCAGCTCGTCTTTGGTTTAGACATTGTTGAAATTCCTGTCGACTTGGATGATGTGCTTCACAAGGGTGTAACTATAGGTTCCCAACTTCTGAATGGCAACATTCCTTGGCGTGGTCCGCAGAAAAAAGACCCAAGGTTTATGCAAATTCTTATAGAATCTTTTTCACTACTTAGGGATATGGTGTTTGACTGTTCAACTGCTACAAGTTTGTAAATTTGTTACTTTATTTCTCGAATTTCATTCATATATGTAGAGGTTTGTATGTAATGGTTTACTTTATTTTTTAATCTCTTTTGTTGCAGGTTCTAGCATCCTTGCCTATTGGAGGTCCAACCGTCACATAGTGGCATTCAAAGAAGATATAGTGATTTTCAATGCTCTCTTGCAACCACTTGTAATTGAGAAACCAAGCCCGATTTCTAAGAAGCAACGAGTGGACAAAGAAGGCAATAGTTCAGATGAAGCTGATGAATCAGATTCCGAAGTACTGAAAATTGAAGCTACTAGTTTATTTTGTACGTAAGTCCTTGAATTATTTTAATATGTAGATCTTCTAATTGATTTGATCACAAATACTTGTTAATTTCTTAGTACCTTTAAATCATTAATACTCTTCATATTGATACTATGTAGTTCAAGGCTGACTCCATCTCCTATGAGGACCTCTATTCAGGGTTGTCATAACGGGCGAGTTAGGGTCATCGGACGTCCCGGACGGACGGGCAAACCGGACCGGACGGACGGACGGTCCGGACCAACTGGACGGCCTCAATTTGTCAAAGTTGTGGAATTTTTTTCAATGACACGTCAGCTTGGACAGCTGGATCCAGGGGCGGGGACTTCTTCAGTCAGGGCGCGGACTTCGGCGCGTGACGGCGCGGACTCCTTCAAGCAAGGCGGGGGCATCAGTGTGAGCGTCAAGGCGCAGACTCCTTCATTCAGGGCGCGGACTTCAGCGCTTCAGGGCGCGGACTCATCGAATTAGGGCGGGGACTTCAGTGTGAGCGTCAGGGCGCGAACTCCTTCAAGCAGGGCGCAGACTTCGGCTAGCAGGGCGCGGACTCCTCGAAGCAGGGCGGGGACTTCTGTGTGACAGTCAGGGCGCAGACTCCTTCAGTCAAGGCGCGGACTTCAGCGCGACAGGGCGCGGACTCCTTCAAGAAGGGCGGGGACTTCACTGTGACAGTCAGGGCGCGGACTCCTTCAGTCAGGGCGCGGACTCCTTCAGTCAGGGCGCGAACTTCAGCGCGTCAGGGCACGGACTCCTTCAAGAAGGGCGGAGACTTCAGTGTGACAGTAAGGGCGCGGACTCCTTCAGTCAGGGCGCGGACTTCAGCGCGTCAGGGCGCGGACTCCTTCAAGCAGGGCGGGGACTTCACTGTGACAGGCAGGGCACGGACTCCTTCAGGCAGGGCGCGGACTTCAGCGCGTTAGGGCGCGGACTCCTTCAGGTACGGCGCGGACCTGAACGTGAGTGGGAGGGCGCGGACGGGCAATGGTGGATTAAATTTATGTGTTCTACAATATATATATATATATAAAAAAAATTCGGAACAAATAGGAGACCCCACTGCATTAAAAAGAACCAGTAACTGGAATGTATTTTACATGATTTCCCCACCAAGGTTTCCAGGAGGCCCATCAAATACAAAATACACAAAAAAAATACAGGTAGGCTGCAATGTTTGTGATAACCAAAATAGTTTATAAAATTCATGCATTGCAAAGTACAATATCAATACAATGAATCTATACTTCCAAAATACGCTCACTTTCTCTGTTTCTCATAGGTTATCCAAAACATTTTTTTGGCTTCTCGTCTATATTTCTTCCAATTGCTACAATTGTCTTCAACTCTTAAAGATCCGAGATCTACCATCGATGCAACTCAATAACCTCAATTATTCAAACGACTCGACCTATGAACTTCTTGGGCACTTGGATTCGCTGCATTAGCATCTCGAACAACAACATCATCATCCTCTGGTGCCTCGTCATTGGCATCTTCATTGCTGTCATATTCATCTTCTGCTTCACCACTGTCAGTGGTCCAATGTTCCTCAACTTCCGAGTTTTCATTTCGAAGCTCTATAGTTGTTTGGCCATGAGTACGTTTGCGCTTCAACCTCTTGTGCTGTTGTGCGTTGGGGTCTTCTGCATCAGAATTTATAGTAGGCCCACCTGGAATTGTTCGAACAACAAATGCCGGAGTTGACCGGCTAGGTCCTGGTACGTATGTACTTAGGAACGGTTCTATCACCCTATTTGGATTTCTTGCTCCAATTCCGAGGGGTGAACGATTAGCATGCCTTGGCGATGATGCTTCTCCAATATGCAGATCTTTTGTTTGTCCTCGGCCTGTACTCCCTCCACGGCCTGCAGCTCTACCATGGCCTCTCGTCCGTCCACGGGCTTGTTGATATTAACCTACTTCATGATGAACGGAGGGCCGAGGGGCCACAGGTGGTCTACCACGTGAAACTCTTTGCAGAGTCAAATCAACATTTTCCACTGAGCCTAATCCTTCTTGAGAAGGTCTTTGGATG
Source organism: Antitrichia curtipendula (assembly GCA_951230915.1). Classification (NCBI taxonomy): domain Eukaryota; kingdom Viridiplantae; phylum Streptophyta; class Bryopsida; order Hypnales; family Leucodontaceae; genus Antitrichia; species Antitrichia curtipendula. Next base: position 27,972,382 of record OX579635.1, read on the forward strand.
ACATTGGAAATTGTTTCTGAAGATGGATCTAGGGAATGTGGCACTTGTGTACCATGTTCAGAAATAGCAGGATGGCCCGCAACTGGAGCCGGTACAGGGGCAATGTCTTCGGGTGGTTCTACAAAAGCAAAAACATCATCATGGTCCACATGCTCTGGATCAAAAGGCCTTCTCATGTTACCAGCCGGTTGATTTCTTGCAAAAGGGCGTGGCACTCTTGCATTTCTAACGTTTCTATCATGCTGTCTTTCTAGAGCTCTAATGTTACGAGTTGCTGGTTCCACTCCCGTAGGGCGTGTATTGCCATCTCGATTGTGAGAAGATCCTCCATGATTTGGATTCGCATTCCTCCCCCTGTTTCTCTCGCCATTTTCATGTCCACCACCATTTCCATTTCCACCACCATTTCCATTTCCACCGCCATTTCTGCCGCCATTTCCTGGAGGGAGGTTGTCATCATCGTCGTTGTTGTTGTGGGAAATACCATCATCAACGTTATCGTCATTTGGATTGTCGGTCTCCAAAGAAGACGACAAAGCTGGGACTTCTACAACCCCTTCATTTTGAGGAAGTGGAGGTGAAAGACTACGACGAGGATTTGGTGGTGGTAGTCCCCTACGACCACGAAGGAGTTCCTCCTCTCCATCATCAGCATCTCCATAGTAGTTCCGCGCTTCTTCGAGGTGATCGGCTCCTTGCCTCCAAAGATCTGGGTTTGCCGGATACTCTTGAGCTCCTCGGTTGGCTTCCCCATCAACCTCTTCTTCTTCCTCTGATTGCAGTGCGTCAAATTCCCGATTGCGTTCATTCACCGGGATCGGTCCAAGGGCATCTGGATCAAAATCCTCTGAGTACATATTCGCATCATACCAACGAACTGGATCGGCTCCTGGTCGTTGGCGAAGTACACGGCTATTGGTATAAATATATACCAGGGACTCTGCCTTTTCAGGGGCCAATCGATTTCGGATCTTATTGTGAACAAAGGAATACATACTCCAATTCCTTTCACAGGAGCTGGCGGAACACGTGAGGGATAAAACACGCACGGCAATTTTTGAAAGAGCCCGATCTCCAACCCTGTGCCACCATTGGTGGGGAAGCATTTGTGTCGCACGGATGTTGGGTGTCTCAGCTGGACTGTAGGGTCCAATACCCTCCTCGAATTCTGTTAATTCCGCCATCACATCATCAAAATTGACACCCAGGTTCCCCATCATGTTGCGGATGACTCTGTACAATGCACGTAGGGCAGTTCGATCTTCCCTGAGCGCCACGTTATCCAAGAGGTATGGATTCAAAAGGGCCGCTGCGTAGTGTGTATCTTCAAAAACCATGTGCCATCTTGCACTGAAAGATTCTTCCAAAATGACTGCTATGTCATCACGTAAGTTGAAAGGTGGTTCTCTTAAAGAAAACACATGCCCTCGCAAATTGTACATTACGAGCCACGCCCGACCCATGGCTGGTTCTCGTCCATCAAACACACGCAAAGCCTTCAGTACGTCTTCAGTCATGTACACGTAATTCACACACCGTTGCCAGAAAGCCACATCTTCAATGGTTCTTTTGACATTACGTGAAGCGGTAGCTGCTTGCGGTCCATTTTGTTCATTCCTTAGGTATCAAAGAAATTTAGAACACGTGGGTGGTTATTCAACCGTTCCAAGACTCCTCTGAGTTTCACCAATCGCTGCAACATGAGAAAATTACAAGCGAAGCGGGTTTCGCTAGGCACTACGAGTTGCAGATTCGAACTCAACTCGCGGAAAACCGACATGGTCGCATGATGGTTTCGAATGTATTGGCACAATCTTTTTGCCCTGGCAATTAAATCGGAAAATTCTTGGACTTTGGCCCAGTCTTCCAACATGAGATCTAGTGCATGTGCCATGCAGCCTTGCGCAAAAATATGCGGGTATGTATTAGTGATGTCCTTCAATGCGCCAAGCATGTTTGCTGCATTATCTGTGCACACTTGTGTTACATATTTGGGACCCACCTTCTCAATGTACACGTTCATTTGGTCCGATATGTAGCGCATGGTTTTCTTTTGCGAGGTAGTATCAATTGACCCCAAAAACACATCACCTATGGGGCATGACATCATCACATTCATGAGGGGTCTCCGATTGACATCATCCCAACCATCGGTGCATATCAACACCCCATAGTGCTTGACAGCAAATCCAACCTTCTCTTGAATCTGCTTCTCAATTTGCAACCTCCTCGGTTCAATCAAATTAGTCCTAAATTGATGGTAAGAAGGTGGACTGTATTCAAACTTCGCCACTGAGGTTGCCCTCACCGCTTCAATGAAGGCTGGATGCCTTGCCACATTAAATGGCACATTCGCTTCATAGAAAAAACTTGTCCACTTCTCATCCAACTCCTTCCTCTTTGCAATGTTGAATGCGTCCGCCATGCGTTGTTGACGTAATGATCCAGATCTCGTAGAATTGGATCCAGCAAGACTATTTGACGTTTGTAGAATATCAATTCCTTCTGAAACGTTTGCCCCTTCTTCCGCTCTTCCACCATTGATCCCACCCGTCACCTCATTTTCAGTGGCTTCACTTGAACTTGCAAGAGGAGTTGCTCTAGATGGCGCACTTTGAACTGGTTCTCCTTCATACATGTCCCCGACATCGATTCGTAGCGGGACAAATCCTGCACAATTGGCAAATCTATGTCGCACTGGACGAGGCATACTTCGACAAATTGACCTCTCCGATTTGGAGCCATATCCAAAGTGTGCAAAAGCACGCTCACGTTTGTAACTGAAGGTCCCAGCACAGAAAACACAAGTCACTTTAACCCCATTCTCCGTAAACTGAAGCCACGGCTCCCATTCCTTGGTCTGCTTCCTTTGACTTGCCATTGCGTTCAACGATCCAAGGATATTTTCTTCTGTCTTCCTCCTCCTTTATATTGAAGTTAAAAGGATCCAAGATATACCAAACACAGTATCAGTGACAGTAGTTAGCGCTACTCCACTGCTTGAACTGATTTTGACATCACCTCAGCAGCAAACTAGGGCCATCTGTCACCCAAGTAGACTCACAAGGAGCTCAAAATGAATTGAAGTCCAAGAAATAGAGGCCAGGTGACAAATGTGGGGAATGCTGGGTCTTCCTTTCCTTTATATACTTAGCGGTTTAGGGGGCGCGGACGTCTTCGTCACCAAAGTATAGGGCGCGGACTTGAAGTCAGGGCGGGGACTCTAAGTCAGGGCGGGGACTCTAGGGCGGGGACTCGAAGGCAGGGCGGGGACTTGAAGGCAGGGCGCGGACTCCAGGGCGGGGACTCGAAGGCAGGGCGGGGACTCCAGGGCGGGGACTCGAAGACAGGGCGGGGACTCCAGGGTGGGGACTCGAAGACAAGGCGGGGACTCCAGGGCGGGGACTCGAACGCGCGGACTCCAGGGCGCGACTCCAGTACAGAAATGCAGGTGTGCTCATGGGGATGCATCGAAAAGTACGTTGACCTTCGCCATCCTTAATGGTCTGGGAAGATTGTGTCCCTCCTTTTCATGGAAAAAGGGGAACATTAAATGTCGTCACGCCCCCAAATTCGTGGGCAAAGAAAATGGCTTTCACTCCCCAATGTTTTCGCTGAATGGATTGTGCTAGGGCGCGGACGCAGGGCACGGACTTCGGGGCGGACAATTCACACAAATGGAGGAACTTGAGAGAGCACAGCTCAATCTCAGACTCCATGGAATGGACTCAAAGTCAGGGCGCGAACTCGAAGTCAGGGCGCGGACTTGAAGGCAGGGCGGGGACTCTAGGGCGGGGACTCGAAGGCAGGGCGCGGACTCCAGGGCGGGGACTCGAAGGCAGGGCGGGGACTCCAGGGCGGGGACGTACTCGTCCAGCCTAGGAAGCATGACTTTGAAATGCGCTTGTGCTTGACATCCTTCAACCGCCTTTTCCTTAGAGCGGGGGAAGCATTAATTTTAGCCTCAACAAATTCTGACAAGACAATGAAAGCAAGATGCCGAATAAAGAGCTCCACGGCCTAAGATTTGGAAGAAACTCCATGGAAGAGCATGTCCCCTTCGTTGTGATGAAAGGTATTAGGAAAACTCTCCTATCCCAAGTTTGTGCCATTCATTCGAGGTCGGATCTTTCTCTCTCCTTTTTTTTGGGCTTCATTCCTAGAACTCTCCCATTCCAACTTATTCTAATTTTTTTTCTTTTGGTTGAATCATTCTTTTTTCTATTTTGTTCCTAAAACTCTTCCATCTCAAATCAAAGCCAAATGTTCATTTTTGGTTCCATCATTCCTTTCCCTATTTATTTGGATCATTCCTAAAACTCTCCCATCCCAATTCATATTTTTTGGGTTGTTTTGTTGAATGATCTCCTTTTCTAATTTGTTTTGCTTCAAAACTTAGCAAGTCTCTTTTGTAGTATTCTTCCAACACCATGCCGATCTTTGTTTGTTGAATCATGCCCTTTCCTACTTCATTTTTGCTTATTTCTTGAAGTTCTACCACCTCAATTCAAAGCCATAATTTATTTGTTCCATCATTCTCTTTTTTTTCGTTTTTGTTTCTGCTTCATTTCTAAAATTCTTCCATTCCACCTCAATGCCCCTTAGTTTTTTTGGCTACATGAACTCCTTAAGCACTTTGTTTTCAACTCAATGCCATTTTATTTTTGTTCCACCATTCCCTTTCCTATTTTGTTTGGCTTCATTAATTCCTAAAACTCTTTAATTCCAATTGCATGCCAATAGTTATATGTAGAATCATTCGATTCTCTATTTTTATATACGTTCCTATTTTTTTCCTTCTTTAATTCCTAAACTCTTTTATTCCAAGTCTATGCCAATCTTTTTTTATTTAGTCATTCCCTTTCCTATATTTGTTCTTTGCTTCGTTCCAAAAACTCTTCCATCCTAAATCATTGCCATTCTTGATTTGTTGAATCATTCCCTTTCTTATCACTTTTGCTTCATCCATAAACAAATTCTTCCATCCGAAGTTCCGAACTCAATGCCATTTGTTTTTTAATCCATTATTCATATTCCTATTGATTTTTTATTTCATTCTTGTCTTAGAACAATGAGAAGTTACAAGTTATAGTTTGTTCTTCATGTAAAGGGATTCATTTTTTGGAATACTTGGCACAAGGGACTCTTTTTTAATTGAATGTACAGTACCCTCCAAGAACTCTTGCAACCCCATGTCTAGTTCTCATCCGAGTAGTTTGATTACAAATCAAACTCATGGTAGGTAAATTTAGATATTTGATTGAGATTTTTTGCCCCATACTAGGTGAGTCATGCACCTTGTTGTAACTCATTCCACTTCTTAGAAAAATCTTTCTTTGTGAAAGGTGGTTGATTTTGAAAACACTAAGCTAAATTTAAAGGGACAATGCTAATTTGAAAATTTCATTGTAGAAGATCATAGGTAGTGGATTTCAACCGGTTTTGCGGTTGAGAGGATCAACATTAGTGCATGCATGCTTCTAGTGATTGTTGCTTGTAGACATAGCCTAGAAGTTTTGTGAGAAAAAATTAATGTTTGTCTAAAATATTGTATATATGATGTTGCTAGAAGTTCTATAAGCAAACTTGTGAAGTTCTAAGCAATGTTGGTCAACTTTGCACTATGACATAATGTAAAATTCATTGAGTGGCCACCAAATTCTTTTGACCTTAATCCTATAGAGAATTTATAGAAGCAAGTCAAAGATCGAGTACAAAAAAGATGTAGATCCTACAACAATGACTAAATGTGGACATTAGTGAATATGGCATGCAAGGATATACCTCAAGAAAGTATTCAAAAGTCAATTTCTACGATGCCAAACCAAATCAAAGCTAAGATAGCAGCTCAAGGTGGTAGTACTTGATGGTAGTAGGTGTAACACTTTGTTGCAAAGTCGTTGCTAGTCAGCGAGACATACTGTAAAATTCATGATATAGTAGGCTTCTACAATACCATAGCTTTCTAATGATATCCTATTTGACAATATTTATTCAAATGTTTTTGAATACATGACCTTTGCCTTGAACATGTATGAAAGGAAATTGCAAAATACATTAAAGCCAAATAGACAAAAAATTTACCTACATAGTGTGCATCTTTGTAATATGAAAGATGTGAACAATGATGTTTCCTAAATATATACGCAATCAGATCTTAAAAAATCATCATACACATTTTCTAATTAATTATTATGTAATATCGTGAAAAATAAATAAAATAATTCACCAAAAATGGAGTTTCTATTTTTAGACATTGAAATTTCATATGTTGGTGAAGGTTCCATAAAGCAATAGATTTAATAGGATACTTTTCATAGTATGTTCTTAAAATGGAGTTAAAAAGGAAAATTTGAAGGACTTCATAATGGGGTTGCAAGACTTTTTGGAGGGTACTGTACAATAGGGCGGGGACTCCATGGTGGGGACTTCAAATAAGGATGGGAACTCGAAGTCAGGGCGGGGACTCTAGGGCGGGGACTCGAAGGCAGGGCGGGGACTCGAAGGCAGGGCGGGGACTCCAGGGCGGGGACTAACTCATCCAGCACAGGAAGCAAGACTTTGAAATGCGACATCCTTGAACCGCCCTTTTCCTTGGAGAGTGGGAAGCATTAATTTAGCCTCAACAACTTATTTTGGATTCTGACAAGACAATGAAAGCAAGATGCCGAATAAAGAGGTCCATGGCCTAAGATTTGGAAGAAAATCCATGGAAGAGGATGTCTCCTTTGTTGTGGTGAGAAATGTTTTTCCTTACTTCTTCTAACACTTCAAACTACTTTGAACAAACATATCATTTAGGTTGTAAAAAACAATGTAAATTCTTTGATTTAGGAAATGTTTAGGACACTTTGAGGAAATATTTAGTAAATGTTTAATCAATATTTTTGAAATGTAGTGTACTAGATAAAAGGATAAAACTGCATTGTATTTGAAATGAAAGAAATAGTAGGGGAGTTATTTAAAATTCTAGGCCTTCAATATGCAACTGCAATTTTTAATTCCATCATTTCCTTTCCTAATTTTTCGGGCTTCATTCCTAAAAGTCTTCCATTCTAAGTCACTGTCCTTTTTTGGGGGGCATCATTCCCTTTCCTATTTTTTTCCAGGAATTAGCACAGGTCTCCCATCCCAACTTGTCAATTGTATGGCATTCTTTTTGGGTTGGATCATTTTGTCTTCTTTTTCTGTAGATGCTTCATTCGTAAGACTCTCCCATCCCAAATTATATTTAATTTTTTTGGTTTAGTTGAATCATTCCTTTTTCTATTTTGTTCCTAACAATCTTCCATCCCAATTTTCAATTCATCTTTTTTTGTTGAATCATTTCCATCTCTATTTTGTTTTCGCTTATTTCCTGAAGTTCTCCCACCCCAAGTCCCCAACTCAAAGACACCATTTTTTTCTTCATTAATTCATAGAACTCTTTTATGTGAACTCCATGCCAATATTTATTCATCCAACTCACTTCCTTTCCTATTTTTTTTCTTCATTAATTCCTAAAATTGTTTAATCCAACGGTAAGCATTTTTTTTTTGCTTATTTCCTTTCCTATTTGTTTTATTTATTAGCACAATTATTCCATCCTAAGGGATTCCCTAAATTTTTTTCTTTATGGTACGAAATTGAAGTCTATCCATTCACTTCCCATTTTTCATATGACATAAGAGGTAATGTGAAACAATATTTGTTTCATATTTCTTTCACATTTGTTTGTTTTTATTAGCAACATTTAAAATGCACTTACATTTCTTTCCTTTCCTAATCTTTGTAAAATTCATTAGCAAAATGCCAAAATGGCTCCATTCCATCATGAGCCCGAAGGCCATTTAAATAATTTAATTTTTGTATTACCTAAGCCCTTCTTATTTTTTGTTAGTGATTTGCAAGATTATTGTATCCCAAATAGATGCCTTTTTTTTGGGTATATCATTTACTTCCTAATTTTATTTGAACTTCATTTGCAACATTATCCCATGCCATCCCAATGGCCAATGCCCTTTATTTTTTGTATATCATTCCCTTTCCTATTTCTTTGGGATTCATTCCCTTATCAAATGTTTCTTGGGATTCATTCCCTTTCCTTTTTGGGGGGGGATTCTTTCCCTTTCCTAATTTTTTGGATTCATTTCTTTTCCAATTTTTTTTAGATTGATTAGCAAAATTGTTACATCCCAAGTTATATAAAAACTAAATGGCATTATTATTCTCTTCCTAATTTTTCTCCAACTCAATGCCAATTTTTGGCATTCAGTTTATCTTCCTACTTTTTTTGTGCTTCATTAGCAAAATTGCTCCATCTAAAATTCTCAATCAAAGGCCATTTAAATTTTGTATTCTCTAAACCCATTCTAATTTTTTTGGGCTTCATTTGTCACGTTATTCTATCCCAACTAAATGCCATTCATTTTTAAGTAGGTAATTACTTCCCTATTTTTTGCTTTTCTCTATCATTCCTTTGCCTATTTTGCAAGTGAATTTTTATCTATTTCAATCCCTTTGGGGGGGGAGTTCCATCATTCCTTTGCATATATATATTTCCATCAAGGCATTAATGACAATTGAAAAGCGTTTTTTCCCCTAATTTCAAGTTTGGGCCACTTCGTGCCTTCGTGGTCTGTCCAACCTTCCCTACTTCTATTCATTGAGTGGAAATTGGGAATGAATTGTACTCCAATTCAATGACATGACATTTCATGGTATAAATAATTTAATATGTATGAAGTCCACAAGTCCATTCAAATTTCAAATGAGTACGTGCAAAAAATAAATGAAGTCACTTTGGACAAAATCATTCAAAACAAAATCAAATATATTTCATATGCATAGTGTAATACAAAGTAGGAAAGTATATAAGCCTATATAATATTATAGTGCTAGGAAAATAAGTCTTCTAAGAAAACCTAAGCTCACTAGCTAAAACATTCAAAACTATACTCAAAACTATACTTAGTCCATGTTCATTGGACTACTTGCACTGCCACTTGGTCCAGCCTCATTGTCATGTGTCTCGGCGCGAATTGGAAGGTCTTCATCTGTTCCCGAACGAAGTCTACGAACTGCGGATCGAGTTCTCCTCGCTGGTCCGTCTTCCTCTAAAAGAGCCTTCAATATTTGTGATTGCTTGAGGCTTTGAAGACATTGGAGAGTTCCCGGGCTATGTTGTTCCAACAAGAAGTCCATCCCATCATTTCAAAAGGTTTTTTGCCACTCTGACTCCGATAGTTGTGCAAGTTCAACAGGGTCTGGCATGTCAATGTCTTCCCCCCTCCGCATCCCCTGGTCGTCAGTAATGCGAACTCCATCAACGCCCCACAACCATCCAAGAGGATGAGGTCCAAATTGGAAGTATTCTTGTGCCTCATTCCAATGCCCATTGAAGCATTGGAAGAAGAAATTCCGTCGTCCTTGGCTAAAGTTGTCCTTCAATGGAACCAAGTGGTGGCACACCTCCACAATTTGAGCCGGATCTTTTTCCCAACCCCATTCGGTACAAAGTTGTTGTTTGCCCAACGAATGGATGTTCAATTTCCAACTCCACACCAAGTCTGTTCCCCACTTCTGAGAATGATCAGGGGCATTTTCAGCATTGAATTCCCAATGCGGTGGCATGTAGGGAACTAATCCAAACAACTCATACAAGCGCTTATGGAAAGGAGCCTTGCATAGTGAACAACGTCGGCGGACAATCATCAAGCTAATTAGGCAGAATGGGTGGTACAAATGTTCACATGTGCCTAAGTGCATTCCACCTTCCGGGCCAAATGGATTAAGGCAAATGGGACATGTAGTTCCATCGTGTACGAAGGTTGAAGGGTTTGGCCACAGTAGTAATGGATTGCCTTCATGGTCCACGGCAGAGCCAACTTCATTCTTGAAATCCCAATCATGTTTGGACCAGTCGATGGTTGTTTGTCCACCAGCAATGTCAATGGTTGCCATTTCATCCATGTTGAAATGATCATCCACCAGGGCCCACGATGTCAAACCAAAAACCCTCTCTATATTGTGTGCGCCGTAATTGTGGTCAATTTTTTTGAATTCCTCCACCATTTGCCTAGTCCTGTCAACACTGAAGACACATGCCAGCTTCCATTGGTAATACTGCTCCATCAATGCATGCAATTGATTTTTCAATGTCAAATTCATTGCAAGCGCGTCCGTCAGTTGGATGCTTTGGTCCACTGGCCCTGCTGCACCTACATTTGCGGGTAATTCTCCAAAGGACAAAGAATCATCCTGAGTATCCATTGTTGCACCAACTTCTGTAGGTTCCAATGAAATTTGAGAATTATTTGAAGGCCCTTGCGCTTCCCCTCGTGGATCTTGACCACGATTGGCCAATGTTGCTGCCTCAAGAGCGTGCCGAAGTACCTCCAACTCACGTTGTTGTTGATTGATAATGTTGTCCTTCTCTTGCATGTCTTCTCTCATTTTGTTAACATCATTATACAAAGAATGCAATTCCTCATTCTTCTCATTCACTTCAATCAACAAATCCTGGATTCGGTTTGTAGCAGCTGTAACATCCACAATTCCTACCACTGGTTCGTCAATAGATGGCACCTGTTCCTCCACAACATTTTCGTATAAAACCTCAGCAGTTTGACGCGAAGCCCTCCTCTTTTTAGCTCGTAGTAGTTGAGTTCTATGGCTGACTACAACTGGTACACGAGATCCATCTGAGTCGTTGTCCGTAGATGAGTCTTCAATGTCATATCTTCGTGGTGCTTGAACCTGCGTATTTGTTTTCCCTAGACCACCTTCCGGGTATCTTTTTACCCCCCTTGGAATGAATCCATTTGCTGGAGTAGGAATATTGACATTTTCTCCCATTTGCTTCAAAGTTGACCAATCCACTCTCTTGTTCAACTTTAGCTCCGCATAGACCCCTCGTGCAAGGAAAAATTGCACTTCATTGCGTATGACGTTTGAGAGAGCATACAACACTTGGTACACCTCAATGCATCGGTTTGTAAACTCTTCGTCCAGGCAGTATTTTAAATTTGCCTTGTGGAAGCGTTTGTGACAGTTGTGTCGCTCTTCCGGGAACAACTTGTCTATGTGGCACCACTCAATGTAATTGGCGCAGTCATCATATGTCCATGGTTCAAGCACGCCCTCCCACCCCCTGAATGCAAGCTTGTCAGGGTTTTGTAGAACATGTAGTCGCTTACGATGTTTGTTTCCGGCTCGTGGTCGGGTCCTATCTCGTTCTTCCTTGGTCATTCTTGGTGGTGTATCCATTTTTGTAGAAAAAAGCAAAATCCTCCACGTGGCAATCAAGTAGACCCCGCACAATGCTCACAACCAGCTCAATGAAGAGATGGAAGGCTGAGAATATGCAGGGCGGGGACAAATGAGGTGGGGACGGCCTTATATAGTTGCAGCTGGGGGACGCCAGGGCGGGGACTCCATCGAGTTGGGGCGGGGACTCCTCCGAGTGGAGGCGGGGACTCCACCGAGAGGGGGCGGGGACTCCAGACAGTGGGGCGGGGACTCCAGACAGTGGGACTGGGACTCCAGAGAGTGGGGCGGGGACTCCAGAGAGTGGGCGCGGACATGATTTAAATATACGAAGTTAATGTGCTTAGACATATTTCCATTTCCTAAGGTAGAAGGCTCGAAAAGAGTTTTGGCATTAAGAACTGCCCCTATAAGTGGTTGTAGAATGGACATGATGCAGTTTTCAAATTGACCTCAAAAGACAAAAAAGAAGGAAGGAAAAAAACATTCTTTATCACAAGAGCCAATCATTGTCTTTGCTATCCCCATTTTTCTTTAGAATTGCAATATGAAGGACGTAAGAATATAAATAGGGACCTAGGACACATCTCCTTTGAAAATTTATAATTAATTCAATAATGTTTAAAAAAATATGAAACCGATTGGGCTACATTCCTCATCAATTTTTCTTGGTTTCAAGGATGAGCTTAAAAATATTCCCATGTAAAGAAATACTGTAGAAATGCGAACCAGCCCTTAGATGAGTGATTTTTGAGCCTTCTACATTACTCCATGTTCTAAGTGACTCTAGCAGTCCATATTGAGATTCAATGTTAGATCATATCACTCTAACACCCCAATGATTTCCATATCCTAATCAATCCACCATTCCATATTTTTTTTGGGTGTTAAATTGCTTCATTATAAGTTTGTAACCCCCAAACCACTTCCATGTCCAAATCACTCCACTATTCCATAGATTTTTTGGATGTTACATTATTTTATAGTGACACCCAAATCATTTCCATATAAGAAAGCACTCCACCATTCATATTTCTTTTAATGTTAGATTATTTAAGTCCGTAAAAATAATTCCCCCCGCTAAAAATCCTAAAATAAATTGGTATGCTTTTCTAAAGCTTTGGTCACTCCATCTCCCCTTTTAGACATTGATTTTTAAAGCACACTTCCATTTCAAGTGATTGCCATAATTTTTCTGGTGTTTTCATTCTCTTCCCTATTTTGTGGGCATCATTACCAAAAAAAATTATTTGAATTCAATGCCACTTGTGTAAGGTGGAATGATTTTTTTTTCCCGCTATTAGCAAAATTGTTCCATCCCAACTCGAGGCCATTTATTTTTGAATGATCATTCCTATTAATTTCATTTTTTGCTTTTATTAGCCAAGCTCTTTCATCTAAAGGAAATTCCATTTACTTTTTGTGGTAACGCAAATCTATCCGAACTAAATGGTAAATTTTTTGGGGTGTTAGTTGAAATCACTTTGACACACTATTTTTTGTGGGTCTATGTCTCTCACAAAATTATTCCATACCAACCCCAAGCCATTTCGGATTTGTTCCATGATTTCCTTTCCTATTTTTTTTTTCATTAATGAACAAAAGAGTTCCCATGCCAACTCTATGCCATTCCTTTTGGCTTGGATGATTATCTTTTTTTGTTCGCTTCATTCCTAAAACTCTCCCATCCCAACTCATAGTTATTTTTTTTTTTTTTGTTTAAACATTCCATTTTCTATTTTGTTTTCGTTCATTAAGTGAGAAGACTATTTTATTCGAATTCATAGTTTAGCTTTATTCGTTCAATCTTTCCTTTCTCTACTTTATTTTTTTCTAATTTACTAAAGTTCTTCCACCTCAACTCAAAGCCATTAATCTTATTTTTGGGTTCCATCATTCCCTTTCCTTTTCTTTTTTTCGTTTTATAATTTTTAATTTTTTTGAACCTTTTTTTGTGTTCATGATTAAAATTATCCCAATGTACTTCAATGTTATTCTTTTTTTTGTTGGATCATTTATTTTATTTTGGGGGGGCTTCATTAACTTCTAAAACTGTAAAACATAGACATAGTGAAAAGATAAAGTGTATGTATTTTTATACCAAACTATTGCATTCACTATTTTTATAAAATTTTTATCATCAATTCATAGAACTCATAAACATGCAATGAGAAAGAACAATGACATAGCAGGTTAATATATTCACATGAGATTTTGAATGTACAATGCATCCGACTTCATATATATTTGAGGTGTTCGGCAATTGCGAAGTACATACACATGGTCCTCTATGAGGATGATTTACCTTCTATGCCTGAACTATATGCTAAGCTACAAAAAGTAAAAAAACTAAATACTATATACAATAACAACATTCTGGCATAGTCCAACAGTGGGGGGCCTTCTTCAATGCGTCGAGAACATCTGGCACTGACGCCCTTTCACTCACATCCTCTTTTACGAGGCTTTCCAATTTGATCCTGAGGTTCTGATACTGCTCTGGATTCTTCGTTGTAAAGTATTTGGAGTCCCACTCTTCCTTCCAAATTTGTGCTGCTATCCATCCAGTCGCATATGCATCAGCTGCCATGGAATACAAATGCATTTTTTGCATGGCCTCAATTGAATTTGCCGAACCTTGCTCTCCGTATATATAAAACAATTCAGAGGCTGCAAACCTTCGCATTCTCTTCTCTTTCACTAGGATGTCCTTGTTGGGAAAGCCATACCTTGACGGCTCCTTCTCTACAGCTCGGCTAGAAAGTCCCCAATCACATATCCCTATATACACCGTGTGCTCTTTATAATCATCAAAATGGAGCAAAATATTGGATGGAGTGATGTCGTTGTGCATGTACTGCGCATCGTGGCATTTCCCCGCAATGACAAGCAAAGAGAGTGCCAAGTTCACTCGGTTCCGTCGGTAAGTTGCAACCCATGTAAGCTCCTCTTTTGTCAACCCTGTACTTTGTTCATGCTTAATCATTGATGATTCCTTGGCGCTTCTCCTTTTCATTCGTGGTTTTCAAGCTCTTCCCAGCAAAAAATATCCAACTAGGAATGCTCTGAAGTTTTGTAAGCATCACCTTCCTCACGGTCCCATATGAACCAACGGCACTCTGTTCCGGCATGGGGATGACTTTTACTGAACTTTCAAGCCACTTGAATGTTCCACTAATACAATGAGCTGTTATGGTGTCTTCAATTGTCGCTTTCCAAGGTGCTTGCTTTTTCTTACGTGATGAAGAAAATTGTTGAGCAAAGTTTTGAATGATTTTCAACTTTGCAACTACCTCTTTATTTTGTGTGTCCCAATCGCTACCATCTTCTTTCTTCCCCATGTGGTAACACCAATTTGACACTATATTGATTGTGAAGGCAACCACCTGTTTATCCAGCTAGTCTTGGTGCAACCAATAATCGGAGAAATTGTTGAATTTCTCAGATGCTTCAAACTTTGACTCCAGCTCCGTTCGCAGGTCCCTCGTGAGTTTGTGGTACCCTTCTTCGTTGAGCGCCACATACTCCCTGGTCAACATAGTCGTACTGCGACGAGTGTAGAACACCACAACTATTGCTCTCCCTTCAACTATGAATTCATGTGGAGGCATATGGGGATTGAGTGCTTTCTTGTGTTTCTTTTGGCTTGATGAAGAAGGGTTCGATGAACCTGAGGCCATCAAGTTGTCCGTGGATGGAATTACCATCTCACCGACATCATCTAAATCTACAAACATAGGACGTTTCTCCGCCGATGCACTCCCTTCCCCCGCCATAACGAAAAGAAATTGTTCAATGGGCCTCTGCAAGCACAAAAGCCCCGAAAATTTGAAAAAAACCGGGTCACATATGAGGGCCAAGACCACCACCCACCAAACTCACTCACATAGGCCGTGGGGACGAACTAGTGTGTGAGGCGTAGGACGCGGACTTGGCAAAGAAATGAGGGCGGGGACTCGCTTTATATAGTTCCCCCGCTCCTCAAGTACCCGCCCCGACACGTGCCGTCCACGCCCCGTCCTCCTCACGTTCCCGCCCCAGTCGCTGGAGTCCCCGCCCCCACGCAGGAGTCCCCGCCCCACTCTTTGGAGTCCCCGCCCCACTTTCTGGAGTCCCCGCCCCCTCTCACTGGAGTCCCCGCCCCCCACTCACTGGAGTCCCCGCCCCCACTCACTGGAGTCCCCGCCCCCACTCACTGGAGTCCCCGCCCCCACTGTCTGGAGTCCCCGCCCCTACTGGATGGAGTCCCTGCCCCCATTCAATGGAGTCCCCGCCCTGACTCTGGAGTCCCCGCCCTACATGTTCCTAAATCCACGTGGCGTCCCCGTGGCGTCCCCATGGCCTACTTTTTTGGTTTCATAAAGTCAACTTTGTGTTGACTGTATCGGGCGGGTGAGACCTCTAACGGACGTCCCGGACGGACGGACGGGCGAACCGGATGTCCGTATAGTATGACAACCATGCTTCTATTCTTCAACCTCTATGGAAGGAGATCATAAATAGCCCCCCTAATTGTTTTGCATTACCAATTTATGCTTGTGATTTAGCAAAAGATTTGGTGAGGGCACCTCCTGCTACACGTAGGTCTCATAGTTTTCATGGAGAAAAAAAAGTTCTACAATTTGTAGATGATGCAGTAGATTGTGACAATGACGATGATTGTAAGTAGTCTAGACATTGAGATCTCCATCACGTATTCACATACTACAAATGCTTTTCTATATTTATTTTCATACCTTGATTTTGATCGGTAAGACCAAAAGGGACACCATTTTCCTTGTTTTCATTTGTTTTGGCCAAGTTCAATCACCTGAATCCAATTATATTTTTGGATTCTGAAAATTTATAATTTATTGAATTGGTTGTTCATTATAGAAATCTGAAAATGTTATTCATCATAGCAATTTAAAATTTAAAATGGCACTCTCATATTGAATGGAAATTATGGAATGGTCTGAGGAATCTAGTGAAGCTATTAGAAAAGTTGATGTTCTTATTTTTTTAAAGTCATTTTAAAATAATATCATTACCACACTTTCTAAAACAGATTTGAAGTGTATATGACAAATCCTTCTTCTTCACTGTCAATATAATACAATAAATCTCAAAATACCAATATTACCTCTCTAAGCTCTTGATCTCCAAAAGGATTTTTGTTCTGCTAATCTAGTGCAATTAGTTAATTAATTACTCTTTCCTCATTTTCTTAAATTACTACCGCCTTGAAACTATAGTCTTTGCAAATTTATATTCATTACCGCATGTAAAGGATATCATAAAATCCAAAAAATAATGCTTGATATTATTAAGTCTACTAAATGCTTAAACAAAACAAATTCAAGAAATAAGCATATGTTCAATTTGTATCAATGTAATTTATTTTTGTTCATATTATCTCTACCCCTTTTTGCTTCAATTTGTTATACGGTCTTTGGTCTTTTATTTCACACGATAATAGGTTTTTCTTTTTAAGATCTTCAAATCTTTTCAAATCTTAGTTTGTTATCCACACTCTAAGCTCTATGCTCATGCGGTAGCATCCCTGAGTGTTTTTAGGCCATAATTTTCAATGTTAGCAGTAATACTGGCTCCCTTCACAATCTCTATCTTCTACAATTTTGGGCCAAGTTCAAAACAAAATAATATTTGTTTTCACTAATTTTTTTACCCTTTTTCCAATGGTATAAGGCTTATTTTTTTAAATTTATCCCAAACAAAAAATAATCTTTGGAGTGCACTTCCTTTTTCAAATGCTTTCATTTAGTACCTTGCCTTTTCTTTTTGCTTGTTATTACTCGAATTCACTAATGAATTCATTTGAATGTCTTACTTTTCTTTGTTGAAATCCCCCTTGGAGGAAACATATTAAAAAATTTGGCCATAATTTTCATAATAGTCAGTCATTATAAGTATTAGATGAAAAAGTGACTTAGATGTGTTCTAATAATTATAAATTCTTAACTAATACCTAGAAATCAATTATTTTTTAATCTTGTAATCAACACTTTTATAAATACAAGAATACAAAAATTCTTGTACAATATGATGTAAATACAAATCTTTTAAAACTCAAAAATTGATTTTTAATTACAAACAACATATGATGACAGCTACGTCATGACGGACATGTAGGTTTGAAAGACGTGTTACATTCAAATAAAATTCATTATTGAAAAAATAATAATTAAAAAATAAATTATTTCTTTATAAGTAATAAAAACCTATTATTCTATAAAAATTACAAATTTTAATAAATTCATAACTCATGATAAAGTTGTAAATTTGAAAAAACTTTAATAAAGTATTATATTTACAATTCATTTTTTTTAATGACTTCGTCTAATGAATGATTCAAATATACAAATAATTTTTTAATTAATATTGTAGTTATAAAGTTGATGGAACACTAGTCATACTTATTTTGTTGATGCAACAATCAATACTTTCTGTATGTTTTTAAAGAAGAATTGCTTAAAATTTTCAATGTTCTTTTGAAGGTCAATGGTCTTCAATAATTTTCTTGTGTGTTTTTCTCCTTGGACAATAGTTGTAGCATCAATCTTCACAGACCTAAAGACAACTCAAGCAACGAAGCATGAGAAGAAGAGCAATGTCACATCACATAATTTGTATTGTAGTAAACTTTGTGCGATGGTCAATTAGTCTATTTCTAAACTTTGACTTCACAATTGCAATTGGAGGACCATTTTAGTATAGACTACTAATAAAAACTAGAATTTTTGGCAACTACTTGTATCCAAAATCATTTGATATTCTAAAGCCGCACAATAATTAGTCATTTTCATGCTTAGCTAAATTTCATGTACTCTACTAGAAGCTCTTATATATCTTAAAAAGATAATAAGGCTTGGCATATTGACTAATTATTTACAAAATCATTTGGCATCCTAAAGTCGTGCAACCCGCCTTTTTTCCTTGCAAATTCTATTGTGGTAACTCATCTTTATTGCTAAGGCTTCTAGTAGTAAAGATGAGTTCAAACTTCAAAGTATCCAACTTTGAAAATGGTTTGAAATTCCAAAACTCTAGTTTTTTTCATCACTTACACTAAAATGTTGTCCTTACTTGGAAATGTCCTTGCCGTTTTGTTTTTGAACTCTCCATTCATACAACATGCATAGTCCGGAAAATACAAAAAACATTGTTTTTTAAATAAATTATTTAACTCATAATATTTGCATCTTTTCACAAAATAAAATAATTATATGCAAACCAACAATTCCCAGTGTATTAAATTTTAATTTTACATGTAAACAATCTTAATTTTTACAACAATAATGAATTCAATGTCTTTTACACAATTGCTTTAAACTTTTCACTAGTTTCTTACATCAATCCCATTCACATACGCTTGCCTTAGCCCTTTATATTCATTTTTAGCTAATTTTTGAAAACATTAAACGTTGTATAAACTATGAAAGATTGAAAATAAAATTGTGAATTAATATGGAAGTTGTGAAAATTTGAAAGATTTAAAAATGAATAAGATATATAAAAACTCTATTATATATGATGATGATGAAATAAATAAACTATTGTAAGATAGTTAAATAAAATAAATTCATTATTATGTAGTATAATTTAATGATTTTCAAAAGCATTCATTGTTGTCACATTACTCAACCAAATCTTATGACATTACAAAATTGAGTCTTGTACATAAAGTTTTTAAGAACATGACTTATTCTTTTGACTTGATAGTCTTCATTCCATTAAGGTCAAAATAATCCTCTTTATAATCACTCATTTAATTTCTTTATCAAACCTCTTATAATTTCCATTAGCCTTCACGTACTACTTAATTATATACATGTTTTCAACTCTTCCTTTCTGCCATGCGAGTAACGTGACCTTGGATTTCCCATCGGCCCAATGCTGCGAAATTAAAGGGAGTGGTGGAAGGTGGTTTCAAGCGTCTTGGAGTTCATTTGACCTTTGGATGCGAGCTTAGGCCATGGCGGAAAAGCGGCATCTCAATTGGAACCTCAAACATCTATGACCTCTACATGGAGCAATGAAGACTAATCTTTTTCAAGTTGAATCTCCCGTATGACGGAGTGAGAGGTTTTGCCTCAAGGGTTTCTTCTAAACATGCAATTCATTCTTCAAGAACGACATCGACTTGACTTTGTGTAATCTTTTGTGAGATTTTACCAATTTCTTTTGAAGCTTTCTCTCACATTTTATTACTTGAAAAAGATCTCACTGTGTTACAGATGTATGTGTAATGAAATTCTACACCTACACTAATTCAAAATATATTTTAGAGTGTTTTGGGAGGAGTTTTCGTGTGCTGAAATTACAAAGAGAACTCAAAGTCGAGCCTCAAAGTCGAGCCTCATAGCCAAGGTTTTAGGTCATTTTAGCCTTGAAAATAGGTCTTAGGTCTATAATAGTACTAATTTGTAATTATTGATGCCTAAAGTTAAGGAAACTAACCCAAAAAGGGCCAATGGAAAGTCTCCACCGAGATCTTATTTCTAAACCTTTTGAGGTGAATAGTGTCATCTCTCCCCTAATTCCAAAGGGAACTAACATGTGGTGCTTCGAATGATAGTTAACAAAAAGTTTTGTTGACATTGGTAAGGGAGTTGCAGCGTTATTGTGAAAGTTATGTGAAGGTGAAGTTAGCAAGTATTGGAAGGAAGGAGCAAAGTCGGAAAGCGCGGATTAGTGAAATGTGAGAGAATCATTTGAGTGGAGAGCAATTTGCAACAGCATAAAAAAACCAGTCAGCAACAACTAGTCCACAGAACAATAGACGGAAGCAATCAACAACAACCGGTCCACAAAACGGTAGGCGAAAGCAGTCAGCAGCAATCGGTCCATAGAACTGCAAGCAGAAGTAATCAGCAGTAACCGGTTCATAGAGCGGTAAGCGAAAGTAATCAGCAACAACGAGAACTAGAGTGATAGGCGATGTCATGCGAGTAGCGTGACCTTGTATTCCCCGTCGGCCCGCCGTTGTAGAGCCAGAGGGAGTGGTGGAAGGTGGTTTGGAACATCGTGGAGTATGTCAACCCTCGGATGCGAGCTTGGACCGTGGGTGGCGGAGAAATGGCATCTCATTTGGGATCTCAAATGCCCGTGACCTTCACGTGGAGCAATGGAGACTCATCTTTTTCAAGTTGAGTCTCCCACGTGATGGAGAGAGAGGCTTTGCCTCATGAACTCCGTCCTAGCATGCATCCATTCTTGAAGAATGATGTAGACTTGACTTCTTGTAAACTTTTGTGAGGTTTTTCTAGTTTCTTTTGAAGCTTTTCCTCACGTTATTTTACTTGAAAAAGATCATATTATGTTTATAGGTGTATGCATAGTGTAATTTGATATCTAAACTAGTCCAAAAACGCGTTTTTGAGTGTTTTTGGGGAGATTATCGTGTGCTGGATTTGTTTGGAGAGCTCAAGTGGGTCAAACCACATTCAAAGGTACCATTGGGATTACTTTTGTAGGACAAGACTTGAGTCCTTTTCTAAACTTTTGAAGCTCTCAATTACTTTGATGTTGTTATTATTTAAAAAAATTTATGGATGAATAATATAGCAGTGCATCCCTTTAAACGGATGAAGAAAAAATTTCATAAAAAAAATCTTTCGAAAGACATAAATCATCAATTTTAAGGCTAAATTTAGTATCTTTATTACAATATAGCATTTTAAATAGATTTTTTTATCCAAATTTTTTTAATTTTCAAAACATATAACTATCAAAAAGAATTTTTAGTGATTAAATTTTGAACTAAAAATAGTATAATTTTTTAATCAATTTATTCATTTTTGACAAATTCTTGATTTAATCTTTTAAAAAAATTAAACATTAAATTCCAAAAGTAGATTTTATGGGACCCTCAATGTGAATAATATAAACATTTTTTGTTCTATTACAATTATCATTCACGTTCATTTTTATATTAAAAAAGATGTTCACATGTTTTTACTTTTGAATATTATAGAAAATGAAAAAATATTTAAATTATAGCAAAAGAGTCTTTTTCTACTCTCTCTTATGAATGTTTATACACATGATTTTTTTGAATTCAATCACAATATTATTCATTAGAAATTAGACCCTTTTTCTACCATTGAAAAACCTGACAAGTTGACATCTAAACTTCAATTGAAACTTTAGTAAATAAGTTTAGATTTATCTATGAATAAAAAATTATTAGTCTTAACATGATTTGAACTACTAGTAGAAAATGACTAAAATGACTAAATTTAATAGATTAGACTTAAAAAATGATAGCTTCAAAGAAGATACATTGCAAATTTCAATGCGTCTGACCTTTTTGTGGTACCTTTGAGTGTGATTTGACCCAAGTTGAAGCTCCATAGCCATGGTTTTAGGATCCCTAGGCCGTGGAAATAAGTTCCAAACTCGTATTAGTAAAAGTAGTGCATTATTGGCCCTAGTTTCAGGATTAAAAGCCCATGATTCAAAGTATAAAGCCAATGAGGGCTTGCCATGAGATATCTTCTCCTAAATTTTGGGGAACAGTGTCACCTCTCTCCTAGTTTCAAGGTGGGAAGCCCAAGAAACGTGTATCTTGGAGTTTTGAGAAGTTGCAATGTACAGGTTGTAGTGCATAATAGTGTGAGGATTCGGGTGTCGCTGATGGAGAGGCAGTTGACAACATTCTGTATTGTCCCAAATTGTGAAGGAAGTCAACAGTTTCAGATTGGGGTCTTACAATTCGTGACTGGTCTGGTTGCGCGCATTTTGTGCGGCCTTCTTATACTGTATGACAAACGAGCCGACAACAGCTGGAGGTTTATTCAACACTGAGTATTTAGCTGAACGGAGAGGGCTCTACTGACTGAAGAATTGGCATATACAAAGACACCGACCAGTACTGCTACAGTTACCAAAAATCAACGGGCTGTGTGTTGTATTGGATCACAGACTTCAGTGATGATTGGAATTCTATGAGGAGAAATTTCAAAATACAACAACAAATATCTGCTGGAGCAAGCTAGCGTTGCAAATCCTTGTCACGGCTAGTGCGGCATTCGGCGTATTCTCGTTGCATCCACTAGGGACCAAATCGGTCGGGGTTGCATACGATTGTTTTCAAGTTGTTTGTTCGCATTTTGCGTATTTCACTCGTCAATCTGTAGTGGTTTTGTTTTTGGCCATCTCGATTCGGTTGGAAGTGGTGATCTTTACACAGTGGAGCACATTCAAGCGCAGTTAAAGAGGATTCAAGCACCTTGAATCGGGACCCAATGGATTCTAGTGTAGTGGAGTGTGTGTGGGCGACGGAAAGAATCTTGAGGTTCGGTCTTCATAGCTGTACTCGGCGCACTTTGACACCGAGCCGTATGTTGAGGATTTGAGAGTGGTGATCTTCTATTCATGAAGTCTCCAGAACACTCGATTAATTGTGGCAGGCTTAGAGACTGGTTATATCGGATATGATTTGCCTTCCTCGTGGAGCGCCAACGCCACCCCTGGTGGCGTACTTTCCAGCCTTCAAGAAACAAGCAATTCGTCCTACTGAAGATTGAAGACCCACCTTGCTCGATCGCAATACGATCTTCTTGCCGGAACTCTTTCCTCTTTCTGATGTAGTGATCGATACAAGAACAAACAGCAAATGCAGATCAGTAAAGGGACCGGTCTTAAAGGTTGCAGGGTACGGTGACCTGCTATTACCGATCATTTGGGGTTTGGTGACTGGTCCAGCCAATCATCCAGGTACGAGCTGTCTGCTCCACAGGGGGTTTTAGGCCGATTTTTACAAAAAAAAAAAAAAAATCAATTTGAAAATTGAAAAATTTAGACCTCTTGATGCTTGCATTAGGGGAAGGTAAGATGGATTAAAGGCTATTTGTGGTGCTTAAAATTTGTCAAATAGGGGAAATTTGACCTCAAATTGAAAATTTCAGCACTTCAATTAGAGTTATAAAACTCACTTAAGGAAACCGAGACACTGAAATAACCTTAAAATTGAACTCCATGGGTTAGGAGTACCCATGGGGTGACTATGGAGGTGTTTGGGTGATCTTAGGGAGTTTCTTTTAGGGGTTTTAGGGGAAATATTAGTTTAAGGTCTAAACTCTAAAACCTAAACTTAGAATAGCAGTAAACAAAAGGTGACCGAGGCACGGGCCTACTTATGGTTACTACCAGAGTACAGGAGGCTGCTCAGTGTGATCATGATGATCCCTATGCCCATCTGAGAGTGTAGCGTCATGTTGTGACTCCTAAAGAGCTGCTTGAGAAGGCTCATTTTACCGCTATTTTACTTCGATTCCTACATGATCACGTGCCGGAACAAGGGTTGCAGAATCATGGCGGACTGTAGTAGACTTGGTTGCAGGAGGGTGATGTAGAAGGACTCAAGGTAGCAGTTCACCGGTTGTTTTCTGGACTTACACCGGTAATCACCTCGGAAGAGTGGGATATCGATCGCTACCAGATTCTTGAGGACTGCTTGCGTGCCCAGACAGCTGACCAACTGATGGACTCGACAGTGCAAGTGGGGAGTGACTACATCCAACCACCCTACTTATTGAAGGATTGAGTTGGAGTCCAAGGCACTAGCGATAGGGATAGGCCTAGGTTAGTATTATCCAAGCATAGTTAGAGTATGGATGGCAACTTGTACCAAATACCAAAGACTATGTATAACATTTAGGGTGATCCCCATTATTTTATGCTTACACTTGGTTCACTGTCATACACTTCCCGATAGTTGGCTTAACTTGTGCTATGAAGAGTCACTATGGACAAGGGCAAAGGTGTGCCTAAGCCATTTAAGTTGGTTCCAGTTGAGGAAACCATAGCAAGAGAGGTGCAACTTGACTTGACTGAGGAAGATCTTCAAGGTGTGTTGGAGTCCTTCTAAACCCTTCGCATAGGGTCCTCTAGTGATTCAACTTCACGATCTCAGCCTCAAGAAGCGGCTTCACCATTTATTCTTTTATTGTTGGCCTGTGACCATTTGGAGTTTCAATTGTTTAGGCATCTAGGCACAAAAGTGTTGGGCCCAAAAGCCATCAAGTTTTGGACTCAACAACGTGGAGTGCGCCTTATTTGAGACTTGAGAGCGGAGGTGCCCTTGATAGGAGCACCATTGAGCCGAGCAAGGGGACAAGTGGAGGA
The DNA here is from genome assembly GCA_951230915.1 of Antitrichia curtipendula. Taxonomy (NCBI): domain Eukaryota; kingdom Viridiplantae; phylum Streptophyta; class Bryopsida; order Hypnales; family Leucodontaceae; genus Antitrichia; species Antitrichia curtipendula. The sequence continues at coordinate 27,996,760 of OX579635.1, forward strand.
AGGCAACTTGGTGATTCCACAAGTGGTGGTGGTGTTGAAGAACGAGGGACAACGCTGAGAAGTGGTGAGACATACTTTTGAAGAGGCAATTCAGTTTCCAACCTTCTCGTTGATCTTTATCGAATTTCGAGCGGGAGACTATTTGTTTCACACCATGTGGCAGTGGAAACAAGGGTGGTGGTTAGAGAGAGCCTCTAGTGTGTGGGACACTTTGACTCTTAACTTCATGGATTGGGAAATGCTACGCACTATCTACTCAGAGGGCATTGAGGGGAAGCATGAGGCGTGACAATATTATCTGTGAAAGGTGATGTACACTTGAAAACTGGATTCACCTCGGCAAACGGGGTATACTAGGAGTGGTGTACCGTTTGCTAGTGACACCATTCTTGAATCATTGAAAATTGGTGGATTTGTTCCAATTCGACCTCGGAGTCAACGACCTTTTTTTGGTACGAGAATTCCAAGTGAGACAACATCAGAACCTAGTGAGGATTGAGCGGATTGGGTGGAGTATACCACAAATGACGAAGGTGGAGATTTCCAAGTCACTGAGGTAAACCACGGGGTAAAGCTCCCTTACGTTGAGTCCATTTTTATTTGGGACGACATGGCTACACCGTATGGAGGTACTGACCGTGGAGTACGGCGGTTCTCAGGTGCTACGGGCACCATGGAGGTTGATGATTTCAGAGGGGAGTTCACCATGTGGTGTAAGCTCCAGAAATCATGAAATACTAGTTTTAACCCTTACATGGTATGGAGGGCATTGTTTGGATGCCTTGAAGGGGCACCGCTATCAGATTATGGGGAATTTGAGCTTCTCTACTCCACAGAGATTCTGGCATGGCGGAACTACTATGTACCTAATTATGCGAATGGAGGGGGATCCAACATGGTGATTACAACTAGCAAGGGCAAGAGAGAAGAAGGGGGCGCAAATACGGAAGGCATTGAGACCACTATGCCAATGGTCAATCCACCTCCTTTCGACCCCACTACACGATTTTTCATGTAGTTGCAACGTGATTATCAGGGTCAACGGGCTGACAAAATGAATTCACTTCGTTCATTTTCTCGAGGGAGTGATGAATCATTGCAAGAGGCGCATTCGAGACTGAGGCGGTTAATATTCGCCACACACGGAGTGACTGAACAGCAAGCTGTTCAGCACTGGTATAGCATCTTGGATAAAGAGCTAAAAACTCTTGTTCAAGGTGAGGCCTTGAGGTTGGGTATACCACCCACCTTGAGGTATGTTTTTGAGACCTCTAAGAGAATTGAGATCAATCTCTTGGAAGAGAAAGCAGCCATGAGATTTTTGCGCAAAGAAGAGAAACCACCAGAGAAGATTAAATCCGCTAAAGCTAGCATTCCAACTAATGTGGGGGATGCAGATATTACTTGTTTTAATTGTGGTGGGGTTGGTCATCACCGACGGGATTGCAAGAAGACTCCAAAGAAAGATACCGCTAAGACTAGTGGATTCTGCTTTGGTTGCGGTGTCAAGGGCCATGGAGAGGCTAGTTGCTGGAAGGTGCATCCAGAACTTAAGCCTAAAGGATCCAAGTATGCCAAAGGAACTGACTCTAAAGAGACCAAGTCTACAGGAGGAGAGAAGAAATCATGGAAAGTCCAATTTACAGAGTTGGAGGCTAAGATGGCGGCAATGAGTGCCACCACGGAGGCCAAAGGATCCTCTTCACAAAGGACCACAACATCCTTTTATACAAAAGAGGACAACCATATGTTATATGGCATGGCAAATGCCAATGGCACTCCAATAAATGCATGTGCTATGACACGAAGCAAGACCGTGGTGCCTGATACACCACGAAGGGCGAATTTGGGGTTGGATCCTCAACGTGGCAAGGCCAACCGCCAAGCTCGGCTACCAAAGTCATTTACATTGGAGGATGTGGTGCCCACTTCATCCATAGTTCCACCTAGTCGAAACTCGAGTGTTCGACGAACTACTCAAGTTCCTCATGTAGGGAACCCAAATGTAGATACACTCTTTGAGGCAGCTATAGTCGTATGTCAAGCTCCATTATTTTCTACATCCATGATTGTACAAGCACAATTTAGTGCAGCCACAGTATTCCAATTGGCGGCTACCATGTATAAGGAAGGCACCTCAGCAGCGGTGAGCGCCATGGAAACTGTACTTGAGTCTACGACGGTGACTGATAGCGGGTGGACCGAGTCAGAGAGCTTGTTATCAACAGTCGCTCGGTTGAAGACCATGCCAATACTTTTGGCAATAGAACGGTCATCCATCACTCCCGGAGTGGTGGTTCTTGACAATTCTCAGGGCATTTTCCAACTTGTTGGATCCAAAGGGAAAGTTTTTGCGCCTCGACGGGTACTATTGAATTCCGGTGCACAACCCTTGATGCTGGGTGATTCAGCCATTGAAGGCTTGGGTTTGACCGAGGACACATTGGAAACATGTCCGTAGATGATTAGTACTTCTATGGGAGGGACGGAGCAAGCAAATGGCATCACAAGGAGCAAATTGACATTGCGACTCAGTTATAATGATGTTGAAGATGCTAGCTTTATGAAGGTGAAAGCTATAGTCACTAAAGCCAAGTCATATGATGTTTTGGTTGGAGCTATGGTATTATACCCTATGGGCTTTACCTTAAATTTCTGGGAGGAGACGGCTTCTTACAGATCAGGATGGCAAGCAAGAGATGGACGTAAGGCCCAACTGCCAGCTCGTTTTATACGAGTTCTTACTGGTAATTTTGCCAATCTCTATTGTTTTTCTGGGCTTGTAGCAGAGGGTCAGCCTTGGTTTGAAGAGGATTTTGAAAATCCTCCTATTATTGCGTCAACTGCCAACGTTCAAGCAAATGACAACTTGGACATGTTGGAGATTGGGGACGATATCTTATATCAACCAGGTGTGGAGGCGGCATGGGAGAGCACCACCAAGCTGCAACAGACTGCAAAGATTATCATCCAGGAGGCATGACAAGAATCATTATTGCCAAGAGAGGAAAATGAGGAAGAAGGAGGTGTGGAAGATACTAGCCCATCTCTCGATACTTCCACAATCCATTGAAAGACATTGGCTGAAGGTATTATTCTTTTGGAATTATTTGGTAGTATTGGCACTAGATTGACTACAATATTGCAAGCAGCGATGAAAGTGAAACGCTACATTCATGTGGATAATGGTGCCATGGCACAACAAGTGGCCAAGCGACATGTTCGGTGATTGCGCCAAGCTTTTCCATCCCTATTGAGCGCTTATGCCATCAAGACCGCATTTTCTACGTTACCAAGTGACATCTTGTTGATTTCACATGAAGACATTATAAAACTGGGACTTTTTGGATTTAATTATTGCAGGGTGGCCATGTCAAAGCATGTCTATGGCAGATCAGCAAAATGGCTTAAAAGATGCTCGTTCTTCACGATTTCATGATATGGTGCGAGTGATGCACTATATTCAAACTTCGCAATGACGACCGCCAGGGTATATTATTGAAAATGTGCCCGTGGTGAGTACGTCACGGGCTCGCACCCTTGAGAGCATTCATCGTATTCATGAGATTCTTGGAATCCCCATACTATTGGATGCAGCAACGGTGGGCTCACGAGCTCATAGACCGCGTCTTTGGTGGACTGACATGGCACCGGTGGAATTATTACATGCGGCCATTAGGCGCATTCACTGTCCCGATGTCTATATCAAAGAGATTTTAGATCCGCACCGTTCACCTCGGCGAGTTTATTACGACAGGGTTGTCTATCCGGACGTGACGTGGGCTTTTCACGTCCGGATGTCATGACGCGTCACAGCCCGTCGCCGACACTGATGGGACCATCTGGAGCGCGAATGAAGTCTGTCCATTCTGCGACGGCGTCGGGCCGTCTCCTGGACGGTGACTCCGTCGCCAAATGAACATCCATCTCTTGGACGGAGAGCCCGTCTGTGGACGAAGAGGCCGTCCGTTGGACGGTAAGCCGTCCTCTGGACGGTAAGCTGTCGCAGCACAGGATAAGTAATTCCCATGTTATACTCCCAAAAACCACTCTAAAGCATAACAAAGTGACTCTAAAGATCGAACCCACGAGATTCTGTGAAGTATCTAGCCTTATTAACGAACTAAGCTAAGTCAGTAGTAACATCCATCTTTTCCGGTCCTCTTCATATGGCCGGAACCAAAAACACCCAGAAAACAAAGGACCGGATTCTTGCTCTCTTCCAATTCCAATTAGTCTTCCGGTTGTCGAATCCAAAACAACCCAAGGACCCTACCTCTTCCGATCCGGGTATCCGTCTAGACCAATCTGTTCTAGACAACTCACAACCATTTCTTCTCCTATCCGGTTTGGTTTTACCTCTGTTTAGCCATCAGAGGGTTCGCCGCTTGCTTTTGAGAGTGGTAGGCCCACCACACCTTCCGTGACTTATAGTGGCTGAAGACCCACTTTCCTAATCTCTTCCTTCCTAGGCTAGTACGGATCCGGTTTGGTCCTTCACAGCAATCTAGATCGCAATCCGGTCCACTGGTCACACAAAGACCCCCCGTACGATCCTCTCAATACTACAACGACCCTAATGTCATCTTATTCCGTGTGAAGCTAAGGCGGTTATAAGTGTACCCGTCCGTTCCAACGTCAACTAGAATTCTTCCGTTTATCGCTAAGATGGCGAGACCTCACAGGAGATCGGACACTCAACCGGATTTCTCACCCAGGAGTTCTAGCGCGACTAAGGAATCCCTCCCTATCCGCCTAGCCTAACAACGGCTTTCTCACCCAGAATCTCAAACTCTAGAAGCGCTGAGGCATTGAAGTTCACTCCCAACTCTATCCTATCCGCTCACATGCACTTAGAACCAATTAAAACACCAAGGGGAGAAACCCCAACGCATCCGCTCGTGCTTTCCGAACTCCCTCACGCACAACTCTGCCAAAACATGGGAGAACGTACAACAAGAAAGTACAAAGAGAGAACACAAAGAAAATGTAGAAGGAAAGACTCCCAGTCCTCAGCACAAGGACTGAATTATATACACTTTGAGAACTTCCAAAAATAACAAAAGGCAAAAAGAGCCGTTAAAAGTCAACCTAAATCCGGATCCTAACTTCCGGTCCTCCTAACACTACCGGATCGGATTACTAATCCGGATCCGTTCCTATCCTATCTTTCCTAACTTATTCTACATCGCTATCCCGCGCCCCAACGAAGGACTCTTGGGCTCCGCCTCCAATTGCTCGAAGACTTCTTCCAAGTTCCTGTTCCGCTCTCCGGCCATCGGATTTGGCATGTCAGAACCGGGAGAGTCTTCGATATTGATCGGCGCGGTCTGGGAAGGCTGACTCGGCTTTGACTGCGGAGTCTGGTCCCTTCCTTCCCTTGGGTCTGGCACTTCCGGAAACGATTCCGGCATGGAGATGTCCGATAAGTGGACCCTCATCGATCCGGTCAACTTCTGTGTACACTCCTCCATCCGGTCCGCCGCTCCTCGTGCTAAGACCAAATTCTTCTCCACCTGCTCGGAGAAGTCAGTCAGGATCCGGACTATCTGGGTACCGGATGGTTTCTTCTCCTCCAAGACTTTCTCGTCGAAGAGTCTGGCCCTGACTGCCACGCTTCCGGTCTCACCGAAAGTCGCCTTCACCGATTCCGCCACCTTTTGCGTCTCGTCCGCTATTATCCGGGTGGCGGCCATATCTTCCTTGAAGGTGGCCACTTCCGCCTTCAACATGTCGACCTCCTCTTGAAGTCGACGAATCTCCGCTTCCTGCTTCCGGATCTCGACCGGATTGGTGATGCACTCCGCTACCTTCCCTGGCAACTTGCTATCCGGTGTTGCTTGTACCAACTCTCCGATCTGGATTAGGGCGATTCTCTTCGCCTCCCAGTCCAGGCGGATGTCGACGAGGATCTTCACCAACTTCTCGAACGGGTCGACCGGTCCCTTCTTCGAACAGCCTACCTTCTCCCCTTCCGGTGTCTTCTCCTTTCCGGTTTTATCGCCGAGTGGAGATCCTCTTCCGGTCGGAGACGTCGTCTTGTGCCGCTTGGGCTGCCTCTCCGCCTCTTCTTCATCTTCTTCTTCTTCTTCGGTCTCGGATCCGGTTTCCTCTTCCTCCTCGTCCGTTTCCGATTCTCCGTATTTCAGGAGATTTTCCTGGGCCTTCCACTTCTTCTCTTCCGAGTCTAAAAGGAGCTGGTGTTGCTCATAGAGGTAGAAGAGGTAGGGACACACGGGTGTCGGCCTACTCCTTCCGACCCTCGTCGCCAACTGGGCCACCAGATCGAACATGATCCGGGCCCAGTCCGCTTTCCGGTCACCGCTCAGGGCACCAAAAATAGTGTTGCCGAGGGTGATTGTCACCCTTGTCGGCTTCTCTGGATGGAGGATCGGGATCAGGAACTGTAACAGTTTCCGGTGCCGGTCGTCGATGCAATCTTCCACCGCGTATCCGTCCTTGGGGTTGACCGCTCCTCGGAACTTGCCCCGGACGTACTTGTCCTTCCGGTTTGCCATCCCGTGGCCTCCTGCCCGGAATTTATAAACCTCCCTCCAGATCTCTTCCGTCCATTGATGTGGAACACAGCGGATCGTGTTGTCGAACTGGTCCACTTCCCCTGGATCTCCTTCACCATCCGCTCGTCCTTAAAACCCCAGGGTTTGTCGAGCAAACCTTGGCACCCCATCCGGTTGAGATCCAACCGGAGCATCTCCATCTCCTCCTCTGTCGAAGGGAGAACCGGAACGACCTTCCGGAGTTTGACCGGAGCCGACGACGTGGATGGGCCTGGTCTGTTCCGCCTAAGCTGCGGCATGGACACAGACTAGATCTAAGACAGTCCTTTCCGATTCTACCTCACACAGTCCTAGCCGCACGTCCCGTTCTCACGTTCTCTCTCCGATCTCAACCGGAAACCTACCCTGCAACACACCTCTAACACTCGCACACTCACGCACACACGCGAACACTCACGCAGCGCCGAAACACGAGGAGCGCGACAAAACACTCTCACCAAACGGAGTTTGGAAAAAGGAGTGCGACTGAGGAGGTGCTGGCCTTTTATAGTCTCTCCTGACCTAAAAACCGTCATGATGACGTTTACCGGTCCGGTCCCACCAATCCGGTCTAACCCTAATCCGGTTCTCTAACCCCAATCCGGTTCTCTACTACTTCCGGACAAGGATCCGATTCCAATCCGGTTCCTGGGTGTCACCACTAGGATTGGATTCGTTCGAGCTACTCCACTATTTCAATGTCTTTCCTAATTTTCCGTCCTCTGCTGTTTCTAGACAAAACCTACATACTAATCGATAGTTTCCGTTCCGTTTTCTAGATAAACAACTGAAAACCAAAAATTCGGACTACGACATAAGCCGTCCGATGGACGGAGAGTGGGTCGCTGGACGGTAAGTCGTCCTCTGGACGGAGAGTCCATCGCTGGACGGTAAGCCGTCCGCTGGACGAAGAGTCCGTCGTTGGACGGCAAGCTGTCCGCTGGACGGTAAGCTGTCTTCTGGACGGAGACTCCGTCGCTGGACGGTAAGCCGTCCTCTGGACGGAGAGTCCGTCGCTGGACAGAGAGTCCGTCGCTGGACGGTAAGCCGTCCCCTGGACGGAGAGCCCGTCTCTGGACGGAATTCTCGTCTCCAGTACGGTAAACCGTCCCTTGGACGGCCTCTCCGTCCTCTGGACAGGAAACCGTCCCGTCCCCTGGACCGGAATATTACAGGACGGGACAGTCGCCCCTTGGACGGTTTTGTTGGCAAGGCTGCGGGTTTAGGGTCCACCCCATCAGTCGTCACTCCGTCTAGCTGGGTTTAGGGTTTAGGGTTTTAGGGAGGGCTTCAAGGTGTATATTAAGGACTTTTGCCTATTCAAGATTACTTTTCCTTGCTGATTTTGCCTTTCATGACTTGGTTGGAGTACAACCATTGCGGTAGAGCGAAGTCCAAGAAGAGTGTGTTGTGGTGGCACTTGTTGTGAGAGCAACAAGTGTTGTTTCCACATCACATTTCAAACAGAATACTAATCTTTTTTTTGGTGCAGGGGTAGGTAAAGAAGGACAGATAAGAGCAATGGGTGGAGCAAGATCACAGTGGGAACCTTGGTACACACTACGGCCAGATGGAAAAGTTGTTTGCAAGTTTTGCGAAGCTTTGCTAAGCTATCGAAAGGATCGGTTGCTTTTCCATTTGGGATATAGACGAAATGACACCCTCCTTGGAGTGAGAGCGTGTACTAAAGTCAATGCAGCCGTGAAGATAATGTTTTTTAATTGTGGAGGACATATACCTACGGACACTTTGCACGGAACTGGACGCGACGTGGAAGTGACATCACCATCAACGATACTACCAAGTGTAGTACGTGGTGAGCAACAACATGATGCTTCAATCTCGGCAAACGATGGAGGAGAAAATACTGGGGGACAAAGCTCTCAAGTACGATCATCGGAGGCGCCCAACCCTAGTTTGACCCACAGTCAATCGATGAGGCAACTGTCTCTACAAGAAGGACTGAACGCATCAAACAAGCAAGTACTTGACAAGAAGTGGGCTAAGTTTTTCTACGAAGCCAATATACCATTCAATGTAGTGAGGCATCCTGCTTTTCTGGATGCAGTGAAATCAACATCGGAATCAAGAGTTGGCTACAAACCTCCAGCGTACCATGCACTTCATACAAAGCTCATAAAATCTACAAAAGACGAAGTGGCAGCAATTGTAGCAGAGAAGATGAGGGCACCAATCCACAAATATGGCGTTACAATATGCTCTGATGGATGGGACAACGTTACACATCGACCATTGATGAATGTCATGTTGGCATGTACAAGTGGAGAGGTTTTTCTTGGATCGATAGACACAACAGGCGAATGCAAAGATGCTACTTACGTGGCTAATTGCATGGGTGATTACATTGACGAGGTAGGGGCACAGAACGTGGTACAAGTTTGTACAGACAATGCAGCAAACATGTTGGCCGCTGGCGCTCTGTTACTTCGTAGATTTCCACACATATATTTTCAAGGGTGTTCAGCACATGCACTTGACCTTCTACTTGAAGATTGGGGAAAACAAGATTGGATTACAAGTATGGTCAAGAAAGCCAAGTCAATTGTGAAATACATTCAAACGCATCACATGCCACTTGCAATCTTTCGACGACATTCTCCTAATCACGTTTTGAAAAATCCCGTTCAAACACGCTTTGCTACCATATTCCTCATGATCGAACGTTTAGTGGAGGTGAGGGAAGCGATAGAATCGACAGTCCACGATCCGTAGTGGAATGAGTACACGCGGAGATTGGCATCCAATCAAAAGCAAAGAAAAGCTAACGATGTGCGACGATATGTGCGAACGGATGAATTTTGGAGGAAATGTTTGAACTTTGTGCATATAGTGGAGCCCGTGTTGATTGCTCTTTGAGAGTTTGATGGCAAGCACCCGTGCTTAGACAAGGCATGGCTTGTGATGAAAAAGGTGGAAAAGCATGTTTTATCTTTGGAGGATCCACCATTTTCATTAGAGCGAAGATATGCAATTTCCGCCACCGATGATTTCTACAAGCGCTGGAACATGCTCAGGACAGATTTGTATTACGCTGGGGCTCTATTGAATCCCTTTTTACTTGACGAAGTCATGCTAATGGATGATAATGAGGCAAGAGAAGCCATACTGAGAGTTTTGCGCAAATTGGTTGTTGGAGATCAAGCATTTGCTTCAGCTTTGTCTGAGTACCAAGCATTTAGAGATCGGCGAGGCATTTTCGGTGGACTTCCTGATGTAAACGCCTTGAATTTGCAACCTCACGAATGGTGGGACCTTCTCGGAGCCGGTGCTCGTACACTTGCATCGATTGCCAGAAAGATCCTCGCGCAAGTGTATTCTGCATCATCCTATGAACGCAATTGGAGCATGTATTTGTTTGTCCACAACAAATCACGCAATAGATTGACATCAGAGCGTGCTAAGGAATTGGTTTATATTTATACCAATTCCAAGACTCTTAGAGAAAGGGCTGCAGCAAATCCGACACGGTAGTATACTGAAAACATGATGTTAGAGGATTCCATGACAGATGAATCTGATGGTCTAGACCGTGGTTTGGTTCTCTCTGATCCCAATGATGACGATTCAGATGATAGTTCTAATGACGACGATGAGCCACCGTTTGATAGATTTCGTGGGGCGGGAAGAGTGCGTCCTCTAATTGATGCATCCGTATTTGACTTTGAAGAGGGTGATAACAACGACAATGACTACGAGGGACATCAAGGAAGTCTACCACGAATGCCACAAACGTGGAATGTTGGGCCAAGTGGGGGCAATACAAACGAGGACGTTGTGGCACCGAGACCACTAAGTCCAGACCCTATGGATGTACAAGTTGATACCACAATAGAAAAAGATGATGGTGATGACGTTCAAAGAGGACATGAAGAAGACGTAGTAGTACCACCGTCATTGCCCATGAGGACCACCCGCAGTGAAGGGCCCCCTCAAGGTGGAGAAGCACATATGGCCCCTCCAAATCGAGTCTCGGTTGCACAAAGACAAATGCCAATATTGGAAAATCTACAAATCCAAAGTTCATCAAGGCCGTCTAGTTCCGACGACCGTCCACAAGAACCAACTTCGTCGATAGGTACACGATTGGCTGGTATGGTGTCACAGCGTGTGACTAGAAATACGACTTCATTGCGGCCACCTGTACATGCCAATAATCGAGGGAAGCGTCCACGACCACAAGGTACTACTAGTGAACGTGTAAGTAGTAGAATGCGTAGAAGGCTGAGGAGGGAAGAAGCGGCTTCCCAACCATTTTCAAGAGAAGTTCAAACAGGAGGACCCAATACAGATGGCATTATGGACGCAATGGGCCAACGACCTCTTCGGCCGTTGTCTTCTATAGCTCGACCACAATGAAACCGCAATTCCGAGGCCTCCAACGAAAGTGGTAGTGCAACATCCAATGATGATGGTGAATCCATTGGTGGTACTATAGGTGAAGATGGTGAGGTTCCAGGAGATAGTGATTACAGGGGGCCGGTGCCTCGACAAGGTCCACTCGAAGAAATGGGTGGTAGTGAACCAATAGTACAAGAAGCAAATGCAAATACTTCTATGCGCATTCTTAGGCATGGAAGACGTTGAATGTTTTTGAAAAGACAATAGGGTCTTCATGTTTTCAAATGCAACGGTTTTAGCGGCTCAATACCTTGCATATTGAAATTAGCATTAATATGAAATATGACTTTTGTTCCTTTCATTCTCATAGAACTGTTTACCCCTAAAGTCCCGAAGTCATTACACAAAAAAAACGCAAAACTGTCTTTTCTCTTGCATTTGCCTCAACATACGGAAAAAATATTTTTTACAACATCTAACCATAAGATCTTATACTTCACATGTTTTTTATCACGTGGTAAAAATTTCATGAAGTTTGACCGAATAGATTGAAAGATATTAGCATTCAAACTTGGAAAAACTAGTTTTCTGAATGCTAGCTTTGCAATTTCAGATTAACTTTCACTGAGTGTGATTTATGGAAAATTGGGCCTTCGGGGCACTATTGTTTTTGAATTATTTTTTTGAATATTCAAGAATCGAGGTCAAAATTTGAAAGAATTATTGCAATTGGAAACTATGTTTGCAATCCAAATAACACAGTGTGGTGTTTTTTTCATGTATGTTTTCTTTTTTTCAAATTTCATTAAAATTAAAATTATAAAACTATAATTTGTGTTCATTCATTCATTTATGGCCCCAGTTTCAGATTATTCTCATACATATTATAATTGATAAAATCTGATTTCCACGTTTAGCTTTATAAAATCACAATAAAATCAATTTTCCACTGAATTTTCTGGAAAAAAAAGCATAAATAGAAAATGAATTCTTATGTATGTTGAGAAATATTAAAATATTATGCTAATTTTCAATAAAAATATAAATTTGGTTTGATAGTCAAATTTGACTTCAAGCTTTTCTTTGTGGTTGTTTACTAGTTTTGGGCATGAAAAATTAAATAAACAATTGAAAATTTTTCTGACTAGAAATCTCTATTGATATTTGTACCTCTTGTAAAAAACTAAAAATTTAGAATCTCTTGAATTGTTTTTTCTATTTTTAGGGTTTTATGGCATGAAGTGCAACAAAAATGTTGACAATTACAATTTTGCACAAAACTAATTGAAATTTCTTGTAGTGATATACAATTCAAAGTTTTTAGTACTAAAGATATAAGATGTGTGTTTACACGCAATTTAAATGATAAAGTTAGGGAAGACAAGAAATTTTTTACAGCTCAATGTTTAGGTAAAATACGTTTATAACTTTATATAAACCAAAATGAGTACAAAATGCATTAAAGCCACAAAGTGTGCTACATTGCTATGGATGTCCTCAAGCCCATACTATAATAACCGCATGTACTAAGTAAACACTAATTTTGCAACTACATGGTAATACACTATTATCTAATCTTCATTGCGCGCCTGCTCTTCTTGAAGGTCTTGTTCTTTGCGGGCCTCGCGGTAGCAATCCATGGGTGGTGTCCAAAACGTTGGAGCACCACTTAGACGTTGCACGACTCCAGTCACCGAGCGTCGTTGTAGTGGCTCCACCTTGCACAATTCACCCAACATGGTTTGAAACGTACCAAATGCCATAAGGTCCGAAATCATATCTACATTTCCGCGATCATTTTTCCATACCTTCATAGCCAATTTCCCTATGGAGTATCCGTCCGTGTGTATACTAACACACGGTGGCTTAACCCTGCGAGTAGGAGATGATGAAGTTCCTGTCTCTCCAATCAAGTACATCAACTCAAGAGCCACCCACCAACGTTGCGCTCGGGTTGCCTGAAACTTCCTTGGACAATTGAATTGGTAAAGAGAAGGGATTTCTTCGTTGATGCGGCTATCCATTCCCCAATCACATAGACCAATCCACACGGTTCTTCCATCATCATTCGGAAAATGAAGCATAATGTTCTCCGGTGTGCTGTCGTTGTGCAATATAGAGCACTGTTGCACTGCATCCACAATGCAAATCATCGCCCACGCAAGTTCAGTGCGCTTGCGTCTATATGCCATGAGTCGTTTGGCTTCTTGCATTGATTGGGGAGTTGCATGGTAAGCCAACTCCCCAATTTCATCTGGATCTCGGTTCTTCTCATCAAGGGTAAACATGGCGCCGAGAGTACCGCCATTCCACCATTGCGAATAACACTCCATGGTCATGTCATTTATAGCAAAGAATTTGATGACCCCTGGATGCTCGCACGAACATACCAATGCCTCGATGGACAACTTCTCCCTGGACTTCTTCAATTCATCCACGCACAAGGCTGACTTCCCAGCTAATTCCATATTCTCGGGAATATGTTTTGAATTTTGAACACATACTTTGCGCACCCTCCCATGCCCCCCTTGTTTGCTATGGCCAGACAAAGGAACCACCACCACTCCTCTTTCAAGGAAAACCACTCCTCCTGCAGCTTGCTGACCAAAGGCCAAGTTCTGACTTCGTTGAAACCACGGAGCGGAACGGATGTTGCTTGAAGACAATCCACGCACTGCATCATGCCACCAATACACCTTCTTGTGCAACAAACTCAATGCTTGTTGTCTGGGCACTACACTCTTCTCAAAGCCTTTTATTTTTTCCACAACTTGGGCAAGGTTGAAGATACACGTTTGCACTTGTGACTCCAACCAATGATCGAAGCATTCTTTCGTGCGGTCTTCATGCCACTCATCCGCGCTCATTGTTGTCCAGAACATGTGGTGGAACTTTTGTTTAATTTTATCCACTCCCTGTAATCCGCATGAGACGTATGTTGAGTTCAACTGCAAAATCGAATACTGATCAAAAAATTCCAACGCCACTTCATGCAGTTTGCGCGTTGCACCCTTGCTTGGCCACTTCTCCGGATTTGTAGCCTTGTGCCTCCTTCGTTGTTTTTTCTTCCCCTTCGAAGACTCTCCGCCCCCCACAGCAGCTACAGACCCTTCTGCAGCTACGGCCTCTGAAACGGGCTCTGGTGATTCCGCATCCGGGTCCATAACCGGTGCATCTCCAACACCTGTCCACCAATCATCAACCTTTCTCTTCGAGAAATCGCGACCAGCCATCGTGACAGTAACAAGTAACAAATAATCAAAATCAAAGGAATTAGGAATTCGTCTTCCACAAAGTGAAAAACCGCCCCCTTTATTCCTCAAAACAGCCTCTACCCAGCACCCGCGCTCGCAAGCAAGGACTGCAACCAATCCAAGACAAGAGAGCACCGTCAGAGCAGGAGAGACTGTGGCAAAAGTACCCTAAAAACAGTCTTATATACCCATTTCACGTGGCCGGGGTGAACTGACCCCCTCGCTCGGCCCTCCAGGCCGACCCTGTTTTCCGCACCATTCCTTTTTTGCAAATTCTGAATTCATAAAGACCCCTAATTAGTTCAATCACATCAAATAATAACCCTGGATCGGCCGAAAATAGAGGGCTTTTTTTTACATGCACCCCTGGTAAGGCCGAGCGAGGGGGTCAATCCACCTCAATCATTCACGTCGACGGACAGGCCGTCGAGAGGACGGACAGAGCGTCCAGGGCCGTCCAAGGCGTCCAGAGGATGGGAAGGCCGTCCAGGGGCCAAGCCGTCCAGCCCGCGGACTGGCCGTCGAGAGGACGGGAAGGCCGTCCAGGGGGGGAGACCGTCCAGCCCGCAGACTGGCCGTCGAGAGGATAGGAAGGGCGTCCAAGGGGGGAGACCGTCCAGGGGCCAAGCCGTCCAGCCTGCGGACTGGCCGTCAAGAGGACGAAAAGGCCGTCCAGGGGTGGAGACCGTCCAGCCCGCGGACTGGCCGTCGAGAGGACGGGAAGGCCGTCCACGGGGGGAGACCGTCCAGCCTGCGGTTTTAGGCCTGAAGACGGGAAGGCCGTCCAGCCCGCGGACTGGCCATCGAGAGCACGGGAAGGCCGTCCACGGGGGGAGACCGTCCAGCCTGCGGACTGCTTGGCCTGAGGACGGGAAGGCCGTCCAGGGGGCCAAGCCGTCCAGCCCGCGAACTGGCCGTCGAGAGGACGGGAAGACTTTCGAGAGACGGGAAGGCCGTCGAGAGGACGGGAAGGCTGTCGAGAGAGCGGGAAGGTCGTCGAGCGGGCCATTCAAAACAGTGCTGGCCGAGTGTAACTCATTTCTAATCCTTGTTCGGAGAATTTTTCATTTATGTGGTTTGGCACTCTCGGACTTGTCAGGACAGGTGTCTTCCCTCTCAATCGGGCATTAGACTACGGTGGCGGGTAGTTTAAGAGTGCTAACTTAATGTTCACACTTGTTTCAATTAGAGGACAAATAAATACCAGAGATGACATTCAAATGCTCAAAAAACAAGGTTTAATGCTCATTTAGAATGGAATTATATTTTGTTGCACGTAAATAATGGAAAAAACATAGCAAAAACCATAGAAGGTCAAATTGAAAACTTCTTAATGTCAGTCCTAGAATGTTCTATTTGGATGTTCATGTTAATATTTGATTCATTCTAATTGCACCCATTTTCACGAAAGTTGTTGGCATTGGGCAATGATTTTTTTACAAAAATCCCAGAATCTCTCAATCCCTTAAAATAATTTATATTCTGTAGGGCTCAAATTCAAATTCAAATGAATTTTATCAATTATAACTCGAACAATTTCACCTTTGGAATTATTGTATTTTGATTCCATCCTTCCCTGTATGTAAGTGCACCTGACAATTTAGTATTTTGTTGAATTTTAAACCCTGTCTACACTAATATACTCAACTCAAAGTCTCAAACGTACAAACATTCAATAACTTACTAAGCCCGGATCAAATATACAAAGACCAAGACAATAAACCACCCTCTAAATGCTCTAGTTAAAGGTAGTAAGATTAAAACTCTGAAATGGTTAATTATGAAATAAGTGAAAGACCTCCTAAACAACATATGTCATATGCATATCATTGATTAATGTAAAACATTGTTTTGGCTTTCCATTCATACATTACAGAAAAAGAATGTAGCCCTATACATCTAAACTTAAGAATGTTTTACCTTCTAAAGATATTGTTATGCCGTTTTTTGGTGTCTTCAATATGTTTTATAAAACTTTGATTTTAAATCATTAATCTATTTTTTTCCAATTCAAACTTCAAAGACTACATCTCGATCAAGTTTTGCACTTATAATGCCAACTAAAAAAAGGAAGAACATTTTTCGTGGTTTCCGGTCCATGCTAGGTTTTGAAGTAAATCCTATAGGACAATACCCTAAATCCCAAACCCTAAACCCTAAACCCTAAGCCCTAAACCCTAAACCCTAAACCCTCTTCACTGTTGCAATTTTAAGAGTATTTGATGTTCAAGTTTATATAACTATAGCAAATAAGAGTGGATTGGTGTAATAAAATTGAAATGCAACATTGAGTACATGAACTTCACATTTTGGTGGTCTCTATATTTTTTTTATGGCTTCTAAACTATAAAGCAACTAACGGTGAATTATTATAGTTTTTCATATGGATTGTTTATTAATTGCTTATGTAGTACCGTATGTTAACCACTAAACTGACTAAAGTCCCAAGGCCTCTTTTGCATCCTATATCTGAAATAAATTGCCATTTCTATAGTAAAGAATGTAAAAAAAAAAAATGAATGTGTTTAGGACTTTAGGCCTTTAAGGTGCACATCTACTTGTAGTATGTAAGATCTCATACTAGAGTACTAGAGTAGTGTTCAATTGACCGGAAGAAATTTCACAAACTTTGCCTATATAGAATTGTAGATTGCAAGATATTTACAATAAACTTCAACCTCGGAACGCCCAACGACATCATTTAGTGCCAATTTGATGGCAATTCAATCACTTCAATGAGATGGAAAGATTGTGGAAGCGTTCAATTCATTTTTCGGGGACCTTCCATGTTGAGTTACAAAGTGTATCCAAATGATTTTGTAGTCTTTCTGATATTTGCCTCCACGTAATTTAGAGTTTAGGAAAAAAAAAAATGCTACTTTAGTGTATCTTGGGAAGTTGTTGCTCCTTAGTCTAAATCTGAAATTTATCCCCCAAATTGATATTTTCTGAGTTTGAGTCTAACTATAAGGCAAAAGTTCATTTTCTCTAGTTCCTATTTTATGTAAAATCCCCCAACACGACCCTAAAAATGAAATTTCATTATTGCAATTTGCACTTCGAATGTGTTTTTAATGTCTACTACATTTAGTACATTCTAAATAAATCATGAAATGGAAATTAAGTTTATGCTATGATGGATTCTAATGTCATTATCCTTGTGATATAAGATAAACCTGCATATGACAGGCAGAATGACTGATTTGTTGTATTGCCTTTAGCAAAAATAATCAAATTTTTTCCATACAAAGACACATGTGAGAAATGAAGAACGCAACTGGAATTTTATTTTTTGGATTAAATATGATTATTTTAAAATTTTTGAAGTGTACTGTCCAGTAAGCCCAAAAGAGTTTGTAGACTACCCCAAATCAGCAGAAAATTGTTTCCACGATGGTCATCTTCCCACTTAAAACAGTCATAACATTTTCTAAGATGGCTACAAGACTTTCTAACATGGACATGACATGAAGAAATAAAAAAACTGCTTTTTACTAAAAATAAAAAATCAATTTTCAAAAGAATACCCATAAAAATTTTAAAGGGCCGTCCAGGACGTTCGGCAGGCCGTCAAGAGGATGGGCGGGCCGTTCCCGACCAGGGACAGGCTGTCGAGAGGACGGGCAGGCCGTCCCAGACCACGAACAGGCCGTCGAGGAGACGGGCAGACCGTCGAGAGGACGGAAAATCCGTCCGTCCAAGTCTCGAGCGGCGGTGTAATTAGTTCCCGAACCTGTCGACAGCGCCCCGAACCCGTTGACGGCATCCCAACCCTGTGTCGGACCTCTGTGGACGTATCGGCCGTCCATTCCAGGGCTGTCCCACGCCCTGGACGGTCTAGATTCGGGAGGGGATGAGCTGATGTTATGTTAATTACCCTGCCTAATCGGGTCGGTAATTGGGGGGTATAAATAAACTTTTTTGGACAATTTACGTACTTCCTCTTTTGAGTTGCACTGTCCGAGCTTGAGAAAGCTTCGCTCTGCAATTTGAGGGGAAGTGTTATACATTTGACATTGTTTTGCCACATTTCAGTTGCCTTCACGCAACAAAAGGCAAAGCAAATTGTCATTGTATTCGCATACAGTATCGTGTGTGTCATTTTACAGGTATCAAGAATGGACGTAGAGGATGTAGCAGGAGGTTCAGAACCTGGAGGTGACCCCCCAGGAGGTTTGGGACTTGGAGGTGACCCCCCAGGAGGTTTGGTACCTGCAGGTGAACCCCCAGGTAGAAGGAAGAGAGGAAACAGAGCAACCTTGGATTGGGGCACACTTAATGCCGAAGAGGTTATGGCAAAGCCTGGGTGGTTGGAGGCAGATGGCCCATGGACAAGAGTGATATGTCGTCAATATATAGATTGGGCCCACATCAACTGCCATTGGCCACACGACCGGTACGAGGTGCACGTGAAATCTGGCGTGGTAAATATTGACCAGTGCCAACATCCGCACTTCAAGAAGAGGATGATTGAAGTATCATTGGCACTTTGGGGGGCAAGATCCAAGAAAGACGGGACACTTTCATTGTGCCAAATGGCATATGCGGAGGTTTTTCTTGGCAAGGATGTGGACTGGAGCAGCTTTTTGGGCAAATCGCGGAATAATACATTTCCAAATCGAACTCGCCACATTGCACCAAATCCTACTGTGCCGTTGGACAATGTACCAAATCTTGCCGTGCCATTGGATGATGTTCAAAATGTGCAAATGGACGTGGTTCCACTGGCAGAGCGTCCAGGGACGGAGTTGATGGAGATAGAAGTTGGTCAGGGCAGCGGTCCAGATGTAAACCAACAAGCTGTGATTGGTGGAGTGCAAGCTGACGGTGAAGAAGTAATTCGCTTGCGCCAATTAGTACAAACACTGCAAGCAGAAAAAGAAGAAACACTATGACAACATGCTGCAGTGTTGGAAGTTCATCATGCAAGGATGCGGGCCATTCAAGATGAAAATGTGCGCCTCATCGCACGTGAAACCAAGCTCGTAGAGCGTGAAAGGCGGGTTAGCACAGACTCAGTTCCACCACTCGATCTTGTACTGGAACGTGCTACATACGGTGCAGACGAAGACACACCAGGCCCGAGCAATACATCTGAGTTTGTGTTGCGATCACGATCCACTTTTCCAAGTGCAGAAAGTGCCACATTGGATATTATGCGTGCACGTGCTGAGCGAGTTGAAGCAGAGCTTGGAAGTACTCGCACAAACATGGAAGAATTAACAAACGCCATGCGTGCTTTGGAACTTCGTGCCAACAACGCCGGAGCAGAGGTGGCAGTGGTTACTGCAGCTCGAACAACCTTGGAGCAGACCATGACCGCATTGAGTGCTGAAAATATGCGGTTGGTTCAAAATCCTCAGACGGAGCAGAGGCTGCTTCAAATGTGCAACATGAAGTTGACATGCATCTTAGCGCTAAACAAGGCTGAGCAAATGCAACGTGAAGTGAAGAGAGTGGTTGCAGAATTCAATGATGGCGGTCAACGTTATTTTGGCTTGACCTCGTGGCCTCGGGTGGCAGAAATGTTCACCGATGATTTGCCAGCGTATAGGGAGAATTCAAGCATCGATTGGAATGCCCGTCCAGACTTGGAATTCCAATATAATATCGATTGCCAACGGTACGGGCCACCCAACAACGATGGCATTACGCCACTAGTATGGCCTTCCGTTCCAGATTTTGTAAAAGATGGAACAACATGTATAATGTGCCAACAACCGTTTGGCCCCGAGGGTGGATGGAATCTTGGTACATGTGGCCATCTATACCACCCCGTGTGTCTTATTACACACATGGTCACCAGAAAGAGATGTGCGCAATGCAGGGCTCCATTTCATGTACGACTGTACAAAACGTTTGGCCTTGAAGACCACATGCCTCAACATTACGAGTACAATGAAGAAAATTTACCGGGCCCTAGTAATAGAGTATATTGGGGGTCCGACATGACATGGCTTTGGAAGTGGGGCCACCACAACCGACACCTCCCGGCAGGAACGGTGGCTGACATACCATGGACGAGTGACAACCAAGTGATAGAGGTGATCAGGAGGGTGTTTGGAGACAGTGATCTAGGGCGTCGACTATATTTTGGTCAGATTGCCGGTGGACATTGGGACCCAGAATGCTTAATTTTTATACGCGCACCACATCCACAACGCATCATGTTTAACTCTCAAGGCCAGCCAGTCGGATTTGAGGGGGAATTGAGCTATGAGGAAGAAATGGCGTACATTGAAGACAATACCTTCCATGAGCCAGCCCTCGTGAATGACATTTTTGGGCACTTACATGATAGATACGATATAGAAGCACTTCAGCTTCTGAGGACTTTTGAATCGCAACAAGAATTGCAGCGATTTTTGAGAAATAGCATAGCACGCGGCGTTGTAATCGAAGATGTAGACTAGATTGTGTATAACTAGATAGATGTATAGAATTAAATACCGAAAGTTGTACAAAGTGAACGTATGTAATTATATAAAGCCTTTATTAGTTTACCATGTACTTCAACGGATTTATAAAATATGTACATTTATCGTTTTCTTTCCACCTTGTGTATTGTTGCTTCGCCTTTGTCAATTTTTGTAATCTATTGGACGTTTTTGTAATAGTATAGAAGAAGCTTGTATGCTTAGATGGTAGGTAAAAGAGTGTTCTATTTTATTTTTGGTGAAGCCCTAAAGTCTGAAGTCCATTTTTTGGCCCAAACCACCCTAAATCACCACTTTTGCTATGTTCACCTATGAATTAAATTTTCCAATTTATTTTTTGAATCGAACCAAAGGATCTTGTTCTACACTTGTCTTAGATGACGTGATAAAAAATTTGTGATGTTTGACCGTATGGATTGAAAGTTATTAGCATTCGAAGTGAAAGAAACAAATTTATTTTAAGAAGTTGCTAGGATTGCCCGCTCCACAAAAAACCCATAACTTTTCTATTCCTAATCCAAATGGGATGAATGAAAGCCTCCCATTTAAAAGAAAATACAATCCAACTGGAAAAAAAATATACAAATTTGTATTTCATTTTTTTGTGGATTTTTTTGTCTACCCGGAGTCTTGGACCGCCCGGTGTCCCGATCTCCCCTGTTTGAGGTTATTGTGGCATACCCTTTGCTCCTAGGCACCGATTGGAATAGAAATTGTATTATGAATAAACTCATAAGTTTATCTATTATTCCATGTTATCATTCTTATGAAAAAGTTTTCAAAAGTTTCAGTAAAAAATGAGATCATAGGAGCCTATCGAAAATCCATTTTGTCCCTGGCAGAAAGGACAATGAGAGTATGTTACTTTAGGGGCTAAGAAATAAAAACAATGGAAATTCTTTACCAAAGCAAGAAATAAGTAACAAATTATTTGATTGCTTCATATTTGATGAAATCTCCTTTAAGTCTTTAGAATTAAACCAAAAAATAATTCACGTTTTGTAACTTTTGTTCTATTAGTTTTAATGTTTTTTTAGTTGGACTATTGATTGACTACTCCCTCATGTTTATTTTTAAATCCAAAGTTTACAAATTAAAGTATTGAACATTTTCCATTTTTTCTCAAATGGCATTATGGAAATCAAATGATCAAAGTTTAATATCTTGCAATTGCTAACTTGATAAGGTCACACTACATGAAATTTATTTGAAAATCAATTGAAATAAATGACTTTATGAATGGCGATCCTATACTTGAAAGTCTTAAATTGAATAGATTCTAATTTTTTTTTTCATTTCATTTCAAGGTGAACATGGAGAAATGCCAACTTGGATTTTTTTTTGGCAATAATTAGCATAGGGCCTACATGGCTACATGGATTTATATTTTTGAATTTCTTGCCATATAGTCAATGTAAAATCAATTTAGCAACTTCTCTAATTTGAAATTCAATAACAAACTTTAATCCCTAGAATCCTAGATGCCCAAGGCATGTTTTGAGCTTCTACAAATTTGCTCTAAATTGAACAAAATGTTAACATTTTGATTAGGTGACTAGGCGTATCAATTAAAAAAAAATTGTAACCATATAAATTCAAACAAGACATATTAGGGGCTCATAGGTTGCTAAAACACAACAATATCACTTATAGAGTAAAAGATTATAATGTTTGAACATGAGGGTGTTAAAACTACAAAAATGATGTGAAGTCTTCCAATCCTCTTTTCAGTTTTCACAAGTAAAATTAAAAAAAATTTAGACCACAAAAATATGAGGTTAAATTGCCGAACATGTATAACCCCAAACAATTTATGGCTTTTAAAAATATACTCCATATTTATTTTTAAATTAAAAAAAAAATTTGAATGTGATTTTTTCTCCAAGATCTTGTGTTTTCGAGGCACATTTCCAAAAGCTCTCAATGCTACAAGAAGTCAAGATTGCAATGGGTACCCTTGCAAAAAGTCTTGAAACGAAAAATCACTATCATTTATTTTTAAGAATAGACTATTGATGCTATAACTAGACTTCAAGAAGAACTTACTAAAAATAGCAACTTGGATACTACTAAAAATAGCAACTTGGATACTACTAAAAATAGCAACTTGGTTAGGTTTTATTTAACTTCAAAATTTTGCCAACACCAGATTTGGGTGCTTCGGGCATTTAAGCCAAAAATCCAATCCCACCCGTCCAGTCTATTTTTTCGTCCACAGAACCGTCTAGTTACCCGTCCAGACGCTCGTCCACCCGCCCATCCAGTTACCCGTCCACCCGCCCGTCCACATGCCCGTCCACATGCCCGTCCAGTTACCCGTCCACCCGCCCGTCCACATGCCCGTCCACCCGCCCGTCCAGTTTTCCATCCACATACTCGTCCATCCCGCCCGTCCAGATACTCGTCCACACAACCGCCCCCCCTCCCGTCCACATGCCTGTCCAGATGCCCGTCCACCCGCCCGTCCACATGGTCGTCCAGTTTTCCGTCCAGATACCCGTCCATCACGCCCGTTCCGTGCCCGTCGACGGAAGCTTGCCGCCCGTCAGCGAAGAACGTCCATCTATTTCCGTAGTTTTCATCCTCTGTCAACGGTTCTCGTCCAGATTTCATCCTGACGGACGCCGGGGTTGAATCCTGACGTCCGTCCAGACATGCTGATGGACGGACAGGACGTGACGGGGACAACCCTGTATCACGATGACCAGGCTCCATTAGCGGTGGTCAATTGCAAAGGAGAATCATGGCGGGCGTTGCCCATTTTGGTGAGTTTTTCACAATCCTATGCATTTAAGGATAATGACCCTGGTTTGGTGTGGGATGCTCGTACCGAAGAGATGATAGAGCCCAATGCCAATGAATGAGAACAAGCTATGGGATTCCAAACGGGAGTCACCAACGCTCCTGGCATCACAGAGTTTCAAAGGCGATATCTTATTGGCCAAGCCATGGATCTAAATTGTCTTTCATGGATTGTTTCACTTGTGATGGCTGAGCAAAAGTGGTTAGTTTCTTCTTTATTGGGCCATTTGGGATTTTATGAGCTACAAGTGGCCATGAAACCATCAAAGTCTAGCGGTTTGAACTTGGTAGTTAGGGGCGAAGAAGCCATTGCAACTCACCCATGGGATTTATGGAAGGATTCTTCATTTTTCACGACTCCAAGGAACATTTGGCCCAGTTGGGAAGAATTGGCTAAACCTAAGATTGAATTGGAGGAGCAAATGGAGAAGTTATTCTTTGAAGAGCACATATTGTGCTAGACGAACAAATTATGGCAATTAGACCAAGTTGAAGACCAGTATGGTATGACTGGCATGGAGCAACAGGAGTTTGGTCCAAGTGGCGTGCAATAGCAACCAATGGTAGAGAAACCTACTTCAAAGGAAGATCGGAAAGAGGCGGTGACCAAGGAAAATTGGAAACCGTTAGTAGGCCTGGAAGATGAAGCAAAAACGATGGAGGAACAAGTATTCCTCAGGAAGTATGTAGATTGTTTTGCCTTTAGTCTCAAGGACTTGGGAGTCTTGAAAGGACAAGAGGTACATATCGACTTGACCAATGATGCACCAATTTATCGCAAGCCATACAAGTATAGCGAGGTAGAACGTAAGATGATTCAAGCCCGGACTAAAGAGTTATTGGAGGCGGGATTGGTGGAGTTAGCACCACCAGATTGTGAGTATGCATCGGCGACAGTTATGCCATCCAAAAAGGACATTTTCGGAAATTGAACCGAGAAAAGGATGTGTGGGGACTATCGTAGAATTAATAAGTTCACAAAGTTAGATCATTATGCAATGCCAACGCCGGAGGAGAACTTTGACGCCATAGGCCACACTAAAGTATTTAGTACTTTGGATCTTTGGTCGGGCTATCACCAACTTGGTATAAGAGAAGGCGATAAGAATAAGACGGCGTTCTGGGGAATTGATGAAGATGGAAAGGACTAACTTTATCAGTGGAAGTTCCTTCCTATTGGTTTGAAAAATGCACCCACTGAGTTTCAAAGAATTATGGATCGCATATTTTCAGCCATAGATTTTGTGAAATGCTACATTGATGACATTATTGTCTATAGCATGAATCAAAAGCAACATAGAACTCACTTGAAGGAAGTGTTTGCTAGACTAAAACCTCACGGATTAAAACTACATCCAAACAAATGTAAGTTTTATTATGACTGTATGGAGTACTTGGGCCACATGATATATCCAGGAGGATTAGAAGTGGTTGCTAGCAAAGTGGAAGTGATGATGTCTATTCCAAGGCTAAAAGATGTGAGTAGATTGCGGGCATTTTGGAGGTTATGTAATTACTACCGGAAATTTGTAAAGACGTTTAGTGCCATCGCAAAGCCATTGACCATGTTGACAAGGAATTATCAACCTTGGATATGGGGACATGAGCAAGAGGCTGCCTTTCAACAATTGAAGGAACGTTTGTCATCGACACCCATATTGAGGAGGCCAATTTCTGGTAGGTCATACCAATTACACACTAATTGGAGCCCACTGGGGATTGGCACGGTGCTAATTCAAATGGACGATGATGGCAAGGAATTCATAGTAGCTTATGCTAGTCGCTCCAACAACAACGTGGAGGCACAGTACAGCTCGTATGAAGGTGAGTGTTTAGCAGCGATATATGGGCCATTGTTCATTTTTGTTGTTATTTATATGGTAACAAATCTCTATTGGTTATAAATCACCAACCATTGAAGTGGCTAATGGAGTCCGACAAGCTCACAGGCAAGCTTGCATGATGGGCCCTAATGCTCATGGAGTATGACTTCAAAGTTGTGCACCATGCCGGTTTGGTGAATATGGATGCTGACGGCTTGAGCCGCAATCCAAGTCTTAGCCAATTGGACTCTACAGGGGCTCGATGGCATGTGGAGGAGGGAGAAGATTCGTTACCAGGGTGGCATTCTGCCGCCTATTTGGGTATGTTGGTGACAAATGGAGGCATCACTGAGGAAGCCATTGGGGCCACAATAGATGCGGATGGTGGTGAAGAGTTTGGGGGCGCCAAAGATGTTTTTGATGACGTGGAGGTGATGAAATACTTGAAGCATAGCGAACTAACGATCAATTTGTCGGCCAAGAAGAAAGATTGGATTCTACAACGAGCAAAGCGGTTCGTGTGGGAGGGGAATCATTTGCTTCGAGTTTGGCAAATGGCAACAAAAAGGTGGTACCGGCACCTCACGAGAGAGTGAAGTTGATTATGTATGCTCATGAGGACTTGGGGCACTTTGGAGTGCGGAGAACTCACAGTTTGCTTCAAATTCATTATTGGTGGCGAGGTATGCAAATGCAAATTCAACAATTGGTAACTAGATGCACGGTATGTGATAGAGTGCGGGCATCATTTAATGCCCCAATGCTTTGATTGCAACCGTTGCCAATCATGGGATTGGGCTGTAGGTGGAGTTTGGACTTTGCAGGGCCATTACCGGTAATACAGCGACACAATAAGTACGTGTTGGTGATGATTGAACACTTTTCTAAATGGATTGATTTGGTGGCATTGCCTGACAAGTTCAGTGAAGGGCAGCTTATTCTTTTTTAGATAGGGTTCTGAGTCGCTTCGGCGTTCCAGCAGAGGTGTTGACTGACCAAGGACGTGAATTTCTTGGTGAATTTCAAACCTTGTGTGAACAAGCGATGATTGATCACCACACTACTTCACTAGATCATCCCGTAGCAGATGGATTGGCGGAGCACATGGTGCAAACCATCAAAAGGGGACTTCGGAAGTATAGTTTGAAGAAGGGACATCATGGAGATTGGGACTTACAACTTCCGTGGATAGCAATGGGCTATCGGTTCAGTAAACAAGCTTCTTTGGCTTTCTTTTCACCCTATTATTTATTGTTTGGGTGCCATCCGGTTTTACCATTGGCAATCATACAAGATGCAGACAAGATATTGGATCACATGGATGATCCAAACACATGGGCTCGCATATGCGAGCAACGTGCGGAATTGTACAAAAGGATGATGCCAATGGCTTTTGAGAACCTTTCTATTGCGCAGCATAGAGACACTTTGCGTTATGCCACGATACAAGGAGGGGGCTACAAACCTCAAGTACGACATTTTTTGCCTAATGACTATGTCTATTTGCAGCAAACAGAGCCTACCACCTTCAACGTGATTGTAGGGCATATTATTCTACGAGTGCGTGAGGTGCTCAAGTCGGGAGTGTTGCTCTTGGAGGGTCATGATGGCAAGATCTGGAAAGATCATACGTGCAATTGTGCGCCGTGTCATTTGCCACACATTGATGGCCGTATTGATTCCAGCGGATCACAGATTTCAACTGGGCTGAAATGCATGTTGTGTGGAAGGGCCAAGGGCGCTGCCACTATAGTATTGTACGATGTTTGTTCGACAGGGTGGCACACAGATTGTTTGACTCCACCATTGCAAGAAATTCCGGCGAGGCGGTGGACTTGTCCTAAGTGTGTGTCCAAACATGGACAAGGATGTTCATCTTCGTAGGGTTTTCCTCTGGGTTCTCGTTGGTTCTTCGGAGAAAGCTACTGAGTTTGCCAGTGTAAAAGGGGCTTCAACACCGGCGAAGGGGGCGAATAAAGGAGTGGTTATAAAACTACTTGCTACACCTGGTGTACTTGTGTATTATGGATGTTTATTTTCTTTGCTTTGCTATGGATGTCGCTAGTGTTTGATGCTTGTAATGATAGGATGTTTTTTGCATTTCTTTCATTACTTGTAGGACTTGCCGTGATTGTGACATACATCACAATCACGTGGTGTTTTCCCTATGACCACGGTGTCCACCGTTGGTCAGGAGCTATTGAGCCTTAGTGTGGTTAGGTTGCTAGCCAATGACAAGGTTCACTGTTGACTTATGGCACGCTATCTCTCATATTGGCACAATGTGATCTTGGCACGATGCGTTTGTGCACGACAGCGGAAATAATCAGCAACAACAAGAACCAGAGCGATAGGTGGGAAGCAGTCACCGAAAAACCTCAACGGAGGAGCTTCAACAAGTCACCCAACAATGGGATAGCAATCGGTCACCAGGTTTGGCTGCCTGTACATATGATGTTTTGGGGTCAGATTTTTAGATTTAGTTAAAAACAAATTAAACGATAACAACTTTCAAATTTGCTCTAGGGAAGTTTTAGGAGGTCTTCTAGGTATTTTATGGTTTTAGGAGTCTACTCATGATCACCACCAGATCATAGGCAAATAACTATGACGATAATTGTGCTCCATCGGAGCTACCACAACCTCCACAGCAATATACACATTTAGTACACATACTTATAGTAGTACCCACACCTATTACTACACATGTGCAATGTTCTCATCTTACTAGAGCAACACGTCGAAATTCACACCATCCAAATGGTCGAGTAGATTGGCTTAGGCAATCAACACATATTGTTGGCTTGCTTTGCTTTATTCGAGTGCATTTACCACCATGAGGTGTCCAACACGATGATGTAAGATTCTGGAGAACTTGGAAAGTGAGACTAACAAGTATACAACGGTGTGACGTACATCAGCTTGGCATGGTGTGCCATACATTGTTTGTAGATCTAAATCCAATTGTCACATATTTTTACGAAGAATGTGAATCTCACAAACCTTGAGTGTGTAATTGGGGATAGGCATACAAAACGGAACACTGCTAAGTGGGCCTAACGAGTTACATTCAGGTGGACAATGTCTGAAACAGTGCTGTCCACTGGGGCGAAACACCGAATCTGTCTTATATATGTCGTCTTCCAGGACGGCAATTACTCCCGCAACCAAGGCTCTTGTTTTAGGGTTTGTATTTTTTAACCAGCCACCTTTACGGTACAGTTTCAAATTCATACCTGATCCTCACCAAGGAGACGACCAAATATGTAGCCCCACACAAGTGAGATCATTTTTGGCAGTTTCGTTTTTTGCATCGAGTATCGGTCGTAGTATTTCAGGCATGCGAGGGTATACTTATGCGATTTCATGGAAGGTAGGCTTCTTAGTAGGCTATGAAGACGACTTGGAGGTGCCAAGGGATGCAAGAAGCAAGGAAAGACGAGAAGAATTTCGAATTTAGTTTGAAGGTGCAACTAACGGTGGGTGTTTTCATTTTTGGTGCAATGGAGAGTCTACGACCCGGCGACATCCTCTTCCGGGCTGATTTAGGGTGGTGTAATCAGTAGGAGTCCGTGTAACCACTTCCATTTCAAAAAAAACTTGCGAATTAAGGGTTTCAGACCAACACATCAATTCCAAACTGGACCAGTTGTTGTGTGAGTGATTCCAGCCTATCCGCTTTCCGTTGAGTAGTGAAATTCTTTGTTGCAATGCGCTCTAGTTGGATGGATGATATTTTGTTGTGGCTTACAGGAATTTACCTTCATTGTAGTCAGCTGAGAGGAATTTCACATGTACTTGCGGGTTGGCACTTGCATGGGCCGCTATAGCTAGTTTAGACAGTGCAAAGCTGCGAATTAAAAAATCCTAGACAAACAAAAGCATACTCTATCAAAAATAGAGAAAAATAGGAATAGTTGAAGCGCTAAGTCTAGGACATTAGATTTAATAGTTCACAATCAACCGAAAGCGCAAAAAATAACTGAGAATGGCAGGTGGGGCAATTTGATTTTGCAACCATGTTTGGGCTTGTATGGTTTAGGGTGTTCCACAAGGCTTGAATGTGGATGAAGGCGTTTACCAACCTAGTGTTTCACAAGGGTGTTAGTTCCGAGACACATTTACAGATGCATTGCAGGTTCGACTTGGGAGGGGCACCTTGAAGCAGTGTGGATTGGTCTAACGCGGTCACTTGGCATTTTGTGAAGACACATTCAAATAGGACGCCATG
The DNA here is from genome assembly GCA_951230915.1 of Antitrichia curtipendula. Classification (NCBI taxonomy): domain Eukaryota; kingdom Viridiplantae; phylum Streptophyta; class Bryopsida; order Hypnales; family Leucodontaceae; genus Antitrichia; species Antitrichia curtipendula. The sequence goes on from OX579635.1 coordinate 28,026,223, forward strand.
CCACTATCTTAGGTTTAGGTCTTGCGATGCAGTATCTCAGTAGCGGTTTTGTTTGAGTATATTTTGTGGATATAGTCTTACATCTAGAATGACATGGGTTGTGTTATCTGAAGACCAAATCAAGTTGAAGGGCTCAAAGTTTCACGATTGACAATTACTATGGACAGACTGAACCCGTTAAGGCCCCTGCAGTTTGTTGTTAGCTTTACTTGTGCGTAGGGAGCGGCTACGGATTACAGAAGTGTTTTAGGATGTTTTAAAAATTGTGAGTTTCACGATTGCGCCTTTGCCTTGACCATCTCACATAATCATCTCAATCTGATGCTGCGGTACTTATTTGACACTGTCACTGATGGTGTAGGACAGCTTTCACATACCTGGAATATTGTTGATATTACCAACCAGTGTTTTGTTGGGACGAGCAAATCGGCTGGAGGAACTAGTTCAACTTCATTGACTTCGGTTTTAAAGTGAAGTATTGTTGTCTGATGGTGATGACTAAGCACACGGACCAAACAATGTGAATTGCATCCGCAAAAATGCTTGGACAAGCTTTTGGTGACGATGACGAAGAGGACTCCTACAATTCTCGGGTATGGTGGCTTAGACCATGCATATTTTGTCTATTTCAACAATTTAAGGTGATCAGGTATTCAGTCTAACGGGGTTTCAATACACTAACTTGTGCTTCTTGTGTTGTTCTGTAGAAGGCGACTCGTCAGGAGCCCCTGGAACTGCAGTACATGTGGTACTTACAGCGGCAAGCCATCCACGGCTAGAGTTTCGCCAACGGGTGACAATCGACGAGTGCAAGTTGAACGTGAACTATGACACGGAGGCTGAGTTCATAAGGCTCTTCACCGAGTATGCGCTGTTGGCATTCACAAACATCACAAAGCCAGGTGACCCAAAGTGGAAGTTCAAGAAGTGCATACATTGCGGGAGGCAGAATTTTGCCAACAAGATGTGATTGAACAAGTACCGGTGGGACGCGGAGTGTCCAACTGTGTAGAATAAAATGGAAAATCCGCAGAGGCTGCTTCTATATCCAGACCAAGGCATTGGACAGGGCAAGAGTTCGGAGATGATCTAGGCATGAAAGGAAGAGGAGGCTCAAATGAAGGTGATCCGTAAATCGCGGGCCAAGAAGGGCACTTCCATCTCCGCGCTATCGGTTGTAAAAACTATAGTCCACCAAGGTGGAGGAGAAGGCGCGACACCAAGGTCTCAGTGTGGCAAATCCAAGGGAAGTGCGAAAGGGTCCAAAAGTGCAAAACACTTAGGCGGAGAAGATGTTGGAGGTTGATCCGCACAAAAAGAGCCAACACTCCATCAAGTCATTGCAAAAGGGACGAGGCATGTGATTGCGTCTCCAAACTTAAAAAGGACTCCCGCGAAAAGCATGAAGAAGACGCCAGCCCTCCCTGACATCCGGGAGTTGCCCAATGATGAAGAGCCCAAGTAGAAGCGGCACCAAGCCAAGACAGTGGCCACCAAGCCGAAGAAGATGAAGGTGTGATTAAGCGATGAATTGTCCAATGACGAGGAACCCGAGTAGAAGCAACACCAAGCCTCCGCAGTAGCCACCAAACCAAAGAAGACGAAGGTGCAATTCAACGATGAATGTACTGCTGCAGATGAGCAGCCCCCACCCAAGGATATCTCTGGAGCGGATGAGGATGTGAAAGATGACAACATTGCGCTGATTCTGGAGGCTATTGCGGTGCAACTTGCGGAAACTGACGAAGCCTCACAAGAGGTCAATGTGCAAGAGCGTAACAACATTATACAGTTGCCGTCAATTGAAGAGCAATATGACATGGCTGGAGTGGAGCAAGAGGACTCTATTCTAGGTGGTGTGCAATAGCAACCAAACGTGGAAAAAAATACTTCAAAGAAAGATTGTAAAGAGGCGGTGACCAAGGAAGTTTGAAAACTGTTGGTAGGCCTAGAAGATGAAGCAGAGGTGAAAGGAGAGCAAGAGTTCCTCAAGATGTATGTAGATTATTTTGCCTTTAGTCTCAGAGATTTGGGAGTGTTGAAGGGACAAGAGGTATTTATAAACTTGATGGATGATGCACCAATTTATTGCAAACCGTATAAGTATAGTGAGGTAGAGCACACGATGATTCAAGCCCGGACCAAGAAGTTGTTGGAGGCTAGATTGGTGGAATTTGTACCCCCAGATTGTGAGTATGCATCGTTAGCTGTTATGCCATCCAAGAAGGACATTTTTGGTAATTGGACCAAGAAAAAGATGTGCGGGAACTATTGTAGAATTAATAAATTCACAAAGTTAGATCGTTATGCAATGCCAACACCGGAGGAGAACTTTGACGCCATCGGCCATGCTAAGGTATTTAGTACTTTGAATCTTTAGTTGGGATATCACCAACTTGGTATTTGAGAAAGTGATAAGGGAAAAACATCATTCTGGGGAATTGATGAGGATGAAAAAGACCAACTCTATCAATAGAGGTTCCTTCTATTTGGTTTTGAAAATGCACCTACGGAGTTTCAAAGAGTTATGGATCGCATATTTTTTGGCTTGGATTTTGTGAAATGCTACATTGATGACAATATTGTCTATAGCACAAATCAAAAACAAGATAGAGTTCAATTGAGAAATTTTTTTGCTAGACTAAGACTTCACGAGTTAAAATTACATCCAAACTAATGTAAGTTTTATTATGACCGTGTGGAATAATTGGACCACATGATATATCCTAGTGGATTGGGTGTGGTGGCTAGTAAGGTAGAGGTGATGATTTCACATCACAATCACGTGGCATTTTCCCTATGACTACAGTGTGTGTAGATAACCTAATTGGTCTTAAACTTTTGACTTTTTGTGGAGTTTTTTTAGGCTTTTTCAATGTGTTTGTAATAATTTTGATATGTTTATTTGCCAATTTTGTGTTTTTGCGTATTTTGGTTGCAATGTTTGCGGTACAATTTTTGAGTTTTGCTTGAGTTTGTAATCCAAATGGGATATTGTGTCATTAAGTCAGCCAATTGGCTCTCAGCCGAGTGATTCTGATAGTGAGTGGTAAGTGAGAAATCCAATTTGGAATGTAGTAAAGGGCTGAGTTGGTGATGTCAATTCCAATTAGGAGTTATGAGGTTGTGCCAGTTGATCATGCAAGTAAATCCTAGTTGGAATGATATGTCAAATGGATCTAGTTAGTTCCAAACTGAGCGGTACATTGTAGTTCCAAGTCGGTTAGTGGAACTGCCAATTTGGGTCTCTATTAGGTTGTCTCTCTCGATTTGGAAGGCACCCAGTATTGAAAGTGTCCGCTGTGGGTCCCAGCCCAGGATTGTCTATCCAGACGTGACGTGGGCATTTTGCGTTGTGATGTCACGTCACGTCCGTTGTGATGCGTCACAAATCTTGACATCCCTAATCCTAATGTGACATCCCTAACCCTAACCCTAAAATTTCAGAAAATTTTGAACTTTAGTTTCATTTTTTTTTACAAATATAAATGGAATATCAATTGTACTACTACTATTGAACATATTAGTCTAATGTACAACCTTCTATGTAAAGAATTTTGTAAAATTCCTTCAAATTTTTAAAATATTTCGTCATGACGTTGTTCGAGCAAAACGTCACGTTACATCTTGACGTCACGTCCATCCAGACGTGACGTGACACGGACAACCCTGTCCCAGCCAAGTCGTGCTATGTATTTGATTTTATGTTTGTATGAATTATTTTTTGTTTGTTTTATGAATGATCAAGTTGAAATTGGGCTTGTGTGTTTCCCAGTTGGGAAAGTGTTTGTGATCCAAGGTTGGATTGTGTCTGTAAGTCCTATTTGGAAGATGCAGATGAAGGACTATCCCGATGTTTCTCGTGGAGAGAAGAGGAAGAAGATCCAATTTGGATATATGTAGTGAAAGCTGTATATTAGTATGAGCCGAGAGATAGATTTTAATGCCTGGTGGGAGATTTATATTACCAAAGTTTTAAGTTTTATTATGCGGGTATAGGTTATTTCCAAATTGAAAATGTATGCTGAGTGAATCAATATGTGGAGCGAGCTGTTGTGAAAATAGAAGAATGTTGAAGATGAAGAACTATCAAGTTGGTTCAGGGTTGTCTATCCAGACGTGACGTGGGCATTTTGCATTGTGATGTCACGTCACGTCCGTCGTGACTCGTCACAAATCTTGACATCCCTAATCCTAATGTGACATCCCTAACCCTAACCCTAAAATTTCAGAAAATTTTGAACTTTAGTTTCATTTTTTTTTACAAATATAAATGGAATATCAATTGTACTACTACTATTGAACATATTAGTCTAATGTACAACCTTCTATGTAAAGAATTTTGTAAAATTCCTTCAAATTTTTAAAATATTTCGTCATGACGTGAGAATTAAAAATCAATTTGTGATTTTTGTATGAAGTCCTAGTTGGTATGTTTGTGAATCTAAATGGTGTGCGAGTCAGAAGAAGTTAAAAGGGTGTATTCCTGCTGTATAAGTCTATTTTCAATTCGGTCTGAAAAATAAAATTACTAAGGCGAATAGGAATAGTCGGAGTGCCGTAGTGAGTAGTGACAGTGAGGTTCAATTTGATAATTGAGAGTATGCAAATTGATTTAAAGAGAGAGAATATTTCTTGAGAGATTGAAATTAAGAAAAGTATGAAAGTAACAAGATACCCAAGTCGGGTAGAAAAAAGTGTAAATTCTAAAAATACCAAAGTTATATGAAGCCAAATTGTTGGCAGAAGATAGACAAATCAAATTGGTACAACAAGATCTGTTGTGTCCAAAGGAGGCAAAGATTAAGATGGTCTCTGATTAAGACCAAGGCGGAAGATCAAGTGTTGGAGCATCAGTCTCTACATCAGACCAATTTGGTTGCGGAAAAGCTTGTTGCAGTGGCTGAGTTACAACAGAGCCCTATTTGGTTGAAGGTGAAGATCCAGTGAAAGATGAAAGACTCAAGTGTCAAAGAAAGATTGAAGACCAATTTGGAAGATTACTTTTTCTTTGTGGTTTTAAGAATGGAGTGATTAATGAAATCAGTAATTAGTTGAAATATTGTAAGGAATTAAATTTATACTAGTTGGAAGTAAACCTTTCTTGGATGTTTTATTCCCTAATTAGTTGTCTTTTGTCGTTGTAGAAGTAAACCTATTTAAAAGACCTCCCTAGGAACGAACTTTACTATTGATTTAGAAATTCTCAATTAGAACCTAAATCTATCTACAGTGTCTACTATTGGTCAGGAGCTATTGAGCCTTGGTGTGGTTAGATTGCTAGCCAATACATGGTTCATTGTTGACTTATGGCACGCTATCTCTTATGTTGGCACAATGTGATCTTGGCACAATGTGTTTGTGCACAACAGTTCCTTCTTTCAAACTACTTCAAACAATTTTTAAAACCACAAGTCATAGGAAATACATCCCTATATAATACGAACGGGTGGAAAAGACATCTCGGCCTATATAAGGCCTTTCCTAAACTTTTTTATATATGTAAAATCTTAAGCTGATCAAGACAATCAATTTCCATAACAAACAAGCTAGAGGTCTTCCCATATCAAGCTCTTGACAAGATCAAAACATCACATTAAAGCCTCCTATAGAAGACAAAAAAATTTAGAAAATTTCTCAAGTAGGGATCAAATCAAGATCCATGATAGTTCATAACCCAAGGTCATGAAATAGCATAAGTAATAAATTTTTATGCCATCAAATCAAGTAATGAATTCCAAATTTATGGCTACATTTACTTAAAACAATATTAATCTAAGAGGTAAAAAAAAAAGGGTGGGTGGGAGGGGATTATTAAATCATTGCATAAATTGATAATTACCTACAATTTACCATGAAAGCTCGCTGCAAAAGAGAATTTTAAAATTAAAATAGTTCAAAAATAAAAAATATATTTAATTCTAAAGAAAATATCATGTGTACATGACCTCCATGATTTGGATAAAATTACTTATAAAAGGACCATTCAATATCATCCTTTATTGTATCTAAAAATGAATTGCAACTAGACTTAAGGGTTTAGGATTTAGAGTCTCAAAATTTAGAATTACATGGGTATCCTTGGGCTAGGGTTTGTTTAGGGTTTGATTTCTATTGGACCTACCCACCATTTGGTGGGTCTAGGAATCCAGTGGTGCAAAATTTACTTCTAAAAGTTTCACCATTTGTGAGATATAGCAACTTTGATTTTAGGATCTTTTGTGTTGACTTTGATTTTGCGGATTGAATATGAGGAATTCTGAAATGGGAGTTAAGAATACATAGGTTTGCTAGGTGCTTTTGACTTTTTGTTTTGGAGTTTTGAGTAGACCTATCTTCTCTCCCCCCCCTCCTCTCATTTTGGGGATCTATGAATCCAATGGCAAAGATTTAGCCACCTGTAAGTGTTCAGCTTGTGAGATATAGAAGGGTTGACTTTAGGATTGACTTTTGCATACAGGGTTCAAATTGGGTGTTTGAAGAATCTAATTTGATTCATTTTTCATGTTCATTCCGATGGTGTGTATTACACCTTCTAATTTAGGATTTAGAAAAAGTTACAAGTAAAGGGAGTTTAGGATAAAAAAATGAAGAAGGCATTTGATTAATATTGAAACAATACAATGCCTTCTTCATATTTTGCGCCACTACATGTTCATATTCTGCACCACTACATGTTGTCCCTATTCTACACCACTACATGGTATCCATATTCTACTCCGCTACATGTTGTCACCATTCTGCTCCAAATTCTCCAGTGAAATAGTGTGTTTAGCCAACCCAATCGTTGTAAATCCTTTTCTTTGGCCACCATCTACCTATATGAATCCTAAAGAGCATCAAAAGATCAACAGCTTGATTCTTTGTTCTAGAAAAATGAACCTACTTTGTGTTGTTCAGAAAGTCAAGAATCAATGGGGGATTTTCTACGATATCTTGCTCCCATCCATCATAGACAAAGTCAAGCTCTTCTTTTAACACTAGTTGACAAGTTCTAGCATTGCTCCATGCTCATGCTTATTTGAGTTGAGGTTTCATATTTTTGCCGCTCCATCCAATAGCTTGACGAACATAAGTCAAGGCACTTTTTATACGAATTGTTGGTGCATAGGCATCTATTCCATGGACTTTTGTATTAATTCTTGTAAACTCATTCTAAAGTTTCTAATATAGATGTCAAGTGATAAGGTTTAAAAACCAAAAGAGCCCTCTAGTGCCCTTTCAATGTCATCAAGGGTTAGAGCATCCAGACCACTACAAAGCCTACAACCTTCAACAATGCTATCCGCTTGAATAGTCACCTCTAGTCGCGAGCTTGAGATGTGACTAGTGCATACATCATCTGTCATATCTTCCCAAATTGCTAGTAAGCTCCTCAATTATTGTGTTCTTGTGCACATTGTACCCACTGTGGTTGGCATGTCATTTAGATCCTACTTGCGTATCACAAACATGATTGCATGGTACACCTCTGAATTGACTTTGACTTTGTCGATTTGTTGGTCAATCTTTAACTTTAGGGTTTAGAATTGCATGTGTATTCTAGGTGGTTGGCACTTTTTGTTTTGGAGTTTTGAGTAGACCTACCTTCTCCCATTTGGGGAATCTACAAATCCAATGGTGTAGGTTTTGCGACCCACAAGTGCTTAGTTTTTGAAATATAGAAGGATTGACTTTAGAATTGATTTTTGCATATAGGGTTCAAATTGGATGTTTGAGGAGTCTATTTTGACTCATTTTTCATGCTAATTCCGATGGTGTGTGCTATGCCTTCTAATTTAGGGTTTAAAAGAAGTTACAAGTGAAGGAAGTTTAGGGTAAAATATTATCCATGAGAAATAAATCTTAGTTTGTGAGACATCTCAATCCTTTAGAAGTTGAATTAAATTTTTTAAATGATAATTTATTCCAAATCATAGATGGTAGATAGGTTCAAAAATCTACTAATATCATTTCTAGCACTGTCCATAATAAATGATTGGAAGGTCCATTTTTTCAAAGTTCAAAGTCCTCCCTCTATGGTCCCATTATGCTATTATGTATAAATGAAATTTATTACCTTGAATTTTAACAAATTAAATTTTCTATAACAAATATTTCAGATGTTTTCGTGAGATTTATAATGAAAAGTAAAATATTTCAAACCAAATACAAAATATGCTTTAAAAGTTCTATAATTATCTCTATAATTACATATTATCGTAAAGAACATCATGGTGGACATCAATTTTCTATACCATTCTAAACCAAAAAATTAACACTCCATGGTTATAGGCCCAAAGTTCAAATTGCAATAGAAGTCTAAATTTTAAGAATTTTTCAATATTACAAATTATACTAAAACCTAAACTCAATAAGCTTCATTCACCAGTTGGACTCAAATTAATCCTTAAATGTCCAAGGCATTTTTTGAGCTTCTAGAAATTTGCTCTAAATTGAACAAAACGCCAACATTTTAATAAGTTGTATTAGGCTTTTTTGAATTGTAACTATACAAATTCAAAGTAGACATATTAGAAATCACATAAAAAAACAAAACAAAACAATATCATTTAAAGATTGAAAGATAATAATGTTTGATCATGAAGGAGTTAAAATTGTAAAAGTGATTTGAAGTCTTTCAATCCTCTTTTCACATGTCAAATTAAAAAAGTTGGTCACCAAAAAAAATGTAAAGATAAAGATTCTAACATGCATAGCCCTATTTAATTTATGGCTTCTCAAAATCTATCTACATTTTTTTAAATGAAATTCTAATGTGGTTTTTTCTCCAAGATCTGGTGTATTTGAGGCTCATTTCCAAAAGCCCTCAACACTATGTAAAGTCAAGATTGCAATGGACACCCTTGCACAAAATCTTGAATAGAAAAATCATAGACAATCATTTTCAAAATCAGATTTTTGATGCTAAAACTAGACTTCAAAAAGATTTTTTCAAAATTCTAAACTACTGAAAATAACAATTTGGCTAGGTTTTATTTAACTTCAAAGGATTGTCGGGACCAAAATTCAATGCCAAAGGCATTTAGGGGTTAAAAGATCATTTTTATGGCTAAAATTCAGATCCAAGAAAAAGAAGCAAGGAGTTGCCCAAAACAACTACGGTACCAATATAGCGGTGGTCATCCAAGGATATGCCTTCCACTCATGTACAAAAGTCAGAAAATATCACAAGGGACATCTAACACCATTCATTGAAAATGAGTTTAAGCAAAAAAATATCAATTGCATCCATATTGTTGGTTGACACTTGACACTAAGGTAAAACAGCCCATTATGGACCTTTTACCCATTACGAACTCCTAAAAATGATCCCATTATGATTTTCTTTTAGTGATTGAGATTTGGGCCACATTCAATGTCTTAACTAACTGGAATGGAGTGATTAGTGACTACAATAGGAATTTTCAGTTTTTTAGTGTTAGTTCATTGTAGGAAGTCCCTTTTTCACGTCTTCTATGTTAGAAAATATTGTGACCGCAATAGGTGAATAAGATGAGCGTTATGGATCAATTTTGGTTGGTTTGGGGGTAGTCTACAGACTCTCTTAGGCCGTGGTGGGCTGTACACTTCAGAAATTCGTAACAAATTCACACTTTGTCAAAAAAATATAGTTTCAAATGCTCTCACCATTTGTATCACTTGAATTTCTCTGGAAAAAAAAGTAGAAAATTTCAGAAATGATAAGTGGGCAAACTCCCCATTTGGTCCATAATGGGTTGGTTGACACTACCCAAACTTGCAAACAAAAAAAATGAAAACCAGGGGTACGCAAGACAGATATAAGGAATTTGTCTGGATACTAAAATCAAAAGGAAAATACAGTGTACGGCAACAAAGTTTTATGAAAATATCAACCCAGCCGCCATAATGTCGGCAACAGAGAGGTTGAAATAGAATCTCAGAGCCAGGGTCAAAAACCGTTCGTAAGCGAAAATTATAATGAAGAATGACAGCATGAGAGTAGAAATATTTGCGAATCCACATCTACATCCATTTACTGTTCTCATCAAGATATCATTCCAAGGCTCTGCAAGATGAGCACGGTCTATCATGTCTGATCCCGGATGACATCCTTGACAATGAACTAAATAATAGAAAAGAAGCAGTTGTATCTCTACGACACACCAATTCTGGGCGACAATTGATTACCTCAACATCAGCTAACACTGTTGCGCACAACAATTCTGGGCAACAATGACGCAAAGGGACTGCCCTCAACGTTGAGGATTCAACTAGTTGGCTGATGTATCACCGAGTGCAGCTGTATGATATCGACCAACCACCTGCATCAGGAGGTCTTGTGTACTCCGTATGGAGGTGGTCTTCTCCGTAGCAGTCAAAACGACACAACGCCAGATCAGTACTTGGCCGTTTTGGATGTCAAAATCAGCACTGGGTACTTTCCAAGTCAACTTCTGAGCCGCAGTTGCCGATCAACACTCACAAGGCAAACTTACGAGTATGACCGCTGTCTCTGTCATAGCTGAGTGGGAGGAAAAATCTGCCGAATAAACTCTTGAAATCGCTTGGAATACAATTTGGGTTCCACCGCAGATATCGAGATAGAATCAAACTGGCACGCCTTGTACGCATGCTCTATGCGTTTGCTGAGATTGTAATTTTGCAGAATATCAATGATGCCAAAATACAGCACCACATCATGCGACTCTCCAAACAGTTGCCCTTCAGAAGGCTTCAAATCGTCGTTGTCCTTTTTATGTACACGATCAGCTCTTGCAGGCATATTCACTCCTAATTGTATTCTCAACCTGCTTACAAAAGAAACAGTACACAAATCAAAGGTTTCAGTATTACACATCAGCTGGACCTCTAAACGGCCAAATAAACACCCATATCTACCGGAGATGCATACAGAGATATAAACCAGATAAGGAGCAACATGACTTAAACGACAACATACCAGCCTGAAGGTGAAATTTTAACTGGCCTAAGAAGAGACTTTACTAAGACTATCGGTTCAATTACAGTGCGAAAATCACTCACAAAGAGGTGAAAGAAGAATGAAGTAAAACCCTCACCGAGCTGTGCCTGGAAGAAGCAAATCAACTTCAGGGTCTCCCGCCACTGATGCTCGTAAAGGACTTCCCCGAATATGAATGCCAGGTGTCCCGATGCTGCCATGGCAATTATCTCGGGCCACCAGCACTAAGCCTCTGGTTGTCGCCCAATCTTCTTCTGCTCCAGTGGCTTCACACCAAACATCACAAAATTTCATTACTGCGTAACACTTCACCAAAATGAGCCGGAAAACATTTGCCGAACCAGTTCCACTGAATATACATTCAAGGAAAAGTATGGACTAAGGTTACATCCAATCCACGTGATACTTGGCATGACAAAAGATAAGGCAACCAGAATGCTATCATATATTGTCCTCAACGGCATTGAAAAAAATTAGCAGTAGATGCAATCATCTTCAAAGGGCGCAAAAGTAAGTGCAAAAATCATGCTGGAACTGAAGTAAGGTAAGATCAACTTCGGTACCATCATCCAATGTGCTTGTAAATGATTCACTTGGAGGTACATCTGGTGTAGAGGAAGGGCCAGGAGACATTGGTGCTCTGTATTGTGGTGCCCTGAAGTGAAGGCCCAGTAACATACTATAATCCATAATGCCACGAGTTTCAAGGAATTTGCAGTCGTACTCTAGTTGCCTGCCACAATCCACATCCATTAGTAGAGAAAGATTCTACCCAAAAAGTAAAAAGGAGGAGGTGGGAAAAGGCAGGATAAACAACAAATTTGACAAATCAAATTACATGTACAGTTAGATTTGGATGGAGTAAAGAGAATTTTACCGAAGGAGTGAGTCACGCCAGGAAGGGTCAAGCCGGAACTCGTATTCAAGATCCAGATCTTTTAAAGTGGTTGTCTCATCAATTTCTACTTTATCAGCAGAACGCCCTTGTGATGATCCTTTTAAGTCAAATCGTCGATGGATGCGAAGCTCAGTACAGAACATATTCCCCATCACTACAAACCGCACCTGCAATACTCTCAAACTTCTATCAGGATTAAAGTGATTGAGCAGAATTAGTTTGAGACGGCAAGAAGTCAATTTAGATGAAAAATATACTTGATGGATGACGTGTCTACCTTTTGACCTCCATATGGCTTGATGCGATGAAGGCCAAAGAACTTAGTGATAAGTGTATTCTCGTACGTCTTCACATGAAGATGATATGCTGACAGCATCCCCAAAAGTACCTGAAAAAACAATCATAAAAATAATTTAGTAGACTGGGTTCAAGATTTCATTAACCATCTCCAAGATACTTCAGGTGATAACCCTAAAGGTACTGTGATCAGCCACCTCGTTCCAGAGATGAATGCATTGCAAACAAAACCTTGTACGCTATCCTAAAATCCCACTAAGGAAATCAGGGCAAATGGTAGATCACCTTCACTTCCGCCTTCTTCATAGTTTTGATAATGAATCGATCATCGTGCGAAAGATAAAACACACTCCCACTTTTCCCAGGTGAAATGAGCTCCCTCAACGCATCATCCCCACACAGAGATAACATGTAATCTGCTGCATCAATCTTGAACATTTCTCGCAGATGTCTGACAAAACAATTATCCACCAAGGATGAAATGGTGCTCAAGCCTCTCTTATCTACGAGAAAACACTGAATGGATCTAAAATAGTAAAGCTTTCCACAGAGACGAATAGATGACACATTTGGCTTCACACATTGAACGTAACTCAACCTAGCACAATAAAGCAATTAGCCAATGACCCAATGCCTAGTTCATGGTTCCTGAAAATCAAATGCTAAAACTACGGTTCTCAAAAGAGCAGCAAATCCAAAACCTACAGAAGCAAGAACATAAACAAAATACTAATACAATTAAGAGGAACATGACAAGATCAAGCCAAACCAGAAAAAAGAATCATACAAAGAAATGAATTGCATAGATAACAGAAAGAAGGAATAGGTAACCTGAAAACCATAGGACAGTAATCCTTCCACTTAAAATCAGATGAGTTGTGAGTAGGTGTCATTGGAGTCCCAGATTTTGGAAAATTCATGTGTATGCTCGCTCGAGGTCCAAAATCATTTGGACCAATCTCATGCCTCGGCTCTGGCGTTATCTTGCCGACAGTATACCTGTCATGAGATACCAAGAAGGTTAAAAACGAAAATCAAAACTACTATAAACAAATCCCACCGCAGTTTTCATGAAAGTTCTTATCAAACACTCGGACACATTGCTACTCATGATTCTAGAGCAATATATGGCACGCTACTCAAGACCTAAAGTTTCAAAAGAATTTTCGGGACCTGCTCAAAAAAGAAACCTAGGACATTCGTCCACAAGGACATCCTGAATATAACCGCCTACCAACGAGGACATCTTCCACAAGTCGAACAAGTCTAATGATCATAAAAACACCAGACCATGTAACCCATGTATATATCATACCTTATGCCAAGCTGCAAATTCAGCATAAGGTCGTAGCTGCGATGGCCCTTGAATATCGTTTCCCCAGGTCTTTTAACTTCCCTAACAGACCTCCGGGGCCTCCTCTTCTTGTGACCCACTAAGTCCGCGTTTTCTTTCACTAGCTCACTCATCAGCACGCCCTGAACATATTCCCTCACAACTACCGTAGGGGCGAGAGGTGCAGCCCCATTCAGCGAAAGTCGCTCCACACCTTCCAGTATTGTATCTGTAGTTCGGAGACTGTTACCTTCCGATCCAAAGCCCCGGTCGACGGGAGCATCCAAGCTCCATCGTCTCTGGAAACTATTTGAAAGATCCCCGCTTCTGGACAATTCACCGGCGTGAGGAATCTTTTCAGATGATGTGGACCTACTTCTAGACCACCGCAGTGGACGGAGTTCACCGCTGTGCTGAGCATGACCATGAGGTCCACCAACTGCCTCACTGCCTCGCACAGCTTGCAAATCTCGTGTGCCAGAAGGATAAAACACACCCTTTCCATCTTTCAGGCCCCTGCTCCAAGTACCAATGTAACAACTACTGTCTGTCCACACATAGATTCCACGCCCATGCTCCAATCCATCCAACCACTGCCCATCAAATTTGTCACCGCTTACCCAGGTTAATACTCCCTTACCGCACATCGTACCCCCTCTCCATTCCCCATGATACTCATTTCCACTCGCCCAGGTGTACTTGCCAACGCCTTCTTGAACTCCCTGTTTCCAAGCCCCTTCGTAGACATCACCATTGGCGTACCTCTTCCGACCATAACCATGTTTGACATTCATACTCCATTGGCCTTTGTAGGTAGTACCCCCGATACCCATGTATGTGCCAACCCCATGCATGTAACCCCCAACAAACTCACCTTCGTAAGTGGCTCCAGTTGGCCATGAGATCTTGCCCTTTCCAGATTTTTTGCCTCTACCCCACTCTCCTTCATACATGCACCCATCTGCCCACAAATACTTGCCCGTCCCCTCCGGCAGACTTCCCTGCCACGTTCCGACGTAGAAGTCGCCATTGGAAAGAACCTTCTCCCCTGTGATGGGAGCCGATCCCGCACCGCCCAACTCATCTATGTGCTTGGCCTCGTCATTGTCATCCGAGGTGAGACCTTTAGCAGCAGGCACCTCACAACTCCCCGAAAAAGCAGTGCGTGGGGGATATAATTTGCCTCTAATATGTTTTGGCAAATCGAAGTCGTTGTCCGTGTCCACATGAGGCAACGGGCCAGACATACAGGTGAGACCAGGAGTGGTGACAGCCTTCTCAGGTGCAACAGCCCGTTTCCGTGATCGTCTCTGAAAACTAAATATTAGACCTCGTATCCCTTGCACTGAATGCTGGGCCACATTGCCTTCCTCTGCATGACCTAAGCTACATGTTGTTACCAATGCGGCCAAGCCACTGTCGTTTCCTCTAGAAAGGCTGCGTGTGCCAAAATCCTTCGTCCTATGAGTCTCATTGAGCCCTGAAGTCCCAAAGCAAGCCCTACATCAGTACCATGATCTCAACAATACAAAAAATCAAAATCCAGAACCAGTTACCTCCGAAAGGCATCGGGGTAAATTCTATCCCGAAAATCGTGAATGATGAGACCACTGCAGCCCCGTACTCTCCAATAATTATAAACAACCTAGTACTCATCGGGGACATATTTCCGGCGCTCATCATACGATTTCGACATTCATTCAAACGCACGCGTGAACCCTACTTAGAAAGCTTTCTTCCTTAGTTGAAGCTGTGCTCCTGCGTGCTACCTTCACACCTACGGTTTAACCTTCAAAAAGTAGTTCCAACCATTGTCTTAAAACGAATGATCAGAGCATTTCAGCAGGCCTGTAGACTACAATAATTCTAGAGGAGCTAGCACAACTTCGAACAAAACACCAGAGACACATTTTTTGACGGAAAGCATGGCCTAACACTCCCGATTCATTCCAAATACCAATACTTAGGCAAACATTCCCTTCCAGTGCTAAAGCTGCTCCTCCAGCGTGCTACCTTCAAGCTAACGCTTACTGCCCAACCATTGTCACCACAAACACGGCTCCAGAACACGACAACAATTCACGAGCTAGAACTACTTCCACAAACTCCTCACCAACACATTCCCGACGCCAAAAATCATTCCCAACACTCACGATCATTCCACATACAATTCGCAAACCAACACGTAGGGAACCCGTTATCCCGGCGCGAAAGCTGCATCTCCTCTTCCGTGCACCCTACAGTTTCCTTCCAACCAATTTCCTAACACGTCCACTGCTATTCCCGAACCAAGAAAACGCGCCACCACAACCACCCACCCACCCACCTACCCACCTCAACCCGAACGAGAACCAGGAAAGATCAACAACTTGCCTTCAGACATTGGTCCTCGTCACAGACCGACGCCTCGTCCTACCGATATCTAAACCGACTCCATCGCCGCCAGAGCAGCAGCCTTCACACACCACCAACCTCTGGCGATCTCTCCTGGTCCAAATCCGCCACAATCAGACCCGGGCGAAGAATTGCTGCACGCACATTGCTCACGAGAGCTTCTTACGACAGCGAAGACGACGGCCTCATCAGCGCGCAGCAGGAGAGAGGAGCACAGTGGGGAAAGAACTTTGGGAGTGTGGTGGGGAGAGAGATCCAGACCAAGGGTGACTCAAGCGGGAGATCGTCGCAAATGTCTGGAAGCAAGCAAGCGAGCGGAGAGGAAGGAGGAGGAAGAAAAAAGGGGGAGGAGCAGGTCAAAGCCCGCCAGGCTCCGCAGATTGCTGAGGCAGAGTAGCAAGACAAAAAGGAAACCCTAAGCTTAGGCCAGAGCTGATGAGTGATGAGCTGCCCCCAACGCCAAAGGGGGCTCTCTCGGGGCTCGCGGATGAAAGCCCAGCCCACGGAAAGCGCAGGTTACGCCGTGCAGGCGTCGGAATGAAGGCGCCAATGGGGGCGGACTGACGGACGGCTGATGGACCCGGCCCGAGGGGTAGGGGGGGGGGGCTTGTATTTTAGCGATACTGTACAGTAGTTTGCTCAAAAAGCAAACAAATAATAATAATTCGAGGGAATATTGGGCAATTTGTTCTCTCATTTTGATGGCCCCTCAAAATATTTTCATGGCACTCAGTCCTAGTACGTAAAGCAATGGACCTCGAAATCACTTTTCATCATAGGTCTATTGAAAATTTATCCTATATTTCATTTGGTGATATGATCAACTGACTATTTATGGGGCATACTTGATGAGCAAAGGGGAAGGACAAGAATTTTGAGGACTCTTCAAAAATAGATGTAAGCTTTTAGCACATCATTTTTAGCATGTACAAGTACAAATGTTTTTTTAAGTGAATTAAATTATTGAATTGTTCTAAATTTTAGGGGATGAATGTACACACTTTGGATCATTTTGTTTAAGTTTAATCCATATTTTGCTTGTTTGGTTTATGCATGTGGATGCAAACATGTTTGTAATCCTATCAGAGATTGCTATTTGCACTGCCCAAAGTAAAACATGTGCCTACTAAAGCAGTGGAAGCACCTCCAAATATCATTTTTTCTACTCCTATTAGGTGTTTGGTACAAATAGTGGTTTTCTTTTGGAAAGAAAGGTAATTTCCTCAAGAGAAAACAAACTCAAGTCATTTTCATAATTTTTGGACACACACACACAAAATTATTTGAATTTACAAAGTTGAAAGCATATGGTACCTACTCATGCCACTAGACTCTCCTTAATCCTTAAATGACATTTTCTTGTCCAGTAGGAAGCCGAAGGTAGAATCAAAAATCTCCTTGAAGTAGGGTATGGATCGTGTTATTTGCCCAAAATTTGTTTGGTCGATGCTTGTAAAAGTGACCACTGAATAGTGCTTTGACTTTGTAGCCTAAATGCGGTACTTGACAAGCCATATTCACTGTAGAAGTGGGTCTAATAGGTTGAAACATTCCCCCCAAATATAATAAATTAAAGATCTCCATCCAAAATTAGTCTTGGAATGCACTTTGAAGGGCTAAATATAATGAATAAAAATGGAGTGTTGAGTTCAATAACTTGGCAAAAGAGGGTGGGTTCATCCATTTCATTATGTATAAGGTGTTATTACTAGTTGCATTGGAGACACTCTAAGAGCATCCTCAATCATGACCAGAATAGCAACTATGCACCAACACCTTTACAACCCTTTGATAAAAACATAAAGCTATAATTGAAATGCGTCTTGTAAAGAGGCAAGTATAGTTGCAATTGTTTTATGTGCTCCTTTATCTAAATGCATCATTGCAAATTTAAACCTTTTGCAATTGTATTTTTTGACATTTGAAGTATAAAAAAGAAAAAACGACACAATGAATAAATAGAATATGTAGCAGCAAGATAGCTGTTATACAAGGTGCAACCAAAAAAAAATCTCGAACATTGGTAATGAGCTTTGTTGTTGGTTCAAACCTTGTCAAAGTGTTAGAGTTGGAGGAAAATATGGTACTTCTTATAGGTTTTGAGGGTTTGATATTGGTTGCATTAGAGTTCCAAATGTATTCATTGTAACATCCTCCCTTGTCCATTGTTGTTGCCTTCTATCAAACCTAATACAACTGAAGATGTTCTTAGAATGAACTTCCATGTTGAATCAGAATTGGAAATGAACTTTTATATTTTTTAAAGTCAAAATTGCCTTTATTGACTTCAATAATGCTTACACTTCTATGTAGGCAAGAAGAACATACATTTAAAAAATAACTTTACCTTTTAATCCTAAAACAAACAAAAATTCAAGTCTAATACTATAAAAAAATATTGGAAATAAAAAAATTGCCACCCACTTTTTTCATGAGATGTGGTTGAAATCCATGCCCACCAACAATTTTGATTCTTGAACACAATTGTTACTAACATCTATTCACAATTTTTTTTCAATTATGTGCTTAGTTTGGTAAATTTGGGCTCAAATTCCAATTGCATGAATATCTAACTTTAGGTTGGAGATCCTAATTGTACTACAAATTTGAAATCACCCTATTTATGTCATTATGTAACAACTATGTACAATTCAAACTTTCAATGCACTCAATTGGGACCTAGTGGCCAAGAAGTGGCACAAACTATCACATGGCACAAATGATATCTACTACTTTAAGTTTTATTTCTTTATAAGGATTTGTCTAAAGATTTTTTTATTTTAGAGAGAATATATGAAACCATTATTATTCACCATAGATGATAAAATTTGAAAACTTGAATTCATATTTGGAAGTAGGGTCTCCAAATTAGATTGAAGAGATCATGAATCACAAATATAACCCTTCAAAAATGAGGAACATGTTCCTATTTTCATCCTTGGGTGAATAGAAAAAGCATGAAGATTTTCAAAATGAAGAGGGTTCCCCAGTGCCTAGGAGAGTTTGCATGAACATCATTTGTTCAAAATTCCCTCACTCAATCCTATAAGGTCAATGCACATATGAGGATCACAAATAACAATTATGTATGATTATTATTAAGTCTCGTATTAAGTATAGACTATTTTATGGGATCTCAATGGAAAATAAAAGAAGATTTCAATGTAATTTTAGATTTCAATGTAATTTTAGATTTCAATGCATTATTTGGACTTTGTATGGATAAGTAATGAATTCTCAAAGTATTGGTTCTAAATGTACTGAAAATTGATATTAACCTCTTATAGGCTCTTACATTCAATTGAGGGTAGAGAGATCATAATTGCATATGTCAATTGGTCCAATAGCAATGTTGACATCCTTTTCAACTCATATGAAGGAAAATGTTTGATTGTGCAATAGTTGCATGCAATCATGCAATCCAAAGGCTACCTTACTGGCAACAAGTTCTAATCCATTAACAACCTTTGATGTGACTTATGTGCAAAATTGGTTAATATAGACTAAAGTTCAAAAATTAGGATATTGTACAAGGTGTGTAGTAGGTATGGTCATCCTTCAATGCACCACCTAACAATTATAAGCAATATCTATTATGGGACTTAGAAACATAGTTTAGATCATCACTACTAGAAAACTCAATTTTTTTTGTTGATTTGGTCATGTTGATCAGTGTCACATTTTTGTTGATTTGGATAGTAATCTGTTGATTTTTGGTAGTGCATCAACGACCATTGTTAATGACTTCAAGGTACATCAAATGTGTCCTAGTCATGATTGAACATTTTTCCAATACATTGACTTAGAAGCATTGCTAGACAAATTCACCAAGAGTGCAGCTTACACATTCTTGGACAAGGTGTTCATTTGATTTTGAGTACCAACCATAGTATTGAAACGCCAAGAAAAAAATTGAGGTAAATTCCAAAGTTTTGGTTCAAAAAGGCAATGATAGATTATCAAACAATATCTTGGGAATTTCTAGTAAATGCTGCATTTGTAAGAAGTTTATTGTAATAATGTAGAGCACTTGATCCCTTTCTAGCTTTGTTTGTCTCAAATCTAGAAGTTCAAAGAATCTGTAATAATGTTGCTATATTTTTTGACCTATGTATTTTAGTTGGAGGAATCTCACATACTGCAAATTTATAAAGTGACCTTTGTTTTGTAGCAATAGGGATTTTAGATGTTGCAAGTTCGTGAAATAGTGCACATATTGCAGCATCATCTATCTCCAAGTAGGGATAAGATTTGGAGTGATGACAACTTGAGCAGGGACAATAATTTTTTCAATTGAGATGGAAATTTCTAGATCTCTTGTAAATGATCCACTCTCTTCCTCTTCCATATAGTCACAATTCCAACCTTTATAGTCAACTAGAATTTCTTTTACAAGGTCAAATGGTGCCTCTTCTTCATTATTATAATCAAACTTTGAGATATTAGGTGGAGAATATGCTAGTGA
Organism: Antitrichia curtipendula; assembly: GCA_951230915.1. NCBI lineage: Eukaryota > Viridiplantae > Streptophyta > Bryopsida > Hypnales > Leucodontaceae > Antitrichia > Antitrichia curtipendula. The sequence continues at coordinate 28,046,555 of OX579635.1, forward strand.
TATTCTTTGAGACTTTGGATTAGATACTAATGAGAAATGAGAAAGAAACTCTACAATAGCATCAAATAGGCCTTCTACATCCACAGTTTAGGAATTTGTGACCAATCGCTCAAAGGTAGGGTTTTCTATCCTGATGTGATGCTATCTTTTCCCATCAAGATGTCCATCAGCATTAGCCGAGATATATCCTGAAGTGTCCAGATACACGTCAGCCTTAGTTTCTTTTTGATGGTTTGAACATCTTGTTTGTCAACTAGACAGATAGATCATTTCAAAAAAAAGTTGACAGCATAGGTGTCCCATCCATCAACTTGGATGGATAGGCCATCGGAAAAAACTCTTTTCTTTAATGATCTTGATGGACATTGAGGTTCAATCTTGACATTTTGTCAATCTATTGGATGTTCAAACATGACTTGACAGTAAAACCCCTGTTCAAAGGAGTATTGCTTCAATTGAAAAAATGATCTAGTATTGAAAATATACAACTCTAGAAATAGATTGGGCACTAGTGATTGAACTAAAGGAAGTCCCACTTGAAAGAAAATATTAGGTATGGATGATTGAACTTGATCTTTTTGGTAATTTTTGGTATTTTTTGGTAGTTCGGCACTTTTGAGTTGTACTAAACACAGGTGATTGAACTTGATTTTTAGCTTTAGTACTTTGTAGTAGATCAAGGCCTAATTTAGCATTTATATTTACTTTGTTGATTGGAACAATACCAATTTTTGAAAATCATGATTCAATATTTATGGACTTAAGCCTCTTTGCATATGCATGAATTTTTGTTAGATTTGATTTTATAATTATCCCTTGTATCCAATGGAAGTTCTTTTTTATCCTTTGCACATTTTCCATTGCTAGGTTTAGCTTGAAGGGATGGAAAATTGCAATATTAGGTGGTTGTATTTCATGGAAGCAATGTGATGGTAGGTTAAGAATATCTAGTCCATTCTCTGTACCAAATTGTATAGCTTCATTTGTAATATGGCTTGTATGCTCATTTAAAATAAGTAAGTTCTTATTTTTCTTTGAAATGCCCGCATGTACATTATTTTTGAAGTGCACTAGCCATTCTAGAAAGATTTATATAGTCATGCAACCATTCTTTTTGTAAGATACTATTGCCCCTACTTCACAGTTGCTAATGTAATCAATTTGAGGGTTGATTTTATTTTTGTATAGGTTTGGAATGTAGACCATCTCTAAAGGAATTTTGTCTTGGTGCATTGTGCAAAATTGTTTGTATGGTATACTTTAACATGTTCAAGGTGATACACAATTCCACCTGTTGTATAGACAAGCACCATTTAATCCTTGAAAGGCCTTTGGGGTCCCTCTAGACAATCCTATTCCAATTGATAGGAGATCTATATATTCATATTGATTAGGCACAATTGAAGATTTGCTCAATTCGTTTGACAAATCAAGAATACCAAATCAATACATCTCTGATGGAAAAAAAATTTGATTGGGTTTGGACTACATGGCATGCACCTCTTGACTTCTATCACATATGGACTCTTGCTTTTGGCCACTACAAGCTACTACATAAATACGCTTGAAATGTCTCAATCAAGATTTTCCACATTCATCTATGCAAGCAATTCCATCCATCTTCTATCATTCATAAGATGTGTGTGGCTCACCCAGCATCGTCCATTTTATAACGTTGGATTTTCCCCACCCAAGACAAAGCTTGCTTGTGAGGTATGTTGCCATGCATGCCAGCCATTGTTGCAACAACAACAAAGCTCCAAAATGAAGCTCAAAAACAAAGCCCTAAAAAAAATCTTGTTCATAGTCTCTTTATTTGAACACAACCTCAACACAAATTCACAATAATAATATTCTCTTCTATTCTTCAAACCCTAACTTCCATCCAGAGCTAGAACCCAAAGCTTTAGCTCCAAACGCTAACTTAGTAGTATGGAATGAAACTATGTTCCTTTACTTAACTTCTTGGTTTTATTTTAGCATCTTTTTTAAACTGTTTTTTATCTTTATTTTTCTCATCTCCTTGACTACTCTTCCATCGGACGCCCAACTTAGCTCTACTTTTTAATAGCATTCAATTCTTTTAAAAACCAATAGTGTAAGTTCTTGCATTGGCAAACTCAATAAGTTTAACTATTGTTGTTATTGTGGTGGTGGTATTTGCTTCAAGCGCTTCTTCCCATAAATCTTGTTTTTTCCTTACCAAGGTTTAGTGTTGTGTTGCTTTGATGCAATAGGGTTAAGAAGAGGTGTTATTGTTTAAATTATGTTGTCCTTAGTTGAGAGGGAATAATTTTTTTTAGATTTGTATCTTTTTTCTTGAGAGTTTGTTTATTGGTTGAACTACAAATGGAAGAGGTTTCTATTTTTTTTGGTTTGCTAATGTGAATGGCATTTTTGAGGAGATGTTTTGTATTTTGTGTTAATTGTTGACTTAAAGTGTCATTTGTTTGACAGGATTTTAGCTACAAATCTGGATATTGATCTATCTGGAATTCCGCGGAAGAAGCCTTGACTTGAGTCAAGCTTCAAGTTCTCTTGTATGTTTTTTCCTCTCTTAGATATGTGCTTGTTTTACTGTTTACCATTGAAAATCTAAATAGCTAATTTTTTTCTATTTACCAACTAGTTGTGTGAGCCTTTATAGCAAAAGGAACAATTTTTGTTGTTGTGAATAGGGTTTTCAAACCTAGCCATTGTCTTCTTGACCCTATCAATGTTCAATTAGCCTTACATAAAGTAATCAAATCAAGAGCTTTGGAGTTGTTGAAGTGTGGTTTGTTGGAGTGCAGCAAGCTCAAAGATCTCCTCGGACTTAGTTAAAGAAGCCCGGGGAGATCACTTAGTGTATCTATAACTAACCACGTGTGTTCAAGTGATTTTTTGCCCCCCTATTTACTTTTTAATGGACTTTGATTTTGACCTATAATTTTGAGTATTGTTTAATAAAGGCTATAGGTTGCTATTGCCTCAAACTCCCAATTCAAATACCATATTAAATGATTTCTAGAGAATGTTGAAAAATAAACTAAAATGGCCTGTTTTTCAACTCAAATATTTATAGAGAATGCATTTAGATGACCATTGCATCAATATTCAAGGAATAGGAACTTTCAATAGAGATTTATTTTTGAGAATTTTTTGTGTATTTTTTATACACTTTTTCTTGTATAAAATAGGGGTGTGAAAGTTATTTTCAGCTTTGCAGTGTATCTTTTTATTTCAAAAATTAGTAACTAATTATAATTAACAAATAAAATTATCAATAATTCAAAACATAAACTTTCAAAGTAGTAAAATCTATTCATATTTTTTATTTTTACTTTTATTTAAATTTTAGAACATAAGATAGGGGGTCTAAAATCTTAACGCACGTAGTTCCTAATGGACCCTCTAAGTGATCTCCCCGGGTAAAGAAGGTAATGGTGTGATGCCGGTTTTGTCCTCATCCAAGAATAGGGTGTCTCCAAATCCAATTTCTTTTGATGTACCGTATGTGAAGCCTACTTGGAGTGCACCACGTAACAACCCTTTCAATCTAGATATTCTGAAGGAAGACATTTTTTTGAACAATTTTGACGTATATGTTGTTCTTACCTTACAATCTGGAGCTTGATCAATGGGCATTTGATGTCCAATAATATGGGCTTTGTTGTTTTGCATTAGTCATGCTCAAATAATTTGTAGGTTATATGCTTGTGATTCTTGAAACAATATTTTTTGATTTTTTTCTTCTTCCCAAACTAATGTTTGCACTTTGTACGTATTTTTTTGAAGTAGCTCAATCTTCATTCTTTTTGTAAACCAATTTTTTGAGATCAATTAATCTTGTTCTTGTTCAGATTGAAAAAGGGAGCTTACATGTTTGAACGCAGCAATTGATGTGACTTTTTGTTACATAAGGTTCTAGAGCATGAAAGTAGGTGTTTGTGTTCTTATGTGTCCCAATATGTGGTTGCACATGGAGTGAGTAGTTGTAATATTCAAATGGAATAATAGTTGTGATATGCACATGGAATGAGAAGTATGAATATATTAGAAGAGGGAGATTGAAAGGGTCAAAGCCATGAGCAACTACAATGTTGTTGATTGATTACTCCATTTTTAACTTCCCCGGGTGAAATGGGCAGAGTGTTGAGTATCTTAATGTGTTTTTGGATTTAGTATCTTGAAGAAAATGTAATTTAAGGAAAAAAAAAATCTAAAAGAAAGGAGGTCACGTTGTGTAATACAAAAGTCTTGTTGTTAATCAAAACTGGAAAACAAATCATAAACTGCCCCTTGTGCATCTAAACCACATCATTGAAGGAGAAGATGATGACACGTGTCATTATTGAATATGGAGGGATTCAATTTTTGAAAAACTATAGCGAAGCATCACATAATTGAAGTTGAGCGAAAGATGTCTAATAAAGTGCTACAACAAAGTTCTGAAATAGAAATTACATGACTTTTGAACTCATCAATGGTAAATGACACATCATAGCCTTTATGGCTTTACATGGTAGAGGATGATGATGAAAATCCTATATGGCAATAATAAAGAGAATCATGTCAATAAATGTCCGAATCAAGCTCTCCTAATCAACTGCACATGTGAACGTAAACCAATTGATTTGTATGCACAAATAGACATGTATTTTTCTACTAGTGCAATGTGAATCAATTACCTTATTTATTGATGAAGCTCCTAATACTTCAAACTCTTTAAAGTAGCTCAATAGCACAAATATAACCAGTCCTCTACAATTCTTCTGCAAGTCATAGCTCCTTGCTTTGTACAACTCCTCCATACCTCAATTTGTTGAAAATTGCCATCTTGAAAACATCACAATGGGATTTCATCAAACACTTCATCCATTCTTGAAATCGTCCAAGTGTTCATCCAAATAATGTTTAGGTTTCATCTAAATTTCAAAAATTGTTTAAAATTTGAGCAATATGTCATCTAGTTGAAACTAATTTGTTTCCTAATACGAGGTTCCAAATGTTGCGATCATTTGCAAAATTCACGTGCTATGGTTCTTGTTTGGTAATTGGATAGTCATTGTCTGATTTTGGATTTGTTTGGTAAATGGCATGCTTACTTTACCACAATTTGTAGAAGGAGATTAAGTATATTTGTGACAATTTGCACTAACAATGTTCATTGGATGTAATTATTGATCAATCGTCTTTACACATACAAAAAGGTGTAAACATGTAGGTTTTACATTGGAATGAAGGGACAAAAGGATCAACAACGCAATTGCATACCATATTAAATATCCAACATTGACAATTTTCTTGATACTAGTGGGGCTCACGTTTCTTAAAATGTTTAGAATGCATGTTGTATGGTAGCACGTTACGAGTTGTTCCATAATGATGTGCAATGGGTGCTCTACGAGGTGGCATATGGAACATTTGTTGTTGTCATTGGTTGAGGTGATTCATGGACTTGCCCTAGATGTATTGATTATGGCATATTAGTATTGGAGTGAATATACTTATAAGGCTTGCAAGTGCTACAAAAGAAGATTCATTAGCAAGTAAGTGGGCAAATAAAAGAAGCATTATTGGGCTACATTATTTGACTATAAAGTATAATGTGTTATTTTTTTTTCCAAGCAATTGTTGTTTGTTGAGTAATGAGTTCATGTTGGTAGTATGTTTTTCATATAGTTGACAACATCAAATATTATGGTAATTAAGATGGTTGCATGGCACCTACCAACAACTAGTGTTAAGTTCATGGGCTAGATTGAAAGGTCTTGTCAAGTGTCATGATGGGCAATTGCAAGAAACACATGCACAATACCTGTTCCGGACATCATATTGTGCCATTCCAATACTCTTGCACCATATAAAATACAATTGTTATTTGTTAGACCCTTGCACAATATATTGTGATTTGCCAAGGTTTGGGAAGAACCGGAGGCTAGTTAAAAGTTAGCTGGTGGAATTGGAAAAAAATGGTTGTACTTTAAAGACATTGATAAAAATTCCGGTGAAAAAATCTATAGAATTTATATTTCAAGTAAAAAATAGGGAAAATAACCAAACTGGGCACTTGAAAAGACAGTTCAATATGGGAATTGGAGGAAATTAGTTCCCGGACACTGGATCTGCCAATCATGGTTGGAGATTTTGCCTGGTTGGAGTCCTTTCTAATCTGGCAAACTGGAGAACGAAAGTGGGAACTTCAGATAACACGGGAAACCCATCATTTATCGAGGTGGCAGTTGACGTGGCACTTCCTGGTGCCCTTCAACTTAGAGTATTTTGATACATACTATTCGATGCGGGTTAGGGTTTGCAACAGTTGCGTTGTTTTTTCGAGCTCTGAATCTGAGGAGTGTGTGCTGCCCTGCCATTACGTTTAGGGCACGAGAGTGAATTTTTCTTGTGAGGTGAACTTCTGTTTTCTCTTTCAAAGCATCTGGCGATACCAATTTGCGAAATCTTGGGACATTGCACCAAAGCCAACGCGAAATCGAAGCCGACTCGTCATCTCCTTCAGAACGTCAGTTTCCGATTTCGAGGGAGTGTGAGCGTCGTCGTTTCACTCTCGAGGTAAAGTAGTTCATACTTGGGACATTTCTTTTGTTATCGCTGGTTTCTGAAAAGTGCATTGCACTTGTGATGATTAGTATGTGGTTGCATTCTTAACCGGGCAACAGCATGTACGTATGAAGTTAGGCGTTTCTGCTTCTTAACCTGGAACGGAACGGCGGGTATAAATTCTCTGGAAACCAAGGGCACATATCCAAATTGTTGCACTTCAACTTTCAAACTGAGATTCCGTGACCAAGTGGTATGAGTGATAGCTTGCGGAAAAGCCTCTGAAAATGAAGTTTTAATTAGCTATAACCTGTCTCTTAACCTGAAGTATTGAGATCAATCAAGGAATCAAAGGTGTGCAGCACACTTGACAAGACTACATGGAGAGCCAACGAGGAATTTGTTATTTTTTTTTCCGTTTTTCTTGCGCATTCTGGTTCAGACCTTGGGAGTGATGTCTTATAAGGAAACTACTGAAAATGTAATACTCCTCGTAATTCGAAGTATTGAGGTCACCTTGAAGTTTGCTGCCTAGGGTTTCAAAGTGCGTCTGCAAGGCTTTAAAATTTGGTCTTCGACTTTAAGCGATGCTGGCGGTGCTGCAGGATGGCAACAGGTGTTTTTTAGAGCAAAAGGCGAGGACGAGATTAGCCGAGATTGACGAGGAATCTCTCTCGGCATCGCTATCTCCGCCTGCCCGAGTTTCTATATTTGAAAATGTACTCCCGCCCTACAGGAGCCGACGCCGACGCTCGCGATGAAGTCCTTGTATTTCATCTCGGGTAAACCCTCTCAGCGGTAAATATCCTCGACGGAAATACAAAGAGGATTTGTGGTTGACAACCTCAAGCCTGTTGCTTCGACCAAAGTAAGGCAATGCAAGGCTCCTGCAGAAAAGAGAATTTCCTTCCAAACGTCCTCCGTCGTCGGGGAATGTTTCCCCAATTACAAAAGAATCAAAGTCCCGCGCAACAAGCAACCCTCTTCGCATTCACGGAATTTCCCTCTTCGCCATAGCCGTGGTCTTCGTCTCTCTCGCGGCCAATTGTTTTCTTTCCATGGCCACCCCTTAACCACCCATCCTTCTAGGCCATGGAAGCCTTCGCATCGTCTTCCGCTGAGGCGCCATCTCCCTCCGGCATTCGTCCTTCCCCGTCGTGGCCCGAATTTGAGGAGGACGAGGAGCCTTCATTCTTTGGACCGAGCTGGCAGGATGCACCCGCCATGACGACGATGACGACGGAGGATGCCGTTGCATGTGAGGCGGTGGAGTTCGAGGATCTGTTCGCGAATCCGATTGCGCAAGGCTCGAATCTGGAGTTTAGGGTCTCTAGGATTGGCAGTCAGGAAGCTGTTGTGGATGTGGACGGGAACAGGAATGCTGTTGTAATTAAGAGCGACGGTGTGGTGGAGGTTGGTGAGAAGGAGGGAGTGGTGGAGAGAGATGCGTTTCATGTGGTTATGGAGGATGGGAGTGATGATGTTAATAAGTTGGAAGAGGAGCCCGACGGTAGAGTTGCATTGCAGAAGCTGGAATTGCATAGAAACAGTTTACATGCGCAAGTTCAAGAGCTTCAACGTGTTGTTTCTCTGCAGTGCCGCCTCACGGGTGTTAACCCCTTGGACCAAGAACTGGTGCGAATATTGTTTTTGTGTGTTTTATTAGTCATTTGTGATCGAGAAATTTGTTCCAAGGATTACGTGTTGATTGAAGTGGTCGGGTGATGCTGCAACACACTCGTTAGATATGACGGTTATTGTTTAATCGGTTTGTAGTGTTTTTTGTATGCTGTGGCTGCTTTAGATGCATGTTTGGAGAGCAGCAATCTCTATTGTCGCGTCCGTCCGTATTGAATTACTGGAGGTCGTCGTTTTGAAGGCTTTAGTACATTCATGTTTCTCATATGCCGATGACAGGCACGGTGAGCCTTGTGATGGACTGTGCTTAGTAGGGGTATTCTGAGAGACGGGTAAACACTAAGACAGCCGGTTAATGTTCCTGTCTTTGGCGATACTTTAATTGCCTCGGTAGTTTTTAATGCTTAGTGAGAGTGAGGGATTGCATTTTTTCGTTTTCTCCTGAATTATTATACGTTTGCTATGGACAAGGATGCAGTCACTGAACTGTTTGTCTTATGACCTGCAGGCCTCTGCAGTTCTTGGAAATAACGAAGGTATGATTCCCTGTCGTACTCGGGATATCTGAGCATTTGCAAATAGACTATGTGGAATTTTTAGTTTGAGAAACTTTTTGCAAGTGATAAATAACATGCTCGAGTTTTTTCTTGCTATTGTTTCATTGCAGAATTAGTAGTTTGGGATTACAGACCTTCTGTTTACATTATTTGCAAACCAGTTCATTCGTCAAACTGAGCAAGCATTCGGTGTTGTGGCAGGGAGACAAGATTACAACCTGTCAGCAGAGGCTTTGACGTACTTGAAAGATGTTTTTGCCATCAAAGATACACTCACCAAGACGGAGTATCGTTACATTGCCCGAAATTGTGGTGCTACGCAGACTCAGGTTGTTTTGTCCTGTTAACCTATTAAGCTATCTGTGTCGACCAGCCCTTCTCTCTGTAGTCTCTGCATAGCGGCAATTATGAATTGATAAATATCATAGTGTTGTTCGTCTTTATTAGTTCAGACCGCTTTGCCTTCTGTCGATTATAAATGCTAATTCATCTTCATTCTTTGCTTTATCAACCTCAATGTAATAGTGAACACTTTAGCTACATTTATTAAGCGTTTTGTTGGACTTTGAATTTGTCAAGTTCCAGATTCTGACCACTTAAAATGAAATTCTTGGGAGTTCTTCAGGTGCGAGAATTTTTTGCGTTACAGAAGTCCCGAGTGAAGGCTTTTATTCAACAATGCTCAGATGAAGCTAAGCCGCACATCTCCTATCAAATCGTAGAGGGTCGACCCGACCTTGAAAATGATCTTAGCTTTACAAAGTTAACCGATGTAGATTCTGTAGAAATGCTGCTGGAAACAATGCGACAGGAATTATATTTCACCCAGCAAGAAAAGCTTCTTCAGATCATATTACAGACGGAGCCAGGGCTGATACTCAGAAGGTATATTTCGTTATTGTTTTATTTTGTCTTCGTTTTCCTCTCTTACCATATTCTTGAGGTCGATGTTGGCGTTAATTGGGAGTATTATGAATGTTATTTGGCAAGCAGGCTCCATCTTTTAATTTTTTTCTTCATATGCTCATGCTTTAAGTTCATCTTGCATCACAGTAGTTGATCTGCCACATTTTATGTCACATTTTATCGGCAGATTCTTGGAGAAAGGGGGGCTTAAGGTTCTGTGTGCGTGGTTGATCACTGCTGCTGCCGACGAACAGACCAGTGTCCTGCGGCAACTGCTACATGTACTAATCGAGACCTATGGTTCTATTTAATGTGCTCATGTTGTATGGATCTTCTAGATGCATATTTATCTCTTGTGATTGGTCGGGACTCAAGCTATCTGTATCGGTTGTATAAGATGATAGTTGATTGCAAATGCAGCATTTGAGAGTTGTAGGATATTCTATTGTTATATTTATATAATGCCTCCGGTAGGAAGCAAGTATTAAGGTGACAAAGTCATTTGCAGGTTTTATCTCATTTACCTATGAGCTGCGCTATCCCCCTCCAAGTATCTGCATTACTCCAACCTGTCAATAAACTCCGTTTCTACTTTGTACAAGGTAAGTGTTTCTGAGTTTTGTGATTACTTACTGACTTTCCCCACTTTCTGAAAAAATTTAAGTTTTCCGCTCTCTCTACGGTATGTTAGCTGTCTTGTTCTTCTTGTGTGCTAAAGTTCTGAGAACCTTCCGCAATTCTCTGTGTATGATTCTGCCATTGCGCTTGGCGTCAGATGTTGCAAGTCATGCTCGCATCCTTATGTCAAAATGGAGCAATCTCTTCAGGAGCAAGTTTGAGAGTGGAATTCCCATGGACTCTCCTGGGCTTGAACCTGCTAGTAAAGGTAAACGATCTGTCCTTATAATGTGCGAGATGTAAATGGTGATTAACGGGTGGGTGTGTTTGCATAGTGGAAACGTTTTGTCTATAACAGATTGGTTCATAGAAATGCCTCCGCGGGCCTTGGTTGTATTTTCTTTCGGTAGGGCTTTTAGGAGGTCTCTTTATGAGCATCTTCTATTTCGAATGCAATTCCATCTCATTCGCTTACGTTACAATATTGCAGAATTTAGTTGGATTGGATTTGGAAGATTATAGCTTGTTTATTTGAGTCGTTCACATTTTATTTTAACATTATTAGCTTTTGTTCTTGCAGACAATCTGGCTGTTCAGCAAAGAGTTCAGAAGAGGCAAAGGTATTATGCATCACTTTTTCCTTGAAACAATGCTTGTACTTGGTTTTATCAGTTCCTATTAATACAGACCTTGTATCTAATTCTGTTTCTGCAGTTCTCTATGGTCATGGATTTACACTTTTTTTCTGCTGAAATTTATTTGTCAATTCAATATTTTTTTAAATCGTTTTTGACTTGCAGAGATCCTGGAGTGATTATGAAAAAATTTGAAGGGGGTCTTTCGAAGAAAAAGACAGGTTTGTACCATTACTTGTAACTTATATTCTTCATTATCAGAATTGTTGATAAGTGCTTCATTGCTGGTTTAAATCGTCCTTTTATTAGTTCAAGACATATTTCTGAAACCTGAGGCAATTTGCCCTCTCTTCTTTGCTGCAGTGGGGTTGGGGACGGGTCAGTCTGACTTTTCTCGGACCTCAGTTAGATCACTTTCACCAGGAGAAGCAATGAAGTCGCCATCTGGATCGGCATCTGCTGCAGGCCGTCACTTATCCAAATCCAAGCCTGATCTCAAGTCAAAGACAATGATCAAGTTACCAAATTCCAATACCTCAAAGATAATAGCATTAGCAGCAGTGCAGCGCAATTTTCGGGAAATTGTCCCACGCAAGGGAGTCCCGCAGGCTCAAACTGAAATCAAACCTCGTCTTTCAGAAATTGCAGTGTTGGATGAAACTGGCACTAACCAGGCATTGGATGTAAGAAATTTTCGGTCAATGTTTAAAAATTATTGACAGCAACCAGTTTTAGGCATTGTGTTCACTAAAGTCAGCAATTCAGAAGAATCTTGAGTCGATGATGTCAACGTCTTTTGTGTTGAAATTTGCTCACGCACAACATTTTCACGGAGGCCTTTCTTTAATTGTAGGTCAGCTGAACATATTTACTACACTCAATAACAGTTCCTTACACTACGTCGTTGTGTGCGAATGGAAAGATCACTGTCTATTGAACGTAATGATTTTATAGTTCTTCATTAATTGTCTCGACAATCTGGCATTGAGTCTTCGTAAAATTTCTTGAACACAAAATCTGGTAAAGTGAATTTGCAAATGATTAGTGTTGTTTTCTGGCAGATTGGAGCAAATAATCTGGTGTCAAGCACTTCATCCAGCACTCAAGCGCCAATGGCCAGGTGATTTTTTTCTTCATGTGCAATGTCCTTCTATCATGTGCGTCATGGTCTGTAAGATTATTTGCAAGTTTGCTCTCTGTACCGAGGACGCAAACTCTTCCTTGTTGGTCTAGTTATTGATGTCTGTTTTTAAAATCTTTTAATAGTTATCTCAAAATTGGAGTTGCTTATTGGTTAGATGCAGCCTTATGTGGTCTCAGATTTTGGTGAGTTTAACAAGTAATTGTTTTGTAGAGTGGAGGATGAATTGAAGGGGGCTGCAAAGGGGGCTGTTGCAATGAGTACTATTAGGAGCTCGAGTACCTTCCCTGTTTCAGATGCTGCAAACATTGCAAAACCAGTGTCGAGAAAACATTCGCTGAGTGATCGTATCCTCTTTCATATGTATATTTTTTTTGCTGAAAGGGGGCGCGTGTTTTGTTGCTGTCTTATTCTTAACTGTATTATGAAATTTTCTTCATCTTGATTCCTATTTATCGGTTGTGGATGTTCTGAATTTCTTTTTAAATTCCACTTCAAGTGTTTTTATGCTTCAAGAAGTTCTTGGTTTTGCAAGTGTTTAGGGTGACTCCTGTTTCCCATTTTTCATCTTTCGGGATTCTTTGTGTTTTTATATCTCCTCATTCTTTTGTCATCATTAGTATTTATTTGTGCCTACGAGAAACCCCTTAACTTATGCTTGCTCAGAGCTTAAGGGGAGGCGAAAAGTGCTACCAGTGGAAGATCTGGGAAACGGTAATCGTTGGAGAGAATCTACTGCAAGACGCCCTGTTATTGAAGTTGGCAAAACCTCACGTCCCCTTTCTGCCGATGAGATTCGTAAAGCCAAATTGCGTGCCCGCTTGATGCAACTTCCTACAGGTGGTTCTAGTGGTAACAAGTCCACGAGCACACCAGAGCTTCATAGCAGTAGAGGGAAACCCGCACCTGTTGGTGATGGCTGGTCGTTGGACAGATATGCAAGTATGGATGGAGGGGATAAACCTGCTCAGGTTGGGGGTGGGGGTTCTCTTCTTCGACCGACGACGTCGAATGTCGATGTCACCTCTGCTCCTAGGCAGATCCTAGATGAAAAGACATTTGATCTATTGCTGGCTGAACAAGCTAGTGAAGCCCAAGTTTCTGGGTTTGAGCAAGCTATCATCACACCTAGAAGTCCTATTTATGTGGATATCCTTGAAAAGGGAGCAGAAAGTACTTCTCATTTGCATGATGCTGCTTTTCTAGGGAGTGATCCCAATCTCGGTCAAGATACGAGTATTCAGCTGGATGATGTCGGCATAAACCCTTTGTCTCCCTCAATCGCTGTTGCAATATCTGAAAATCCCATGGACATAGGGTCAGAAGTAGCGGAAGATATCGGTGTCATAAACGACCAAGAGAATGTAGCACCAGAAGACCCAGTGATTGTATCACCAGCAGCGGATTCGTCGATGGATCGTGTCCCAGAGGAAAGTCGGGGTCTTGACGTTGCAGCACCTGAGAACGTGTCTTGCAAAGGCATTGAAGCACACTCCGTTCCTTGGGTTGTACCATCAGGTTTGTGCTTTCAAGGGTTTAATTGCAGGCGGTTTTGCAGTTTATTCAATTTTCAGTTCATGCCTACATTCACTTGGATTTAGTCTTGCCGGGTTTCGTTTTACCGATTTAGTAGTAGCTGTTTGCATGTTAATCGAGACACTGTTTTAGTGTTTGTAGTCGACGGTTACAACCGTTTTGGCAAATGAAGTTGTTGGTTTGTCCGTAAATCGACATTTTTCAGTTTTTTATTCTTCATTGTTTCTCTGGCCGATTTGAAAAGAATGTACATCTTAAGACCGGGACGTAGAGGTAGGTATGAAATAAATCCTTTGCCACGTGTGCAGTTTTAAATCTGAATCCCGCATGGGGCGTTGTGGCTGGAGACGCAAGTAAGGAGCTTGGATTTCAGGCTGCTCGTGTGAAACGAGAGGAAGAAGTGATTTACTCGGATGCGTTTCCCATCCCTGACAATCCCAAAGATCTGTGGGACGAAGAACCTATTTATGATGACACTCTGACTCCCGAAATACCAGTCGAGGTTTTGGAGTACACGTCAAGTAAAGCAAGTTCTCCCCGTGCTGTTGTCGATCAAGGTGCAGAGTTCAGTCCCTTGACGAACGGCAATTCTAAGATTCTTGGCGAGCCGCACATAGCAAGCTCAAATACGTTTGCAGCACAGCAGCCGAGCGGGGATGCAGCCCCTGGACACGATCCCAATTTACTTGCGCTTCTTCTTAGCAACCCACACCTGGTGTCTCAGCTCGCTTCACAGCAGAAAGGAGATAGCGGTATGGCAGGTCTCTCTGCACTTTTGGGGTTGGAGAACGGTGGTTTCCCGTCAGCCCCGCGAGAAGTTCCGCTTCAGCCAACTAATGTAAGTGCGCTCTTGCGGTCGCCTCGTGCTGGTCTTCTTGTTTTCTCCTCTATGCTTAACAAGTAGGAAACGACTAACTTTGAATGATGAAGTGAATGCATGCGTGACACTCAAAGTTGATTTGCATTTCTGTTTGTGCAGTTTCCAGCACCAATGGAGCTGCCCCGAGAGGAGATTGTTAATACAGGTAATTTTCAAGGTGGCCAGCCGCTTTCCACAACCGCTGGTCATCATTCATTTTCAGAAACCAATGTAGAGCCGATGAGAATCGTCGAGGATTCCAAGGCAGTAGCTCCAGTGTCCAGTTGGGATGTTGTACATGCCGACTGGGCTCTGCCGACGCCACCGCCACCACCACCACCACCCTCCGCAGCAGCATTGCCAGCGCAACAAGCAAACAACACCAGCAATCTGTTGCCTCCGCCTCCTCCTGGTAGTATGCCACCGCAGGAGTTCGTATCACCAGCAGCATATAATGGTAGCTTTCAAAAGTTGCCCAATGCGCCCTACACTTGGGCCCCTTTAAACACTCTTATGCATACTACTCCTAAACTACAGTTTGATTCGCCTTCTCTAGGAAGAGGGAGACCACCTCCGCCAGTTGTGAGTCATAATGTGAATGGACCTGCCACCTCTGGGATGATGCCTGATCATGTTGTCGATGACGCTGCGACTACGGCTACAGTATCGTCGTCATCCTTTGGTCAGGCTGCTGCTCCTGCTCCTGCTCCTCAATTTAACCCTGTGGGCTGGCCTCCGCATGGAATCAACGTTCCTGTCAACCATCATAATGTTGCTAATGTGCATACTGTGCAAGGAAATGTGACAAGTAGTTGGAATTCCGCCGTTGGCTTTAACCCGGATTTCCAACACCAGCAGCGATTACCCGATCCTCCTTCGTGGAGACCGGCTGCCTCTGCTTCACCGTTACCCCCGCCTCCTCCATTGCCCTCCTTCCTAGCTCATAATTCTAGCAACCGGTATTGGCAACCCGCTCCTCCCTCGCATCTGGCTCCCTTAAGACCCCAGGACTGTAGGCCACACCATCCGCCGGCTGCTCAATGGCACCTCAACGGATCCAATTACGGTCCCAATCGTTGAATTTTCTAGTGGCTACCCTACCTTCGGTATGGTGTTTCTTAAATCTCCAAATCCTCTTTTTTTCCAATCAAGGGAGTAGACTGAAGAGATTTTGTTTACTTTACTTATCTTGTTCCGACTGCTTAGCATTTTCGATTAGCACGTAGGATGCTTCATTGATGAGGACTTGAAAGTGCCTTTGTACTTTGAGAAATACAGGATGCCCAACTGGGGCGACATTGTTCTGGCGTGTATCCTTTGGCATTGATGATCGGTCCGGTCGCTCCCTGTGGAGTTAGTTTCATGTTTGCTGTATTTTTCCTCTGCCACTGTTCTATTTTTCTCAGATTGTACATGAAGCTCGGTTGCATTGGCTCGTAATGTACATTGGTTGTGGGGATGCTTTCACGTGGAGCTTGGAATAAGTTCACCTTTCTTAAGTGGTGTGTTTCTGATTATTTCTATTCCAATTTAAATGTTAAATATTTCGAATTTTTTCCACATTTCATCTCTTTTTTTCATGTGTTTTTATGTAATCTTTCCTTAAGATTTCATGGGTAATATTCAAATGAGTAAAAACAAAGTACAGCTTTTGTTTGAAGTCAAACCTAGTTTCAGTTTTGAAGTAAAACCTACACTAAATAGTGAAATTAGGTTGCCCCACATTAATTTCTTGATGTTCTACATTATATAAATATTTATTGTTTCATTACAATAATTTATTACTTTTGAATTAAGTATAGTTGTAAATGGGACTCGCGCACCTCCATCTGTACAAATGGAAATACCGGTAGTAATCATTGTTGACTGTGATGGCTTGTAAAGTAATCTTCTTGAAGTAAGACAACCTAATTGCTAAGGCAACCTAACTTCACTATTTAGTAAAGTTTCATTTACCTTTTCATGCATGTAAGATTAGATTGTTTTGAGAAGATGCTAATACAATCATTGTGAGTACAATTCCCCTCCAAAAGTACCAAAAAAACTTACAATTAAAAAAACAAACTAATTTCTTATTTTTTAATCAAAGTTCCAGCAGAAAAAATTATCTCCATATTTTGGGGCTCTTTAATATATTTGAGATTTTGTCAGCATATCTGCGGTGGTCAAACAAGGGCAAATGGTGATAAAAGTTCCAATTGATTCAATTTATATTGATGAATATTAACATCATCTTATTTTAAAAATAAAATAAGTTTCTTCTTTCTGAGATCAAATAAGGTTTTAAGTATATTGACTATAAAAATCAAATTGTAAATATCAATAAATATAGTCTATTTATACTTATTCTTTATAAGCATTGATATTTGTAAAAAGAATTAATCTTATCTTCTATTTTAGACAAAATTGTATGTAAAAAAACTATAATGTAGGAAGTTGATATATAATCCAGAAGAAAACACGCTTTTCAATGAATATCAAGTGATTCAATATCTATTCAATAGATTTTTGTGTAAACAATAAAATGACACTATTATTGTGTAATTTCAATGTTTTCTTGAAGAATTATTGATTACAATTTCAAAACAAAATAAAACAATGTTGTTTCAATGTATATCCATCATTTTCACCCCTAAAGCCCTAAACTACAAATTTTGGCAATACAACAGTTTTGGGCAGTTCACTACTAATGGAGTTTTTATTTACATGGGGGGGACAAAATGGATTTCGAGCAAGCTCCTATGGTCTTAATATTTGTCATGATTTTCTTAAATTTTTTATGAGTATAGAAAAACACATTATCTTTTCGAAAATATAGTGTTTATTTCAATTGGAGCCCGGGAGCAAAAATCATGGCACAAAAAAAACTGTTTTTAGTTTGGCGAGTAGAAAAAAAAAACTTAAAAAAAACTTAAAATATTTGTTTTGTATAGATTATATTTTTATGTACATGGATTTCATTTATTCCATTTGGATTTGTTATGTGAAAGTTATGGACAATCCTGTTTTTTGGGCAATCAAAGCATCTTCTTGAAAAAATAGCTTGTAGGATTCATTTTTGAACTCATTCTTTTTTAAATTTCAAAAAAAAAAAATTTACAAGGTTAAGACCTCTTGCTAGAACAATCCCATCATTGAGATTGGTGTATTTCAATTCCATCTTAGAGGTATCAAAAATTTAGATTTTCCTTCAATCTTCAACCTACTTCTACTTAACAATATTTTAATGAATGAAAACTAAATGTTGTTCTGTTTTGTTTTTTAATTTCCTAGACTCTCAATTCAATTTCTTACTAGAAATTCAAAATCAATAGAGAAAAAATTATAAGTTATGAAGGTTCAAAGCCAAAAATGTAGTTGAACAAAGGTGCAAAGAAACTTATTTTCTTAATTTTAAACGCAAATATCTTGCAATCTACACGATCAAAGTTTCTGAAATTTCTTCCACACAATCTTATATTAGTTATGTATAAGATCCTACAATTAGGTATGCAAAAAATAAATAAACATTTTTTTTTTCTTTTGCTCTTTGCTATAAAAATGGCAGTTTTGAGTGTTTTTTGATGGAAAAGAGGCCTTGGGACTACATGGGTTAAGGTTTGAACAAACTTAGAATATGAGTACTATTCACCACCACCACGCTAACAATGACCCTCCCTATTGCTTTGCAATGTGTGTTGCTTGTCCAATATGGAGTATATATTGAATTGTGTACAAATTTGAAGACAATATTTTTTTGCAGTAAATGTATTTAGAGTGTACCACCCAAATCTATGTTTGCACTAGAAGAAAATTTTGAAACTGAAGATAACCATTCTTGTGTTAAACAGCAAAGCTTAACCCTAAGCTTAGAAGGTCCCTTGGGGACTCTATTCATATACATCATATAAAGTACTATAAAATCATAATTGTGGAATAAAAATATAATTTTGTATGCGTTACCGTAATATGAAATGATGCTTAAATTAAATATGATTGTATCATAATTATACAAAACAATATAATACAAGCAAAAATATGTAGCTAAAATTGGAATTTTGAGACGTTAAAGGATAAAAGGTGAATAATGTATTTCCATAGCATGAGTTTGGCACTTTGGTGCCAAATATTTAATTACAATCAGCAAATGAGCTTTGGCACTTCAAAATATAATTTTAAAAAATTGGCATTTTTTTAAATCAAAATATTCAACATCTAACCTATAATGTCTTCATTCCACATAAGTGGATATTTTGGAATCCATCTAATTAAGCATATTATTGTTCACTTAACCTTCATTTTCTACCCTAGTATGGCTATTTGCTTTATGTATGAGTCTATCACATATTGGTAGCTTCAAAAGTCACTTAATGTGTGTAGAAAGATGAGAAGACAAACTATTTATACAAGTGGGCTAGTACAAAGTAACATAACCCATGTGGGATATGTAAATTAGGATTAGTAAGAGCTCAACCACTCATAGTCAAAAGCAAGAATTGTGTTCAAAGTAGAATTTCATACCTCATTTAGGCATAGTAGAATATTTTATTTTTCCAAAAGCTTTCAACTAAGTTAATGTAAATAATCAAGCTAACTTTTCATTCTAAAAATGCATTTGAGGATTTAGAGCCTCCAATCAAAAGTTATGGACAAAGTTCAAAGATGGTCTGAAAGAGACATTTTCCTTAGCATTTTTAAACGTCTTCTTTGAATTTTGTCCATAATTTTTTGAGGGAATTGAAAATCACAAAAAATAAATTTGGAGATGAAAGTTAGCTTGATTTCTTAACTTTTTATGGTTCAAAGTTTTTGCAAAAAGTTAATCCACCATGCCAAAATGAGGTTTGAAATTATATTTTGAATTTAATTTCCATGTTTTGACAATGACCAATCAAGCTATCATCTTTACATTATTTGAGGATTTATAATAGATAATGGATTTCATTATAAAAACCTCTCTACTCTTCATTCTCACTACATACCAATGAATTGATTCCTTCATTTTGCCATAAAAATTTATTGATAGTAGATGGTCAATTGACAAACTTATATTTGACTCAATGGATTGTTAATGGATTTATAAATTTTTGACAAATCATCTTTACATTTATTTATAGATTAGATTGTCAAAACTTAACATGCTACCCATGTATGGTAGTGGACTTGTGTCCTAATGCCATTTGTAGTGCTTGGAAGAGCAACAATGCTAGCTAGTGAACAAAAAGATTTGGGTCTACGTGCCTTGAACCTAATTGTAGGTATGTACCTACAATCGTTTGAAGGTGTATATAATATAGGGACATTATTCCACAGAAATAGTCTATAACATATCTAGGTACATATAACATAGACACTTATAACCATACAAGATGTTTATAATATAGACTCATGGACTCATAGATTATATATTGAAGTACTAGCAGTCCCCCACCTTCCATTCTTTGACACCTAAAAAATGATTTCATGTGTATACTTCCATGACTCAAAATCACCACAATTTTTCAAAGGCAACCAACAATCGGTGAAGAGTCTTTTAAAGCAACCACTACAAGCTCAAACATTTAATGCTTTAGGAGTTTGCATTTGAAGTGATTCTAGTATTATGTATAGGCTACTTTATGTTTTCAACTTTGAAAATTTGTAAAATAATATCATATAGACAAAAAATTACAAAACCACTTTGATTGCATTTCTCTTGAGTTCATTAACAATTTAATTTAGTTTTTGTGGTCATTTGACCTTTAAGGTACATTAGTGGGACTAAAAAAATTGTTGCTTTTAGGTGAAGATACTTTATCCTATTAGTAATTTGTCTATATTATTGCTACAAGGCTTTCAAGGGAGGGTGAATTTTTTAACTTTTTTTCATGCCTAGCATTGGGTTGTAAAACTTGCTCCCTATTTTGAATCACAAAGCATGAATTAAGTTATATATATAACTTAATTCATGCTTTGTGATTCAAAATATAGATTCAAAATTCTTTAATTTTTTAATCTGTAATAAATAATTTATTTTTTTATTTTGCCCAAGACTAAAATTTGGACCGGAATGGAGCTTCAAAATTTTGAACTCCCCCAAAAGACTTGCACATTATACTAATTATGTATAAAATTTAGTGTACCTTTACATATGTCAAACATGTTGTAGTTGTACTAACATTAACATCCACTTAGTCCATCCCTAAACTAGAATATGGAGTTCATCAAAATTATATACTACAGCAACCATTTCTCACCAAAATCAATTGACTCAAAAATCATTAAATATCAAACACAAATTCATAACATCCTAATATAGAATGGAATGCACAACCTTTGATTGTCCACACTACAGGTGCACACAATACAACTCACATCAAAACTTTCAAAGCACTACAAACAACATTTAAAGTCTCCAAAAGTGCACTAAAAAATACATTAAACATTATCAATAACATCAAATCAAATATTCCACTTACATTCTCTTATATATTTGTAGATTAGAATACAACAAACCTTAATCAATTCTATTAGACCCACCCTAACATTTTATCAAACACAATATTTCCCACATGCCCATATTAAAGAAACAAAAATTCATGAAAGACAACCAATTTTCTGAAAAATGTACAACCTTTCTTCTACAAACTTATCAACACTAAAAAATCTTCATCTCTGGTTCTTTTTTAATCATAGAGTCTATCTTCTGGTATAGGTATTTAATAATGTAGTCATATATGCTACTTCTTTTAAACATTAATGTGGGACACAATATAATTAGATTCTTAATTTACGTGAATTCAATCAAAGGGTTTAATATTTTCTTTTTGAAATTTAGTACTATAGTATCTATGGTGTTATTAACACTATCATGTAACTTATTCTAATTTTCATTTAGTACAAGGTGAATTATCTCATTACTATCTTAGTTTTTTGGTGGAAATTTTAATTAACAATTAGTTTTTATGTTGACATTTAGTATTAATAACATTATCGATATTCTTGCCATTTAATGGTAGATTTGAGGGTTGGTTGATGGTAGGGTGGGTTTGAAATTTAAGTTTTGCTTGCTTTCAAAGACCCCTCCATGACACAAAATATTTTTCCTCATCTTCCAAGTTTTATTAAAAATGTGCCTTTAGGCTAGATCTTCAACATCTGTGGGAAATGGGAATAATGCTTTGCGACATAGAGGGCTCCTTGAAAGTTGAAAAAAACCCTGATTTTTCCTCGTTGTTAGAGTTTGTATTTAGTATTGCAAACACTAAATTTAATTATTATGGATTTGTAGAATTCAATGTTTAGGGAGAACCACCAATTAGTTCATTGTTAGCCGATACACTTGGTAATATAAACAATTGGAGTGTGAAAATAGAAAATTCAAATTTGAAGAAAAAATTGGTAGGACTAGCACCCACCAATGTGCAAAAATAAAAAGTAGATATATAGTTGCCACTTTCATGAAATTGCCAAATTTTAGCCGCTTGCCATGTTGAACCCAAGGCTAATACCCACATTGCTGAGTTGGATATGTTCTTGAACAAGGTAGGTATCACTTTCACTTTCTGGTTGACCATTGAGGGGCTTTGAATGCTTGAACTCGGTATGGGTGGATACTGCTTAAGGATTGGTTGTGGCAACCAACCCTTGCTCCTTTGTTTGTGTCTACCCAATGTAATTAAATTTGAAGTTTAGTTTCAAAACTGACAAGTCTTTGAAAGAGTAGGATTTTAGCCTTTGCAAATTTGAAGCTGAAGGAAAGTGGACGATGAGAGTTTGGTACCAGAAAAAAATGAACCCGGAAGATTTTGCTAAGGAGAGGATGCAACCGGTGCCCTTGGAAAAAACCAACCGGGCTCCTTCTACAATGAGGAGGCAAATTTACCGGGGCAGACTCCGAACGCTGGTGTCCCAGCCCCAACTCGAAGAGGCATATGCACGGTATCAGCCCCACTGGGCAGCGAACGACGAATGACCACCGAACCTCGGAAGTGGATGACTTCTCCTTCCTCATTCGTCGCTTCCCCCACCCCCGCCTTCCCGTCGTCAGTCGTCGTCGTCGATTTCTCGCTTCGGTTGCGTCCTCGACGCCCCCTCCCCTCGACCGACGTTTGCGCAGGAAACCCTTCAGGCTATGGAAGCTGCCCCCTGCGGACGAACGGAACCTCCCGCCTTCTTGACGACCGACGGCAACGAAGCGAGCCACCCCGCCCCACCCCACCCGACGACAACCAAGCGAGAACCCAACGCCCCCGCCCTCCCTTCGCTCGCTCGCTCGCTCCCACCGACGACGGAGCCCACGAAGCAGCAGACGAGGACGTGAGCCTGGGGGTGCCCGGGGAATCCTCGTCGTCGTGGGGGGTCGCGATGGAGGAAGAAGACGACCAGCAGAGTACGGGCGCCGTGGCTGTGAACTCGTCCCAGCAGCAACCCCAATTGCAGCAGCAGCAACAACAACAGTCGCAATCGCAATTGCATCCCCAAGTGCAAGTGCACCCTCAGCAGCAGACTCGTCGCAACCCTAATCTCGTGGTGCACGGCGACCTGGAGGGCGACATCGAGGCGCTCGCGGGGCATCATCATCATCACCAAGTGGTGGGAGTGGGAGTGAACGACGTACATGACGGGAACAGTCACGAGCATCACTTGCATCACCACCATCATCACCATCATCTTGGCGCAGGAGGGTTGCCGCCTCCGCTGCACCTCCAGGTAACACCTTCGGTTTGTTCCTTCATCATGGTATATAAAAATATGTACTCTTGGAATTGGTTATACTCTTGGATCGGTGGACATGGAGTTTTTGTTCTCCTTGTGTCATGTTTTTATATTGGTGACTGAAGAGCTTACAGGTGGAAATATTTGAATTAGAAGGCTGTTGAATTTTCGAACGGCTGCAGTTGCTACTCCTGTTCATAGGAGTTGAGCACATTCTTGATTTATTGCTATTAGGACACGGAGCCGGACTTGGACGACGTGGAAGGGATTGGAGGGGGAGACGCCAAGACTGAGAGCGCGTTGTTGAAAGCCGCCGCGGGGGGACGGGAGCCGGCAACGGAATGGAGCGAGGCTGCGACGGCCGTGCTCATTTCGGCGTTCAGGTCTGTCTGCGGGAATTAGGGTTTCAGTTTCTGGCGATTGGAGAGTTTTTGTTGGGGTTGATTTTGTGTGTTTAGGATTGGAGGGGTGGTGGCTGTTGGGAATGGCGGGTTGTATGATTTGTGGTTGGGTGCATTGGGTGTGGTTTTTTTGTAGGCATTGTCGGCTTGGCTGGGTTTGATACTCCATCCGTCCCGAAATAAGTGTCCGCATTGGAACCTCGTGTTTTTTCATACCAAATTGCATAGTTGCGTAATTCAGAAAGAGTCCAAATTTTATATCACCACAATCTATGGAAAGCATTGTATGTGTTCATTGCAACCTAGAGAAAAATTGGTTCCAAGAAACCCTCCATACAACCTACTGAGAAAAACAAGACACGAGTTTCCAATGCGGAAACATATTTCGGGACGGAGGGAGCATGTTGCAGTGAAGTGTGTTGACTGATGTTATTGTTTCTCATGACTGTAGGGAAAAGTTTCATGCGTTGGATCGGAACAACTTTCGTAGCAAGGATTGGGGTGAAGTGGCGAAGCAAGTGAATACGCATTGTGCGAATGAGAAGACTCATAAAACGCAGGAGCAATGTCGGATGAAGGTGGACAGTTTAAAGAAACGGTATCGTCAGGTACAATGAGGAGGAGGCTTTTGTGGTTTCTCATGGTGCATTTTGGATATTGGTTATGGAGGCTTTTTATGTGAGAGCTGCTCGCTTTGTCTGTTTTCCTTGGTGCGCAATGACTAGTTTTATTAGCAAGTGGTGATTTCGGATTTGTTCTTAGTATGCGTTTTGATGTTGGGTGTGTGCATTTGGTTGTTGCAGGAGAAGGACAAATTGGCGGGTAATGTACCGTGCAAGTGGCCATGGTTTGATGCTCTGGATGAGCTGATTGGTGGCAGTCCGAAACAGTCTCGCATTGGCTCGGCTCGAAAACAAGCCCGCTTTTCTTCTTCTCCTTCTCCGCGGCCCCCGGGGGGGCTACCCACGCCCTATTTCGGAGGTAATTTTGTTTCCTTAATGTTTGCCGCTTCGTGCCTGTGGATATTTTAATTTTCGTTTCTTGTTCTGTATTTGGTGCTGTCTTTGGGTTCGTAAAATACTTGCTGTGGGAACGAGGAGACTGAAAAAGGTGGTTAGGTTTGTTGGCTGTGGAAGCAGGCCTCTCTCCTAGTGTGTACCTGAAGAAAAAATTATCGAGGGTGGTGAGTCTATCAGATTCCGTCATACAGATGCAAATGGCGGGGACTCTGGAAGACAACATTGAGGCGTTGCTGCAGAATTTCTTGGAAGAAGAGACGGTTCGAGATTTTGCTAAGAAATTAGCCTCTAGCAAGTACACTGTAGCGACATTGCTGGAGATGTCAGAGCGAGAGCTTGATGAGATAATGGCTGAAGAGTTCCCGGAGGCTGCAAGAGGGGAGAGAAGAGGGTTCAAGGCTGCAATATGGTCTAAAAAGCGGAAACTCACCCTAGGTATGTCTATCTGGAGTTTCATTTATTTCCAAACAGATGCTGCATGATCCTTAACCCCTTTTAGTGCCCCAGTGAACCCTTACATTTGATTGCAGTAACTGTCAAAACATCTTTCGAAGATATACGGATGTGATGTCTTCTCCTTATTGGTTCATCTTCCTTGAAGTTCCCGAATGATGTATCCAACTCCTAAACCTACTTTTAGCCATTTCGGCAATGCGGGGTTAGTATTGCTGGAATGTTTTTTTGACAATTCCCTCTTGTGGTTGCAGAGGACTGTGGGGATGATATTGACATGGTGAACGCCAGTGGTTCAATCATGGAAACCTCAGATAATTTTGCGAAAAAGGAGAAGAAGTCTGGTTCATTTGTGCGGTGATGCATCTCATGAATGCATTCTTCTGTTTGGAAGTGCATTGGGCCCTTCAATTTTATTTTATTTTTTTTTGAGGGGTGGGTGGGGGGATTGAGGGGTTGTTTGCATTTCATTGTACATGTATCATGACTGGTATAGGTTGAACAATGTAGCATAAGGTATCACACTTAGCAAATTTCTGTGAATTCCACTTCTTTTGTTTTCTTTTAATGAAAAGTTTGCCACTTGAGAATTCTTGCTTCCTTGCTCGGATTTTATCTTTAGTTTTCGTGTCCTCCACTTGTTTTCGTGCTATATGACATATCCCACCAAAGATTAGTGCTAATGAACCTTTCATTGTTGGAATTCATCAGTTTACTTAAGAACGGGAATGAAACACTCTGTACAAATGTTATATACAGTAAACATTGATGACAAAAGTTGCTTGAAGTCATGTTGATTAGAGTTAATTCTTAAACTCGTGGTGTTGTACTTGTGCAAGGGACGACTATATTATCACCTAAAATTCAAGGTACCTAAAATTGCGAAATTTCACTTCTTGTTTTTCTGTTTTACTTTGCTTTTTGCTTTTGCTTTTTCTATAGAAAACTAACACGAGGTCAAAGACGACTCTTTCGTCCACCTCAATTGTATTTCCTGGAAGCTACAAAAAATGCACCGCATGTCCACTTGCCCTCCCGGATGTGTTGCCACGTGTTCCTTCTTTTGGAAGTTTGTGAAGTCAAAAGTCTTGGGGTTAGCAACTTCCCTGCCAGGTGCTGTTGTTTTGTCTCAACTCTCAGACGAAGTTTTGCAGCAACTCCCTCCAGATTCCAGAAGAAACGAAACCCCCAGAAGTGGACCACGTCGGTAAATGATTACTTTCTGTTCTTTACAGCTGAAACGTTTCAGCTTTTGCACAGTTGGGAATTTGGAGGCTAGCCAGTATAAAAAATAAAATATGGAAAATGACTCCTTCACAGTGAGATTAATCAACTTTTAATTTTATGTTGTAAGGGCATCCCCACTCCAACTCAACAACTGACTCAAACTGGGCAAATGGCCGTGCCCAGCCAAAATGCGTGCTCCACGGCAGGCACGCCAAGTCCCAGAGAGTGGCCGGGCGCGGCAGAAACTGGAGAGCGGACGGAAAAGTAGTGTTCGTTCCCCGTGGCTGGGTATGTCAGAGGACACATGAATCGAGGTACGGAGCGCAGGTTTCCAGGCAGGTTTCCCCACGAACGAGCTTCAGGCTACGCATGACAACCTACTGTATTAGGCACACCAGGCTACTGCCATATTCCTAATAACTAAGAAATAAATCAACTTAAATGATTTATATACCAATGTCACTATTCCTATTACAATCAATTATCATCAATTTAAATTGGGTGACAACATGAATGAATAGTTTCATGGGTAGATGGTGAAAAGTAAGGTTGGAGAGGTAGCTTTTATAGAGAAATCCATTGTTCATCGTGAGCCCTCAAAAAGTATGGGATAATTAGAATAAAAGAGCTTGACTCCTCATTGTAAAAAGTTAGAATTGTGTTGAAAGTAGAATTTTAGACCTAATTTAGTCACAATAGAATAATTTTTTCTAAAAAAACTTTGAACTAAGAAAAGTTGTTAAATAAATATAAATTTCACCTCCAAAAATCTGTTTGAGATTTGGATTTTCTAATCAAAATTTATGGACAAAATTCACAAAGGTGTTGGAAGGGAATTTTTTTTGACATTTTCAAACATCCTCTCTGAAATTTGTCCATAACTTTTTATTGGAGGATTCAAATCTCAAACGGATTGTTTGAGGTGAAATTTATATTAATTTAACAACTTTCTTTAGTTCAAAATTTTTTAGAAAAAGTTATTCTACTATGCCTAAATTAGGTCTAAAATTCTATTTTTAACACAATTCCTATTTTGACTTAGCTATGAGTGGTTGAGCTCTTACCAATTCTAATATTATTTATCCCACATGGGTTGTTCTACTTCCTACCACCCCATGTGTATATAAAGAGATTCTCTCCACCTTCTCCATCAATATTTCAAAATGGAATTGACTTCGGAAGCAAAGGAAGTTAGTCACTTAATTCATTTCACTCAATGAATTAAAATTTTAATAGTTAGTCTTTTAAATCGCGAAACAATGTTGCAGTGTGGTTTACTGTGTTGCTGTGGACCACTCTCCCTTCCTACGAGCCGGCCGCATTTCTCCAACACTCCAAAGAGCCACTTGGAGTGTCTTTTTGCCAAGTTGGAGTGGGGATGCTCTAAGACTCAAAATCACTCACATGCAGCATTTGACTGCTATCATGATGATATCAACATCATGTGACTTTGATTGAATATCTGACTCGTAAAGTTTGGCAGGGGTCAAACGTTGCTGCAAGGGTAGACTGCATTTAGGATATTTTTCTGTAACTCCTAAAGTTTCTTGGCCTTTTTTTCATAAAAAAAAACACTACTCATATGATGTGCCATTTCTAATGCAACTATTGTAAAGAGAAATAAAAATAAATAAATAAATAAAAAACTATAGAAATTGCTTGTTTGTTTGTTTTTGCATGCTCATAGGGTAAGAGGCTCATAAATTGACCGGGTTGTAAAATCGATCATGACCCAGAGGTACATTTTGCTTTCTTCCATGTACCAACAATGTACATTTCAAGGAGTGGTCGCTTTTAGTGACCACTGCGTTTCAACTTCAAAAATTCATAACTAATTCCACGAAGGTCCAAAAAATATGAAACGGCTTGGGTTAGATGTGAATTCCATTTATCTTCCTCCTAAAATTTACTGAAAATTGTTTCAAGCAGTTTAGCTTCCCCGAAATGGCAAACAAACAGCTCTTAGATGGTCAGTTTACGAGCCTCCTACCTTATGTGCCATTTCTAATGCAACTATTGTAAAGAGAGAAAAAAAAACTAAAAAAAAAAGCTATAGAAATTGTTTGCTTGTTTGTTTTTGCAAATTGAATCATAGTATCTTGCGCTGGATTGGTATATGAGTATGTGGAAGATATTTCAAACACTTTAATCATATAAATTGCGAGATATTGACATTCAAAGCAAAGAAAACAAGTTATAAATGTTCTCCTTATGTGACTAGATTATAAGACTTTGAATCTTCTTAACTTACTGAATTTTTTGCATTATGCGTGTCGGTTTTATATTTTACTATGTTGAAGAATTGAGTTGAGAGTTTGAAAAAAAAATTCAAAAAATGCACACTTGATTTTTTTTTCTTTAAAATTATTATTAAGTAGAAGTAGGTACAAGATAGAAGGAAAAACTCATTGTTAATAGCTTTAAGTGATGGAATTGAAACACTCTAATCCCAATGGTAAGATTATTCTAGCAAGAAAAGGCTTAAACCTTGTGAAACTTCTTTTTTTGAAAAATTGTGAAATTGAGTTCAAAAACAAATGCAATCAATTATTTTCTCCATAATTGTCCAAGAAACTAGATGCTCCATAACTTTCACATCACTAATCCCAGTGGGATGAATCACATCTCTCCATGTAGACAAAAATATAATCTATTGAGAAGCAAAATATTTATTTCAAATTTTGTATTTTTTTGGTTCACTGCCCAAAGAACTCCATTTTATGCTTAGGATAGCATAAATTTTTCTACCATGCACTAATTGACATAAAAAATTATATTTCTTTGAAAGCTAATGTATTTTACTATTTTTTTTAAATTCAAAATTTCATGCCAAATATTGAAATCAGAGGACCCTACTTGAACTTTTATTTTTCACCCAAGGGGGCAATGGTCCTTTAGAGGTTAAGAATGATTCTCTAGATGTCTATTTTTCTGCCTAAAATTCAAGAATTTGCTTTCATGTAGAATCAAATTGATTGTTTCTTTTATCACTTCTTGGTTTGTTTTTATTCCAATTTTGTACATGGTAGTATACATCTCTATAAGAATCCATCAACATTTTATATTGGATAACTTTAGTCTAGTGCACTCAATAATATTTATCACTATTATACTATAAATTTTTAATTGGATGAAAAGTCATTTATCAAAAATTGAATGATATTTACAACTAGCACCTAATAAAAAAAAAGGGTTAAATGCAAGTGATTTTGACCACTCTAATTATTGAAATTACATTCATTACTTCAAGCACATTTGTTTTCATAAAACATTGACAATTTGAGAGTTATTCATAAATTCAGTTGAACAAAGAATGATTGGACATACTTTAGATGAAAAGTCATGGCGAAGAACCATCTGTAATTTCAGTGATCAAGTTTTATGCATGAGTAGATGGACCCATAAGCACTATTTGCTCATTTGTCACAAAATTAATTTTTATATTTGCCTAGAAGATTTGAATATAAGAAGTTGATGTAATAGTCATTCCTTGTGGCATTGTTTTCAATCTCCAAAGTCTTTACATGATTCATTTGAGAGTTTCGCATCTGCATTCCTATTTAATATCTTTTTAATCCCTAAAAGCCCAAGGCCTTTTTGGGTTCAAAAACATCGTTGCTTTTCTTGAATTGTTATAGATCTAAATGTCACTGAGGTATAGAAATCTCAATTGTACAAATTGTAGTCTATGTGTTGTAGATGACGTGAATCAAATTTGGAGTCATTTGGCTACATGGATTGCAAGATTATATTGTTATAGTGTTGAATAATGATTCTGAAATTTTCCTAATGACACATTTCGAGGTGAAATTTGATTTCTAAACCTACTCAAATGAAAAAACTTAAACTATAGAGTGCTTCTAAACCAACATACAAACACATTGGTGAAAGAATATATCACTCAATTAACTCATTGTGTCTGCAAAATGGCTTTGAAATGCCAAAAAATATTAAGAGAAGTTGCAAAAAAAACATTTGTGGCTGAACCTTCTTTTACTAAAGTGTTTCTCAATCACTTATAATTTTTGGATTGATATACAATTTTAGCCACAAAAACTAGACTAGTATGTGTAACTTTTCCCACAAACATTATTAAAAATGGACACTTTATGAAGAAGAAACAAGCCGCCAAACTTCATTGCAATCCAAAAATGTCAAGATTTTGAACTTTGAATTGCTCCCAAACATTCAAAACAACTTGGATTGATATGAGAAATTTTCACAATAATTAGACTACAAGGGGAACATAATCTAATAAATTTAGTTGAAAACAAACATTGGATGAAGGAGATACAAGCCCCCGAAGTTGCAGCTATCAAATGTAGTTTGGTGAACTCAAATTGAACCTGTGAACTTCAACTGGTCTAAAAAACAACAGCACATATTGTATTGATTTGGAAATTTTATCACACGAACTAGAGAGAGAGCTCAAATTTCCCAACAAGTCTTATTGAGTTTGGACACTGGATGCAAAAGTTACAGCACTTTGAATTGGGCTTCAAACTATGTGAGGACACTTTTGGTCCTCTCGGGCATTTAGGGGTTCCGTAAAAATCAAATGATGACCCAGCTATGTTAGTAGAAAAATTTAGTAATCCAAAAGCATTATTTTAATGTTTTCAAAGTCTTTTTACATTCAAAATTTAAGCTTTAATGTTGCAATTTTTATTGCCATGTGGATTTTTTAGCATCGTACTCATATACACTAAATTCATACTTAACCCCTAACTGCCTGGGCGACCATATATGGTCGACCTGAAATTTCAGGCTCATTTTGCAGTGGGCAGTTAAAAACGTTTGACCGTTTTAAAAAATTTTACGGGCAGTTTTGAGGGTTAACTATTGAAAACTTTCATTTTTCACTGAAAAAGGTTAATATTTAATTTTCTAGAGGTCCTCAACTACATATATGTACCATTAGTGAAGAGTAAAGCTTGTCAATTTTACTTCATTTCTCGGTTTTGAACAAAGCTCATCAATTTCACTTGATTTGAGATCTAAAAAATTGTACATATTCATTTGCTTTGAAAATGGTCCCAATGGAAAGAGTAAAGTGTTTTCGTGATTTTCACGGTTTGAAAATTTAAACATGCAAGTGTTGATTTGGAGTTTTTTGCAATTTCCACTTATCAAACAAAATTGCATTCCAACAATTACAAGGTCGACTGTATAATGAGTTTGATAGCTTTTCATGTGAAATTAAGTTTTTTGAAAGTGCATTTTAGTGTACTAACACTATTTGTAGTTGTTCATGTCACCTCCCATCCCAAAAAACTTTCATATGCAAATTTCAGCAACATAGTGGAGAGGGACAGCACACTAAAAATAGAATGCATACTTTTCTTTTGTTATAATCTCACAACTCCTATTGAATTTTATACTCAAAATTGGTATAAATACTAACAAGCAAGCTCTAGAAACATCTATGCGGTCAGATTTCAAAAAGAAAAAAATTTCTTCATGGGGGATAACTACTCTCCTATGCTCTTTTTTCATAGGAAAAACACCCTTGGAAAGGCTTAGGCACTTAGGGGTTAACCTCTAAATGCCCAAAGTTTTTTTTGAGCTTCTTGGAATTTGCTCTAAATTTAACTAGAGGCTAATATTTTAATAAGTTAATCCAATTTTTTAGAATTGTAACTATACAAATTCAAACTAGGCATGTTTGAGATCACTTGAAAAAAGACAACGCAACAATACCACCTATGAATTGAAAGATTATAATGTTTGATCATGAGGGTGTTATTTGAACTATAAAAGTCATTTGGTCTTTCAATCTTCTTTTCACCTATCAAATTTCAAAAATTGGTCACCAAAAAAATAAAAGGTTAATGTTATGCATGTTATGCATAATATACATGACTCCAATCAATTTACAACTTCTCAAAATCTACTCTACAGTTTTTTTAACCCTTAAAGGACCATTTGTCCCCTCGGAGGACAATTTGGGTCTAGGAAGGTTCCTATGAATTCAATTTTTAGTGAATTTTTTTGAAGATGTGCGGTTTTGCGAGAGCTATATGGATATACAATTTATATTTCAATTAGTGCTCAGGAGAAAAAGTTATGGCACAATAAGCCAACAATGGAGGTTGGCGGGCAACACAAAAAAATCACAAAATGTCAAAATAATTTTTCTAAATTTTTTTTCCTGAAATTATATATTTTGTCTGCATTTGAAGCAAATTTTATTCATTCTATTTGGACTAGTGATGAGAAAATTACGGACAATCTTAGTTTTTTGGGCAATCTAAGTATCTTCTTGGAAAAATAACTCATAGGATTCATTTGTAAATGCAATTTTTACAATTTTCCAAAAACAATTGTTAGACAAGGTTGTATTTTTTTGCTAAACCAGTCTCACCTTTGGGATTATTGTACATGTACATTGAATCAAATAATGTAGAAATAAAAATTGTCAATGTCACTCATTTATTGGATAGGTATCATATTATTGAATGCTATCAATTGAACTTTAAGCTTAGGTCCTTTTTATATGATTAATATGAATGATATAGAGATCGCTTTTTGATATCAACTTTATCTTCTCTAATAACCAAAAGTAGAAAATTATATAATGATAGCATATTTAAATAATAATAATAATAATACCCCTCTAAAAAATACTTGGTGTTGGCACCTATCCCCTTAGTTTTTTTATACACTGCCTCCTCCCTCCCAAAGATGAAATGAAAGTTATGAGGAGTTTTAGTTTGCGGGCAATTATGGATTCTCTACTCTAAACTTTGAAATTGTTTATTTAACCTCGGGTATTTAACTCAATTTTTAATATTTAAAAAATTATTATTATTATAGGATGTAGATTATTTATTATAGCACTACAACCATTGGAATTGGCATTTTTCAGTTCCATAAAAGAAAATTAACAATTTAGTATTTTGGATCATTCTCTATTTTTTTCTACTTAGCATTTTTCTATTTGTTGTACAATTCCAAATAATCTGAATTTTTTCAGACATTTAGCCAACTTGACTTGAAGAATGAATCCAAAAAAGCTCCACCATTTTGGACATTTTTTCATACAAATGTGACCTTGTGAAGTGCAACTGCCCTGTTTTTTACAAGGCCAACATTCTACATTCTACAAAACCAACATTCTACAAGATCCTATGGTTACATGTGTCCAAAAATGTTTTTTTCTTTCTAATACGTAGTACGCGTACCAAAAATGGCAATTTTATGAGTGTTTTTGGTGAAAATATAGTCAGCAAACTTAAAGGATTTAGGGACTAATGAGAAATTTCTCAGATGCCTACAATGAGAGATTCGCATAGAATGCACAATTTTTCCTTAATCTTCAAAGATCTAAGGCATGATTTCAAGCCATTTTTCACTTTGAGGCAAGTCCTTTCTAGTGCAATATTTGTTGGATTCTTGTGAAATTTGTATCAAAGGTGTGTTTCACTAGTAGTTTAATGCTTAGGAAATTTTACAACAATCAAAGCAACAGTTAAAAAGTTATGCTTCAAAATGATATATTTTTTCAATTACAAGCAATTTTGGGCAGCCTTAATAGAAAGTTTCAATTGGTGTGGTTTTGTTTAATATTTACTCTCAACAAACTTCTTAATATAACTTTAAAAGTTGAAAGGCATACAAGCACATGATTTCAACTTACAAGCTTTTGATATTAGGCTTTTTTAAGTTTTGAATATTGTCCAAATAAAGAGCACTTACTTTCAAACATTGTTAAGTCAAATCATAAGCTCGCAAGTCTTCCAACTTTTTGGAATTATGTTAACAATCTTATTGAGAGTATGTATAAATCATTTCAGACACATTGGACTTTTCTATCATGGCTACCTGAAACTACCTATTAATAACTCATTAAAAACATCATTTGTTGGGGCATAACTTTTCAACCATGACTTGGATTGTTGTAAAATTTTCTAGGCATCAAGCTACTAATGAAACACACCTATGGTAAAAATTTCACAAAATGTCAACAAATATCTCACCATAAAGGACTTATCCAATAGTGAAAAATAGTCTAAAATCATACCTCATAGCTTTAAAGGTTAATATAAGATGTTATATTATAATTTTATAATTTTATAAATTAAAATAGAAAATATAATATTTTAACATTGTATTCTATAAGAATTAAAATATTAAATATTGAATATCTTTAATATAACATACTAGCCCTTCACAAATTATAATGTTTGCAATCTTTAATTGTGAAAAATGATTCACCCTTAACACCTTTATAAAAAATGATTCATATTGCAAAAAATACAATTATATTATATTATCATATTATATATCACTAGAATCAGTGAAGAGCATTACATGTGTTGGTCAAGAAATTAACCAAATTGAACCCAAAGAAGTCCACAAAAAAACTACTTAATCTATAAATGCCTAAGCCTTTTAAAATGTATTTTTCCTATGAAAAATGAGCATGAACTTATAGTTATCCCCAATGAAGTAAATTATTTTTTTCCAAAATCTAACCGTATAGATGTTTAAAGAGCTTGCTTATAAATAAGCATGCCAATTAGAGTCCACAATTGCATAGGAGTTGTGATATTATAACAAGAATAATTTACATTTTTCATTTTTAGTATGTTGCCCTTCCCCA
This sequence comes from Antitrichia curtipendula, assembly GCA_951230915.1. NCBI lineage: Eukaryota > Viridiplantae > Streptophyta > Bryopsida > Hypnales > Leucodontaceae > Antitrichia > Antitrichia curtipendula. The sequence goes on from OX579635.1 coordinate 28,081,369, forward strand.
CAATGCTTTAGAAATTTGCACATAAGAGCTTCTGGGACACGAACAACTAGAAATAGTGCTAGCACACTAAAATGCATTTTCAAAAAAATTTAATTTTACATGAAAAGCTATCAAATTCATTATACAATTCACCTTGCAATTGTTGTAATGCAATTTTTTAATAAATAGAAGATCACAAATAACTCTAAATTAACATTTGTAGGTTTACATTTTCAGCAGTGAAAATCATGAAAACACTTTACTCTTTCCGTTGGGACCATTTTCAAAGCAAATGGATATGTACAATTTTGTAGATCTCAAATCAAGTGAAATTGGCAAACTTTGCTCAAAGTCCAGAAATTTAGTAAAATTTGTAATTTTTACTCTTCACTAATGGTACATATATGCCTTTGAGGACCTCTCAATAATAAAATATTTAACGTTTTCAATGAAAAATGAAAGATTCCAATAGTTAACTCAAAAAATTGCCCGTAAATTTTTTTAAACTGTCAAAGGAATTTAACTGCCCACACCAAAATAAGCCTGAAATTTCAAATTGACCAAATATGGTCGCTTAGGCAGTTAGGGGTTAACCCCTGAAAGACCAAGGCATTTTGGGGGGCCAAAAAACACTCAAAACTGCCATTCTATGGCAATGAGTAAAAGAAATTGAAAAGTGTTTTTTCCGCTCATCTAACCATGGGATATTACACCTAACTAGTATGAGAATGTTATCCAAATTTTTTGACCCCACGGATAGCAAGATGTTTGCATGTATAGTGAACAAAAAAAAAATTTAGCACATTGCCAAACTAGATTCTTTGACTTTGAACCTTCTTAAATTAAATTCTTGCACTACAAAGTTTTGAGCTTTAAATCTTTATTTTGGAAAATTGAGTTGAAGGTCCAAGAAAAAATATATATTAAAAAAATATTAACTTTAATTCTTAAAAAAACTATTAAATAATTCATAAGTACTTGCCCGAAATTCCATTTGTCCCCCGAAGGAACAATGGTCTTTTAGAGGTTAAACTACTTCAATAAAAATAAGAGGCCAAAATTGAGCATCTTGATTCTTAGGGGCAATCAATCGAAAAGTAACTTCAAAATAGGAATAATTTATCTACCAAAATATTAATTTCTTTTTTAAATGCACCCTCTCTAATAGGACAGATAACAGGACAAATCAGTGTGGTGTGAAAATAGTCTGACCCACAATTGCCACCACATGGGAAAAGTGAAAAAAGATAAACATTAGAATCTCCCAACGATCTCACCTTTTGCCTTTCTGCCCCTTCCAGCTCCCTTCCTTCAGTCCCCACTTCCTTTGACTCCACATAAATTTTAAATAAGGTATTCTTTATAATGCACCGTCCTTTTAAAAAAATGAAAAATAAAAAAATGATTTATTGTTTTTGAACAAATCACGGGACTTTCATGGGGGAGAGAGGCTGGTTAATAAATTAAAACATTTTATTAATGCAGTGTATTGACGACAGCATATATATGAGTGTATTGTTACAGAATAGTATTGAAAATGTATTATTAGAACTCCCATTCTTGTCCATTGTGGGCCCTATACCTGTTCATATTAAATGTGAGCCCAAAATACATTATTGAAATTATTATACCTCGATTCTTGCACTGCCCGTTTCACACCACGCAGTGATTTGCCAGCCAGGGAGGATTGACCCATGTATTGTCCCGTAACCAGTTGTTGACTTTTCAACTTTAACGTGGCACTACCCCATTGGCAACCCGGCACCATTGCCATTACAAGTTGCAACCTTCTTTCCGTTGATCTTGCTTCCTACACCCTTGAATCACGAAGATCAAAGGTTGTGATTGAAAAATGTACAACTGGTTGTGTACGATAACTTCTTCGCCGCTAGCGTGGCTCATCGGTTATCTAATACGTGTTTTTACCCCTGCAAAAAACATTGGAATTTTTTATTTGCCAAATACGATAAATTTTGTAAATTCTAAATTTATATTTGAAAATCAGAGGCCCCAAATTAGCTATGGGGTATGGAGAAATATGAAATTTAAGTAGCACAAATAGGGGGCAATTTTTACATTTACTCTTTGATGGGGCAACACATGGGTCGATCTTCCTTAGCCCAGTGGATGTGTCACACTAATATATGAGTTATACTATTTATGAATTGATTTGAAATTATTGTTAAATTAATATTAACCCCTTGAGTTCTTTCATGTTTGGAGGCCCAAAATTGCTTCCAAATATTAGTCTCCAAAGTAAGGCTAAAATCTTCATTTGTATATATTTTTTTAACAAATTCAATTGCAAAATCCTTTAGTTATCTTGTTAGAGTTCACCATCCTAAAATTTAGGACAATAACCCCTACCAATTGCAAAATCATGTTGCTTGGATTTCAAAAAAAGGTGTTTTCAATTCTTTCCATACGGTTAGATTTCATCTTCCAAACTTTTTATCCCCAAAAGAGTAGATCCTATAGCTTGCAACACTCCATAATATGTTGAAGAAATAAGTTGGAAATACGTAGAAAAAATTTCAACAATTTTTTTTTCATATTCATGCTTGAAAAAAATAAGAAAAAGAAAGAAGCGTAAAATGATTTAAAACACTAACTTGTTAATAAGAATTTAGTTAGATTGGAATTGAAAAATGCCAATGCCAATTTCAATGGTTGTAACATTGTAATAAACAATCTACTTCCTAAGATTTTATTTTTTTTCAAAAATATTGGAAATTGAATTAAATAAAGGGCTTCAAAGTTTATTTTGCAATAGAAATTTTGTACTCCCGCAAACTAAAAGTCCTCACAACTTTTGTCTCATTAATTGAAATGGGATTATTCAAAGCTTTCTACATATTCATAAATCTAGAAAACCAATTTCAAAATTTTATTTCTTTAAGAAGTCATTTTTTTGAACTATTCACATCATCTGGATATCATACAATAACTTTTTCACCATGTAGTCAAAAGGTATGAAAACTATTGTGCCTTAAAAGCTATTCCTTGCCCACTTATCATCTGAAAATTTAAAAGAAAAATAAATGAAAATTATGTTTGCAAATGGATGACCAAAAACGCTATGTTGCCAAAAAAATGCTACTTGGTCCATTAGGAGTTAAGGTAGGAAACCCTATCAGTTTGTGTCATGCTATGTGACTACTTTGTGCCACTTTTACATCACTATATATCATAAGAGTACATTTAATAGTTTCAAATGTTTACTAAGCATACATAATAGCACAAATACAAAGGGTTCTAAAGTGTTGTACAAACAAGGGTGCACCTATTTGGATGTATTATACCAATTTTAATTTGTCGTGTGACTAATTTTGCTTGTCAATAATAGTGCAAATCATTGTGAAGTCTATATGATAAGAATGTGTAGGAAGGAGGGCTGTACTTATTACGTTAAGCACTCTTGAGCTCGGTCTTGTAGAAAAATGAACCTGATTATGGAGCACAATCGCACCGCTTCTGCTTTGATGGCACTGCTCCCGCTTCGGTGGCACTCTCCCGCTTGCTCGTGCTTAATGCATCAGGAGGCCTTTGAGGGGAGGCCTCCCACTATACTAAAATAATTTCCTATGTGACAAATCAAATTTGACATTACTTAAAGAGAATTGTGAAAATAAAAGTATGTTGAGCTTTAATCAAGTTGACTTTCAATTTTAAAATAGCATTGAACAAAAACATGAGTTAATAGTTTTAAACAACAATAAATTTTGAAAAAAAATACTTTAATAAAAAAATTTACACTCATATCTAATCCAACAGCTTTCATTTGATAGTGATTACCTTTTTTAGGAAGCAAATTTAGAAGATTTTTAAGAATTTAAGTTTAAAAAATGTATATTATAACATAAGGTATAGCTACGGTGCATATAATCATACATACATAAGTGTCTAAAATTTTAAATCTACAACTTTGATACACAAATTGTGTCCAAAATATTCCTCCATACAGAATTTAATAACAAATCTTTGCAAATTTATAAAAGCAAAGAGACCACACATTTTTACAATTGAAAATATTTTTTTTTTATCCTTCATTGCAAGTCATGTTGGTTCAAATATAAATTATGTGATGTTGGTTTAAATTTGAAATTAATTGTTACATTCTTCTTTAAGTATTGTTGAGTAGCCATCATTGATTCGTTATTTCATCCCTAGTCACAAGTAATGATAGTTTGTTACCACAACCTTGGTCAATCATGAAGTTGGCTAAAAATTATAGAATGATGTTAGTTCAAATTTGAACTTGTTATTTCTTTCTTAATTGTATAAGTAAAATTAGACATCATCATATATCTTGTAAGTGATATAATGACTAGTTTATGGTCACTTTCAACTTTTGACAACATTTCAAACATAATAAGTTGTATTCAAAATTTATATTCATTTGTATGATGAATCAGGATTTATTTTTTGTTTCAAATGAAGATCTCAATGTACAATTTTTAGAGATGTAAATAAACATAAAGTTTAGTGTATAAAGCAACCGTTCAAAATTAAAAATTGAAATGCCATTAAATGCACGTAAATTTTGTCAAATTTTGTCCGCGGATCAAACTTTTGAATTTTGAACAACATATGAACATAAGCATGTACCAAGTACATTTCATTAATTAAAATGCTTGTATATACTTGTGGTAGTTCACTTACATTTGTACAATACAATTTTTAGAATTATTTTTTATAAATATTAATAGTTAAAAGACCATTGATATATTTGACAAAAAAATGATTAGTGTAGTTTAAAAAGTGTTTCCTTAACCTTGGATCGCTTTGACATTCAATTTATAGATGATGAACAAATTCATATTCTTGTTTCTTTCTTGTTGCTATTTGGATGAAAGTCATTTTAATTTGTGGAGATACTTGATCAAGTTCTTGCCCTATCTAATGGTGTTAATGGAGTACATGTTTTTCTAAAATTACATATGTGAAATTATTCAAGTGGTTGACCAAGCCAAAATAACATTGACCCTAGTTCAAAACAGAATTTGCAAAAATGAGGTCATAGATGTGAAAAACAAAAAAAGTTCAAAAAATCATCATGACAAGAGAAACTCCTTTCAAATGCATTACAACAAGTTTTACTCCAAAAGTGATAATATTTTGCTTGTAATCAAATTTTGAAGGAATTTTAAAATTTTCCTTTCAAAATCTAGAAAAAAATATTGGTAATAGCATTGGTGAATCTAACAATATGGATGGAATCCAAAATTCAAAATATACAACTTTCATTTGTATATAAATTCCAAAATATTCTTCTAAATAGTATTTTATAATGATTTTTTTCCAAATGTCAATTATGGAGAAAACTTTGAACGTTTAGGGGTTAATAACGACATGAATGAATAAGCAAAATAAAAATCTCAAAATAAAAATAAAAATAAAACTTTAATATTTTTAATTTAAAGATTTATTTGGGTGTAAACAAAAAACATTCAATTTACAATGTGTTGAAAAGATGCAAACGTCTCCCCCCCCTCCTCCGAAAAAATCGAGAAGACGTTGATCTCTTTCAAGAAAAAAATTCCCTTCTTCTTTGATGCCATTGTTCTTCAAAAAACATCCACCGTTGATTGAAACGACCTTGGCCGTCGGATACATATACAGATTGCGGATATAGATATGGAATATTCTCTCTCTCTCTATATATATATATAGAATACATAATATAGATATAGATACAGAGATGTATAAATGAAATAACCCATATTGAATGGTGGCAAGGTGATTGAGTGACTGGGTGACAGTTTGTACCCCTTTTGGATGTTGCCACGTAGCCCCCCTTTAAAAATTCACAGCATTTTGGTTGAAAATTAACAATTCTTTACAATATACTCAAAAGATGTAGTAACTATAAATTGATTCTACAAAGAGTTTTCAGTGCCAAATTTTAAATATTACTAAATCATATTAGTTAGTAATGCAAACAATTAATTGAACCTTATAGATATAATCTATTTATTACAATACCATTCAAAGAGGAAGATCTCAATAAACGTTAGGTAACAACACCTAATTATGACCTATTTTATAGGTTATTCTTACAAATTTTCCAAAATGTGTTAAAAAAAGATTCTACAATCTCTTGTCAACTACAATTTCAACAAGATCTAATAAAATACTTTTGGGTTCAATAATAGAAACCATGCTCAAAAACTTATTTGAACACATTTATGTAATGTTATTGATGGAATTTTGAGGGGCAATTTATCACTCTAAAGCTACAAACAAAATTTGAACAAATGTTTGGCAATAGATTTTTATTATTTCAATATATGAAATTGTCCAATTGCTACAAAATCTAGGGACAAATACTATAGATGAATAAGTAAGTGTGCTTTCATTCCATTTCTGAATTTTTCATCCATATTGGTGGATGTAAGTAACTTGAACATTCTGTTGGAGATTGCTTTTCTATGTTATCTAAAAACAAAGATCCCACCCTTGATTGTTACCTTAAAATAGGAAGTTCATTTCAAAGCTGAGAATTTTTTAGGGGAGGTTAGACTTTTGAAAAAGAAACTCAGAATTTTTTACCTCGGAAGACAAATGGAATCGGCATTTAGTACAAGTGGATTCATATTTCTTACAACTTCATGAAATTAGACATGGATATTGAAGTTGAAATGCAATGATCACTAAAAGTCGGTGTCTGCCTTCGTTAAGCACTCTACAACCAACTCTCTTTACAAACAAGTACTCATTGCAGATTACAATGTCCCCGTTTCGGTGCCAAGACACAATACCTAAAAATTCTGGTGCCAGGGTATGACATTTCAAAATTACACATGCTTAACCCCTAAAGCCCCGAGTGTGTTTACTGCCAAAAAACACTCAAAACTACCACTTTTATTGTATTCACTTAAGAAAACCAATTTTTTTTGTTTATTTTGGAATTTAACCATAGGATCTTGTACTTCACTTGTCTGAGATCTTGTAGTAAAAATTTCATCAAATTTGACCGTACGGATTGGAAGATATTAGCATTCAAAGTTGAACAAAAAAAAACTTCCAAGAAAATGCTTAAATTGCCCGAAAAATTTAAGATTGTCCATAACTTTCTCATCCCTTGTCCACATAGAATGAACCAAAGCTTCACGTATAGGTAAAACCATCATATTCTAGGGAAAAAATAAAAAATAATTTTTTTAAAATTTTTTTTAATATTTTTTGGGCTGCCCACCAATCTCCATTTCTTGCTCATTGTGCCATAACTTTTTCATCCGGCATTTGATTGAAACAAAAATTATATATCCACAAAGCTCTTGCAAAGCTACACAACCTCAAAAATTTCACTTCAAATTGAGGCAATAGGAACCTACCTAGACCCAAATTGTCCCCTGAGAGGACAAAGGAGGCTTTAGGGGTTAATGAAGCGGGAGCCCTCAGGCCTCCCGCAATGTGAGGGCCCCGGCCTTTAGGCTTGAGCTCCGCCCTTGCTTTTAGGTCCGGGCCCTCACATTGCGGGAAGCCTTCGCGGGAAGGCCTCCCACTATACTAAAATGTGCATTACTTGTACATTGGTGGGGCCGTGGTGCAATGAAAAGCAAAATGTACCCCCTTATCTTAAACTTAAGTTGGTAAAAAAATTCACCAAGGGTAAAAGCTAACAGCATTTCGAAATCAATTACTGCCGGTAACACAAATGATCAGTGTAACTGTGTAACAGGACATTGATCAGTCAAGTCAACGAAACCCTGCCCATTGACTTTACTCCGAGATTCTCTCCAACGAACAGAATCGACTTCATCCATCCCCGATTCCCGCTCCGACATTCATTCATCCATCCCCAGTAACGACGGTATCCCCTTCTTCTCCGCCGGGTTCCCTCCCCAGCAGGGCTCGGCTGCTGCAGCCCTGCTCCTGCGGCCCCTCCTCCTCGCCAGCCTGCTCCTCTCGCCAACTCATCTCCACCACCATCGCCATCTCCACTACCAGCACCTCCATCTCACCATCTCCATAATTCTCCTTCACTTCCTCTTCATTCCGCACCTCTTGTCAATCTGTGGTTTTGACCACAGTCTCATCAGTTCTCTCACACACAGACAGAAGACTCTTCAGTTCGCCATTCTTCAGTGCTCCGTCTTCGAAGTTCGGACTCCTTCTTCTCTCCCGGGATCTCGCTTAAGAATTTTTTGAGCTTACTCACCTCTCCAGCTTGTTGGGTTGTGCGTCTTGGGCCAAGATTGCGCGCCTCTTCTCAATCCGAGCTCCATACAGACGCCTCTTCTGCTTCTTCGCCATTCAGTTCGAAGTGGTGACTCCTTCCGGGATCCGCGTTTCACGCTTGTCGAAGAATTTGGGTTGAGTTTCCTTACCCACGTCTTGGGTTTGTTGGGTTGTGTGCGTTTGGGGACAAGATTGCAGCGGGGGTGGGGATGAACAGATGCCGAAGCGATCTTTGACGACGGGGAGCTTGGGTGACGACGGGGAGCTTCCGACTGCGGGTTACCAGATCTTGACCTGGAGTTGAGTGTTGGGGGATCTTGTGATTTCGTCGCAAGAGGAGGATTTGGGTGTGTAGTTGTAGTTTGAGGTTTCAGGGTGTGTGTGGCGCATCATCTAGAGCGCGCGTCATGCAGTGGCTTACTGAAATGGTAGGCAAACACGAATCTCGGGATGCTGTTGTGTTGTCTTGTATTTTTTGGGTTTGGAATCTTGTGTTGAGAAGGTTGTGTGTGATGGTATACAGTTTCATTGTTGCTGAGGGTTTGTGTTTGGAATCTTATATTGAGGGTGTTGTGTGTGATGTTGATGGTTTCATGGTTGCTCAGGGTTTGTGTTCGGAATCTTATGCTGAGGTTTGTGTATGTAATGGTGTATGGTTGTGTTTTGCTGAGGTTTTGTGTTCCGAATCTTGTATTGAGGGTGCTGTGTGATGGTGTAATGTTTCATGGTTGCTAAGGGTTTTTCTTTTTGCTAATTTTTTTTTTCTTTCTGTGATTGCTCTAGGGTATGGAGGATCCTAACCTGGTTCGCCAGTTCGACCCTTTATTCCACACCTCCGCAGACCACTACAACACCCTCCCCGGTGGCGTCCCCTCCCACGATTACAACGCATCCCTCGACATCTTCAAGCACAAGGAGAAGCACCCTCTCCCTCCCACCACAACCTCCACAACCACCAACAACGTCTACGTCGATTTGGACTCCATCTACCTACAGGAGCGTCCCAGCAAGATCCTGAAGCCCACTAACACCTTCGAGGATTTTCATTACCAAACCACCAACACGAACAATCACTGGAACAATCACTCCATGGGCATGACGTTCAACGCTTCTTTGCATCCTCCCCAGCAGCACATCGACTCCTACGCCATGTTGCGTGACGAAGTGCGCCAGCCGCAAGTGGAATCGCCTGTATCTGTGGGTACAACGAAGATGGATCCCACGTCCATGGATGGCTTAAGAGGCTCAAGTCCGCTGTCGTCGATTGAGTATGTGCAGCAGCAAGGGAAGGGGAAGCAGGGATTCTTTCCGGCGAATGTGACTGATGGGACACGGATGGGGTTGGTGAATGTGCCGGCGCCGGTGGTGAAGAGTACGGGGCATACGCAAGATCATATCATGGCGGAGAGGAAGAGGAGGGAGAAGCTGAGTCAGAGGTTCATTGCGCTCTCGGCCATTGTGCCTGGTCTCAAAAAGGTACTTTTGGGGGTGCCTTTGGTAGGCTTTGTTATGCCTGTGTAGGAATGTGGAAAGAGTTTTGGTAACCGTGTTTGTGTCAAGTTGAGAAATGCTGTTGTTTTCTTTGATAAGGAGTGCGTATTGCTTGGGTGTTGATGTCTCAAGCAGGTACTTTTTTCACTCTTTTGCTTGCCTGCTTAGGAATGTGGATAGAGTTTTTGTAACCATGTTGTGTTAAGTAGATGATGCTGTTGCCTTCTTTGCTAAAGTGTGCGTGTTGTTGTGTGATAATGTCTGAAGAATGTATGTGGTTTTCCGTTTGTTTGTTTGTTTTCTTTCACTTTGGGTGGCTTGAATATGGAGTAAGTTTAGGAGTTTAGCATGTTTCTTTTACGAATGCCTGCTTAGGAAAGTGGGAAGGGTGTAAGTAACCGTGTTTGTTTGACGATGCTGTTGCTTTTTTTTTTAAGTAGTGCGTGTCGCTTGCTGATGTTTGATGATCTGAAGGGATGTGTTCGGTTTTCGTGTTTTTTTTTTTTTCTTTCACCTTAGTTGCCTTGATGGTAGAGGAAGTTCAGGAGTACATTTTAAGCTTGTTTCTTTCATGAATGACTGCCTAGGAAAGTGGTAAGAGTATATTTAACTGTGTTTGTTTGACGATGTTGTTGCTTCCTTCGTCCATCACTGCGTAATATTGTCGTGTTGATGTGTGACAGTGTCTGAAGAATGAATTTGGTTTCCTTGTGTTTGGGGTTTTCTTTTACCTTTGTGCCCTTGATGTTCGAGGGAATTCAGAGTACATTTCTAGCATGTTCCTTCCATGACTGCCTGCCTAGGAAAGTGGGAAGGGTGTATGTAACCATGTTTGTTGGACGACGCTATTTCCTCTTTTGTTGAGCACGGCGTATCACTTCTCTTTTGTGGTCTGAATGTAGATGGTCTCCGCTTGTTTCGGGTTTTCCTTTCACCTTAGTTGCCTTGTGGAAGATGAGGTTAGGAGTACGTTGATGAATGTTTCGTTTACTTATGGAGAGTGAACTATACAGTGGTGTTGCTCCTTTTTGTAGGTTCTGTATAGTACGGGATCTGTGAGGGTATGTGCGTTTGGTTGTTGTTCTCGGGTTTCCTTGATTATGGATTTGGAGGAATAGCAGATGTAGCGTATGTAACCTTGTGCATCTCGCTTGTTGTGATTGAACTTAGTAATGTTGGTGCCTTCGTTAGGTACTGTGTGTCTTTGTGTTCATTATGTGTTTTAAGATTGATGTGGTTGATTCACCTTTTATCATTCTGGAGATCTGTCACCGTGATCCGTTTGATGTGACTAGTTTGTGTCTTAATAAAGTGAATATTGTGCGAAAATATTCCTGAATGTTGCTTTAGAGAACGTGATGTTATGAAGGAATGAGATTGTATGGATGTTTCAGCTGTGGTGCTTGCATATCATATTTCTGATTTGTTTGCGAAATCGTTTCAGATGGATAAAGCCTCTGTGCTGGGAGACGCCATCAAATACGTGAAAACACTCGAGGAGAAACTGAAGACGTTGGAGGAGAAGCTGCCCAAGAAAAGAATGCGGTCACTCTCCAGCAAGAAACAAGCGTCCCCAGCGGCCGGTTCACCTGGTTCCCAAGGCTCCAAGCCTGCTGCGAAGCAGCAACTGGTGGACGAAGTTGTGGATGAAGATGATGGATCTCAACCCGAGATTGAGGCACGGAAGATCGATAAGAATCTTCTCATTCGGATGCATTGTGAAAAGAGGAAGAGTTTGCTCGTCAAGTCGCTTGCAGAGCTGGAGAAGATGAAGTTGGTGATTCTGAATGCCAACATTCTCTCCTTCTCTGCAAACACAGTGGATTTTACTTGCTGTGCACAGGTATCCTTTCATCGGACGTGGTTTTGTACTTTTACTTCTCCGAGGCTTTTTGATTGCGCTTGGTTTAATCTACGAGGTTTTTTGTACTAGAGTTTTTCAGTTAATGCTCGTTTTCAACATAAGCTTCCCCATAGCCCGGCCCTTTTATGATCAAAGGGAGATCTCTGTTAGACCATAGAGAGATCTCACTTCGAAACAATAAGAAAAGATTCCCTTACCACGCTGCCTCATCGTTCCTGTCGTAGTCTAAGTGTTCTGATATCCCTGGTGCAATGATGTGCTGCTACATCCAGGTTTTATTCTTATCACATCATCTAATCCAGATGTCTGAGGAGTCTTCCTGAGCTGTTACACATTTGAATTTTCTTTTGGGGTTATTTAGCCTCGTGACATTTATGATATTTGTACTAACTGTAGGGTGTGCTTGATGTGACATGGTGCAGATGACAGAGGGGTTGGAGATCAGTACTGACGAGATTGTCAGAAGTTTGCAAGACCTGTATTATACGCTGGAAGACTGATGAGCATGGTTGGGACAGTTTTTATGGACCGACCCAGTGCGCGTACAAAACGAGATTTCCCACATGATAGCTATCACAAGACTCACAAGATTAATTAATTTTTGAAAAACATCACAGGTCTACCTTCATCAGGGAAGTGGACACTACTTTTCCGTTCCTACTTTACTACAGCACCACGACCGTCGTCGTCGTCGTCGTCGTCGTCGTCGTCGTCTTCAAAGGAGCTTTATTTTCAGCGCAGTTTTGGTTTGCTGTGCTTGTCAATATTTAACGCCAAGGAATATTGCTCCCTGGGTACACCAAGGTTTTGAGGTCTTTTCTTCTGTCCACCTGCAGCCAGTTCCCCCTTTTTTTTTGGAAGACCCTACTTCAGAATTAGACGTTTCAGGAGATGTTCCCCAATGCGGGGTCTGCCTGCAACTTTCTTCTTCTCTGAGAGGATCTTTTTTTCCGTGATCAAAAAGTCATCTTGGCAGGTGATTTTCATCACGGTCATTTTTGCGAAAACCGATTTCCAGTGGTTTTTGTTTCAGAGTAGTTGGAACTGCTGTAGTTATACATAGGAGAAGACCTTTAGTTGGGAGACCAGGGTAAACCCTTGGCTACTTTTTTTTTCCCCCTTTTTTTTTTTTTTTTTTTTTCTCTTTCTGTTTTTCCAAATCCAATCGATATAACAAGGGTTTGGATGCAAGCTTGGCGCTCTGTCAGCTCGCCTTTTTTTTTTCAGTGATTTTCCTGTTTGAAATAAAATCTGAACATACGAATTCTTTTGCCCAATTCCCTTTGTTTATTCTCTCTGTTTCCTGGCATCGTGTTTTTTTTTGTATTCTTGTGAATGCTGTCTTCCGCACTGAAAATGTTGTAAATCTTTTTTTGAGTTCTAATTGCACTCGCTCCAGTTTCTGTTTACTTGTCTCAATATCCAGTTATCATCTTCTAATTTCCGATTGGCGTTAGCTTGTTTCAATTTTCAATTGTTAGCTTGTTTCAATTCTCCTCCTCGTTAGCTTGTCTCAAGTTCCAGTTCTTTGCTTGGTCTCAACTTCAAATTAAGGGTAGTCACACCTTGTTCACTGCTGGAGCATTTTCCAGACAAGGTGCATGGGGCGGCTCTGCATTGGCTTCTCGTTGAGTTTCCGGTGCAGAATATACTGTTCTGCGAAGTTTTCACCACGCTCGTTATTCTGCTCCGAAGGTGTATATTGAGAGTTGCGAAAGTTTCTTCATTCCTGCTTGCCGCGTCTGTGACTTCATCGTGCGGAACCCACTGCCTGCGTGTTCTGCGGCTTCATCCTACGATCCCTGTCAAACACAATTTTCCAATTCTAACACTCCTCCTCGAGACAACAGAAAAGGGGTGTCACATTTTCTCTAGAATTTCAGGAACCTAATTGGCTCCGAGTTTCTCTCCTGAGCTCCTCATTCTTCAGCGAAATTTTGGCTTCGAAGAAGCCGTGACTACCACTATTATTTGCTTTGTCTCAATTTTCATTTGTTGTTAGCTAATCTCCATTTCCAGTGCTTCTCTTCTTTGTCTCAAGTTCACATCGGGGGTAGCCACACCTTCTTCACCAAGCAAATTTCACAGCACAATGAAGAGTTGTGAGAGAAAAGAGGAGCGAATGGGCAATGGGGAGCAGTTTTGAGTGAAGGTGTGACACCCATGTTTGGTGTGTCAGATAGTGGATAATGCAAAACTGTGGAGAATGCACAAATGGGGTAAGTTTGCTTGGTTCAGGGACCCAATTAGACAACAACAACAACAGTGAAATTGGTTGTGGAGGGGTGAAACTATGGAGCACAAGAGAATGTACTTTGCTCCAAATAGGGGTAGTCACACCTTCTTCACTCCTCACTTGGAGAATGGAGAATGGAGTCGTAGTGGTTGAGGGATGGCTTCATGTTGACCCTCCGCAGTAGAATATTCTTAACTAGTTATATCTTTTGCATTCCTAGTCCTCACCTCTGGAGGTGAATAATGGGAGTGGTGAAGACTTGTTCATTTAAGTATATTCTTCATCTTGTGTTGTACACCACCTTCATGTTCATCCTACGCTCCACGTCAAATGTTGGTCTCTGATTCTCCACTCTCGTTCTCCAAATAACTTTTGAGGATGTCACACCTTCTTCACCCACCGCAACTCCCCATTGGCTCCTCCAAACCCTCACAAACTTGTCATTCTCCATTCTCCACCTGCCTGGGGAAGAAGGTGTGACTACCGCTAATGCTTCTATGTACTCATTCTTTTGCTCCAAAGTAGAATAATAAATAGGTGTAGACACACCTTTACTCGGCGACCATTCTCTGGAGAATCGGGAGGCTCCCTGTTGGTAGAATATACTTGTGTTGCAATAGCTTCACGATGTTAATTATCCTCCTCTGGAAAATAAAGAATGGGTGTTTGGAAGACTTAGTGAGCAAAGCTTTCACCCTTTGTTGTTGATTTCACCATTGTTGTTGCTTTATGATTGGATTTAATCTTGTTACCACAGTTTTGCAGTTTTGTTACAGTAGATTTACATTCTCCACTATCAACACATTGAATGGGGGGTCACACCTTCTTTAGCCAAAATTGCTACCCATTGATTCCTCTTTTCTTTCACCCACTTCTCATTCTGATGCAAAGTTTGCTTGTTGAAGGTGTGACTATCCATAATATATAGAAGCTTTTGTAGTAGAAGTATATTCTACCACAAAGAGACAACAAAAAGCCAAAGGAGAGCCACCACGTCCCCATTTGGAGGATGGGCATGTAGTGAAGAAGGTATGATTATCCCTATTATTTGCTTGTTTCAAATTTCCTTTGTTGATTGTTGGTCTCATTTTCCAGTCCTCTTTTGCAATGTTTCAATTTCTAATTTTTTGATTGAGACAAGTAAACACTTTGAAATTGAAACAAGCATAAAATTCAGAATTTAGACGAAGTGGAAAAGCACATTAATCCCTATACTACCAGCCCTGCCCAAAAACTTTGGGCAGCATAATTTTGATTTGGACACCCAATTGGAAAATAAAATTATATCCCCAACAAGGTAGTACATGTCTACACCTTGTGTTAAAAATTTCAGAAAGATCCATTTAGAACTTTGCTCCTATCCAAAATTTCAATTGCTTGTCTCTATTTCCAATTAATATTTTTCAATTTTCAATTGTTGTTAATTCCCTATTGGTATTAACTTATCTCAATCCGGTGATTTTTTGTTTTCTTTTGTTTTCCTTTCTTTAACCCCTAAAGTTCTATGACTATGTTTTCATCAAAAACACTCCAAAACTGCCATTTTTAGTACAAGTACCAAATTTTTGAGTTTCTTTTTGACACATGTAATTGTAAGATCTTATAGTAAACTAGTTTTAGAAGATGTAGAAAAAAATTCAGAATTTTTCACCATACGGATTGGAAGATATTAGCATTTGAATTGGCAAAAATCTTTTTTTTGTCCCTGCGAAAAACAAGGCAGCTGCACTTCACAAGGTCACATTTGTATGAAAAAATGTCCAAAATGGTGGTGCATCTTTGAATTCGTTTTCCTAAACAAGTTCTCTACATGCTTAAAATTTTTTAAATCATTTGATATTGTACAACATATACAAAAAAAATAGTAAGTAGAAAGAAGTAGAGAATGATCCAAAATACTAAATTATTAAGAATTTAATTATGGAATTGAAAAATGTAAATCCCCAGTGGTTGTAATGTTGTAATCAACAACCTACATCCTATGAATTTTTTTTTCAAAAAATATTAAAAATTGAGTTAAATAAACAACTTCAAAGTTTATTTCAGAGTAGAGGATCTATAACTGCCCGCAAACTAAAAATCCTCATAACTTTTGATTCATTGGTCGAAATGGAATGATTCAAAGCTTTCCACGTATATATAAGGGCGGGTTTATACACGCTTTGGGGCCGGATGGAAGGCCGGCCGGATTTGCCTTCAATCTGGCCTTCAATCCGGCCCCAATTCACCACTCCGGCCCTAAATAATGTAAAGTGGTGAGGCTGGATTTTGGGGCCGGATTGAGAATTAATCACTCCGGCCCCAAGTAATGTAAAGTAGTGAGGTTGAATTCTAGGGCCGGATTGAGGATTAATGTGCTCTTGTATTTTCTTAATGTTCAAATAAAAAAACATAAAACGTGAATATTTTCTTTCTCTTCTTATTTTTTCTATTTCAAAAGAATAAAAGAGAGATTTTTTTAGTTTTTTGTTCTTTTTTCTTCTTATTTGTGCAATTTAAAACATAGAAAAAATAGTTTTAAGATTTTTTAAAATCCTTTTTTTTATTCCTACTTTATCTATTTCAAAAATAGAAGAGAGATTTTTTAATATTTTAAAACGTTTTTGTTTTCTTTCCTATCTTCTATTGGGAAAAAAAAAATTATTTTATTTGAATCTTCTCCTTTCTCTTCTTGTTTTTGTATTCCGAAAGAAAGAATTAAAAACAAAAACAAAAGCTTGGAACTTTTCCTTTCCTTTCCTATTTTTTCTATTTAATTTTTAATTTTTTTAAATCATATTTAAATGAAAGCAGACTTCATTTATTATAATATATTTTTTAGATTATTTATGTAGTCAATGTACATTAAGTCACATTCCCTATTTTCCTACTTTTGCAACATGGTGACTATACAAATGCAGAATGTTTTAAAGTAAACATGCCTATGTAAGACATAATGAGTGTTTTGCCTTATGACAATTGGCAAAAAAATTCAGATTTTTTTCCATACAAACATAATAGTGAGAAATAAAGAGAGTAGTCGAATTTTTTATTTATTAAGTACGAATTTTTTATAAATTTTTAAAGTATATTGTCCAATTGGCTTAAAAGAGTCTCCAAAACCAACAAAAAGTTAGTGTATGCTTGATGGCTATCCTACTACCTAAAGCAATTACAATATTTTATAACAGGGTCGCAACATAAAGGAAGAAAAAAATCAATTACTTTGATGAATTGGTACTAAAAAGGTAGAAGTTTCTAAAATAATCACTAATAGCTCCATCACCATCACCCAAGACATTGATTTGGCCACTAACTAACTTAATTAAGTCTTAATTTCATCTATTGAATTTTTTTTGTCATGGATTGATGTAAGACTCTAATGGGTCATTTCCTAGGTGTATGTCATAGGTGGTTTGCCTATTATATGCAAATTTATCTTAGTATCATTAGTATTATTCCTTACTTTCAAGTTCAATCTCAATTCTATATTGACACTTATGCAAATAGCCCTAATTATTTTTTAATTATTTTTTGGGGAAAGAAATGGTTCTAGACTCAAGGTGTAAAGCATGTGGATTTTAATTATAGAATATTTTAGTGGAAAATAGAAATAGAAATAAACATTCTAATGTTTTTTTTTGAAGTTTTTTTCTTATGTTGAAATTCTTTTTTAAATCATTATTTTTTAATTTAAAAATTAAAACTAAAATTTTAGAAATTTTCATTACAATTATCTCCAGGGGCTCTATTAACATATGGCTAGTCACTGCCTTTGTTGCAAATCTGTAATCGCATAAATGAAAAATAATTATTGATTACTGATTAGCAGTAAAATCAGTGACAGAACGTAAATCTTCAGTCTGACAGAACAAGCAGACCAAAACTCTCTTGTTTCACTTCTTATCTAGTTTATTTGTAAAATCAAAAGAGTTCGTAAATAAAATAAAAAATAAAATTCTTTTCATCAATGGTGGAGATTTGTAGGATCCAACGGAGGGGCTCCATCCGGCCCAAGATGAGAGTTTGGGCCACCCAAAACCTCGTCCCGATTGCTCCCTTGGGGCCGGATGGTTTGGCGCCAAAACCATGCCACCTAAGCCGACACATAGGATGAGTGATGGTTCCATCTGGTCCCAAGTATAAAGCCCTTCGACCGGATTTGGCAAAATTGAGAGATTCTATTGGTCCAAACTTGGAGAGTTCCGGCCGGCCTTCAATCCGGCCCCAAGTATAAACCGGCCCTAACTCTAGAAAACCAATTTCAAATTTTTATTTTTGAAAAAAGTGATTTTTTTTTTATCTGCCCGGATTGCCCAGTTACGAAAAAAAGTAACATATTTGGCCATAATTTTTTACTCCTATTTCCAAATGTCATGAAATTTAGTGCATATGAAAGGTACTCCTTGCGCCCACCTTCTATTAAAATTTCAGCCAAAAATATGAGAATCTCCAGTCACAAGTACCTGCCCAAATTTTTTATACTGCCAAAAACCGCATGCTGGTCCTTTAGGGCCGGTTAAGACACAAATCAAATGAAAGCTTGACTTCACTGCATTTCTAAAAGGAGCAACAGTCTTATCCATGTGTTTCAAGAAGAAGAAAAGAAGAAAAGGAACAACAGTCAAGCGACAGTGTCGCTCAGCCAAAAAGGCTTCTCAACAATTTCCAATTTCCAGTTTCCTCCTTTTTCAATTGTCAATGTCAAACAAAGGACACCATACCTCTTCTTTTTTTCTGTCATCGGAGGAGAAAAAGGCGGATCCATTTCAAGAAAAAACTTACATCGCAAAAGCAGAACACCGTCCCCCAAATTCTTTTTTGCTTTTTCTCAATTCCTGGTTCATCTTCTTCTTCCTCTTCTTCTTTTTATTCTTTGAAGTGAAAGCAATTCATTCAATTCCAGATCAAGGACCCAACGGAGAGCCAGCGATTCGCCCTCTCCTACTTTGCTTTCTCTCAATTTCTCTCAAATTTCTTTGTTTTTTTTCTCAATTCTCTCAAATTTCTTTGTTTTTTCTCAATTCCATTTGCTGTTAGCTATGTTTTCAATTTCCAATAGTCGATCAATCTCAGTTTCCCCAACCCAGTTCACAAATTGCTACCACTGGGACTCAGAAACCGCTGCCGGAAACCTCGCAAGTTTTTTTTATTTTAATCGCAGGAAAAGAGCTCTCTCTCTCTCTCTCTCTGCCCCTCTCCGATTTCCGACTGTTTCATTCGACTCCCAGTTGCGCCAATAATCCATCGCCCTCGTCCGTTGAAAGTGGGTTTTGTTTATGACGTCCCTTACTGGCAGGATGGGATTCGGCCCAAGTCCGCCAAACAAGTTGCCTGCCGTGAATTGGCCGCAGTTTGCTCGCCCAATTCAAACAGGGGCAAGTGACAGAAGACTCCAAGTGAAGTGAAGCGGTTCCGTCACCTTTTTTGTGCTAACATACACGGTGCCCATCACAGCCCTTCAGAAAGTTGTGGTGGAAATGTGTCCCGGGCTATGGAAAAAAAAAAAAAAATCCAAAGGCTACGTTACTGGATAAGCGCCAGGGATGGGAGTCTTGGGCGTGTGTGTATGGGCAGCCAATTCAAGTCGGAAATGTGTCATTCCTTTTTCCCCCAAATAAGATCCAACAATTTCTTCTTTCTATTTATTCCTGTCAATTCTTTTCTCTCAGATTTTTCCCAAATTTTCCCAAATTTTTTAAGTCAAAAGAATTGGGGTTTCTTTCGATCATTCTTTTTTGAAGCTCTGTTTGGTCAGGTATCAAACGGGAATTTCTTTCTTTCTTTCTATTCATGCCGAGTGGATCTGCTTTTGAAGATGATTGGCGAGTGGATGGGAACCCTGTGGGTGCCCAATGGCTTGTCTTCTCTAATCATTCATTTTGAAAAAATTGGACCGGGCGAGGCGGGGCCGTGCACGGGTGGGTGACTGCCTGGGGTAGGTAGCACTCACTCCCTTGCGGTGATTTATTATTGGACACCAAACTGATTGGAATTACTGTGGGTTTTAAGTTACTGTGGGTTCAGGGTTCATACATAATCAAACTCAAAATTGGGCAATGTCCAAATGTTTGAGAGGATCCAGCAAACATTGGAATTACTGTGGGTTACTTACTGGGGGGTCACTTTTCATACATAATCAAAATTCAAAAAATGGGAAATGTCCAAAAGTCTGAGAATATCCAACTATCCAAGAGTGTTGAAATCCAAGTGAAGATTCAAGTCTGCACTGACTTGTAAAAAATAAAATAGTGTGACTTCGGTAAAAGTCACATGTACCAATTGGCTCAATTTCTTATGGATGCTAGGTAAATTGATTATTTTGAATTAGTAGTTGTATAGTTGATTACCTTGTGAGTGAACATTTCAAACATATGAGCTTATTCTTCCTTTCAATATAGAAATACAATGAAATGTTACTGACGATTATTGGGATGATAGGGTAGAAAGAAAAAAGAAAGAAAAACTATTGTTCAAGAAGTCACATAAGGAACCTCACTATGAATAGCAAATACTATTTGCATCCTTGCATTTAAATGGAACAGGTGTACATGACATGGCATACATTTCAGGGGACTAATGTAAGTATACCTAATTGCCTCCCCCGCATTCAATTGTGTCACAATGTGCAGCCTTTCTTGATTACATCACCAAAATTTAAGTAAGCCATTTTAACCCTTAAAGTCCCAAAGTCCCTGCGAGGGACTCTTGGGATTTCAGCTAGGCTTGTGTAATCTCAATTTTTGACATGATTTTTTGAAAGTTGTTTTGAAGATAGGAAACCCAAACAACTTTGTGGGAATATAATTTTTATTTCAATCAATGCCCAAGAACAAAAGTTATGCTACCATGAGTTCAAAAAACAACCCCCAAAAATCACAAAAGTTAAATTTTTTGAATTTTGAATTTTATCTTCAAAGATTATATTTTTATCTACATTTAAAGCTTAGTTTCATTCTATTTGGACCATTGATAAGAAAGTTATGGACAATCTTGTTTTTCGGGCAATCTAAGCATCATCTTGAAAAAAAAACACTTATAGAATTCATTTTGGAACACAATTTTTATAATTTTTCAGAAAAAATTCTTAGATGGGGGTTAAGTTTGCTTGCTAGAACAATTTCACCATTGGAATTATTGTGTTTCAATTCCATCTTAGAACTATTAACGATTTAGTCATCCCTTCAATCTTGAACCTACTTCTATTTAAAAAAAATTTAATGAGTGAAAATTTAGTGTTTCTTTATTGAATTTTTTTCCTAGATTCTCAACTCAATATTTCAATATCAAAAATTAGAAAATCAAAAGCAATAGTGTAAAAATTTTAAGTTACAAAGATTCAGAGTCAACTAATCTAGTCAAATAAGGCGTAAAAAGAACTTTTAAAAAAGAACTTGGAATGCAAATATCTTGTAATCTACACAATCAAAGTTCTTGAATTTTTTCTTATTTTAGGGGTTAATTTGTCTACTATACTCTATGCCACATGAATTAATTAGTAAAGAAAGACAACTCAGCTTCTGGTTCTAAAATGCTTTGGGGTCAATGCATATGATTATAAGATTTGTGTTTGAAGATGGAGAGACCAATGACAACCCTCGATTTTGTTTCTAAAATGAATTGGAGGCAGTTTCAGGAAAGAAAGAAAAAGAAAATGAACCGGAGGCAGACTAACCCTTAAACGACAAGCTCATAACCGTGGAAATCATCTATTTTGACACCGTGTGAATTGTTGGATTAAAATAATGCAAAAACACTCATTGGAAGTCAAACTAATGTAGATGATTTTCCCTTTTCCCACAAAATTTGGAGGATGAATAGTTGCACTTGTGTCCTACACATGAGATTCTCTTGTCATTCATTGGCCACAAAATGCCCGCCTCGATGTTTAAGGGCTAAGTTATATATTATGACGTTAGTAGGTGGGGGTGAGTGGCATCAGGGCAATTAGGTGAACACTCACCTTCTACCCCACCAGACTTTATTTATTTTTTCTCACTCACGTAGGACATCTTCTTCGAGCTTCTTCTTCGTCCAGCTGTCAGTCAGTCAGTCTCGCAGTGACTCTTCGCTTTCATTACTGCCACAAGACGAGATTTTTATTCGCCTTCACGGAAGACGAGATTTTTATTCGCTTCACGGACGCCTGGGTGATTCAATGCCACAACATACTGTAGCCCTTTTGATTTCCATAGCTTTGTTGACCCCTCCCCAAAGAGGCTCGTAATGGGAAACCGCAGATGGACTAGCTCGGCAATTGGGCGTAGCATGTGCATGAGAGCACTAAAGATGCCTCGTGTCCAAGGCTGAAAAGCGTGCACTCCCATTGCTCGGGGGAGGATGATAACTAATTATTCTAGGAGTGGGAACCAAGTGGAAGACTGGGTTTGTCTGCGTCATATGACATGTGCATTATCCGCTCAAGCCCCTGCCTGTTTTCTTCTTGTTTCCTACAAAGAAAATGGATATGATGTGTGTTTATTTACTCTGGACGGGGAGATGCTACCAACTCAGAAGCAATGATTTCGAGCTGGACTGCTACTACTAGACTCGTAGACTTGCTAATGAAACTCACGAGTACATCATCCATCGGAAAAAAAAGGTGGGAGCAGAAGCTTCTAGATGAGAAAAGAGAAAGAATGTTTGTGAGTGTGTGAGTGAGTGAGTGAATGAATGCCTGTGAGTAACTTAACACAGCATGATCTCTTACAGTAATCTTGAGTTATTCACTGGTAAACATGCAACACAAAAGTGGAAGTACGAAGGAAATGAATCCTCGTACCTTGGTAAGTGCACCATCCATACTAGTGGATAAGACACCTATAGTTCCAAAACAAGAGAAGCAATTGTTGAGGATTAGTAGAATTGAGTAGCTGAAAAGCATACCAAGGTGGATCAAGACAGTGATACCCGTGTTTTGGAGAAATGAAGTGAATCAAAACAGATAGGAATGTTACTCCAGGGGTCAGAATTTCAAGTCACATGTGTAAAACATGTTGGGGAGAGGAGAATAAAATTTGGTTTCACGGCATTGAGTAGAGCTCCACTACAAATGTGGCTACATGCTGCAGCATCCAAGGTGACATCCTGACACCACGATCGCTCCAAGAAAATCTCCAAGATGTAAAAATCCTCTGGCTGCGCATGCACGCACAGCCTTATTGGAAAACAGCGAACCTCCTTATAACACCTCCTAATCTCCGACGACGACGAAGATGACGACGACGACCTCTAACGTTGTTACAAAAGCAGCGACCGAATTTTCACCAAATTAAAATTCCTCAGGATGAACACCAGCGACAATACCAGCACGACGACACCAGCGGTCACCGGTCATTGGAATCCTTCAAGTCTCTACATGGCATCTTTCTAGAGCTGGATGACGAACAGTAGACTAGCAGGTGGAAGGAGGCACGGTATTAATGCCTTGCCGCTGCAGCTCCGCAATCACGCCTTCCATGGAGGGTGGCTTCAGTCCTAGGGGCGGAGGCGTCCAGGGGTTAGCGAGCGCTTCTCCAATGGCGGCGTCCAAAACCTCTTTCGACAAATGCGTCTCCGGCGGTTTGCTGCAAGCAGCAACGCCCGCGGCTCGTCCTATGTCACTGTCATACAATTGGTTACAAAGATACATGGAAGCGGAGAATTGATCTTCACTGTAATAGCAGCTCTCATCCGGAAAGCCTGGCGCTACCATTGGTGATCCCGCGGCTAACGGGACGCGCATGGGATGTGGATAACACGCAGCAGGACGAGGTGAAAAGCCGTCATAAGTTCCCGCAGCGGGATGCTGCCAGTAAGATCCATCAGGAGCTTGCCAAAAGGGCGGAGGTGCCACGGTAGGTTGCTGCCACATATGTACATTGGAGTGATCTACTGTAGGATATCCCCACACCTTGAGAGGAGTAGACGTGACCGGATGATGTTGCCCCGGTTGCAATGCGGGAATGGCTATGGAAGGCCGCGGTTGAATGTGCGGAGTATGCAATGGAACAAGATAAGGTAAGGTTCCATCCCGCCGTGACGAGCTTCGCGGCCACGGCGCTTGCGTATACGTCCGCCGATGCGTCCACGACGCAGCTTCCGCCTCCCGAGCAGCCAGGTGCCGACGATGAGACCGATACTTCTGCAAATGGCTGGCGATGTTATGCCGCGTCAGACATTGTACTCCCATGAGCTCCAAGATACGCGACGGGAACGCTTTCTCCACGCCGAGCTGCTCCACCGCGTGCACAAACCGGCGGTGAAGCTCGGGCGTCCAATCCACCTTGGCCTTCTTCTTCGTCCCGGTCCCGGTCGTGGTCGCCGTCGCCGTCGCGGTCGTCGTCGCACTAGCAATTTTACATGACGATTTCGGACTCACCACTGTTTGATTATTGTTATCCTTCCGATCACCGCTGCTACATTCTCCCCCGCTATCCGACACCGAAACGCCATCCCCCGCGACGTTCCCCGCCTTGGCCAACAACAGCGCCTCCTCCTCTCCAACCTGCACGGAATTCGCCCCGTCGTGCTGCAACAATTCCCTGAGCTCCCGCAGCTCCAAATTCTCCTCTGAGCTCTTGGAACTCTGCTCCTCAAAGTTCACAGACTCCAAGAGCTCCCCGTCTTCACCCACCGCGCTGCTCCCGCCTACACCACTCACCTCGCCACTTAGCTCATCCGGCAGCTTGTCAAAATCCAACACATCTACATCGCCGCACCCGGACTCCGTCACAAAATTCAAACACTCGGCGAATTGGTGACCGTGCACCGACTTCGCGTCCTCGGTCGACTCGGCCTCGCCAGCCGGAACTACTCGTGGCTGTCCCGACGGTTTGCCACAATCGGCCACAAACACGCTGCTGCTGCCTTCCACGATTGAAGTCACGTTGTCTCGCAAACAAGGCGAATCCGACAGCGCCTCCAGAACACAATGCGTGTTGTTGTCTAGCCTCGCCATATCCATCGCCATATCTCCATCGCCCACCACCACAGCTACCTGCGCCTGCCTCCGCCTCTATACTATCCTCTTCCTCTCTCGGAGCATGGTGGCCTCTAAAAAGATGGCCCCGGATGAAGCCAAGGCCTGAGGATGAGACAGGGATGAGGGGGACGGAGGATGAGGACACACATTCATCCAACATTCTGGATTTCAGCAGACATCACTGTACCTCTGGATGCCAAGACCGTCCTCCTGCTCTCCACACGCGCCCGGCTCGGTCGCTTCTCACTTCTGGCAGTCGGTTCAGAGTGGATGAAGAAGGACGACGAGTTTGTGTGGAATGGTGTCAGTTTGAATTCCTCTCACTAATTTTGAATCATTTGGGATGGATTTGATCTATTGAATGTGAACTATTGGATGAAAATTTGATAAAATTGGGGGTGGCGGGGTGGGGTGGGGGGGATGGGATGAAAGTAGAAGGAATATTGTGATCAAGAACCATATTTTTGTGCCTTGCAAATTCGCATAATTTTGGAAATATTATAAATTAAAGTTATTAATATTGGATTCAATAATTGAATTAACTTGTGTAATAATAATTGAGCATTAATCATTTCTATTTTAAGTTTAAATCATTTTCACTAGATCTTATTGGCATTCAAAAGAGGATTCTAATGCACTTTTATTAGTAAGCATACATTATTAACCTTGGAAAGCCCCTTGTCTAAGTATGACCAAGGTAGTCATTAAAAAATGATTTGATTCTTGAACCATAGGTGCATTCTTCATTTTAACAATGATCTAGAGAAAGTCATTTATTGGTCACTTTTGGGTAAGTCAAGACACTGAAGAAATTATGAATATCTGGCAAAGTATTTCCTTTAGTTGTATCAAATATTAAATCTTAACTCTCAAAAGTACCAATTGTGTACATCTTGTGTAATCAATATCCAAGGATTTGAGTATCATGTTTTGGTCCAATGTACTATATAAATTAATTGGACAAATCATTAATACTCAATAAATTAATATTTTACTATTACCGCTTTCAATGATGGAACACATATTTATTTAAGATTTATTGTAAATGAATTTTTGTTAATGACAAGTGTCTTTCTTTGGATAGTGATGGTTATAGGTGCTTGTACCTTTTTTTTGGGGGGGGGGGGGAGAACATATGGCCTTCAAGGGCCACAATTGGATTGATACAAGTCAAATAAGGCAACTTTGGATATTCCAATTAGAATCAAATGAAGGAAAAAACCATTTTTCATATGTCACCACGAAGAACCCCCGCATGAGCAATGTCACCATGGAGAGTTGAATCGAGAACCTCATAGATTCCATCAGAAGTTCCTACCACTTGGCCATCACCCAAGGTAGTTTTTAGGTCATTTTGGACCAAGGTGCTCTTACCTTAATCCCTAAGAAAGCTTACATCCACTGGGAAGATTAAGAATGTTTTCAAGAGCTACATAAAATGGGATGAAGAGCTACACATGATGGAAGCTACCAAAAACAAGATGAAATACATTTAAGCATGTCATAAAGTGGATTTTTTTGTCTACTTTTTAGCTATGTGACTAATTTGAAATCCTTCTTCTTTACATTGATATATTATATTATTTTTCTTGAAGATATCTCATAGAATATTAATGAAATGAAAGTATGCTTTCAATATACGAGTTGATTAAACATTATGAAAAATGTGGTTATTTGTGGTAGGGCATCCTAATATCACACCTACAACTTTGAGCTAGTACCACAATTGGAATTTTAATTAATTTTTTTTCCATGACCTATGCAATTTCAAAGCTACTTCCATGGATAATTTTGGTCGAAAAAAATAGATGGTTGCAGTGAATGTTATTAGAAAATTTTGGATGAAAGGTACAATGTTCTTTGAAGTTTTGGAGGTGTCCTCATATTACGCATTTGTCTCAAGTGTCAATCAATCAAGAAATCATACCATGAGCTTTATAATAACTATTCTTTAAATTTTGGAAAGTGCCCTAATATTGCTCACTTCTTTCTATGCAAATCAAGTGTGCACATTTAGGATACATGAAATATTAGGACACCCCCTATTGTAGTCAAATTTAATAGAAAATCCATTGGAAATTGTCAAAATATTGTATTGTGGATATCAAAATAAGATGATTGTCAAAATTTGTAGCCTCAACCAAATTTTGAGAGGCATCCAAATAGAAAACAAAATATATGTTACTAATTTAATATAAAGTTGCTTTGACATAAGATAAATGAGCCCACTGGACACACAAATGGGAACAAGCCCATTATGGGCGAAATTGCAATGGTGGTGTACATTCAAGTTTTAAAGCGTACACCACTAATATAATTTTGCCAACAATGGGCTCACTTAAAATGGGCCCCCCCAAATGCACCACTCACCCTAAACTATTATCTTCACTTTGGATACATCTCCTAAATCAATTATATACCTATGTGGAAGAAACCATTTTAGAACCAAACTTTGTTCCTTAATAAATTTTGCATATAATATCCAAATGTCATGTTGTTTGGTGTGTTGGAAATCCCTTTCACTTGCCCATTAGAAAATATGAAAGTTTGATTATTCCCAATAGCAAAAAGTGGTGGTTTGAGGGGTACCCATTTTACCTTACAACCTCCACCTCCATGCATTGCAAGTTGCCGTCACCTTCCATTGTTTCCTAACTCCCATGTGTCGACTAACTTAGAGTGCATCATGTGACAATGGTTATGAAGACTAAGGTAGTGTGCTCTAAAAGTGCTCATCTTCTTCAAAGCGCTCCTAGTCTTAGGTGGAGAATGGAGATGGGGTGATCCTTAAATGGACCAGTTTAGCAATTGAATGCATCGAGGATAAATTATTTTTCTATTGCAAGAACCAATCATTGTCTTTGATTTCCACATATCTCTTTACAAGTTGCAATTGGACAAATTTTGGAAGACCTATGTTCACAAATAGGTGCCAATGCTTTGAATCTTTGAAAATTTATAAGTAATTCAAAAATGCTTGAAAAAATACAAAACCACTTGGATTAAGTAACACATCTATTTTTTCTCTCTGAAAAATGATCCAAAAATATTTATGTCCATGGAAGCTTGTGGAAAAGGCAAAACAGACCTTAAATGGTCGCTTTAAGAGCATATTACCTTAACAACATTCAGTCTCAGTTTCCAGATTAACATCAATTTGAATATATATTTTCCAACATTTTTCAAGTTGAGGTTATAGCTCAAGTATACAAGATAAATATAAATATAAAAAATAAATAAAAATGTAAAAGTACATTGATTTGTCTTATTAGTGTGTGTTACAAAATGAACGTACACATGATTTTAATTTATATATTTGTCAATGATACCCGTGAAGAGTCTTCAATGTGAATAGCTCGAATAAAAACACAATGGGTAAAAATATTATTTTCTTGTAAACGGTTGTGTAATCAAATGTAAGTTCTTTTGGTAACATGCACTAGTAGGACAAATCAATGTAGTATTGCAAATCAATGCAAAAATATCTAACAAAAATGCAATCCAGAAATATTGAATCTTGAATATTGTGATTGTTCTTTATAAGAATGCCATTCAAAATGCAATTTGAATGGTCCATACATCCATAAATCAATTGAGGTCCTTAGATTGTATATGTTTAGTTTTCAATATCAATTCCAAAACATTAGTCTTTACAGAAAGATGGAAGTGTGTATTGTACCTGGTTATGAAGATTGGCACTTTATGTTGAATATTTAATGAAAGTTGGAAATACAAATTTGGTAGGTGCTAAAAATAAAAACATGCATTTCCTCCATACAATATTTTTTTGAATAAATTATTTGCCTAACATTTTGGCATCTATTTTTAGGATTTTTTGGCCAATCTTGATAGCCAAGTATGGTATTGACATTCCAACCGGTGAAAGTGGCTTGAAAAGTGGAAGTACCCTTTATGATGTTCTATTATGTTGAATTTGGTGCAAATCCAACAATGCTCTTTGCAATAAATTCTATGTACTACAAGGCATATGGTTGGAATGTTTGTGCATTATCAAATGACCTCTTCATATTGTTAGCTATACATAGAACAAAGCTATTTTTGTTTAACTTTTTGCAAAACAAATTTGAGTTGGAAATCAAACATTCTAACCTTTCCAACCACACATTATAAGAATACGTACAAATCTTTCTTAAATCTATGTCAAATTTCAAAGTAAAAAAACTATAAAAATATTATTATATCTATATAATAACATAAAGGACTTGTCCAAGGAATTCACTTTGGATTTTTGAGGATTTGGATATGCTCTACTGACTTCATATTTTAGAATTCTTGCATGAAATTTTTAGGATGGATATTAATCATCCTAATCTATATGTGAACATTTGTTTAAGGTCATTATAATAAATTTTGCAAAAGGTAGAAGTTTTTTTTTTATTTGAATATCATTTTGGGCAAGTAAAAATATATTCTGAAGGAATAGTAATAACTTTTATTGGATTAAGTAGATTGATACCTATTCAAAAGCCTTTGAAACATTCAACTCTAAATAATGAGGTGAAAGTTATGGAAAATTATATTTTGAGAACAATGAAGGTAAATCCCCCCATATAAAACAACTTTTTGAATTCAATTTTGAAAATTTTCAATTAGAAGGAAAATAAAAACACAAGTTGTTTACTAAGATACTCTTACCATTGGATTAACAATTCTCAATTTCTTGTAAAAGTTATTAGCAAATTTAGTTTTTGCTTTCATTGAATATTACCTCCCATTGTATAATTTTTTTGAAGATGAATATGAAATTTTTTTGCTTAAATTTTTCAACATATATTTTCAGTCCATTTTCCAACATATTGACTAGGATGTAAAAGCTATAAGGCATACATGTTATTTTCTTAAAATGTTGAAAGACCAAAGTTTACCTTTAAGAAGGGCTATAAAAGCCTACATTTTGAAGTTTAGGCACATTGAACTTGCAATTGGTGGGCCGGGAAATTTACTCTAAAATTTTGGGAGGATGTTATAGAAAAAGAAAAGTAGAGGATCTTGTGGTTTGATTTGTTGAAAATAAATACAGGTGAAGATTTTAGCCTTTATTTTGGAACAAGTATTTTGAAAAAGTTTTAAGCCTTTGAACATCAAAGAACTTTAGGGGGTAAGCATGTTGATTTGCATCTAGCATTTACTCATGTACTCATTACAAAAGCATGAGGTCAATTCTAATAATTAAACATCAATTTTATGATCTTCAAGAAATAAAACATTTAAATTACATCTATATATGATTATAATACACAATAAAATATTACAATACATAGCAGTATATTTGTGTTTTATTGACACATTATTTGTATATATTTTGGTATTTGAAAATCTTTCACAACTTGGATTGCAACTATTCTTGTATTATTTGTTAGGATATATTAGTTTGTACAATGTTCTAAATTTGGATGTATTGTAAGTTATTCTAAATCAAATCCTGAGAATGACCACTTTCGATTCTTCTAGGATCTAAAGGGTTAACTCTTCATTGAAAAAATTTGAGCGACGGACGAACTTGAATATGTCCAAATTACATAGAACCTTGAGTATTTAATCCATCTAATCATTGTAGATTATTGTATCAATTCTTTATCATTTGTACATGGATGTTTGCATAATAGGAAATACAACTATTTTTTTTGGTCACAGTATACTATTTGGCATTATTTTGATAAACTTGAAAAATGTCCATAATCAATGTACATTGAATTTGAGGTGGAGGAGTTTTTTAGAGAAAAAAGGGCTACTTAGGTTACATGTTCCTCCCTAAAAAAATTAAATCTCCAAGTGCTTAATACTGAGAAATTTACACTCATAAGAGAATGCTTCATTACACAAGTCTCCACTGTTTGTAAGGAGTGTATTTTTATATTCATATAACTATAGGATTTTTTGAATGTTTATATTTGACTTTGAATTTTAAAACCTTAAAGTGGATTATAAGAGTTTACAAAGCTTATTCTTTTCCTTTAAAAAAAAGAGTTTGTTCTATATAAATTGAGAGTACAAAATAATCTTGAATTTCCAATTGAAGGTCTCAAATTGTCTATGCTAAGAAAGGGTGGATATGTTAGTACAATTTTTTGTGCAAAATTCAAAATTTTAGTTAAGTCAAGCATTTTTATGCACCTGGAGTATATTTGATGCGATTTTGTGTATTCTAGTATGCAATTATCTACATTACAAATATTAAAGACATTATGTTACAAATATTCTACAATATAAGGGACAAAAGTATATTGTTCCTGAAAAAGTAACTTTTCCACTTCCAAGACCAATTCTTCAAAATTCAAATTGAGTAGATAATTTAAATTAAATCCTTCAGGAATTACCTTTATTAGAACTAAACATTTTGAGCTTAGAGAAAAATGTTCTTATAAAAATCACAAATCTTCAATTTACAATAAATGATTGAAGGAATTATAAAATTATTAATTTGAATTCTTTTTGATAAATATGGGGTTTGTATAGAAATAGATCCAACTATGTAGATGTCATCTATAGATCAACTCATGTATTACTACTTTGGTTTTAGTTTCATCATCAAAATACTTTTTTGAGTTGCATTTTATAATACATCTTTACAATTTAAAATTTTTGGATTATCTCCTTATCTTTCATGGGTGGAAAAAAATAGTTGAAACAAAATGCAAACTAGAAACCACTTCAATTATGTACACATGACTCATAAAAAGCTAGGAAAAAAAGGAAAAAAAGTATAAGTTGGCAACATGAAACATAAGTTTTTTTGTTATTCTTGAGAGTTTTCAATAATGTTAATCAATAGCAGAATTATTATGTTTACAAAGTTTTTGAAACATATTTAAATATAAAAATAACACATGGATTGCTAAGATTTTTTTAATCCCTTTTCAATTTCCAAAAATATTGTAAAAATTTTAAATACTGATTTTAAGATTGAAAATCAAGCTCAAATGTTGATATGGATGCTTTCAAGACAAGGTCCTTTCACATGATTATCATGTTGGCTTTATTGGCTTTGAATTGAATGAGAGGAGGCTTTGCATTGACAAGAAGCACAATTTCATTGAATGGGAGGAAGTTTGAGCAAGACCTTTATTGCAAAATAAACCGAACTACTTGAATAAATCCCCTTGCAGTTAGAGGCTTGTTCACATGAGATATCTACATGTGCAAACCTACTTGCATCACAATGTATTGATTGTAGACCTGAATTTGAAGTTGCCTTTCTCTTGTGTGGCACAACATTTGAAAGAGAGGTTTACCTATTATATATTTAGGTTTTGATAAGGGTTGAAGAATAAAAAAGAAGTATCCATTGACATTGAGCCTAGTGTCAATTTTTGGTATACCTATAAGCAATACTTTAAAAATTCATAACTTATTCAAATAATGTCCAAATAATGTATGCCAAAGTACATTGAAATAATGTATGCCAAAGTACATTGGAATCCCC
The DNA here is from genome assembly GCA_951230915.1 of Antitrichia curtipendula. Classification (NCBI taxonomy): domain Eukaryota; kingdom Viridiplantae; phylum Streptophyta; class Bryopsida; order Hypnales; family Leucodontaceae; genus Antitrichia; species Antitrichia curtipendula. The sequence continues at coordinate 28,113,509 of OX579635.1, forward strand.
TCTAACATACCGATAAGACCCATCAAAATAATTCATTATGTTTAATAACAGTAAGAAATATGCTCAGGTTGCTATTAGTCACACAATTGTGGGTGCACTTACGTTTAGTGGTGAAGGGAAGAGGGCCATTCTTTCTCCTACAGGCCAGCTGTGGCAAAGGCTATTCAAACTGTCTTCTCACTACTAGTAACCCACGCCGCTCACATTGTTCGAATTTTGGATTGCATTTAGGTTTCCCAGACCCCTGCGGTTGGTTGGAACATTCCCTTTAAACGAGAAGCTCGTGCATCTAGGATCCGAGAATGATCTAGGATCTACGATGAGACATAGGAATTTTCGATCTGCGATATTCGTAGATGACTATTCGCAAATCTACGCCCGTCTCCCGATTGTTGTCTTCAATACATCTCACTCTGGCGATGGCGACGAAGGACGAAGAGGAGGAAGAAGAAGAGAGAGAGAGAGAGCATTGCTGTGCGAGAGAGGGCTATGATGCGAGAGAAGGCGGGAGGTATGTAGCGTGCTGTGTAGAAGCGTGTGAGTGGGAGAAGAGATGGTGCAAACCACGGCAAATTCGTTATCGGCAGGAGGTCAGGGACAAGTGGGAGGGCAGCTGTTGCAGGAATTGGAAGCTTTGAATCAAGCTCTGTATCAAGCCGGGCAGCAGCAGCAGCAAAGTCTGGGAAGTCAGCACGGCAATGTGTCGAAGCGGCAGTCGCGGCGTGAGAGCATGGCGGCTCGCGCGGAGATTGAACCGGAAGGGGACCGGGAGACGCTGGCCGGGTTGCTGAGATCCTCGCACCCTAAGCCTCCCGTGCGAGCCAAGAGCGGAGTCGATGCAGGCAAGAAGGGAGAGAAATTGGTAGCCGAGCGGAACGAGTTTGAGGATGATGAGGTGAGTGACGATAATAGTGATTTCCGACCGAAGCTGGAGGTTGGCGACAAGAAGAAAGGGCTGTGGAGCTGGAAGCCGTTTCGAGCGTTGGCGCATGTTGGACAGCAGAAGTATAATTGTTTGTTTACCGTGCATGTCCACGTGATTGAAGGCTTGCCTGCTTCCGTGAATGGCCTTCGTCTTGGAGTCCACTTCGCAAAGAAAGATGATGTCGGGGTGCAGACGATGCCGTCTAGGGTTTCGCACGGACATTGTGAATTTCAGGAGACGCTGCACACGAGGTGTAGCGTGCACGGCACGAAGAATGGCACCAAGGGGATGAAATGGGAGGCGAAGCAGTTCGTCCTGACTGTGATTGCTCTGGACGTTGATGAGCTTGTGCTTGGAAGACATAAATTGGAGCTTTCCAGATTGCTTCCGGAAACGACTGAGGATGATCTTGTAAAGCAGGACACATGGACGACCACGTTTAAACTCTCGGGAAAGGCGCAAGGGGGGACGCTTGTTGTCACTTTTGGCTGTGAGATTCAGACAGGGAATGTTTCAGCTTCATCGAGTGCTAGATTCGGAGAGTCGCCAGTTCTACGGGCTGTGCGCTCATTTATCAGCTTGCCGAACTCTGGGAATGCGACTCCTTCTAGATATGTTTCGGAGGGTCACTCTCCTACTATGTCTGAGCCTTCAGCTGAGTATCATGGCATGGAGCACTTGAGTCTTGATGACTTCAATCATGAGGGGATCTACAGAGGAAGTACGCATTCCGATCCCCATGCCGAAGACGCAGACTCTTATGAGAATGCAAATGTAGGGGAAGAAGAAGAAGAAGAAGAGGAGGAGGAGGAGGAGGAGGAAGAAGAAGAAGAAGAAGAGGTGGAATTCACTGTAATTGATAAAGGAGTGGAAGTGAGTACGATATTGGATACTGCTTCTGTCCGGGGTTATGATTCATTCGAATCAGAGAATGCGGCAGATTTTGAGGAGAAGGAAGTTGATGTGTCTACTCAAAGGGAATTATATTATGGTGATGTCTCTCGAGAAGTGGAGTATCGGTATGAAGAATACGATAACGAAGGTATCCAGCTAATGTGAACGAGATTTTTTAATTTTTTTCCTGTTTTATAATGAAGAACTACTAGACCTAATGTGCACTCATTGGGTCTATGGCGCATAAAGCCTTCTGATTACTTGGTATTGCAATGACAGTGCCGGCCTTAGTGTCAGTCAATGTAATAAATCTGTTGTTTTGCAAGACTAGACTGGTAAGGCCCTTGCATGGTGTATGTGAATCTTTTTATGCTGGATTTTCTGTGTCGCAAGCCTTGATGTACGCAATTCAGAGAGTTTTCTTATTTGTGATGTTCATTGTAATGGTTTATGAAGATTTTCCCGTTAATTGTATAGATGTGAAAGACGAGGCTCCTGAAGCTGTAGGAGGGGGTCTAATTCAGGCGAAGGATAGTGTAAAGCAAGTTGATGATCACAACGATTCTGGGACTCGATCAGAGAGCTTTTCTGATTCCCAGCTCGTGTCAAGATCAATTGATGACGAATTGGAGATGCAAGACCTTCTGGCTGCTTTGGATGAACAAGAACGTGAGACAGGGGGAGAGGAGGGTGCTCATACTTCGAATGACATAGAGGAGGAAGACTTTAAAGGTGGAGCTCTGTCTTACTGTCACGTTCTTGAAAACGAGATTATTACCGACCAGGTTACTGAGAACATGCGCTCTTTTTTGCAGATGACATGACGGAGGAAGAACTTCTGTCGTTACTTCCTGGTGGGAATCAGTGGGAGTCAGCTAAGAAAGTACCTCAAAGTAAGGGGTTGGAATCAGATGACGAATTTGATAATGTCGCGGGTGAATTTCTCAGCCTTTTAGAAAGTGAAGAACAGCCATCACCAGTAACACTCACTCCTGACAGCGAGCCAGACTCCCCTCGTGCTCTGATGTTTAAGCAGTTTGAAAAGGAGGCCATGATTGAAAGTGGTTTGGGGCTAAATATGAAAATGCCAGAGTTACTATCTTCTGAAGGGCAGTCTGAGGTTCCAGACCTTTACCTGGATGGTGTTCCCAGAGACCGTAGTATTGATGCTAGGCTGAAAAATGACCCTGACAGTCTGCCTACGCATCAGTATACCAATTCTGAGGACTTCAACAATTTAGGTAGGTTTTCTGGCACGAGTCCTTTCCCTCGGTTTGGGTGAATGATACTAGAATTTTAGGTCCTATTGTAGATCTGATTGTTAATTCCGTTGCATTCTCATAGGCCCCCGATTTTAGGTTTGTGTTAAGTCTTTCGACGGGTTTTTTGCATTATCTGGCTGTGGTCTGAGAAGTGGAGGTAACATCTATTTAATCTTCTGTTACCAGTCATTTCATGGAAGGGTTTTGTCTGGTGATTTGTAAATTTTGTTGCGGCTGTTGCTCATGGAATTGGTATGTGTTGTTGTAACTCGTGCTTTGCTTCTCAACAGTTGCTTGGTTACTAATCTGAAGGTGTGCTCTGTGCAGATTGGGGTAGCGAAGAAGATGTTGAATTGGCTTCTATAATGGAAGCTGCAGAAAATGAGCTTCAAAAGGCGACTCAAACAATGCGCAGTAAGAATAGAGCTAAAATGCTTGAAGATGAAGAGACAGAGGCTCTCATGCAAGAGTGGGGATTAAACAAGAAAGTGTTCGAGGGGTCTTCTCGGACATCCTCTTATGCAGACGACACCGGCAATCCCTTTGCCATGGTGTCCTTTGAGCCACCACCTCTGGGCTTTGGACTTGGTTCTGTTGTTCCTGTGCGAGACGGGGGTTCCTTGATGTCTATGAATCCCTATAACTTTCAGGCAACAAGTGGCAGCAAACTAGTCATGCAGGTGTCCAAGCCCGTTGTGGTACCAACGGAGATGGGAGCCCAATCCTTGGATATTTTGCTACGGATGGCATCATCTGGTATGGATGGAATGACGAATCAGGCCATGTTGACAATGCCCTTGGATGATATCACAGGAAAAAGTGTGGAGCAAATTGCAAGTGAGGGATTTGCTGCCTTCAAGGGGAACCAGCTGGGAAGTGGTGAATATGGGTAAGTTTTCTCATTCCATACTCTACGGCGGTGTACTACCAACCTGTGTCGTTACGGGTTGATTGAGGAGCCTTCATAGACCCACGACCTCAATGTCGAGCCATCATTTACTTGATCTTTGCACAACTTCTTTCTTTTGAGTTTAGAATGAAGTCAAGATGCCTCTTATTTTGAACCTTCTGTGAACACCAATTGGGTTGTCCCTGTTGAACTAAGCACTGTGATTATCAATTACGATGATGTTAATGTATCTCGGTTTTCAAGTGGTATTGTGTGCAGGTATCCAGCTATAGAGGGCGGCCATGCACCTTACGGTCTGGAATACCCGCAAGATTCTTCCCGTAGTCTTGGGACCTTGAGTTCCCAAACAGGGTCAAGTTTATCGACACCATCAGGTCGCACAAACACGCGCAGAGGTAATCCCAACCTTAGTGATGATACTTTCGCGTCGTTAGAAGATTTAGCCCCCGTGGCCATGCAAAAAATAGAAGCTTTGGCTTTAGAAGGCCTGAAGATACAATCCGACATGGCTGAAGAGGAAGCCCCTTATATGGTTGAGCCTTTCTCTAGGCAGGGAAGGATAGAAAGTGGCAACAGTACTAGAGCTGGAACGTCCGAAAACTATTTGGAAGAGGCATCGAGTATGAATTTCCTTGATGACGGGAGTGCGGAAGATTCTGGAATCTCGGATGACTTTTCGATGGCCATATCCTTGGACGAGTGGATGAGGTTGGATGCTGGTTTGGTTGATGAGAATGAGACCAAAGACGATACTATGGCATTAGTGGCTGCTCACCATGCTACTCATGGGGATATTGTTCCTAGTAACTCGGGTAAGCAAACGGGTAAGCAAACGGGAAAGCAAAAAGCAGATGGCTCGAACGACAAAGGCGGACACATGGGTAATACGATCACTTTGGCTATGCTAGTGCAGCTTCGGGATCCTCTTCGGAATTTCGAGCCCATCGGAGCTCCTATGATGGCTTTGGTCCAAGCTGAAAGAGTCGCTGTTCCGCCCATGCCTAAATTAAGATTCGGTAAACAGATTTCGCTGAGGGGGAATAATGAGCGTTACGATGACCCCCCAGCCCAACCACTGTTCAAAATCACGGACGTAACCCTTTCCGGTTTGAAAACTGGCGAGGATACAGCCACTGACAAGAAGAACCAAAAACAAACAGGATGGGGTAATTCAAAACAGCAGCAATCAGGGTCTCGCTGGCTTGCTGCTAGTGGAATGTCCAACAAGAACGCGAAGGCTCCAATCTCAAAGGCGAAGAGCATCCCATCGTCTCACTCAACAGCTCGTCCTGTATCTCACCCTGCTGCTCCTCCAGTTTCTCACGCGGCAGCTCCTCCAGCAGTTCGCCCAGCAACTGCTCCAGCACCCACCAAATCTCCGAGCAAGATCGACTCTTTGTGGAGTCTCTCTGCGAAAATTACTTCTAGGTGGGGGGGTTCTCCGTCCGTTTCCAAGGTTCGGAACCCCGATGTTGTCATGTCGAAGACTGGTTGGTTTGGTAGGAGGAAATAGCACAACTGTCTTGCGTTATCTAGTTTTGTCTCTACTAAATTGCGACCTCAGTGCGTCAGTCTACACAGACGTCTGCAACGAAGCGCGCCTAAGGTATTTTACCAGGTGTCTTTGCTGGGTGTTGCGGGTCTTACATACTGTTCCATCTTTAATCTGTAATCTTTTGGGAGTAGAAAATAACAGCATTCTTTACAAACTCTGATTCATTAGGAGATTTTCTGAGCTAGTTTGATTTTGGTATCCAGTCTTGTGGGTCGTAAATATCGTATTCGCCAATGCAGCGAAGCCCTCTGGAATGTTTTAAGTTTTTTATATTCCTGTCACTGGCTAGTGAAACTAAGGGGATTATGGGATTTGAAGTTGGATTAATGTTCAATCATTCACACGTTGACCTGCGAGGAAAGTTGGCACCGGAGAGCTACAGGTGTTCAAGTCTGACTTCAAGTGTAAGAGAGCACAAATTTTTTTTCCAAAAGTTACCTAGGTACAGGAATAATGTACATTGAAATCGTCAAGGACTAACTTACAAGCCATGTTAAAGTACAAATTTATTCTTCTGGTAATACCGGTATCCTCTTTTTCTCGCTCCAACGTTTATGAAATCCTTTTAGTGGTGAATATATCTTATTATTGGCGCATGGGGTAACTGCAATGTCTCGGAGTATGTATCTCATGTCTCTTATTGCTATTATCATTACCTCGAAAGGTTGTTGCAGCCAATTTTCGGCTGAGGGATTATTCGCAAGTTCTGTAGAATACCCACTGTAGAAGAATGCTTTGTTCATTAAATTTTCTGTGTTCATCTTTTGTTTATTCCAAATTGCTCGAACTCAAAATAGTAAGATGCTGTGACTGCTTCATAAATACCGCAAGACATTCTGATCATGGGGTTTTCGTGTTCTTGTGTTCATGGGCGGCATACTGACTGCTTTCGTACCAACTCAAGACGAAGTTGAAATCCTACGTAATCGACCTAAGTTATAATTTACTTCACCAGTGCCGAGACTGCCACTACACGTTCACAACCGCCTTCTGGTCAAGTCCGTTGCGTGCATGGGTGCCGGCGTCTCCACGATGGATCCTTTTTCACCATTCACCAATTGCGAGGCACAGCAGACGCCCGTCAGAGCTCGGGATTCGGGCGGATCTGTATGTACACCCAAAATGGCATCCTACTTTGAGGCCCAATTGTGCCATCTTTGCATTCTCCTGTAATTAAAACTGAACAGGGAGTTGAATTGAGTAGTGAGTATATTATAACTTCTAGGAACACCCCCGCCATGCACTTGGAACACATGGGCAAAGGTTTTATTCATTATTTTACTATTTGAAGGACGCTTTTGGGTTACCATTGCAAGCATGTGAGGAAGGAGGCTCAGAAATGGAACGGGCATTAAGAATGGACCCTATAAATGGCTGTAAAATGGACATGAGTTGGTTCTGAAATTGACATGTATAGTCATTGAATGAATCGAGGAAAAAGGCATTATCAATTGCAAGAGACAATCATTTGCTTTGCTTTCCCCATATGTCTTTAGAATTGCAAGTGAACCGTTTATAGAAGACCTAGGGTCATAAATAGGGACCTAAGTATGACCGAACTCATTTGAAAATTCATAAGTAATTCAAATGCTTGGAATAATACGAAACCACTTGGATTAGATTCTTCATCTATTTCTCTTTGTTTGAAAAATGAGCTAAAATTATTTCCGTCCAATGAAATACACAAAAAAGGCGGACCAACCCTTAGATGTGCCATTTCTGAGCCTCCTACCTTAGGGAGTTCAAGGAACCACAATAAAATCCAAAAGGACAAGAATAGTTTCTCCAAGGGATAACAATGGGAAGTTATATGTTTTGTTTTGACCATCTAACATGTTTTGTTTTTTAATGAAAAACTTATATGTATTGTGCCAATGCCAGAGTTTAATAAAATAGAATAAAAATTATTTTCTAATTTTTAAGACCTTAAAAACCAATAACGCTAACATGTGAGCTTAGAAATGTAATTTTACAAGCGTTGAGCCTAAGTGTAAGTAGGTACTCTATAACATAAGTATCTTATAACCATGGAAGGTGCTTATAACATAGGTACTTACAATATAGACACCTATAATATAGGCACATCTAATATAAATATCATATTATTATGGAAGGTGTCTATAATATAGGAACCTAGGCTCTTAGGCTCATGGGTTCAAGATCCTAGGCTCACATACTAGCAACTCTACCCTAAAAAATTCAAAATTCAATATCTTTTTTGTTACGAGTTCAAACACCATGAAACAATATGTGCACCTTTGCTCACATAGGCTTCTAATGATATCAAGAATGCAACTAAGGAACATACAGTTCCGAAGATCTCGTCATAATAAACAAAACCAAATAAACAAACTCATTTAAAGTATAGATGTGTGGATGGAAATATGTATGAAAAACCCTAGAATTTGTTATTGTATTGCAACCAAAAAAATTGCAAAAAAAATCAATCTAAATATGTGGAGTGATCAAAAGGGGTCACAATTGGTATACATGCCTTACAATTTGCCTTCATTTTGACCTTTTCTGTGCTTGTTGGTCTCTCTCTGAAAAGCCAAGTGATCCTAGATTTGTTCTTGTCAAATATTCTTTTTTTAAAATTTCAAGACCTTACAATTCCTATAATCAAGGCCCAAAGCAAAAAATTATGTTCCAGTGATGCGATAGTAAATTTGTATTTTCTTAGAGCTATTTGAAAATAAAATGAAAATTTTGATTCTTTAGAGATTTTCCAAAGTCCTTAATTCCAATATTTTGAACCTTTTAGGGATTTAGGGTTTACCCTAATGATCAAAGACATCCCACATGTAAGGGTTTGTAATCAAATTTGTAATGCTATAACCTCACTATTGGGCATGGAATAAAGGTAGGAGAATATACGTCAAAAAGTGGAGTGTATGTGTCAAATATATTTATTAGTTGGAGATGACCTAAAAATAAAAATGAATAAGCTTCAAAATAAAATGTTAAAGTGAGGTCTTGTTACATAAAAAAAGCCTGAAACATAGCAAAATATTTTTCCTAGTGATAATCTTCTTAGATTTCTAAGACATTCGGAAGTCACTATAAGGTGGACACATGGTTGGGAAAATTAGTAACCATGTCATAAGGTTGATCCCAGGGAGAGGTATGTATTTCTAAGTGATCATCACGCAAAGTATTATAGTTCCTAATGTAATTTTTGGATTAAAATTATAAAACTTAATTAAGATGAATGCATCTATGTGTATTTTTGACAACCAATGTCTTATGAGCTCCAACTGAAACAAAAATTATATTTTTGGAAAGCTAATGTGTTTTTCTATCTTCTCAAAAAAAATAAAAAAATCATGACAAATATTGAGACCATAGGAATTTGCCCAAAATTCATTTTGTCCTTTGAGAGGACAATAGGACTTTAACATGAATTAAATTAAATATCAATGACTCTTGTGGAATGATCAAAACAAGAAAGTATGTTTTTTTAAAACATAGGGTGAAATTTCTAGGGTGGAATTATTATGATGTTACGGTAGTTAAAATTCCCTAAACTTAAAAAGATTTTAAATTATTTCAAGCCAAAAATATGTTCCATTAAACCATGTTCTAAAATCATGTTAAACTTTATGTTCTCTCATATTGTTTGGAGAACTAATGATAGGAACTTTAATTAGTTTGCTGAAGTACATCCTTCCAATTTTGAAAATTTGAAAACCTCAACAACTGCAAAAACATGGAACTTGCATTACAAAAACATGTTTTTTGACCCATCCTAATGATAAAATTTGATCTTTCAAACCTTATGTAAAAGAAAATTTGTGCCATTCAACATGAAAAAATGGGCCTCATGTAAGCTGACAAACAAACACATAGTTACACACACATTTCAAATTCATTCTTTATTTATTTTTTAAGTGTAAGGTTATTATAAATTGATGAAAAACACAAACTTCTTGAAATCCAAAAAAATTCACTGAAAATCTTCAATTTCAATGGTGAGAATGTTCTCATAGACAATCTATACCTTATGATTTTTATTTTTTTAAAATACTTTGAGTTCAATTTCAACAATGAACATCAACAATAATTTTTTGAAGAGATGTCATGATTGCCTATAAAAACAAGCTTGTCAAGACTTTCTTACAGCAATAAAATAGAATGATTCAAATCTTCCTATGTGCATGCATGTACTACAATACACCTATAAAATAAAATCTAAATGAAAAACAAATGAATTACAAAATTTCTTTGTTGCCTATATTTCTTGACTTTACTTCTAAAACAGAAAATCATGTAACATGTATAATACTTATCGAATTGCATGAAACAAAGCTTTATATGAAGAAAATGATGAATAAAAGCTATCCAAAGAATCTTTAAGTTTTTTTTGAAAATACCAAAAAAATTCAAGCAATCCAAAAAATAATTTGGGTGAATGAAATGCATTGGAGGTTAAATTCTTCACCAGACAACTTGGCCCATGTCTTCATTGTTCATATACTATTCCAAGTATTACAAATAGGAGTGTTTTGGTTGGACAATGTTATTGTGATATAAATGGATTTGTAATTTTTTTTTGCCAATTGAAATAGATCTTATGTAGAATTATGAAGGGCTAAAAGACTAATGAAGTACATGGTAGAAAAATCAAATGAATATTGGTAGGAGAGAATAGCCAAGGGATCTTATAGGAGGATAATGGTACTTTCATAGACAAAATAAAGTGCAATAAATGTGCAATAATAATTCTTTTAGACGATGAATAATATTACGTTGAAGAGCAAATTATTTTATTGGCGTTTTGTTTGCTCAACCCTCAAATGACTTTACAAAACTAACAATGCGACCCCTTATCTCACTCTTAGAATGAACATTATATCCTAAAATATGCAAGCATGTTCAAACACAATACATGTGCAAGTAGATAACGTTATCGTATTGTAGTTTCTCAAACATGTAGACAAAGCAACAATGATCCAAATTGAAAGTGCCATGTGTAACAGAATCTGACTTAGTATGAAGACAAACTAATGTTGCTACTTTATACTTTATACTATTTCATTTCATGCTCATTCTATTTCAAATACAAAAAATATCCCGTGTTCCAACAATAATTAGGTTCTTTAGGCATTTAGGGATTATAATTAAACAACTACAAAAAATAAATAAAACCTCTAGCCATTGATTGTAAGGAACGTATTGACTTACTTCATAATATTATCGAAAAAAGTTGATTTATTTGGAATAAAAGTGAATACCATATAGTGGTCATGGACAACATATCCTATTAAATGATTAATTAAAATTGAAACAAATAATTTAAAACTGTTAAATTAAAATATTTTACAAAATTCTTTATTTCCATGCAAATTATTTGTTAGAGAGTAAAACCTATCACCAAAATATTTTGCCAAAAATGATTTGATTTATGGATCAATAGGTGCATTCTTCATTTCTATAAAACTCTTTGAAAATGACATCCATAGGCCACTTAGTGTCCTTCGAGGGTTCAAAAAGCTAAAAAAACAATTTGATCATCTATTTTTACAAATATATATTTTTTCCGACCATGACCACCGGGTACTCTACTTGAGAGCCTTGTGCCATTGATGAGGGTTGAGGAACAGCCATTGATTCCATCTTCAAAAAAAATTGGAGCGAAAAAATTGGAGCGACCAAGTTTGCCATCGGTCCGACAGGGACATGCTTCTCCGTTGCCACCACGGCGATGGCTATGGCGGAAGTCGCTGCCACTGCGGCTGCGACGCCCTCTGCCTTCGTTAACCTGGCTTCCGTGACACAAGCATGGCAGCTCTTCGTAGTGCGCGCCTCCGCTCTCGTGCGCTCGTCGCCGCACTCCATCATCGACCAAGAGTTTCAGAGCTCCGTGCGCGTGCTGTGCGACCAAGGCCTCGTGTCTCTCGTTCTCAGCTACTTCCTCGATTCTCTGGAGGTTTGTGATTCATTATGTATCCCGTCTTCGGCAATGTCTGGCTCTTGATCGCCTTTTCTTGGATGCAAATGAGCAATGCGCACTAGATATTGGTGTGTAATCGGTGTCGTCTAGGGTTAATGAGGTGTATTTACGGGGAGAGGGAATATTCTCGATTTCCGATTTCGAATTTAGCTACAATTTGAACCTTTTTCAATCTTTTGTATGTTTACTTGTCGTGTTGGAACAGAGTCTTTATAAAGAGAATTGATAAGAACGCAATGTATGAGAATTCGAATCAGAAACGCAATCGAGAAATTATGTTTTTCAATCTTCTGTATGTCTACTTGTAGTGTTGGAACGGAGTCTTTATTAGAGATAGAATCGATAAGAATGCATGAGAATTAGAATCAGAATCACAATCTCAAAACTTTGAGGACGGGGATATTCTGTTTTCTAGTCACCAGGTGATTAAGTGATGGATTTGAATTAGAAGTGAGAGAGGATGTGGCGCGGTTTTCAAGAGTGCTTGTGTTGTGGTTGAGACGATTGCAGAAGGCATTTAAGCAGCATGAGGTGGTGAATTTGTGGCAACATTTGGATGAGTACAGCAGATTGAAGCAAGATGATGGCAATGGTTCCGGCAAGGTAAGTGATGTTGATTATTCGCTTTTTTTTATCATCTGTTGCTGATAAACTTATACGGCTTAAAGTCTCACCTTTAGCCAGTGTCACGGAATTCTCTTGTTCCCTGGTTCTAATTTAGTAATAAGTTGATCATGCTTACCCTTTGCATTTGTTCATACAGCTTAGTTGGAGAGTCTTTTTGAAAACAGAATCGAAAAATTCTCAGTTTAAGGCAATCAAAAAAACGCAGTCGAATAATTGTCAGACTTAGAATATTTAGTTTTCCGGCAACCCTTCGTTCAGCTGCCTTTCAGTTCTAATTTTAGAAGATTTCTGTTCATGAAATGCTTCAATTAAGCTTCAGAGTAAGGTTATGGGAGAACGGAGTATAATCGTTTTTCGCTATCTATTTCAATATAAATTTGAACGTTTTTAACCTCTTACAATCTTTGGAAGAGTACAAAGATATACTTATGAAGTCCTTGGAAACTAAATTGAAGAAATCGCAACTAAGGCAAGGTATCTAAGGCAATCAGGAATGCATTCAAAAAATGAGAATACAACGAAATTTCCCGTGTTGTGGTAACCCTGGATCAGAGAAGTGTTTGCCCGATTGCCATTGCCTGTGGCAGGGTCTGCTTGACATTCTCCTGAACCCTATGTGCGAAAGATTAATGGCGGTTGTGTGCCCTGATGCAGCTGAATGAGTGGGTTCAGTTTACCCTTCCGAATGTGCTTTCAGAAGTCAGCTCCGCCAAGTTATCTCAGGAGGAATCTCTTCGAATGCTTACACGTCTCATTTATCAGGGGACTTCTAGGCAAGCACTTGAAGTAGAACGCGTTCTTTCTCAGTACCACACTGCAGTCACTGCTGTGCTTCTCACAAGTGCACCACAATACTTTCCAGGTATCTGATCCCTCTCTGAGTGCATTCAGCATCTTAGAAACATTGATTTTTAGATTTCGAGATTTGAAATTTGACGGTGATTGAGTGCTAGCCTTTTTTCCTTCTTCTTTTTACTGTCCATCAAGAATTCGAACATACAGAATGCTAGTATCAAACTGCTCAACTCAATAATTATCATAATTTGTGTGACCGTAGTATAACGAAATCTGTGGCTGAATGCACTGTGCTATGGTAGAGATTTGGGGTTATTATCGGCTAATAATTCCTGCAGGATTCCACATGACTTCTCGATTTTTGTACTGCAGAAATACTAAATCTCTTCTTTAAGGTACGTTTGGGAGAGTTTAGTAAAGCAGTGAGGCAACGCAACCGTAACTGTCGGAGAGGTTCGGCAAGCGGGGAGAGTGAAGATGGTGTTTCAGAAGATCCTGAGAAGAACAATGGTGAGGATGATGAGATGGAAAGTATACGGAGCAGTCGTTGTACTGACGCAGATGACATGGAAATCAATGACAATCCGTCTGAGAATCAGGAAGCTAAACCTATGGATGACACAGACGAAGCACGAGACATGGAAGGGGTTGACTTTGCGGTAGTCAGTGATCTCAAATTAGGCACTGGTGCGGCGACAGTGAAGGAAGTTGCAGCTGTGGTTGGTGAAGAGTGGGTCAGTGGTGTTGGTTCTGTTATTAGCAATCTGCGTCACATTGGCTTCGCAGCCCTGAGTGAAGAGGGATACGCGTCTGCTATATATTCCCTTCTGAAGGTGAGACTGTTGTTCTGGAATTTCTTGAAGATTTTTCTAAGTCGACCACCTACAATTCTCAATATAGTGTGAGTTATCTCTATTGGAGTTATTTGGATCGTTTCATATTTTACTAATTTTTTGGTTTCCTGGCTATTACTGAGCCGCTTCCGTAGGTTATTATTCTGTTTGACGTCTTAGTGAACTTAGATATTCACAATAATGTTGACTTCTTAAACCGTCGATATTTCTCAGTACTTGTTGATGCTTCAGGGCTGATGTATTGAGTAACGCTAGATAAAAACATTCATTAATTTCAGGGTTTGGTTTTGATTTGCAGGCTAAAATTCATGCTATTACAAATAAACGCTATGAGAAACCAGTTCTGGGATCCATACGGTCCTGGATAGAGGTTCGCTTCTCTTTCAGAATGTGCGGTTATGCACTGTTTTTGTGTCTAATTGACTCCTGTATGGCTTTGGGGTGCGGGTGTTCTAATCTGCAACTTCGGTACTTGGGTATATATGAAGTGGAGATTACGAGTGATTTGATTTGCAGAATAGTTTTGTTATCATCCTGTGTGCCAGACGGCTTCGTTTTCATAAACCCTTTATGTGAAGTGTTTGGCTTACTATAGATTTCCGGGTATCGCTCCTGCCCAACCTTTCCAGCGCCTTGGTCTTCACGATTGACTCATACATTATGTTGCTTATATCGTGGTGGATGACGTCAGATTGATTATTTATGCTCTTCCATTGTACAGGCTGTTCCACTGCGCTTCCTCTGTGTTATTCTGGCGTCTTCGGGTACTCCATCCTCGAAGAGTTCTTCGCTGACTTTTCCTTCCCCTTTAGCATCAATATCATTACCTGCCACTGGGGCAGATGAAATAGTTAAGGAAGGTGTGGTTAGATGGCGTTTACGGCTCCATTTTTTTGCTTATGAGACTCTTGGCGATATGCGCATTAGCGAGTTATTTGACATCATTGTTGACTATCCTGAAAGGTAACTTTTTCTTCTGACTATGACTGGGGATTTATGTGGGTTGGTTTGTATAACAATTCGAAGGTCCGGTTTCAACACCTGGCTTGAGAAGTGCATATTTGACATAGCTTCAAGTTGTGAATTGTGAATTCTAGCTGTGAATCTACTTCTAATTTTCAGTCAGTTTGAGAGTCGACACTCTTTTCTACGAGTATTCTGATGTGAGATGATGGGCTTCGTTGCTGTCAGCTTACCAGCAATTGAGGATCTGCGTCAGTGCTTGACAAACACCAGGCATCATGCAAAGCTTGTCGATTCTTTTCGTACCGCACTCCGACAGAGGTTGCTGACAGCAGGAGCTGCAACCACAGATATTCTACTCCAGTATGTTTCAACTATTAAGGCCTTGAGAATTATGGATCCAACAGGGGTGGTCCTTGAGGCAGTTGGCGAGCCCATCAAAGAATACCTTCGAGGTCGCAAGGACACAATCCGGTGTATTGTGACAATGCTCACTGATGACACAGGGGCGGGTGGGGTTGCGGGTCTGGGTGGCGTAGGTGAGAGCTTATTTGAAGAGCTTAGTCGGGGTGTGGCTTCTCTTGAGAATGTCGACAGTGACGATGATGCAGAATTAGATGGGGATGAAGCTTGGGCTGCTGCAGAGAGGTAAATATTGCAAATGATTTCGTGAATTTGAATTTACAAAGCTCTGGTATTTCTCGTTTCCCTATGTCGTGATTTTTGGGATGTTTAGTCCAAAAGTCTTGCAGCAAAATTCGAATATATTCGTGTCAGTTACCTAAGTTTTGACAGACTGATTTCTCATAATTATTATTTGCTCTTTCGTATGGAGGCTGCTGACGAAGTTTGATATGGTGATTTCCATGAGTCACTTGGTTGGTCGTGAGGATGGATGAGTAAGACTGTGTGGTTGCAGACACTAATGAATTTGTATACTGGCAGGTGGGAACCAGATCCTGTAGAGGCGGACCCGTCTAGGACAAGCAAAAGTCGGCGATTGATGGACATTATTAGCATGCTCGTTGGAATATATGGATCAAAGGAGCTGTTTGTGAACGAGTACCGAGTAATGTTGGCTGAAAAACTGCTGAACAAGTCCGATTATGACACAGATCGTGATATTCGCACACTGGAGTTGCTGAAGGTATGAACCTTAGGCTTAAAGTTGTCATCTTCCATACTAGCAACTTCGGTGTAAAGTTCCCGTCCAAATTTTGTTTGTAATTCGGACTTGATTAATATTGGATGAAGATCCAATCAGAATATATTTCTAAGTGTGTCAAAAAGACATGTGCTGAAATGTACAGAAATATCATTCCAGAAAACAAATAGAAAATAAGGGTCATATTAGAAGATTACATCATCGGAATTTTGATACGTTTGGTGCCTTTTTCAAGTCAAGTAGGTGTGTCTTTTCTGCTATGGAGTTACATGCTTGATTTTGGTTTCGTCAATGCAGCTGCGGTTTGGCGAGAACAACATGCATGGGTGTGAGATCATGCTCAAGGATCTGGCAGATTCAAAGCGTATTAACACCAATATAAAAGCTGCAGTGACTGCCGAGCAAAGTCGTCATGGCTTGGACCCTGTATCGCAGGCAGATGATGCAGGATACTGCACGCCACCAGCTACTGTTGGTCTGACCGAAACCGATTCACCGGCTACCTTTTCGCAGAGTCTGGGGTCTCAGAATGGTGAGATCGCAAATGTGGGTGTAGACAAAAAGCTACCCCTTGATGTCCTGGAGGCCACAATCATTTCCTCTCTCTTTTGGCCTCCATTTCAGGTAGTGTCTTTGTACCTCGAGTTTTGCTTCTATTTTTCAAAGCATGCAATAGATATTTGAAATTCATGTCGCTCTGTGCTGCTCTACTGGAAATGAAACATTATTATTAATTAGGCTTTCTGAGAATCCTATCTATGACTGTTCTTGAATCTGGTTAAGTTTGAAGTGGAATTATATACCCGCAGTTGGTCTGCTGTGCAGGTAGAGACGTTGAAAGTGCCAGCAGTGGTCGAAGAGCTCTTGGGAGAGTACGCACAACGCTTTCATACAGTCAAAGCACCCAGAAAACTTCAATGGAGAAAGAATCTTGGCACTGTCAAGGTGAGAATCATTTTCAGTTCACTATTTTAGATCATCTGTAAATGATCACGTGAGAAATGATCATGTTACTAACTTCAAAATATCACACATTGTTTTTGTGCTAGATACATATCTCAAATAAGACATGCCTCTAGTTGATACTGCGCTTGAAAGTGACCACTGACCTTAACAGTGTAAGAACACCTGTGAATTAATCCAGTCTTTGAATCTCACGAATAATCTTGTGTTTTCCTGCATCTGTCATTATTCACCCTGCTCAGTTGGAGCTGCAATTTGAGGATCGGTCAGCGCAATTTGTGGTGTCACCCATGCATGCAGCTATAATCATGCATTTTGAGGACCAGACAAGGTGCACTCACTTCACTCTTACATCCACTCCTCCTTGTCATTCCTCTATGGTATCAACTGTTTTGGTTTATTGCGCATCTCAGCTTTGCCCAATGCTCATGTAGCCAAAGTACTACGTCTAGATGGATTGATCGCCTATTCCCTGTCTGATGTCCTGATTGCTAAGTGTTTGTACGTACGTGGTCTCTTTCTTGCGTGCTTAAATTGCAGGTGGACAGCCACAGAACTGGCAGAAGCAGTAGGTCTGCCAGTAGCTACATTGCGGAGACGAATTATGCTTTGGGTGAATCAGGTAACACATATTCAAGGACGAAAAGCAAGGTCGAGGCTAGTGCTAATTTTCTGGCGAAATTTTGGAGGGCTTTTAAATGAATTTCTGTTTTGGTTAAAAATAGCATTCTTTTTGTCACCAAATGATGAATAGTAATCATAAAAAATTAGATGAAATCATCAAATTGAGGAAGTACAAATATGTAGATGAATGAGAATTTCTATCCAAATATGGCTACGTCATAGAAAACACGCCTGAGATAACTAGTGAGAGAACCATTGAGAGAACCATTGAGTTCTCCAATGTGCCCAATTTCACCAACTCTACTGGTTACTCAGGCGTGGTTTCCACTACAGTAGTGGTTTTCCTGTCTCCACTTGAGAGAAATTTTAAAATGCTTGGAAAAAACTCCGGTGAGTCTCGCTACGTGGTACATGAAAGATGACATGGCAACGAAGAGGCACTCGCTTTTAGGAAGTCCATGAAATGGGGAAAGTAAAGAACTTTTAATTTGTTATTCGTGCCATGTGGATTCAGTGTTCGCCTGGCTCTGTTATCTTGTGGCAACGCCGTTTAATTGGATACTTGCATCTCTCAGGGAGTTCTTGTGGAGTCGCATAAGATCAAAGACGGAGATACAGTGTACAGCATTGTGGAGACCATGGGGGATGCTGGAGCTCGGGCAGGTGTTGGTGCTCCTTCGATGGATGCAATCCTGCCATTGCTGGGTGAGGAAGAAAGGGAAAGTGCTGTGGCTTCTATGGAAGACCAGTGGCAACAAGAGATGAACGTCTACGAGGCAAGTTTCAGCTCGTGTTGTCACGACTTCGCTAGAGAGTTCTCCATGAGCAGTGCTCTGCCTAGCATGTGGTTTTATATCTCTAGGAAATTAATTTTTATGGAGCTTCAATCAAGGAAGGTAACACAATGTCCCAAGAAATTATTTCTTACACTTTTGAACGAAGAAAGAACGTCTTGGAAAGTTAGCTATAATCAATTATTAGCTGCCAAGGTAGCCTCCTTTTATATCTACAGGAGTTGAAGTGAATCGTTGACGAAGTTTCAAGGAAGGTAATAAAATGTCTAAAGAAACTATATCCTACTTTCTAGAACTATTGAAATATGCTTTGGAAGTTACTACAATCAAGTATTAGCTTCCATAGTTTGATACTTTCGTATCTAGATGAATTGAAGGGAATAAGTGCGGAAGCTGCAAAGAAAGAAGAAAAATATACCATAGAAAGAGGAAATAATACCGTGCGTTTTTTAATAGTAAAAATGTGCTTTGAAAGTTTCTATAATTGGCTATACGATTCCAAAATGGACTTGCAAATTTCAGTTCAGGCACTTCTAGGATAACAAAGAAACAAAGCAATGAGCTCACTCCTTCTGAACTTTGATTATGCTCCCTGCATTTTGTGTTAATAATGGATTGCGAGTTCATGTCCCTTTGTGGGGGGAGAATTAGTAATTTACCTTCGTAAGTGTCATGCGAAGTGCTGATGTGATCATCTGTTCTTGCAGTCTTATGTAATTGGAATGCTCACCAACTTCGACTCTTTGCCGCTTGATCGCATCCACAATATGCTCAAAGTAAGTAACGTCCTGTCACTCGTGGATTGTTGTTGGAATTGGCAAGGGTCGGCAGCTCAACAATACAACAATGAAAATTTTCCCTTTATTTTTTAGCTCATTGAGTCGACTCGAGTGATATCGAATTCTTGTGAATACAGCCCTGACACGTTGGGCGGTCCGAAACGCAGATGTTCGTATCCGACCCACCTTACGACAAGACACTTCAACAGTTGCAAGGGTTTCTTGGTCGCTTGGTAGGAGAAGAAAAGTTGGAGTTTCGGGACGGTGTCTATCGGCGAAGGCAAATGTGATGATGTCTCTGCGTATCACCATGCTTTTTGCATGAGCGCCCTGGAAACGGAACAGATTAGGGAAAATAGAATTTCAATTAGAAACATTCAATATGAACTGGGGTATCCTGTGAAGAGTGTTAGCCGGGAATGGAAGAAAGTAGGGGGCATATCGTCCATTCCAACGAAATGACAGATTAATTTTAGCGATCACATTGGCGGGGATGTATTTTGTGGTCATATTTGCTTTCAGAACGAAGTCATAATTATTGCAGAAGTACTAAATAGAAAGAGAAAGTTGAAAGTGCCGTTGTTGCAACAGGGTCTTCATGTTCTCGAACCGTGCAACGTGGTCATCGCAGTATACAACTTCGGGGCTTTTTATTATTTGCTTGTGTCGTCAGATTGGCTGGGCTGCCTCTTCCACTTCTGCTTGCTGTTGTGGATCCAATACTTTAAAGTCTTGGGCTCAATGCCTGCGAAAAAGACTTTCGGGGTTGGAAGCAAAAGGAATATTACACTAGGGAGAGAAGTTCGTACTCTACAATACGAGAAAAAACTGTACCGTACTGTGCAGCATGAGGGAAGGTCTGCATTACCTATGTATTGGCATGCTGCATCGATGGTCTCTTTGCGTTGACCAACTACAGTCCATCCGGCTTTCTCTGCGAATGCATTCAGTTTTTCCCGCTGCTCCAAGCTTATCCTTGTCCTTGTTCTTTTCATCTTCTGAGTGGGACGCTCGAATGGTTTCCTCGGAGCACTACCACAGTTATGCATCCCACAAGCATCTGAATATAGGGCGATTGAGTTTTTCAAGGGCTGGTCACCAATGGCACCAAATGGGCGTGCTGGCGAAGGAGGAGTCAGTAACGACTGTATTGCTCGCTTCTCGACAGTGATGACTGGGCTCGCATCTGAGGAAGAGGGCCCTTCATGAGGACATTCTGATTTGCTGTCTTTCCGAAACATGGATGGCTTTCGCAGAAGCGTGAGACACTCGGTGGTGGAATTTATCACCTGCGTGTGCATCAAAGGACAAAAAACATTGGATGTAGATTTTGAAAGCCCATTGGAACACTTGTAGTGACGATCATGATTACGGGTCCGGAATCAGGGGACTCTTGCTATGCCAAAAGCTGGCGACAGAATGAACGAAGATGGGGATATAATTATACAACCTTGGCAATATGGTTCAGATTCTCAAGGGAGATTTTGGCTATGATGTGCTGCTCCTCAATCGAAAATTCCCGCCCTCTTCCTTCATTGTAACAGAGTGATTCTTGCGCAAGGGCGATAGCTCCATTGGCTGCTGCCATAAGTTCGTGAGCAACGCGGTCAATGTCACAGATAGTCGTGTAGTAATTACCACCTCCCTCTTCTTTCTCTCGTTTTGCTTGAATCTCGAGCTCTTGCTCCTCCCCCTCGAATAGTACAATGCGTAGGTGGAAATTTCTATGGCAGCCACAGGCAGCACACGTAAATGCAAGATTTCCGTCTTTGCCTGCACTAAACAAGGTGAGAATGACGCTTGGATACTTCATGTCGATGTAAAATGTAAGAACGTCCAAAAGTGAACTTTTTGGCTCTCAGCCATATGAGTCATTATCCTCTCTCCCACAACCAAAGAAAACTGTGAGATAAAGTTTTGCATAAGTTACACTTTTCTTTGCAAGTACTGTAGGGCCAAAGGACTGCTCCTATGTTCTTTCGCATTTAGTTAGAAGTTTGGATCAGAAGCATCATTTCTAACTTATTTTAATAAAAATGGATCAGCTAAAAGTCATGTATGATTTAGTCCTTGAATCACTAGAGAATAATTCGTCTAAAAGTTACACCAAAGTATAAAACATAATATAAATTCCAGTGAATTCCATAGTACTTGCAGGAGAAAGTGCGGTCAACTTAGTTAGCATGATAATTGTTCTTGCCCAACCTCTATTAAGATGAGTACAGTTGATGCTGATTTGTTTGAAGGTTTGCATTTGCATCTGAATACTGCCCTAATATTGTAACGCACTTGAAACTCGATCAACGAATGAAATACAGGATGTGGACATGTCTTACTAGTCTTATGAGTAAGTCGTTGAAACCTGATGAGAGAAATTCTCCACACCCATCGACCGACGTAACTCCACGATCCGCAGATTGATTTTTCTGGCACTCTCCATAAGTGACGTGATCTCGGCTCCCTTTGCTCCTCTCTAAATCAGCATCCAACTCATTAATGTCTTGGCGACTCCTGCGTCGTAGGTCGATTCCCAACACTTCAAGATCTCGACCACTTTGCAGCCGATGGTCAATGCTGCGATCCCCCTGACAGGGATTAATTCTGAGATCCTCTTTTTGAACGTTATACTGAGCATGATGAATCTCGCCCTCGGATGTTGCTGCCTCCTCCCACCTACCACAACCTTAAACCACGTCAATAATTCCCAGCCACAAACGCTGAACTTAAAAAAATCATCGCCTTATAATCACCTTTGTTATTGTAATTCTAGTTCACGAAGAAAGAATGTTACTAACGAACGCGTATACAGGCGTCATATCGAACAAGGTAAAGATAAATCTATTTTCAAAACCAAATTTTCATTCAACAGATTGTTGTAAAAGTTATAGATCAAGTACACTGTTCGCTAAAATCTACATTACGCAAATCGGAATATTCCAGTTCTTTGGTTGCAAACTCGACAGCAATTCGCACAATTTGAGACTTTTCAAGTGATGAATGTGTACTTATAGCTTAAGAGCAGTCCTTCAAGACAGAATCGAAAAGGAGCGCACTTTAAGGCAATCAAAAACTCACCTAAAAATCATGATAACGAGAACCTCCCATTTTCCAGGAGATAAACTAAAATCCTCCAGCCGAACAAAAGATTTCGTGACATCGGAATAGAAATCCTCAGTCACAAGTAAACTCACATCACAGCAATTGCAATTTAAACGTCTCGAAAAGAGAATTAGAATCTCCCACAGCTAACTGAAGTTGCAGATGAACTAAGTACTACCCCGCATTCCTACTAACGGTGAAAAATTCCGGGCGCAAGTTTTTCGGACTGCACTTTTGCTAACCAGTTTTTCGTCTATTTTATTTTCCACCATGCTGTGTTCTTGAGCTGTAACCTTTCAGATGAATACGAAAAACGTTGGAAAAACGTTGGAAATTGACGCTGAGCAGAAAATCAAGAACGCTGTTGTTCGAAACTACACCTTCTCATCGTTGCAAGAGAGTCAATAATTCAAGGAACTTCTGAAACAATCTCAATGTGAAAAGGAAGATAACATAAAAAAAAATTAACGGCATACCCGCCATGAGCCGCCTCTTCACCGTCTCCACCAACTTTAAGCACCCGGACATGATACTCTTTCTCCTCAACCGTTGCTCGCGCTTGCTGTTGTCCCAGACTGCAGCCATGACCGAAAGGTTTCGTCCCGGAGCTCGTGCGGCTGGCGCCCGTGAGATCGCGCCAGCAGCTTCGGACATCGCCGTGCAGGGAGTCCACTTTCGGAAGCAGCATGTCGTCGCCGTAGATGATGGAGCCGCCGCACAGTGCATTCACGTTTTTTCCTGTGGAAGTCCAGTACTCCAAGCGGCCTCCTCCTCGTGTAGCAATTTCCGCGGCGTCCATGGCTACCGCAGGACTTTCCAAATGCTTGTGCTCCATTTTCACGTCGCCATCGCCGTCGTGCCCGTTGCAATTGTAGCTTGCCATGTCCATCGTCCGGAAGCAAGCAAGGGCCTAAAAATGTGTACAATTCAAATTGCTGATCCTGGCGGGAAAGTTTAGTGCATACAAAATGTACACTGTTTTGACAAACTCTTAAGAAGAATTGTGCGAGTTATGCAAATTTGTCCAATTTTGTGTAAGGCTTTCTGTTTCAGTGTTTTGGATATCTCATGTGACTACTACAAATGAAGGATGCTTGTGTTGATGCTGAGTTTGGAAGGAAGACAAGATCTTGATTCAATTGGTATCAAGGATTTGTGGAATCAAAGCAAATGAATGATGAATTCGTTTGAATTTGAAAGGAAGATAAGAGCCTACAATGCTTTTGAACATGTTGCAAATTGATGTTGAAAGAGTTGTGTGAGATCTTTGAAATCAAATAAATGAGGGAAAATTATCCATTAGTATTGTCAATTGTGTTTCAATTGACATTCAAATTTTTTTTTGGATATTGTTGTGTTCAAAATTTTAAGTCATTTAATTTTGTATTCATGAATTCAATGAGTTTGATAGGAAGATAAGCTTTTGTGATGTTTTTCAATAAGTTGTTACTCATTAATTTTGTTATGAAAAGAATTGTGACAAGTTTGAATGAGTGAAAATGATTCAATAGGATTGTTAACTAAGCTTGAATTTACACATTTTTCATTTTTCTCTATCAAATCCAAAACTAAAATGTACTACAAAGATTGAATAGATTGCAAATTTTCAAGGTTTGATCAATTGTACATATATAAATAAAATTTTATAATTGTTGTAGCAAGTGATCACACTCGTGGATGAGAGTGACCACTTGCCACTGTAGAGAAGTTGCAATGAATGTTAAAGTAAACCAAAAGACAATTTTGGCATGAAGTTTGGAAAGAGGAGGATAACACAATGTCAGCCGGACTTCATAGACAAGTTTTAGTGAAGTTGGCTGAACTGAATCCAACTGTCATTATCTTACCTTTCCATGAATGAAAGATACCTATTCACATCCATGCATTCATCTCATAAATTCTTTATTTTCACAATACACCTTTGTACATAAGATAATTTCTTGTATAATTCTCTCCATATCCTTCATAAAATTATATGTGATGTATGCTCCAAGTGGTATTTTCTTATATTGACAATAACTATAATATAATGGAATTTCACTAATAGTTACATTATCTCTATGGTATTATATCATGTAGTATTTATATTGTTTCAATCCTTTTTATTGAATGTATATGATAGGTATATTTCAATAGTAAAGTTTTACTTGAAATTTTACATGAAATTGTAGTATTGATAATTTTTTAGAAATCACTCATTCACAATTCAGTTTGATTAAATGGAATTTTTTTCATTATATGGCAATTCAAATTTGAAATCCTATAATTTAGTATTAGATTCTAAATGATTTTTTGGGCCAATTATAGTTTCATTTGTATCAAGACTCACATATTTATTTGTTACTTTGAAAAATTAAATATGAATATAATTGATAATTTTTATTAATGATTATAATATTTTTTCAAATATAGAAAAAACTTGATGTGTTTTTCATTCTTCTAATGTAATTCCTATATCCTACACTTTCAAGCAAAAATAAAACAAAAGGTTCCTAAAAATTCTATAAAATATATTGCATAATGCGTCATGTATATATTAAGACAATGTATGTGAACAATAGAAAATATATGTAATATAGTTTCAAGTCTAATTTCAATTATAATTTTAAATTTTAAAATATATTTTGTAATGAATTTTTTTTTTTGCAATTTGAACTCTAGATATATAACCATAGTCCATTGGTATTCAAATTATATAAATTCATAGAAATTTGGTTTACAACATAATATTCTACACTAATATTTATACATATAAAGAAAACTTCAATTTTAAAAGCTAATTTAACATCTTTTAAACTAAAATTGAAATTATCTTTAAAAATTCATATTATTTATTTAAAAAATTATATATTTTTAATTTTTTGGATATACAAGGCATATGACTTCATCTTTGAATACTATATTTAAAAAACTTCATTTATAAAATGCCATAGTAGTAGAAATTCTAAATTGAAGGATTTTGAACTTCAAAAGAGATAATATTAAGCATCAAGAATAGGAAGCATCCTTATAATCTACATTTCAATTTTTTTAAAGATTTGCTTTAAATAATTTTTGAAGAGTTAACTTCAAAATTTTGTTGAAAAAATTATTTCTATCTTTAGCATTTGAATTTTTATAATTAGCCAAAATTATAGTTTTAATTAATTATTGATAAATGCATAAAATTTAACAATGAGAACAATAATACTTTATCCACTGAAATAATAAATTTTACTTGTATGGATTTTACAAAGTGTATTTTTGACTCCTCAATTTCGCATTGCTTTCAAAATCATTTAGTCTCTTCGTCAAGGGTCGGTGCTTTGGATTTTATGAATAATTCAAAACAACAAAGTCATTTTCCAAAAGCAATGGCTAGTGGAGCTCACACTACAAGCGATATGGGATGCCCTTTGTGATTCAAGTTGTGCGGCCTAGTTGAAGGTCCCGAATTGTGCTCGCAAGATTCTACCTTGATTTGGGCCAAATTTGATAGAAAATGACTTAAGTCACCAATCCTAGCACACATGGATGGTACTAGGATTATATAGAACAAGAGGGTAGCTCTTTTGTCTTTTTAGCTAGTTTGCTCTTTATTTTGGTTCTTTTTTTGTTTGTTCTTATCTCTTCATTGTCTAGCCTTCTTGGCTTGGCTATTATGTATTTTGGTTTTGTGTTTAATGGTTCTTTCCATTTGTTCAAAAATAAATACACAACAACTTTAGAATACTAGACAAATACTATTATAAATAATTTGCATTGTTTTTCTTATAGTTCTTTTTACCAAAACAATCTTAGTAGTTTTGAATATAAAAATAGAAAGACAATTCAATCTACTACATACACCGCAAACACCTTTAGCAATGATCTTGATGTCAAACAACCACTATGAAGCCAAATTTAGCATGCAAATATCCAATAGATAATTTTTTTTCATTAATAAAAAAATGTTTATTACTATAGATATTAAATTTGTCATAAGTTTTGATAGAAAAGTGTAATTATTGTGATTCTTGTAAGTATTATGTGTAAATTAAATAACATCAATTTTAAATATATCAGAATAATTTGAGATCTTAAATAAAAATGAATGGTGGTTAAAAAAATAATATTTAATTTACATTCAATATTTTTTTATTTAATATAGAAAATATGAATGATAAATCCACTTTATTATATGATTTGGATTCAGATTCATATAGTTTGCAATTGCAATAATTGATTGAATTTCTGGATTTTTTCAAAGTTATAAAATGAAAAAATAACAACCTTTGTCATTGAATCATTTAAATGGCATAAATCAAGTGACAATTGTAGAATATTTTAGAAGTTTTAATCAACTTTGACCAATGAGCATCTAATTATTGATTGTAGGACCTTTAATCCCTAAATGTCCAAGGCTTTTTTTGAGCTTCAAGAAATTTACTCTAAATTGAACAAAATGCCAACATTTTGGTAAGTTGTCTCAATTTTTTCTAAATTGTAACCTTACAAATTCAAACTAGACATATTAGAAATCACATAGGAAAAAAACACATAGGAAAAAGTGATTTGAAGACTTTCAATCCCCGTTTCACATATCAAATCTAAAAAGTTGGTCACCAAAAAAATACAAAGATAAAAGATAACCCCAATCAATTTATGACTTCTCAAAATCTATTCTACAATTTTTTTAAATGAATTTCTAATGTGATTTTTTGTTTGAGGCTCATATCCAAGAGCCCTCAAACACTCCAAAAAGTCAAGATTGCAATGGACACCTTTGCATAAAGTCTTGAATAGAAAAATCATAATCAATCATTTTCAAAATCAAATTTTCCAATGCTAAAATTAGGCTTCAAAAAGATTTTTTCAAAAACATAAAATACTAAAAATAGCAAATTGGTTAGGTTTTATTGAACTTCAAAGTATTGTCAAACACCAAATTTGGTGCCTCGGGCATTTTAAGTGTAAAATAGTTAAACTAAAAAAGCATCACTCAAGATTGGCAATGAAACTTCTCTACAAGGTTTCAAATAATGCAGAATCAAGCTAAATTTTGTAAGAAATCCAAATTTTTTACCCTAAACAAATCTCAATAACATTGTAGGAACTAAATATGTCCAATGAATGACTTTCAAAGAAACTATAGGAACAAAGAACACCTAATCATGTAGGAATTGGATAATCTTTGGCTAACTACATTGTCAACAGACCTTGTTATCTAAAGCAAGAGTGAAGGAGGTTGCGGAAATTATGTCAGTGAGTAGAGATGCCATTGATGAAGAGTACTGCACAGAAAAGCTTTCAAATTATGCAGAGATAAGACAAGCTGTATAATCCATGAAGAAGATTGTCAAACGTTGGAGCCTGCGTAGAGGAGCATAAAAAGCATAGAACTACTCCGTCCGAACCACGAAATACTAGAATTCAAGCAGCGAATACTGGCTGTACCTCAAAATAATTCATTCGACACTTGACCAGAACAGTATACGAGGTGGCTGGTATTCCAGAACAGTGAAAGAATTGGCAATGAAACAATATGAGCTGGGCTCCAGAGTAACTTACTGTCGTAGGGAAACGCACTCAATTGCAGGTGAATGATGATGTCCATCCTCACCTTTAGAACAACCTTACAACAAGCAGACCACGGAACATAAAAGAAAAAATCCTCGCAACATCTTAGGCTTCAATTGACAAAGTAACATTTTTAATCGTTACTGGCAGGGTTCCTTATCCTCTCCTGAGAATAATTGGAACCTTACCAGTCAGATGTCAGTAACCACTTCAATTAAAAGAACTCTCGAAGGATACCACAGGGAGGGATAATCCATCCTCCAATGAAGTGACACAGTAGACCTAAGGAAGGAAAACACCTAGGTTATAGTCTATGCAGGGACCCAATGACACCCACACTATTCCAGCATGATGCATGTCTTACAAGTAATCCTAAAAATCGATCTACCTATATGGAAACTTGAAAAAAAAAAAAGACTAATCCACAGTAAAAATCTGATATCGAAACATAGAGGGTCGAAAAGTGTGACCTATGCTGAAACATTGACCTGTTTCAACAAAGTCATGATTTTCAATACGTGCTTCCTTCTGGGGGTTGTTGTAACTTCCGGTTGGCTGGGCTAGCCATCTCTTTCTTCAGCTCCACCAAAATGCCCTCCATTGTGTACTGGCGGCGCCAATTCGCAAGCATTGGGAAATACCTTGGATCAACCTGCATCATGAGAGGATGAAAGAATCAGTTTCTGTGGTAGAACCATGACATCCTGTTGAAAAAGGCATTGGATTCAAGCCAGAATTATAAAAATCCCAAAGTAGAGGATACTAAAACCGTTACAAAACCTGATTCTGTCTCACAAATTAACCCCAGTTACCAATTCCAAACCCATTGCAACTCACTCAAACATACTTGGTTGAACCAATTAGGAACTGATGTGTGCATGTCATGGCAAAATGATTAGGCCCACTCATCTTTGACTAGAAATGGTGCTGCCTACTCTCCCTGCATTTGTGGTCTACAACCTACCACGATGACTTGCATAAGCAATCATACAGGGTCATCAAAAATCCGATCCCAACAGATTCGACTCTTTTCATACCCAACAATCTCTCTACAGCTCTACATCTCGCAAAAGTCAGTCGTACAAATGTTAAAATGCTTACAGTGATGTACGTAGAATCCTCTACCTCATACAATATACAAGTTGCTATGCTATGAGAGACCTTCTCCCTTCTCATAGTGGCGCTACAGAGCTAGTAGGCACTGGAGACGAAATAGATTAATCCATGGTGTAGGTGCACTACAGATGTACCTTACTTCATGTTCAGAACTACGGCTTATTTCTCAAGAACATAACATCCTACTCAAACTGTCCTACTTCACAGTAGATGAAATCGGTACCGATGCCAGTGGACTCCTCCCCCGGAGCCAACAAAACACCGAATGAAAATCAACACAGAGAATCACAAAATCGCTGAAAATCAAGTCACGACTTACCAATCCTGTCTCCGAGTTGACATGTGTCATGTTGATTCGAGAATGGAATCTCACTGACGGAGGTTTTTCAGGGTAATCCTTATCACAGAACAATTTCAATGTGTAGATGCGACCTTCATGCACAGACTGCACCAGTCGTCCATGAGTTAGAATCAATCCAGTGATATGCCTCGACACGAACTCACCAAAGAGCTAGCAGCTAGGAAATGCTGCAGTACTAGGTAGTAAAACAATTCACGAGTCAAAATCTCAAGAAGGCCTTACGATCGACAACTAACAGGCTGTCATTCAAAAAGAAGAGGAACTGGATCATAAGTCATATCCACTCTCTTCTTTCCAGTTTCAATTCTCACACCCCGGTTCTAAGCGATCTGGTTTCATCAACCAGGATCGTAGCATCCTCATTCAGATCCTAAAAGGGAACGTAAATCTAAAGCCCGGTCGTGGAAAACTACAACTTGCGCAGCTCGACATCCACAAGCAGACTCCAGATTTAAGTTCCAAGGTCGCTCACAAGACTAATCTCAAACAAATCAATGACAGTTTCCACCCAAAAAATCTCCGCATCATGTGTGTTTAACGTTGCAACTCACATGATTTGGTCCAATGATGGTGCCTGTCCAAGAGCGCATAAACACATCGTCCCCGTCGTCCATGCCGTAACTAACAGTTCCATCCCCAATGCCTTTCTCCCCCCTCTCAAGCTCCTCAAGGAGACGAAAGTTCCTTGGAACTGCACACACGAGAAACGGACCTGTAATTGGAAATGCGAACTGAATCGACCAACAAGCAATGCAACAGTCCTGATCAGCTTAGCCTCTTGAGGGATCCAATCTTTAACACTGGCCATGAAACAGATCGATGGAAACGAGAGTATCAAGCCAAGGAAATGAAGACGTACCAACTACAGACCCTCCCGAATTCATCTCGGCAGTCCAACACACCTGCGAGTTTGCAGACACGCGCCAGCACATATAAGGCACGGAGAAATCGTTAGATGAACATCACGAACTAGAGTTCCAGAAGCAACCAGTATTCTGAACGACGCATACACAGCTGTCTTTCAATCTCAGACCACAAAATAGTATGCGTTGAGGACAGATGAACAGAGGCGAAAATAGGGTTTGATGAATAAGAATTAACGTAAACATCAATTACAACAAAACATGTGAAACTGAAGACAAGTACAAAGCTAGGTGTACATCAACAAGCACACTGCCACCCCCAAACCCTAATCACAAACTCGAATTCTCTACAAAATGAAACCGACAATACATCGCCACTATTGACAGCAATCCAAGAAAGAGAACTTGTCTGCAGTTCGAATTACTCAAAGCGGAACATCCACGAAAAAGAACATGATAAAGCGAGAAGGGGATCCAAGTTACCCGAGTGATGCAATTGCGGAAGACAACAGCAAGAAGGATGCTTGGGTCGGCCAACTATACAAACGGAGACAACGAAGTGCACTTCCTGCAGGTCAGGCCGGGTCGGGTCGGCACCAGTCGTTCTGATCCCACCCGGCCCGGCCAGAATTACACCTAAAATGGCACAAATAAGCATTTGAGCACGGTTACCATTATCATATTGAAAAACTTTTTGTTGGGTATTGTTGGAAGGGAAAAGGAGATTTTAGATTCTCTTAAAATATATTTTTGGACATTGTATGAATAAATTATGAATTTTCAAAGTATTTAAAATAGGATTTAGTGTAACCAATTGGAGACTCTCATGAATAGTGGAAGTGTATTTTATGTAAGAATCTAGTCTGTGCAATTTTAGAAAGTGGTCTCAATTAGGTAATAGTTATCTTACCCCATTCAAGAAGGGCATATTGCCAACTGTCCATATTCCAACCATTAATTTTTCACCCATCTAATCTAAATTGTTTATCTTGGAGACAATGTATAAATTCATTATTTACCAATGATGATTAATTTTGAAAACTTTGAATTTGAAGGGACTTAGAATTTGGGAGGTAAAATAAATTAGGACTTTACATTGCTGCACACAATTGTTGATGATTGTGTTGCAAGGAAGAGATATTGATTTTTTAATTTTTTTTAATTTATCAATTTCAATGAAAAAAGAGACACTGCAAACACAAATACACCAAATAAATAAATAAAATAAATATAAAATAAATAGATTTACACCTTTACCATTAATCCCTAACCATTTTTTGGTCTTTGACCGACTTTGGGTAGAATTTTCGGGCCAAAAATAAATAAAATTCAATTTTTTTTTTTGTTCCAAAAGATTGGATTGTCTTTCAATATTTATATTCAAAAATAAGATCTCTATGATCAAACAAAAATTATAAGAAAAATAGCACAAAGTGTTTAGAATTGGCTACTATTGAAAAATTTATTATTTCAGGAAAGTATTAGTGTTCTCATTTCTAGATCTTATGCATTTTTTTACAAACCAAAATTTTGACCAATCCAAAAAACAAATTCAAATCCTAAAGGTAGAAGTTGTATTTTTGGTAAATTTTTGAAGTTATATCTTCAAAATTTGTTTGAAGAGAATCTAAAATAATTTTATAATTTTGACTATACAAATATTTTCTATTTTTCATGCTTCACTTTATCTTCTTTGATGTAAACTTCAAAAAAGCTACAAAACTTATATTTTATAACACATTTGTGTTTTGTCCAAACTCCTCGGGCTTTTAGGGGTTAAAAAGTGAGCCAAAGCCACAAGGGACAAAGCCTACCAAAGATAAACTATTATTTTGACATTCAAATGTTGAATTTGATCTAGAGATATATAGATATGATACATTGATAATCATATCCAAAATGGAAGATAAGTACAATTTAGATTCAAACTTAGTACCTTTAATTGTGATTTCACTAGAAGAAAAACGTGTCCACTACAACCGACTGAAATGCAACTACATGTCCTACGCAATTACCCTGCAACTACAATCCTCTATATTTGCACCAACTTTGACATAGTTACACTGTAGTTGCAAAATAGTTGCAAAGTAGTCGCAACATGTAGTTACGCATATGGGAATGTAACAAAAGAGTTGATGTGAGGTACTTTACATCCAATCTTCATCACAATTGTCAATGTGGACAATTTTACGTTCTGTAGAATCCAATGTGTCTATCTACAGTTGCATGTAATTTAAATTCGATAACAATTTAACTAGAATGCAATTGGATTGCAATTGGACTGCAATTGGATTGCAACTATAGTACAACTAGACTACAACTACATTGCAATTACAATTCGACTAGTGTTTGACTCAAAAACAACTAGACTTTAACTTGAAAAAACTAGCATGCAACTAGAAAATAACTAAAATGCAACTACTATTAAGTCTTTTATTATTTGTCCCACATCAATCGTCAAGAATACCATTAGGTTGAACATATAAGAATTGTAAGTTATAGTAGTATTGCGTAATGAATTTTGATAATGAAATTCTAATATTTATATATTTTGTAGATTTTTACACTTTGTAAATTTCTACAATTTGTAGATTTTTATAATCTACAAAAATCTATAAATATTTAAAGTTTAAGATATTTCTAGATTTGGCGATCTAAAAAAAAAATAGATCTAAAATTTAGAATCTACAAATCTTTAAAATTCAAATTTCAAATCTACAAGTCACAAAGACGCAAACTAGTTGCACACCAGTTGTAAGTCAATCGCAAACCAGTTGCACATTAGTTGCAAACAAGTTGCACCCAAATGACTTTCACATAAGCAACCACGTCAGAAAAGTTCATCGATGAACTTTCAAGTATACTTTCAAATGATAAGCAACTTTGAATTTTTTGCAACTACTTTGCAACTCATACAACTTGTCCATTGCAATTGCGGGCTCCAAATTATCACCTAGTTGCAAACAACCTATGCAACTACAAAATGAGTTGCACAGTGTAGTTGCAAAACCCCTTGTTTTTTTGTAGTGTTTTGACTTCAAATATGTTAAAATTGTGTGAGTGCATTCTTTCATCATTCCTTAGCCTAAATTTAAGACTATTGTACATGTCATATGTGATTTGTTCACTACAAAGACTATAAATTGATGTGTACAACCTTAGCCTTTAAACATCGACGAGGACGTTTGACATTTGATGGATGATATAGAATCCTTCTGATGCGGCATAAGTGCAACTATTCATCCTCAGAATTTTGTTGTGGAAAGGAAGGACTTCATTGAGTGCTTTTGCATTTTTGTACGCAACCGTACACAAAGGTAACAAAAGGGATGATTTCCACGGTCACCAGTCCGTCCTTCAAGAGTTAGAGCCCGCAAATCCCACAACTTCTTACACGAGAATCTTTCCAAATGCTTCATGATCATTTGTTTTGAGACTGTAATGTAATGCATGGCGGATACTGCTCTAATTGTCAATTCTTCTGGTGATCGCACTTGTTTCTGTCCATTTGTGCGTTTTTGGAGAATTTTTGTTTTAGAATTCGCCATTTGGTAATGCCATTTTGCTATCCATGTTTTGCTCCAGCGGTGCGTTTCATTTCCTGACTCGCATCCAATTCCGAATACTTTGCAATCAATTCTTTTGAGATTGTAGCCTGGATACAAATTCTTCTAGTGATCAAGATTTGTTTTTCCGTCGATTTGTGCGTTTCTTTAAGAATTAGGGTTTCTCGGAAGAAGTGTGTTCTGTGGAAATTCCTGCGATTTTGTTTGTTTTCTCATTTCTTAATTTTTGCCACTGTTTAATTCGACATTCTTTTGCTGTTGCTTTGGATTCGTTTTTTTGAGATTTGTGCGATTAAATGCGTTTCTATGTATGAGAGATTCGCTGTTCAAATGCAGCGGTTGCAACATGAGAATCTGCAAGCAATGTACATCAGGAATGCAAGCAAATTTAACAATGAATCAAGCAATGTGAGCATCATATTTGAACTATAATGAGTATTGATGAGGTTCAGTAACGGATTTTGATTGGACTCCATCGAATGTATTGATCCAATATTGAAACCAATACTTGGGAATTTCCTGATGAGACGTTGGCACTGCGCGATGCACAGTTTTGAAAATCTGGAGACGTCAGGGTTGTTTCTGGTTCGCAAGAAGCAGTTGCTGCGAGAAGATTCAATCCTTAGGGTTTTGAATTTCGCTATTTAACACCAGAAGAGAAGATTAGCGGTCGTAACCATGCAGATCAAAGAAGTGAAACCCGAGGATCGAGTGGAAGGATTCGTCCGTACCTTCGATGTGGCAGATTGGCGAGACCCGGACCTGAATTTGTACCTGACCTTGACAAGAGCCACGGATGCGGCGCCCCCCGAGGAGGAGAAGCCGCTGTGGGTGGATCCTTACGATGATCCGTATCCTCTGTATCGCAAAGTGCCGCTGGGGCCGCCCCCTTCTCCCACCATTATGAAACTTCAACATCAGGTCAGCCATCCTTATTCCCCTTGTACTTTGGCAGGATCAGTCACTTGTATTTTTGGTCTTGCTGCAAGCCTTCAGGGAAGATAATGCGATTACTTACACAGAATTAAATTGAAACTTTGTTACAAATCGTCAGATATTGCAGCATTGCTATCAAAATAACTAGAAAATTAGGCAATATTATCCAGAATTTAGAGCGTCAAACAAACCTTGGAGCCACCCCAGCTTTGAGTAAATTGAAGAAACCCCCGTTAAGCAAGCCTCTTTATATCATAGGGAAATTCATGGAGAAGATTTTCTTTACGATAATTTCGTTTGGTAATCGTAAGGATACTATTGAAACCCTCTATTTCGGTAACCCTCTACAACATTACGTCAACCATCCTTTTTCTCATAGCCAATGGAAGGAAGGGAGGTCTCTGTACGATCATTGTGACCATTGGGAGAGTCGTGGGGAAAATTCTCGTAATTATATCCTATCTAAAAGTTCCTGAAGTAGACCGTTTTTACTAAAATTCCTGTTTGAAGTTCAAAGTTACATGGCAAAGAGATTGCCAAACCCCACAATGAAATCTTGCTGCAAGTTGTTTGTTAGCTCTAAAACCTTTGCAGTAACTTGTTGGTGATCAGGTGGTTAAGGCATTGCCATACAGTGATCCCAGACCGATCAAAACCATGGTGCGGGATGTGCTTCGGAGTTTTCGTGAACACCCTCAATATATGAAAATGGGACATGTTCGCGTGTACCAAGAAGCCCTGGCTTGTTTTCAATTGCGTTGTGCAGTTGTTCAATGGCCTGACAAGTGAGTTTTACAATCATCCTCCACTGACAATTGAAGGTGAGAATTTTGGAGGATTATGAGTTTTGGTGTTTATGCAGTTCTTTACTAAGTAATTGCACCTAAAGACCACATTTTTAGCATACTTATTATTAGTATGGTCAAGTTTATATTCCATTTTTATTAGCAAAAATTAATAAGGATTCCAATGCACCAAAGGAGGTATAATTTGGATATCAAATGCAATACTTGTAAGATTTCTAAGTTTCTTGGTATGTTATCCATAGCCAACAACAACTTTGATGTCATGGTGGTGTACATTCTCAAAATCAGTATGCGTTCATTGGGCAAGATTTAGGCTGTTGTATTTTGGTGCATGTCACAATTAGGTTCTTCTCCCTTGGCATACCTCCTCAAAGTCTGTTGATTTCCATTAGCCTTGAGTTCCTATTATCCCCTGTTTTTAACATTTCTTTTACAAATGCCCCATTGTTGTCTTCAGTATGAAGAGATGGATATCGGTAATGATCCTAGTTAAGAAGATTTTCCTATTTCAGGTTCTCAGTTTGGATCCAAATGTAAAGCTGCCTTCATTGTTCTACTAGGCATGTTTCAAAGATGAGCGAACTAGAGTATGCAGCCATGGTGGAGCTTGCTGCTAAGCATTTGACTCTCATCAACTGCCCAGCCCAAGAGACAGTCCAACTACAGGTGCAAGAACTTGAGTTGCGTTGTATAGGTCTTTTTTATGTTGAGTAATAGTACGAATTAGTATCATAGTTGCATGATATTACGCCTATTAACCGAACCTCTCTAACTTGTTGATGAGGAGATATTTAAGGTAGGTACATCCATAATCGCCACTTTCAGCACCGAGCATAGTTCTTTATTTTATATAGTCAGTTTTATACCTTTTCGCTCTTGCAATCAAATGAAAGATGAATCCAACGCGCCAAAGAAAGCATTATTTGGATTTTTGTACGCATGAGTCAATAGATTTTCACGTTTTATTGGTAGATGATCCAAGTCTGGCACTTGAACAATGTTTAAGTAATTTACGTCTTCTTAAGCAATAAGTTTCTATGGTCTGTGGCGATTATGAATGTCTCTGTCTTACAAAGGGACATCCACATGTACAAGACTACATTAGTGAAATAAGACAACTGATTTACCTTGTTTCGTATGCAGATAACTACACTAGCAGCTTTTCACTTTGCAATGAAAGAATTGGATGATGAAAACAGTTCAAGGAGAGCAGAGCTGGACTCTATAATGCAAGTGATCATTGACACCAAGGTCAGAATGTATCTTTAACCATCTGTCAGCTCTTGGGTTAGTGATTTGTATTAGGTTGAATAATAGCAAATTGATTGAGTGCTAATTAAACAACAATCAAGGACATACATACTGAGGTAAAGGATACTATTCTTGTCAATTTTAGCATTTTAGCATATGTAGGAGTTTGGCTTTGGAGAGATTAGTATACAACAATCTAGATCTTGAAATGATGTTTAGTTGTGAGAAATCTATAAAGTTTTGGAAAAATCTAGTGACTCTTTTGGGCTATTTGGGGCTGCATACTTCAAAAATCCATAAAAAAATTCATACTCTATCGGAAGAATATAATCTCAAAGGCTGTCCCTTCTCTTACAATTCTATATGTGAAAACAAAGTTTTGGAATTATCCGATGGGGGCAAGGCAGCCATTCTGCAATGGGGCTATCTAATATCAGCCTTCGAAATGGAAGTTATAAATCTTATAGTTTTACTTAGTGCGAATTCAGCCTCTGTCTCTGACATTGCCTGTGTATCACTATAATTAGGTGATTGACATTCGAAAGTATTATGAGACCGCTGAGGTTCTGCGAGAGAGGGTGATCCACTACCTCATTCTGTACAACAAATTTGTAGACGTACATGCTATCATGCTAGACGGAGCCGAGGACGAAATGAAAGCAGAGCTTGAGGTTGCGCTGGAGAGTGTTTTTCCAAGGAAGGGCTTTTTATATTGGATGGACCTTTCCAAGGAGGAGAAGATGGCGCAGTTGCAAGAGCTCGCTGAAGTGGTGATGGGCGTGAGAGTCTTCAACAAGTTAGATCTCTCAGTTGCTGAACAATTCGTGTTTTCAGTCAAAATCTTGTCAAGGGCAACCAGTATTTTACCATTATAAAGTTTAGTTTTGAGCAATCTAGATCTTGAAATACATTCAAACGGTTACTCCTTGATCTCTTCCCCCGTCTCCATATTCCATGCACTAGTAGAGAACCTACTTCCCTTAGGTGTTCTAAAAATTCTAGCTGTGTTACAATTACAAAGTTTGCATTAAATGGCGTTGAAATTGGCAAGGTTTAACATAGATAGATTTTGTGGAGTGTTTCTATTAGCGATAACATTGTAGAGAATCCTTGTTGAGCACCTTCTGAGTTGGTACGAAAGTTATTCTTGACATAAGTGAAAGGGAATCTCTTGCACCTTATTTTTTAAAGTTGAGCTCATGTTGAACAAGTGAGAGGTCATCAAGTCATTGTGGCGTTTTCATCACATGTTAGAGTATTTTAGATCTTTGATTTGCACTAATTTGATATGACTTCGCTCTAAATTACTCTTCATTGCCACTGTTTTCGAAAGGTGTTGCTACTGCTAATCATGGATGTTCTGACTTGCGTGCTAATTTGATTGATTTTGTGAATTACAGATATGAAGGAAAAGGAGGCTACCGCTTCCAGCTTCCTCACGAGCAATACGAGCGTGACGCATTAGATCTGGGATTCCAGATTCATGACACTTTAGAAATCATCAACACCAAAATTCATGCATACAGTATGTGCATTACAAAGTTTTATGAAGAAATGGGAGTCCATCACATTTTTATCAAGCGCTTGCGAGACGAGATTGCTTACCAATTTCAAGTCAGTATTCTCTTACTTTCTTTAACTTTGATCGTGTTCAACAGATATTCTCATTTCCTTACTTTGATGAAAGTTTGTAAGCAATTTTATAATTTTTTCTACGTCAACAAAGTATTTGTATTCAATAACTTGATCATCGATTTCCACATTAAAACTAAGGCATGATGAGAATCTATGAACAATCTATGAACTAATCTGTTTTGTGGGTAAAAGAAGAAAAAATTCTCTAATGTAGGAGGTTAATGTTTTGTTTTTCATCCCAAGAAAAATGTCATTAGTGACCAAACTTTCATGAACTTTACTCTGAACTCCATGTGATTGGCAGGCTGGTCTGTACTTGGAGTCTGTACATAAATATCTGTGGGATAAACAGGAGGCTGTCTCAGATCTTTTGGAAAAGTCTCATGAGCACTTAGATAGAATTCTGGAGCTCATTGGGAGTTACGAGGTCGTTCCAAGTGATATGGTATGTCTCACTGTTCCTTTTCCTACTGCAGAAATCAATCTAATAATAATTTTTTCATAACGTACTTTAAATGGCCACTGCTGATTCCAAGAATTTGAGTGCATCATTCTGATCCTATCAAATGTTTATATAGAGTTTTCATGTTGGCTTTTCCAATTTGTCATTAATTACGTAGTGAAGAGTTGTTAGTAGTTGTATAGGAATAGGAAAATACTTTATAAAATTCAAGTTCAAATAGCTAATAAATCTTGAGCCTGTCATCTCCAATGTTTTTTCTTCTGTCTACCAGAAGTATTTTGTCATCTGCTTAGTAAGTAGGAGATACTTGCTTATGATAGCGAGAAGGGAAAAACATTGGTCATGTCAGAATGTGATGTTGATGTTGATTCCCAAATTGAGGTATGTAAGCTTTCAAGGACTAAAGAATTCAGTTTTAATTTTTAATTTTTAATTTTATTCAGGAAAGATGAGGCAAATGCGGCTAACTCACTTTCTAGGTTTGAATTGAATTTGACCACAAGTTAATCACAGAAGCATTAGAGCAGGTATTTCCCGAGTTGCGAGCACTGGGAGCCCTGAATATCGCCATAGCTCAAGAATTCCGAAATTTGCAAGCTCGAATCAAAGCTGCCAAACCGTTGCTGGAAATGGCCAACAATCCTTTCTACAGAGAAATGCCACACACAGAGAAACGCCTTGACAAAAAGCAGAAAAACTTTCTTTTTCTGCCGAGCGAACCTCCTAAAGAAGATACTAAAAGGTCTGTGGTTTCGGGTTCTTGAAGGTCACGTATGGTTTCTCTCTACCATGATTTAGATGCTGATTTTTCAATACTTGAGTAACTTATGTTTATCCAGATAGCTTGTATAGTGCACGTGTTCATTGGAATTTGGAATTTAGCAGATTCAGAGGTTCATACGATTTATGCATAGCTACAGACGAGTGGGAAAGGGACAAGAATACAGAAAATTAGAGTCACTTGCAGAATTAGTGTCATTACAATTAATTTATTATGTGAAAAAAATTTAGTTATGTTCCAGCATGCATTAATTTAAAATAGTGTAATTTTGGTAAATTAGCGGTCCCATGCTCGAGTGGGATATATCAATGTAGTTTAGAGGATCCACTGTCCAGACCTCGCGTTCTAAAGGGTATGGAAGCCAACGAAGTTCTATACTATGTGTACAGAACCCTAGTATATTTATAAAATCCAGTCAGTGAGGTCAATTGTTAGTGGACTTTGTTGTTCATAGGGTTTTTTATTAGACCCTAAATAGGATAGCCTGCATAGCCTAGCATTTTCACAAACCCTACCCTCTCCACTCTATAGAGTTTGTGATTGAATTTGTGATTTATCAAGGTCTTTGAAGAGCACCTTGACGTTGAAATTGGGATTCTTCAAAAACATTGGGCCTGGAGAGGAAACCCTTTGGTTTGCTCAGCTTTTTCCTCTAGGTCCTCTATAGACAAACTAGCTCTCTGAAGGAACCCATCTACTACTCGACTAACTTCAGTTGGAAAATTTTCAGGTACACAGTGAGTCGAGATGAATGTAAATCGGTTTTCATTCCCCCAGACAAAGTACCCGATGTATTGGCAAAGCAGACTCAAATTGAGTACAATGGCTTCTGTCCAGTCTGTTTTGTTAAAAACAATGGAATACTATGGAAAGGAGATCCAAGTATGGGCATTGTTCAAACAGCAGACATGAAATTGTATTGCTTCGGGGATGAAGACTCAAAAGCTAGGTACTCACAAATTTTCAGAGAACTCTCAGCCTGTCTGCTCATGCATCCATGTTGAGAGTATGTGTTCTAACTCTGTCGTAGAGTCTACCTCGAAGGAGGCATAAGGGTAGCACTTGGTATCTTCTTCCATGTGGCTTATTTATTTAAATTATCCCTTACGGACTCTTCATTCACTTTGCTCATGACCCATGTGTTTTCAGTCTGTGTCTTAGAGTCTATCTCAAAAAGAGGCATGAAGGTTAGCACTTGCTAACTAGCACCATTTGATTCAAAACTATCCTTTACAGACTTGTTATTCACTCTAGTCAGAAACATGTGTTCTAAAATTGTGTCATAGAGTCTACCTCCGAAAGGACATATCAAGGATGTGTAAAGAGTGAGGTCCACAAGGCTTAGTTACTTGAATTATTCCTAAAAGACTCTTCATTAATGTTGATCTTCAGGCTAGAGTTAATTGTCTTTGTTTGTGTTCTAAATTCAAGATAAGGCCGTATAAAAATAGGAACTTGCATCAAGGATTTTTACAATATTTTTATATAGTCCTATGTTTGGATTGAATTGGATAGGTTCTTGGAGGCACCATGCAAGTATGTTGTTGACGTGGTAAAGCTGGTGCAAGAGATGCCCCAGTACGTTCACTTGCTGAATCTACAAGACACACCTGCGTTTTGCTACCTCTCTATGCCAAAGGCACTTTCTCTTCATGCATAACAATCTTTTGCTAAAAGCTTTTTAAATGGGAGCCAACTTTAGAATTATGGTGTGATATGTTTGTAATAAGAGGATTCTAGAATGTAGAATGGAATCCATTGTTTTGTAGTAGCACCAATAATGAAGCATGTTGTAGCAATTTCCTATTGCCATAATGCACTTCAACTTCTTCATGTCGACACGTTTTTATTGGGGATGAAAAATAGTCTCGTGTATATGTGACAATGGATTTGATTGATCTTGTGATAGGATTCAACTGTAGTAAGATTAGAGTGAAGAAGAATAGGATCATAATCAATCCAACTTTGGGGTACTTGTCAAATAGGTTGTCAAATGTTGTGAACTTAGTTTAGGTTGTTTAAAGTAGTGCCATCTAAAATGTACTCTAGAGCATTCATTGCAATTGA
This sequence comes from Antitrichia curtipendula, assembly GCA_951230915.1. Classification (NCBI taxonomy): domain Eukaryota; kingdom Viridiplantae; phylum Streptophyta; class Bryopsida; order Hypnales; family Leucodontaceae; genus Antitrichia; species Antitrichia curtipendula. The sequence goes on from OX579635.1 coordinate 28,155,054, forward strand.
AAATTCTCAATGCACATACTTAAATGCATGTAATGTATGAAAATTTATAACAAGTGTTGGAACAGATTTTGGAGACAGAACTTATAAATGAGATGGTGCCAAAGGACTATGGGACTCAAACAGATGTCCACCCGTGGGTGTGTCGATGGGATAGAGAGAAGCTCCACTTAAGGTACTTCCGCTAAGATTTTCTTGAAAATTACATTTTCAATTGTAATCTCTTAAATTGCACTCAAAGGTTTTATCTTGTATAAATAGATAATAAATTTTGCTCCTACAAATTATTGTGAATTTTCTCCTAGCCATTTGATTGTTTTAGTATTCTTATAGATTGCCATAAACCTAAATATGGTTGTTTTTTTGGAAGGTTGGTCTTCTAATCGGCTCAAAGTTGCCATATAAATAGGTTCAATGTGTGTAACATGAGAAGAGAATAGATTTAGATACTTTTGTCTTAAGATTTCACTTTGCTATTGAATGGTAGTGTATGCTCTTCATCTTTCTAAATGTGAATGTGCTTAACCAAACTGCAGGAAACTGGAGCTACAAAAGTTGAAGACACATTGTACACAGACTAAAGTTAGCCATTTCCGACGCGAGAATGTTACACAGGTTGGAAATGAAATACAATGGCTCATAATTTGGGTTCATAACAATAAGTTGCAATGTGATATGATAGGGGTCCTTTTGAATTGGATCTCCATGTTGCATGGTGAGCATGTTGTGCCCTTTTTAAGAATATTTGAAATTATCAAATGTAAAAGAAGAATGGAAGGGACATATCATTCTCAAAGAACTTGGAATGGGTCCCTATTGAAGCAACAATATAGGATTCTAGGAGGAAACATAGGACCTTTGTGTTACTTCATTGGAATCTTCTTGGTCAATGAAGCATTGCTTAATCTTGAATTCACCAACACTTTTTCTCTGAATTACTATTGGAAAAGAATTAGTTTTGTTCAATTACATTACGGTTTGAAATGCCTACAATGGTTGACAAAAATATATCTTTATGCTATATGTATTTTAAATTTTTTTTAAATGCATTGTATAATTTGGTTTGAAAGTATAAGGGAAAGGATATTGTATAGTTTAGTTTAAAAATATAAGAGAACAGATATCCAGTTATTAAGTGAGGATCCCATGAAAGGAAGACCTCTAGGAATGGGCTTCTCATCTATTTGTTGTTTAGTGCTATTATTTCATCATATAGTTCATCGAAGAAAACATAAGAACATATTATTTACCACTTCATATTTGAATTTAGAGACTCCAAATTAGCTATAGGAGTGAGAAATACAAAATTAGGACATATTTTTCTTTTCTTAGCCATGATGAAAAATCTGGAATTACTCCAATCCATACAACAATTGGGTGCAATTTAGAGTTGGAATACTTGATGTAGTTGTTTACCAATTTTAAATACAAAAAACATTATTAGGCAAATCAAGCCATTCCTTGTTGTAAATGGCTAAATAAAGGTAGAATGGTTTGTAGTTGTCAAATTCTTAAATAGCAAACAAAGACCAACAAGCTATATCTAAATTATTTGAACTATTGATTTTACCAAATACATCCAATTTGCATGAATAAATTAACGTTATGCTTTATATGTGATTTGGTGATTTCATAATTTGATGTATGCAGACATATCCTCTTAAAGACAAATGGACCAATACAGGCATTTCCAGGTTTACTAATATGGCTCGTCCAATCAAGGAGTTACACAACCTCCGAGGTCATTTGCATAATAAGATGCACATTGTCAGGTCTATCTATAAGCATACATCAATGTATAATCCTTGGAAATTGGTTGAACCTCCTAGTGAACTCATCACTGAACCAAAATGTTGAAGGACATTTAAGCATCATTTTTTTTCTTTAATACGTGCTAGAAAGAATCTCATAAAACATGTACAACACAAGGTATAACAATCATAGATTTACATTTTAGTCTTGGGAAATTGATTGGCCTCCTAGTAAATCCATTACTAAAAAAAAATGTCAAAGGACTTTCAAGCATCACTTTCTTCAAGTTGTACTAGAACAAATCACATATGAAGCAAATACAACAATTTTAGATTTAGATTCTATTTTTTGAAACTTATTGAATCCTGGTGAATCCATCACTAAATCAAAATGATGAATGACATTCAAACATCACTTTGTACAATTTGTACCAAAACAAATCTCATATGACAAGTAAAAAAATTGTTTGGATTTAAGCTCATACAATTGCAAGTAGGACATTCTTAGATTTAGGTTTAGGAATTAAAAAGGATGTAGTTATACAACTGTGTCACATTTTGGGTTGATGCTTATTTACCTTGGATCCAAGGAACCAATCATTTTATAGATTTTGGATGTGCTTGTTGAAGAATATCGTATGATAATTCTACATCAATTTCAACATTTGTTTGTGAAAATGGTTTATTTAGAAATGTCATATTTAAAATTCATCACAACAAAAATGTCATATTTCAATTTTCAAAATTTTGAAACCTTATTAACTTTAGAAATTTAACGTTCTAATGGAGTGAAATGCATCAATCAAGTATTCTTTCAAGTATTTTTCGAATAATAATCTTTAAATTTATCATAATTTATGTATGGTTGTCTACTAATAACATTGTGAATGTCTTTCAAAAAAATTATATTATATATTTATTTATTTTAAAATATAATAAATACTATTTTACATAAAATAATATTTGTTGCAAAGGAGGAACATGAGAGATTGAATGAAAACCTTGTCTTGAGTGTTCATAATTCATACCTAGTCTTCACATTTGACTTGAGATCAAGTAGTTAAAAGAAATAAACTAATTTCTCCATGCATATTACACTCAATCATTTAGCAAATTCACTTATAACAAATATAATGACGTTAGATTTAGATTCTAGAATAAGAAGAGGTGTAATTATGCAATCGTGAATTTATGATACATTTAGATTAGAATCACAATTAGGTGTACCAGCTAGGGGCCTTCATATGAGATATTATAATTGAAAGATCATATCAATACCTTTAATTTGTCAAAATCACAATAGATGTACTCAACTTGGATCCAAGTTGTAATTTACCTTCAATATGATTGTTCAGATATCATATAAGTGCCTCAAGATCAATATCAACATTTGTGTCTCAAAGTTATGAGAAGCTTTGTCCCTCTTAGGGATGACTTGCTTTTGAATGCTACAAAAAAAAGCCTCTAGTTGCATAGTTGCATATTTTATATATTTATTATAATTTAAATAAAAAATAGAAATGCCGTTGCAAAAAAAGTATCTGAAAGAGTGTTCATAATTTGTGACTAATCCTCATATTTGAAGTAAGATAAGGTAATTTAAAAAACTACATTAATTTATACAATTAATACATGTGCCACTAATTTATCAAAGTAACTCTTTTAGTGATATGTTTAAATTGGTGTTGGCTGAAATGTTATTATATTGTACTAATTTGCTTTATATATTTTTTGACTTTGGGCCTCTTTTTAATCCCTAAAGAACCAAGTTGCATTTTTTGGCAACATAGAAATTTTGGGCAAGTATGTGTGACTAGAGATTTCTATATTTTTGACCCAAACATTAATAGAAGGTGTGCATAAGAAATATATTTCATGTGTACTAAAATTCAGGACATTTGGAAATATGAGTCAAAAGTTATGGCCTAATATGTTACTTTTTTCACTGTCCGGATAGTTAAGGTAGATCAGAAAAAATCACTTTTCTTAAAAACAAAAATTTGAAATTGGTTTTCTAGAGTCTAATGTATGTGTAAAGCTTTTAATCATTCCATTTTGATCAATGAGTCAAAAATTATGAAGAGTTTTAGTTTGTGGGGAGTTATGGATTCTCTACTCTAAAATAAACTTTGAAGTCCTTTATTTTACTCAATTTTCAATATTTAAATAAATAAATAAATCATAAGATGTAGATTGTTAGTTACAACAATGCAACCATTGGGATTGGCATTTTTGAATTCCATGACTAAATTCTTAACAATTTTGTATTTTGAATCATTTTCTACTTCTTTCTACTTATTATTTTTTTTCCGATATGTAGTACAATTCCAAATGATCTCAAAATTTTCAAGCATGTAGCCAACTTGCCTTGAAGAATGAATCCAAAGAAGCACCACTATTTTAGACATTTTTTCATACAAATGTAACCTTGTGAAGTGCAACTATTATATTTTTCGCAAGGCCCAAAAAAGGATTTTTTAAAACTTCAAATGCTAATATCTTGCAATCTGTACAATGGAAATTTGTAAAAAAAAATCCACATTTATTCAAAATACTTTACTACAAGATCCTATGGTTACATGTCGTTTCCCCCCCTCCAATTTTTTAAAATTCAATACTTGTCCTACAAATGATAGTTTTGGAGTGTTTTTGGTGATCATAGTTAAAGAAACCTAGGGGTCAATAGACTTTTTTTTGTTTTCTATGATTCAAATTCAAATTTTCTTGTGGATACTTTAAGGATTTTTTGGTGTACTTCCAATGATAGTACATTCAAATCTAATTCCATATCAATCTATCAAAAGTTGTTTAATTTTTTGAGCCATTTTGCCATGTGCATTGATGATGCTTTTATCAAGGGGAATCCCTTGTTACATTCTCTCAACATGGAAGTGTAGTCTAAGAAAGTGACACAATTTAGAATGTTATTATCATGTTGAATGATTCTTGTGCCAAGAATTGTAGGCACTACAATAAGCCAAAAAGATGGAACTAGGCCATTTCTTCCCTCCCCCTCTTCCTTCAAAAATTGACAGCCATTTATTTTTTTTAATAAAAATTCCCATCCCACTCCAATGTCGTTGATCTTGAATATGGGATACAAGATATGCATACCCAGATATGGATACCAAATACAAATACAAGATACAAATATAGGTACAATACAAAAGACGGATACTTAGGAATGGATTGGGTTGGGGTTAAGGTTGGGTAGAATGGGGAGTTAAGGCTGGGTGGAAATTTAAAAAATTATTTAAATTGTTTACATATTTAAAATGTTTAACTAGTTAATGCATCTTTTGAGTACATTTCTTCACACAATGTACTCAAAAGATGCAATAACTACATTAAAACAACATGGACTATCCTCTAAAGGACCAAGTTCTTTTGTTTACCAAAAAACATTCAAAATTGTCATTTCTATTGCAAAGAGTAAAAAAAATTGGAAAATTATTTTTTTACACATCTAACTATAGAATCTTATACCTACTTAGTATAGAAATGTATGGAATAAATTTCAAAATTTTTGGCCGCACAAATTGCAAGATATCTATGTTAAAAGTGAAGAAAACAAGATTATTTAGCACATTGAAGGACTAGAGTATTTGACTTTGAACCTTCTTAACTTAAAATTTTTGCACTTCAAAGTTTTGAGGTTTAAACCTTTATGGTGGAAAATTGAGTTGACAATCTAGGAAAATAAGTTCAAAAAATTTAATTTTCATTCTTAAAAAATATATTGAATAGAAATAGGTACAAGATAGAAGGAAAATCTAAATTATTAGGATCTTAAGATGGAATTAAAACGCATTGATTCCAATGGTGAGATTGTTTTAGCAAGAAACTGGACCATGTGAATTTTTTTTTTTAAATTATAAAAATTGCAATAAAAAAAAAGTCCTACAAGTTATTTTTTCAAGAATATGCCTAAATTGCCCAAAAAACAAGGTTGTCCATAACTTTCACATCACTTATCCAAATGAAATGAATCAAAGATTTACATGTAGACAAAAATATAATCTATAAGAAAAAACAAACTAATAACTAAATTCAAAATTCAAATTTTTTTGTGATGTTCAATCTCTCCTATTTTGAACTTATCTAGATATAACTTTTCTTCCCGGGCACCAATTGAAAAATATATATATTAACACAAAGATGTTCAATTTTTCTATCTTCAAAATTGAGACTATAGGTACTTGCCCAAATCTAATTTGTCCTCCAAAGGGACAATGGTCCTTTAGAGGGTAAATGTTATAACTTCCTGTGCTCAAATCATTTCTACTAAGGTAACTCAGCCTATGATAGGCAAAATGGGAGCCAACCCATCACATACATAATTCTTTTAGTGGTGCGCACTTGGGTTCACATTTCTAAACTGGAATGTATACTATTAATATAACTTTGCATGTGATGGATTGACTTCCAATCAACCTGTCATAGGCTAAATTACATTATGTACAATTGTGGAAACACACTCACAAATAGAGACAAAAAGAAAAATTGCCTAGTACAAGCTAGCCTCAATACAATCTCCAACCTGACAAGATAAATATTGTAGTGTATGAAAAGTCTGGCCTTTTTTTTCCACCAACCCACTACAAAATATTAACTTTGGAAAAAATCTAAAAACTTAATATTCATCGCAAATGATCATTTATTTTTTAAATAATTTATTTAGGAACTAAAATCCTCAATTAGTTAAAAGATGTTACAAAATATAAATTTACCAATCACAAAATAATGAGCAAATTTTGATATGTATCTCTAGGTGGAAAGAAAAAATAGATTGTATTACAATGGACAATATTAAGCATCAATAATAGAAAGTACTTATACAATCAAAATTTTAAAATTATTTATAGATTTGTTTTAAACAAATTTAGAAGTTTTAACTTTAAAAATTCACAAAAATACAATTTCTATCTTGACCATTGAAATCTTATATGATTAGTTAAAATTGTAATTTCAATTCATTTGTAAAAAAAGACATAAGATAAAGTAATGAAAATACCAACATTTTTTCGAGCATTTTTCCCAAATATTAAACCTTCCAACACCAACAATTTTTTTTTGTTGGCAAATTTTTGTGAGTATCTTACTTGATTTTTGAACTAATTTCACTTACACTAGAAAAAAAGGCAAAATAATGGATGCAATTTTTCAAATTATTTAAAAAATTCAAATTTCATCGAATTTCGGATGAAGTTTATTAAATTTTATAATTTTAGGGATGCAAGTATATAATCAATGAATAAATGAGCAAAAACAAATGATTTCTTTGACCTACCTACATTCTAGGGTGCATGTTGTTCCACCAAGCAAAAAACATTAAAAAAACATTTATCACCAAACAAATACCAAACATTTTGTGCATTTTTTCTTATAATTTTTGTTTGACTGTAGTAATCTTAGTTTTGAATTCAAAAATAGAAAGAGAGTCCTGTTTGGGTTTGCGTAGGAAAAAATTGTTCATTCTGCCTTAAAATGCTACCTAAAATTGGATAGTGCCTACAAAATGTCTCTCTGGGCATTTAGGGATTAATGTAGGAAAAGAAATATCTTATCTTATCTTTGGTAGTTGGTTGTTAGATTTATGTCTCAAATATATTCATCCAAGTGAATATTATTGGAACAAGAGTCCAAATAGTGACATTACTATTGGGTGGTATTTGTAAAAATAGATTTGATATATATTTTTTATTTTTTATTTTTTTTATTTTTTTATTTTTGGCAGCACTTTTAAGGAAAATTTTAGAAGAATATTAGAATAGAGAACGTTACAACCAACTTCAATCTAATTATAAAATATTGAACATTGTATGTCCAAATTTTAGGCTACTATTTCCAACCACCTAGGAATTGATATAAAAGTCTATCTTCTATTTCAAATTTAATAAATCTAATGTTTTCTAATTCTCAAAACTCTCTAGATATCTTTGATTCCAAATACAATTAGACCTTTTTAATTTGATTCTCTCTTCAATAATATTCTTGAATATCTTGTCCATTTGCTACAATATTATTGACTAGAATATACTTGTCTTACATTCAAACTATTTGTCCTTTACTATGATTATCTTCCAAGTAGTTACACAAATCCTAGAAAGCCCCTCTCCATGACCAAGGTCCAATGTCCAAGGAATTTTCTCCTTCCAAGATCACTTTTCTAAACTATTGTTCTTGAAACAAAAGTATAATTTTTTTAAGAATAATTTAAAAAAAATCTAACTATAGAATCTTGTTTAACACTATCAAATTAGTCTATTTTTCAACTTTCAAAGACTTTGACCATATGGATATTGAGATCTCTTCAATCAAAGTTCAATTTTTGAATTTTTTTTCTAGGTAGAATGACTTTAGGACTTATATCTCATATTTTTATAATAGAAGAGTTTGTCTTTTTTGACCAAATGCAATTATGAATAATTGACAACATGCATGCCAATTTTCACATAGATTGAAGCAATGAAAGATTGTTTTCAGAGCATTGCAATCGAGTAAGGTAAGTCGGAGAAACATTACAAGAATTTTCAGCCCTGGAAGGGGCCGCGAGTTTTGAATCCCTTGGGTGCAATTGCAGAAGCCCTCGAAGCTTTGATTTTAGGTGCTGATGTGGCACTACTTGTGCCACGTCAGTGCCACGTCAGACTTTTAAATATTTAAATATTTTTTAAATATTTTTTTAAAAATAATTATTATTTTAATAAAAAAATATTTTTTTAATATAAAAAATATTAATTTTTTAATAAAAAAAATATTTTTTTAAGGTTCCTGTAATTGCACCACAGGGGTGCCAAAAATCATCTGTGAACAGCTTCTTCGAGGGCTGAAACTTCTTGTAATGCAAAATTTTCACTTGACCGTGTCCATTTACTATTTGTTCCAACCAATTCAATCAACCCCTTGTCCACTTGCACACGTATGGAAATTTGTCCTTTGGATGACCTTTGATTGGCTAGGTTTTGCTTTAAAGACAATCCGCAATGAGCAATTCTCAGAGTATTTGACTTTGAAAAATCACCCAAGATGGAGTTCTTGTTCAAGTCAAAAGTTTCTTTTGGCTATGGAAAGATAACTTGATGGACTACATGATAAAAGTACAAAATTTCAAAAAAGTGTATTTTGGGACTCCAAATAGCCCCTAAAGTTGGGAAACAATCATGAAATGGTTGACTAGGCATTAGGAATTAAGGGAGTTAGAGTGTAGTATGAATTCTAATTTTCCAAAAGTGATCATCCGTAGTAAGTAATGAGTTAAAATTTGGGCAGGCGGCCATAAGATAAACCATTTTCGCAAAAGCCTTTTTTTGTCATACTACTTTTGGCTCTAATTTTACTATAAAACTCATCCAAATCCATTTACACTAGTAGAAATTTTAATTTTTGTTTTGTTTTGGTTGTGTTGATCTGGACAAAATATGACAAAAATTTGTTAAAATTAACAAACTTCTGTCCACGGGGAGTTCATTTAGAGTGTCCATTAGAAACCAAGTGCGAACAAAACTTTGGACCCCCTATTTACTTTTTGAATTTTAAATAAAACAAAAAATATGAACATATGAACATATTTTCCTACTTTGAAAGTTTATGTTTTGAATTATTGATATTTTTATTTGTTAATAATAATTAGTTACAAATTTTTGAAGTAAAAAGATACACTGTAGAACTGAAAAATAACTTTCACACCCCTATATTATATAAGAAAAAATTGTCTAAAAAATGAACAAAAAATTCCTAAAAAGAACTCTTTGTTGAAAGCTCATTTTGAGTTGAATATTGATTCAATGGTCATCTAAATGTGTTCTCTATAATTATTTGAGTTGAAAAACATGTCATTTTAGCTCATTTTCAACCTCTTCTACAAATCATTTCACATTTTATGTGGGTTGAAAATTTCGGCAATAGAAACCTATAGTCATTATTAAACAATGCTCAAAACTTTAGGTTGAAATTATCATTTATTAGAAACCACTTGTTCGCACGTGGTTTGTTGTAGTAGCACAAGTGCACCCCCTGAGCTTCTGTCATATTTTGTCCAGATCAACGCGACCAAAACAAAACAAAAATTGAATTTTCTACTAGTGTTATTTTATAACAAAATTAGTACCTTAATATCAACAAGGGATAGCTTGTCAACCCTTTGTTTGTGAATACTTAACCTCTAAAAGACCATTGTCCCTTCAGAGGACAAATGGGATTTCAAGTAGGTACCTACGGGCTGAATTTTTGTCCTGATTTTTTGAAACTTTTTTTGAAGATAGAAAAACTGATAAGCTTTGTTGGAGTATAATTTTTTTCACAATCGGTGCCCAAGAACAACAGTTATGACCAAATAAGCTCGAAACAGGAGACGGGGGGCAGCTTGGGCAGCAAAAAATAAATTTGCAAAATTTTGAATGTTTTAAAATTTTTTTTTCTCATAGAATATATTTTTGTCTATCTAGAAAGCTTTGATTCATTTCATTTGGATTTGTATTGAGAAAGTTATGGACATTCTTGTTTTTGGGCAGTTAGAGCATCTTCTTGAAAAAAATAACTTCTAGGATTCATTTCTGAATGCAATTTTTCAAAATTTTCATTTTTTTTTTGCATGGTTTAGTTTACTTGCTAGAAAAATCTAACCATTGAGATTAGTGCATTTTAATTCCATATAAAATATATTAATATTTTAGATTTTCCTTCTATCTTGTACCTACTTCTACTTAATAATTTTCTTAAGAATGATAATTATGTTTTTTTTAACTTTCTTTTTTATCCTAGACTCTCAACTCAATTCTTTACTACAAAGATTTAAATCTCAAAATGTTGTAATGCAAAAAATATAAGTTAAAAATGTTTGAAGTAAGAAAATCTAGTCCCGCAATGTGCTGAAAAACTTGTTTTTTTCACTTTAAATGCAGATAAAAAAACATTTCCACACATTCTTATTCTAGTTAGGTGTAAGATCCTACGGTTAGATGTGGAAAAAACAACATTTTTCAAATTTGTTTACTCTTTGCTATAGAAATGGCAGTTTTGAGTGTTTTTTGGCAAAAAAAAAGGCCTTGGACCTTTCGGGGTTAAATGCCAATAGATACATAGATGACGGTTATAGATTGGTTATAGGACTGTTATGACTCTTCTCAATGAGCAGTTTTGTAATTTCAAGACAAAACAATTCAGAAATTCACAACAATTATAATTTAAACCCAAAAATTACAATTCCACTTGGGTTTGATTTGTGAAAGAAGCGCATGCCTCTGAAAAATATGTGCCCCTCTTGTAGTTGGCCCCATATGGTAACAGGCTTGAGAATAGTTTGGGCATTAAGAACCGCCCACTTGTAAAATGTACACGATTTATACACACTGTTTTTTCATAGCCTTCACTAATGTACAAATAGTGTACATTTCAGGGGTGGACGATTTTGGAGCCCTATGCCAGTTCAACTTCAAATTTTCATAACTAATTTGAAAAAGCTCCAAAAAATATGAAACGACTTAGGTTAGATGTCAAATCCACTTCTCTTTCAAGGAAAACTTACTGAAAAATATTTCGAGAAGTTTTGCCTTCCCAAAATTCAGTTTCAGCTCTTAGGTGGGCGATTTCTGGACCTGTTACCTTAATTGGCCCCGAGACTTTCATGCAGATTGCAAATGAGGGTGGTAATACATACCTTATTCCCTTCACGGGTGGGAGAGACTGTTGTGCCGACGCGGGGCGGGCAGGATCGGAACGAGACAGGCCAACGCGACCCGGCCCGACTAGGAAGGTGCACTTCGTCGTCTTCGTTTGTGTTGTCGTCGTTCTTTGGCGACCCATGCTTCCTTCTTGCTGTTGTCTTCCGTAATTGCATCCCGCGGGTAACTTGGATCCCCTTCTCGCTTCGTCGTGTCCGGGGATGCTTCGCTTTGATCATTTTGGACTGCAGACGGGTTCTCTTTCTAGGATTGCTGTCAGCAGTTGCACTGTGTTCATCTTTGTATTTGTCGGTTTCTTTTGTAGAGAATTCGAGTTTGTGATTAGGGTTTTGAGGTGACAGTGTGGTTGTTAAAATGTACACCTAGCTTTGCACTTGGCTTCAGTTTCACATGTTTTTGTTCCAATTGATGTTTAGGTTAATTCTTAATTCATCAAACCCTATTTTCGCCTCTGTTCACGTGACCCCACAGTTTTGTGATCTGAGAGTGAAAGACAGCTGTGTATGCGTCGTTCAGAATTCTGGTTGCATTTGGGAACTCTAGTACGTGATGTTGAGCTAACGGTTTCTCCTTGGCTTACGTCTATTCCGCTTGTCTGCCAATTTGCAGGTGTGTTGGGACTGGCGAGATGAATTCGGGAGGGTCTGTAGTTGGTACATCCTTGGATTTATACTCTCGTTTCCATCGCTCTCGTGTTTCGTGGCCTGTGTTAAGAGATTGGATCCCTCAAGAGACTAAGCTTGCCAGGACTGTTGTATTGCATATGGGTGAAATCTTTTTCGCATTTCAAATTCCAGCTCCGTTTCTTTTGTGTGTGCAGTTCCGAGGAACTTTCGTCTTCTTGAGGAGCTTGAGAGGGGGGAGAAAGGAATTGGGGATGGAACTGTTAGTTATGGCATGGACGACGGGGACGATGTGTTTATGCGCTCTTGGACAGGCACCATCATTGGACCGAATCACGTGAGTTACAAGGGTAAACACAGATGATGATGAGTTTTTTGGGGGAGGGAGACTGTCGTTGATGTTTTGAAATTTGTGTTGTGAGCGATTTTGGAACTCAAATCTAGAGCCTGACTGATGAAAATAGTAAATGTCGAGCTGCGCAAGTGGTAGTTTTCCCCAAGCTGGCTTCAGATTTATGTTCCCTAGCATGGTCTGAATGAGGATGCTACGATCTTGGTTGGTGAAAGCAGATGTTGGGAAACTAGGTGTCAGAATTAAAACTGGAAAGAAGAGAGTGGATATAGCTTATAATCCTGCTCCTCTTCTCTTTGAGCGATAGCCTGGTAGTTGTCGATTATAAGGCGTTATTCAGGTTGTTGACTCGTCAATTGTTTTACCACCGAGGCTCATAGCATTATCGGTTTCCTAGCTGCTAGCTCTTTGTTGAGTTCGTGTCGAGGCATATCACTGGATTGATTCTAACTCATGGACGACTGGTGCAGTCTGTGCATGAAGGTCGCATCTACACATTGAAATTGTTCTGTGATAAAGATTACCCTGAAAAACCTCCGTCAGTGAGATTCCATTCTCGAATCAACATGACACATGTCAACTCGGAGACAGGATTGGTAAGTCATCGTCTTGATTTTCAGCTACTTTACGATTCCCTATGTCGGCACGAGTTACATCTACAGTGACGTAAGAGAGTTGGGTAGGATGTTACGTTCTTGAAAAATGAGCCTAGTTCTTACCATGAAATAAGCTACATCTGTAGTGCAGCTACACTATGATAAGCCATTTAGTCTCGAGTGTCTAGTAGCTTTGTTGCGGCGCTTTGAATGGGGAGAATCCTGTTGTGCAACTTGTTTTTTTGGTTGAGGTACAGAATTCTATTTGCATGACTGTATGCATTTGAACATATTTAGGAGTGCTATATTTGGGAGATTTACTGAAAGCTGTAGAGAGATTGTTGGGTATGATAAGAGCCAAATCTGTTGTGATTGAATTCTTATGCAATTCATCGGGGTAGGTTGTAGTCCAGTATGAAGGGACAGTAGGCAGCTCCTTTTCTATTCAAAGATGAGTGGCCATAGCCATTTTGCCATGACATGCGTACACCAGTTGCTAATTGGTCCGACCTAGTGTATGTTTCCAATTGGTCAGGAGGGGCTAATATATGAGACAATATTAATTTTTTGTATTGGACTTAGTATCTTCTACTTTGGGATTTTTATAATTCTGGCTTGAATCCAATGCCTTTTTCAACAGGATGTCATGGTTCTACCACAGAAACTGATTCTTTCATCCTCTCATGACGCAGGTTGATCCAAGATATTTCCCAATGCTTGCGAATTGGCGCCGCCAGTACACAATGGAGGGCATTTTGGTGGAGCTGAAGAAAGAGATGGCCAGCCCAGCCAACCGGAAGTTACAACAACCCCCAGAAGGAAGCACGTATTGAAAATCATGACTTTGTTGAAACAGGTCAATGTTTCAGCATAGGTCACACTTTTCGACCCTCTATGTTTCGATATCAGATTTTTACTGTGGATTAGTCTTTTTTTTTTCAAGTTTCCATATAGGTAGGTCGATTTTTAGGATTTCTTGTAAGACATGCATCATGCTGGAATAGTGTGGGTGTCATTGGGTCCCTGCATAGACTATAACCTAGGTATTTTCCTTCCTTAGGTCTACTGTGTCACTTCATTGGAGGATGGATTATCCCTCCCTGTGGTATCCTTCGAGATTTCTTTTAATTGATGTGGTTACTGACATCTGACTGGTAAGGTCCCAATTATTCTCAGGGAGAGGATAAGGAACCCTGCCAGTAACGATTAAAAATGTTACTTTGTCAGTTGAAGCCTAAGATGTTGCGAGGATTTTTCTTTTATGTTCCGTGGTCTGCTTGTTGTAAGGTTGTTCTAAAGGTGAGGATGGACATCATCGTTCACCTGCAATTGAGTGCGTTTCCCTACAACAGTAAGTTACTCTGGAGCCCTGCTCATATTGTTTCAGTGCCAATTCTTATACTGTAATAGGACCCAGCGTATGTACCGCACTTGCTGGTCATACCCAATACCCCCTTGTAAAATTATTTTTGGCTCTGGACCAAAGGGAGGAGGTTTGGCATGTTTTTTAAGTTTGCAGAGGATCTTATTTGAGAAGCGTGTCAGTGTTTAGAAATAGAGCCTCTCATAGCATAGGTGCTTGTTTTTGGGAACATCTTGCCACACTTCAAATCCAATTTTCTATTGTTCCAAAAGAATTTTGTTGCTCATCTTTGGTAGGCTTCACAACTTTTCACAATGTTTGACATTTTTTTTCTTATACTTGACAACTTCTTCATTGCAACTGAACGTAAGTGATGATGCAATATATCATTTTTGGAGCAAAAATTTAATGATTTCATGTTGAATGTCCACTCAAGCTTCAATACTAGTTTTGAATTAAAAGTTTGATATGTTATAAACCCCTTAGCTTTCCTAGGGTCTAGTTTTTGAATGGTGGATAGAATGCAAGAGGATGAATTTTTCATTTGGTATAATCTTCCTTTATTATTGTACTAGTTCAATAACACAAGCGGAGTAGATTTCAAAATATATTTTTATCCATATCCTACAAATTGAAAATATGTCACTTCAAAAAGCCATTCTTTTTTAACATGGTTTCCAAAAATGACCTCTAAAAATGAGCTTTGCAAATCTAATTTGTAAATATATTTTTTGAATAAATATATAAAGAATTTTACAATTATAAAGTCATTGCAACAAATTTCACTATAAAGTTTTTAATATTTTGGATGGAATTATTTAGACTTAAATTGATTTTTTAGTAGAAATATAAATCAAAATTCAAAATCTACAACTTTTGTTTACAAAATAATACTCAAAGTTTTTTGGATACTAAGAGTGCACCAAACTCTTAGTTACAGTGCAAAACACGTCTTTAAAATGTTATTTTTAGCTTTAATCCAGAACATTTTGTCCAAGAGGAAAATCATTTGGGGACGGAGGTACTACATTACTTTTTTTTATTAATGATACATCTTTATAAAACTTCAAATCGAGAGATAATTCAAGGCGTTTAAAGACAATTCAAGCCAAAATAATCAAAGTAAAATTAGTCATGTTGACTTCAATGCTTGAAAACTAAATTTATATGATTTATTTGATTTTTAGTATATATAGAAATATGTTTCTATCTTTTATATAAGTAATAGAAAGCAACTATGCCTTTAGTAAGGAGGTTTTAGAATTTAGAAGTGAGGAA
This sequence comes from Antitrichia curtipendula, assembly GCA_951230915.1. NCBI lineage: Eukaryota > Viridiplantae > Streptophyta > Bryopsida > Hypnales > Leucodontaceae > Antitrichia > Antitrichia curtipendula. The sequence continues at coordinate 28,170,697 of OX579635.1, forward strand.
CTTAATTTTCCACAAGTTCAAATTAAAATAATGATGTCATATTTAACTACTTTTGGACTTTCAAAATATCCAGAATTAATAATAGAAAAAAAAATGGTCATTTGGAGATAATGCAAAACATCAAGATATCTATGTAAAACATTGGGAGATCAATACAAAACATTTTGAAGATCTATACAAACATCTGGAGATCTCCAGATGTTATTATCCAGAGATTTTTGAATGGTTTGTCCATAATTCATGTAAAAGTCCAAAAGTAGTTAAATGTGGCATGTTAATATTTATAACTCTAAAGCACACCTTATACCACCATTGAAGTTGCTTGTTACAATAAAAAAAAACCCTACAATCTCACACAATCTATTTTTATTTTTGGAAGTGCACTTACTTACCAAAGCACATGCACAATGTATCCATAAGCTACCACATTGCTTGGTTGAAGCATGTTTTGCATTGAGAGGTTGTTTAACCCCTCAACGCCCCTACTATTTTTGAGTATCTCAGATTTTGTTTGGAAGTGAACAAAGTGTCTGCATTTTGATCAATCTTATTAATTTTTTTTGAAGTGTAACCGTACAAATTTAAGGTAGACATGTTATAGATCACATAGGAAAAGAAATTACAACAACATCACTTATGGATTGAAAGATTATAATGTTTGATCATGAGGGTGTTAAAACTGCAAAAGTGATTTGAAGTCTTTCAATCCTCTTTTTGCATCTCAAACCTAAAATTGAAGGTACCAAAAAAATATGAGTATGTAAAGTATAACATGCATAATCCCAATCAATTTACAACTTCTCAAAATCTATTCTACAATTTTTTAAATTGAATTTTTAATGTGATTTTTTCTACAAGTTCTAGTGTACTTGAGGCTCATTTCCAAGAGCCTTCAACACTAGAAAGTGAAAATTTGCAATTGACACCCTTGTACAAAATCTTGAATAGACAAATCATATAAATTCATTTTCAAAATCAGACTTCTAATGCTGAAAGGAGTCTTCAATAAGAATAAAAAGTAACAATAGCCACAAAAAAAATCTTAAAAAACCCTTGGACATCACCGAATGAAAAATCAGAGGGGCGGGATTTGAGCCCCTTGGGCGTTGAGGGGTTAAGTTCCATATATGAAGCTCTGATTGACAAAAATCTAAATTGTGTTAATGCAAGAGGCATTAATGTTGCCTTCACAATGTAGGAGCTACAAATACAACTTGAAGTGCAATGAATGCAATTCAAATTTTCTTAAACAAGAGGCTTGAATTAGCATGTAAATGACACCTAAAGTATAGTTAACTCGTTTTTTAATAATTAGGTGGTAGTTTCATGAAGTTTGGAGGTGTGTGGAGGGAGATATGTTCAATCAAAGTTGCACTACATTTTCAATGTTACTTTGAATTTGAATGTAAACTTCCTTGTGGGTACTGTACATTGATTTGTCTTAGTAGTGTGCGTGATGCTATTTTATCAAATTAATACTATTTTGAATTAGTGTAGGTTGACATATTATTCTATTGAACCAATATCCAAAAAACAAAATTTTATGGTATTACTAATTTTTAAGGTGACACTAATACCCCCCCCCCCCCCCCCCCCCCTTCACAATTAGGACAAATCTTTGTAGGTTTATCAATACAAAGCCTCCTCTACTTTGATTCATAGCCAATAATGTTCTTAGGAAATCCATTATATAAGTGACCTTATTCTTATATCTAGTCCTAGGTTCATTAGTTTAAAGAATACATTTATTTTGTGGCTGAATAAAGTAAACCCACCTTGAAAACAACACTTTTTTCTTGTCCCACTATCTCAAAAGTCAAACGACCCCAAAAATGTGATGAGATTATTAAAAAAAACTCAAGAGAAATGCAACCCAAGTAGTTCCATAATTTTTCGACATTCTATAAATATTTTATGAAATTTTCAAAGTTGAAAACATAGGATAGTCTATACATAAACACTAAACTCACCTTGAATGATCACCCTTAAAGCAAGGAAATTTATTAACTTTCATCAGTTGCTTCAAAACATTCCTCACTTCTATGTCATCAATTGCTTTTCAAAAATTGTACGTGGTGGTTTTGAGTGTTGGAAGTGGACCATTTATAAAGTGTTGGAAAATGAAAAAAATGTTATTTTTAGGTGTTTCTACCTTAAAGAGGTTCAAACACCGTGACCGCAAGCACACGTCAAAAATTCCCACATAGAAAAGATTACTTTTGAGGTGTGTCTAATTTTTCTAAATTTTCCGGCTTTTGTTTTTGGGAATTATTATGAGCTGCCAAACCTGAAAAAGAAAAAGTAAAAGTAAAAAAAATGAAAAAGTAAAATCTTCAGTCTGGAGCAGCCAGTGGACGGTGCCACCCTCCGCCTTCACTGCCATGCCACCCGCTCTTTCCACTAGTCACTCATTTCTCCTCTTCCTCACACAGGCACTTGGCCTCCCCTGCTTGTTGTTGCCACAACAAGCGCAGCTTTCTAGTTCAGTTCTCTGCCAACGCAACGACTACATGCAGGTAACGAATCTGCGCAGTCGAACAAAGTCTTCACTTCACGGGTCCAGTTTTCCTTGGACTCCCTTGTTGTAAGAGCTTTGGCTTGGGGAGGAGATTCCTTGGAGTTTTGGGTGGAGAACTAATAAGTTTTCATATCTGAGCTTGGAATAGTTTTCTGGTTTGTGGAGTGAAGCTGCCTGGTGAGTTTGAGAGGTTTCCATCGTCGCCTTCATAGAAGCTTTGCAGATTACGTCTTGGTTTGGAAGTGGGATCTAAGGTTTAGTTTTTGGTGGGCTCTGTTGATGCAAAAGCTTTTGGTTTGGGTGGATGCTGTGTGTGTGTGCTGAGAGTTTTGGTGTATGATCGTGGTCGAGGTTGCAATAGTTTCTGGTTGGTGAAGGAAGGTGCCTAGTGAGTTTTGGAGTTGCTAATCATCCCCCTTCTTAGAGGCTTTGCTGATTATGTCTTGGTTTTGAGAATGGGATCTAGGGTTCGGATTTTAGCTCGGTGTTTGGTAGTCTAGGTTGTGTCTGTTTTGGGGGATCTTTGAAAATTTTCTGATGTATGTCTAGTTGTCGGTTTCGTTTACAGGCTCTTACGTTGCAGGGACGTGCTTATCGTGTAGGTCATGTAGGTTTTTGTTGGGCTCTGTTGTTGTAAAGCTTTGGTTCTGGGTGGAGATTCCGTGGTTGTGTGCTTGGAGGTTCTGGGGTACTATCGTGTCCGAGGTCGTAATAGTTTTCTGATTGGTGGAGTAAGGTGCCTGGTGAGTTTTGGAGGTGCTAATCATTCCCCTTTTCAGAGACTTTGCAGATTATGTCTTGGTTTGGAAGCGGGATCTAGGGTTCAGATTTTAACTGTGTGTTTATTAGTTTAGGTTGGGTTTGTTTTGGGGATCTTTGGAGAATTTCTGATATAAGTCGAGTTGTTGGTTTCGTTTACAGGCCCTTGCGTTTCAGGGGCGTGCGTGTCATGTAGGGCATGGTGTGTCTTACTATCTAGGGTTTGTGTTTTGCTCGTAGAAATTACTACATCCTAGATGTTCGCATTTTGGTGAGGGGTGTTGTGAGGGTTTAGCAAGTACCGTCGTTTGTAATATTTATGTTATTGTGCGATGTTCTACCGTTCCACTCGGTGACTCAAGTACAAGCTAGTAGCTCGGTTGCGCACGCACATTTGAATTCTGATTCGATATGTTCTTACACTGCTCTGATGTTCTCTCTGCAGTGACTAGGTTTTGCAAAAACGAGCCCCGCTTGAAGGCACCCACTTGCTTTCTCATGCTACTCAAGATGGCATCCACAAAACCCCTACTACTGCTCCTCCTCCTGTGCTTCTCCCTAAGCACTGTATCCCATTGCGAGTCCACCGCTCATGACGACACCAATGAGCTCACCCTCCTCAAATCCAAGCTTCACACTCTGGAGGAAGGCTTGAAATCCAAGGAATCCAAGATCAACGAACTCGAACACGAGCTCAGCACTCTTCGTTCCCGCGACGTCTCCCAACTGAAGGTGGAATCCTCGATGTCCAAGATCCGTGAGCTCGAGTCTCAAGTCCAATCTCTCCAAGACCAATCCGCCAAGCTCCAAACCGAAGCCGACTTACATGCGAATCATGCCAAAACAGTCTCAGAAACCGCTTCTTCTCACTTATCTGAAAAGGAGAAAGCCATCAAGGCTTTAGAGGATCAGAAGCTTCGTCTCCAGAAGGCAGAGCGTGGGTTACAAATAGCTGAAGCAGCGATGTTGAAGGCGAAAGCAGAAGCTGAGGAGAAAGCTCAAAAGTTGGATGATCTTCACCAAGCGTGGTTACCTCCTTGGGCTGCTACCCATGCTGATACTTTGCAGAAGACGGCGAGTTCAAGGTGGTCTACACATGGGGAGCCCGTGGTGAAGGAGTTCAAGAGGTCGGCGAGTAGTAAGGTGGGGGATGCACATGGGTACGTGAAGCCGCATCTTGATACGTTTCATGGGAAGGTGAAGCCGGCGATCAGGGAGAAGTGGCAGAAGGTGGTGGTGGCAGTGTCGCCCCATATTGAGAGTGTGAAGAAAAGGGTGGAGTCCGGCAGGGGGTATATAGCACCGCATGTGGAGACTGTGCAGAAAACTGTGAATCCCTACGTGGAGGTATGGACGTTCTCACATTAGACATTGCTGGTTGTTGAATTTTCATCTTTGCACTGGGCTTTGGGTAGAATTAGGGTGCTCCAGGTGTTTTTTCTTAGCATTTTCGATAGAGTCTTCACCGTATCAGACCTTGCTGGTTATTGAATTTTCATGTTTTCGCTGGGATTTTTGTAGAATTAGGCTGCTCCAAGAGGTTTTACGCTGCATTATCAGTAGAGTCTTCCCCATATCAGACCTTGCTGGTTATTGAATATGCATGTTTCTGCTGGGCTTTTAGTAGAATTAGGGTGATCCAGGATGTTTTACACAGCATTGTCAGGAGAGTCTTCTCCGTGATGATGATTGTTCTAAAAGCTCCTAGAACAGCATGATTCTACTGAAATCTCTGCTTTTGTTACCCGTCTTCATTCGCGCCCTCTTTCTGAAGTGCTTGATTCCACTTCGTATGTGGTCAATTCTTCTTGGGGATCATCTTCAACTTCTTATTGAATTTTTTAACTTTCATAGGGCTTCCGGAGAATTAGACTGCTCCAGGAGCGTTTTAGACAGCATCATCAAGAGAGACTTCACCATGAATTCTCTTGATGATGCTTTCCTACAGCTTCTGGAACAGCTTAATTCTACTGAAAGCCCTGTTTCTGTTACCCTTTTCGATTCGTGATCCTTTCCGAATTACCTGATTCCACTTCGTATGTGGTCAATTCTTCTCGATGATGGGTTAAAACAATTGTGACATGGACATCGTGTGCAGTCTGTGAAAGAGAAGAGCAAGCCGTACATCGACCAGGCGAAGACCTGTGCTGCCCCTCATTTGGAGCGCGTGCAGACACTGGCTGGTCCTCACTACCGCCGCGTCATCACTGCTGCCTACGGCTACCACTCCCAAGTGCAGCGCCAGTTGAAGTGGAAGTTGGGCAAGTACAAGTTCGCGACGGATCAGTTCATTTGGTTTTTGGCTGCTGCTATTCTGGCCCTTCCCTTCGTCACCGTGTTCATGTTCGTGCGCTCGTTGTGGCTTTCTCCCAAGAAGTCCGTGCATCACAAGAGGCACCGCAGCTCGCACAGCGGCTCCTCGTCCCATAGCAAGAAGCCCCGAAGGTCCAAGCAAGCAGACAAGCAGTTCGAGAAGTAGAAAGTGGCTGGAAGGTGGGTGCACTTCACTCCGAACCAATTTCTGTGAAATTTGGAGTATCTGAAGCTTAGTGATTTGAAGCATGCTGATTTCTCCCGTGTTGATAATAGGTGCACCACCTTTTTATATCTTGGACGCTTGTGAAACTGGCTCCGCTGCTACAACATCGACGCCTGGGCATCCTTACCAGGAGAATCTAGTCATGGAGGTGGGCTGAGAGAGAAAACACGGTGGAGGCAGAGGTGCAGCAGATTTATCATGTGCTAACATGTTTTTGCAATTCTGTTGCAAGTATATTTCAAACCTAGCCGTAGGGTTTTGATTGTTGCAGGAAAATGTGTAGGGGAAAAGGATACCATCTTGTGTCACTTCAAGCATTATGAACCAATATGTACGGGAGTTTTGGGTGGGGAGATGTATAGAGCTCAAGTGATCTTTGATTGTAAGAGCCAAATCTGTTGAGGTTAAATTTTCAGCACTGTGTAAGAATTTCGTACGTAATTTCAAAGTGGAAATGTTGAAGATCACTTCAGTGAAGAGACCGTGAAGACTATTTCCCTGCAATGATTGGTGGCTTTGGTTATTTCGCCAAGTCATGCTTACACCACTTGCTAATTGAAGGTCAACAAGTGAGTTGACTTTGAAAGAATGAATCTAATGGAGGAGATGGGATGAAATTCTAGTGCAGTTTTAGTATTTTTTTTACTTTACTTCACCTTGTCAAAGAAACATCATGAATGTCTCCACTGACTTCAAGTTCTCAAAATGTATTTTTTGGGTATGAACTTTTTTGAGTATGGAATTGTAGTCAATTACTTTCAATCCCCAGTCAAAAATTAGCAGATTTCACTCTTTGAACCCTTAACCCTTAAATGATGGGCCGATATTCGTGGAAATCATGTGTTTGGGGACCGTGTGAATTGTTAGCGCTTATGGTAGAAGACCTTTCTTTTTTTCCACAAAATTTGGAAGATGAATAGTTGCACTTTGTCTTGCATAGAGAGATTCTTTGTCATTCATAGGCCGAAAAACATTCTCTGTAGCATTTATGGGTTAAGGATTGTCTAAATTTTCAAAATTGTAAAGATGTATTAAAAAATGCAATTTAGAACAATAACTTTGTGATGACTCTCAATCAATAGTTGTAAAGTATTATTCATAGATCATATCCATATGGTTAGATCAACTTGTATACAAACCTATATTTTTACACAATCAACATGTATACAAAATTTGAAGTCTAAAATTGAAAATTGAAAATTATTTTAAAAATCAATTAGAGATTGAATATTTGTGATTTTCACAAGAATTTTTTCCTTAATATTCAAAATGTTAAGTTCTAATTATAATGATTTTTAAAGAGTTTATAATATTTTTTCAAACCACTAATACCTTGAAGTGCAAAAGAATGAATTGAATGGACTATAAATGGGTCAATGTTTTTTAAAAACAAAGAAAATAGAATTGTTGAGAATTAGGTTGACAAATTTATGGTATAATGATACTAGTAAAGCAATAGTATATGATAGGCAATAATGTAATATGAGCCTCAATTTTGGAGCTTTCCATCTACAATAAACAAATTAGTTTGTTTTTTTGAAAACCTTTTTTGAAATTGCAATTGATTCTGTTGCATTTTTAAAAAACATTTTTTTGTTTTAAGTTCTAAAATTATGCATACTACGTGAAAATATCATTAAGGTCAATCTTAATCTTGAGAAGAACTCAATACAATTACAATTCTTGTAACCACAACTTTTCATTTAAAAAAAAACAGAAGTTGGATTAGAATTGAAATAAAAATTGAAATAAAAATTGACAAAGAATACAAGTTGAATAAGAAATGAAACAGAATTACAAATTGACAATTTATGGACAATTTTATGGACACATCATACATGAACTTCAGAATGGGAATTGGAGATGATGGTTGAAGTTTAGGTATAGACTTTTCAAATAGATACAAGCCAGCCAGAACATTCATCTAAACAACATGCGAGTACTTGAATAAATAAATTGAAATTCATTCGAGTACAAACTTATCAAAGAACACATTTTAGCGCCCCCGTTATATTGACATTTCGATACTAATTTGGAAAAAACAACATGAAGCCAACCCAACATATTGGAACATCTTGCTAGAAACCATTTCCGCCGTTGTGGTTTCTATGCTTGTTTTACTGGTTCCAAATCCTTAGAACTAGAGCTCACACCTCCAAGACCCGTATAGGTCTGCAATAATTTCGCTCCACTGGGATCCTGAATCAAGTGCTGAACAAGTCGAAAGCGCAACGAATTTGGAGCGACCACGAAGGTTGCAAGAGCGAACCAAATGAGATCCACTGATGAGAGCTTAGAACCAAGAAAACCCTTCCACAACCTGCCATAGAGGGACATAATTCTTAATCTTATGACCTGGTAACTAACAATTCCAGATCATAAAATACACATTTGGTATTGAATAAAAAGTAGACGTACCATTCAGGAAGTCGGAAAAATGTGACGAAAAAATCTTTGATACCAGGAGTATCTAGTTGCAGAATGAGCTCTAATCCAAATAGGAAAAAAGCTCGCTGCCTCTTTCTTTCGCTGGACCACAAGACATTCCATGCTGCAAAAATAAACAAAACACCTCTTCAGAAACATAGCAGGCAAAACAATACAACAGAATACATAAATACCGATACGCCTAATTACTAGGGTCCTTATTTTTCATCATAGGTCAGAATGCCGTGAAAAAACGTATATTACGAGCTTACCACGCAACATTAATAGAACAATAGCTGCCAAAAGACCAAAATCAACAAGTTACTAACTACATAGATTTTGTCAATCAAATCGTACCTTCATGGGCAGCTTCTTTAGAATTTGAGACAATGGACCTGCCATCTGAAATCTTAAGAGCCCTAGCAATGGCTGCAGCGTAGACTGGAGCTTCAGATAGTGAGCGCACTACTGAGTAGCCTGTGGTCATCAGCAGAGACATACTTTAATAGCTTCACCGAATCTTCAGATATCTCGCTATCGATCCAAAAAACAAGAATTTCGACGTTCTGGACATTTTCAGAACTTAAGAGCTCTCTGGTAGCATCTGCAGACACAGTACAGAGACGTACCACTTACCAGTAGCCGGGTGAATCATGCTAGCAGCAGCACCGAAACCCAGTTGTCTTTGGCTTGTCAAGGGTACGCTACCTCCCACGGGAATATATGACCACTCCTGCACCGCGGAACTTAAATAAATAAAAAACGTAATCATGTCCACAGAAGGTCCAACTACTGAGAAGCATCCTGACAGCAACACCATTTGCACAGCCGTTATTGATACGAAGTGCTAGACCAAGATTTGGAATTACCTCTTCATGCACATGTAAAATCTTTACGCCCATTTTTTTTAAACGCTCCTGCAGCCTAGCTTTAAGAATACTAAAAGGCATGGCCGGTCTTGCAGCAAGACATGTTTCCTGAAAACATCACCCAACAAATTGACTTCAGATTCGAGGAAAATCACTCCCTGAAAAAGCAGTCTTCAAAATTCAAGCAGAGAGTGACATGCGATGTACTATACTAGAGAGAAAAGCCGACCTTACCTCGAAAAAAATGCGATGGGGTGAAATAGGCATTGCGTACAAGAATGTGGGGATCTCCTCAGAATCAACAAGTCCAGCGTCTCGACATTTGTAATCTCGATAGTCCATAAAAAGCATAAAATCAGGATCGTAAGGATAATGTTCAACCTGTACAACAGAAAACAGTGAGCATTTGTAATATTCTTCCGAACTGAGGACCAGCAACAATGATAAAGAAAAACAAACCATGGAAAAGTTGGACGACTACAACTTCCAAGGTATTTACTGCTCGTGAACAAATCCACAATGGAGCATATCCACGGGATATAATGATCGCCAAATCGTTTAACGAATAAATGATCAGTTCAACGGGGAAGGGACATATCGTACTCCGCGCAGGACTATTTACCTCCACTTCCACCCCGTACGCAGTTTGGACACCAACTCCTGGACCACCTGGTTCATACTTCAGGAATTTGCCAGCAGCTGCTCCAGAGGCGACTGCAACAAGTCTGCTTCCAAAAGCAGACGTCACTAGCGAACAAGTCTCGAAAGGATATCGATTGGCAACAGTGTTTCGAACCTCCTTTTGACACGCTCAGCAATGGTATCACTTTGAAACAAAGGAGGAACTTTAAGCTGCCCAAGTACGCTTAAGTACTAACTGACTAAGTAAACCAAGACAATGAAAAGCGAATAGAGCGATACCTGCTCTTAATGGCTCTTCCGCTGGAGCACAGAACGGAACTCAAGTCCTCGTTGATTTCCAATATCCTATCAACCTTTGAATCAAGATAGTGCACACCTGTCTCAGCACACCTGCAGTTATCCAAATCAAAAGTTGCTCTGCCATCCTATTGCACAGCTTCCAGAATTGACCACTACCATTATTGACCAGTAACATTCCTCTACCAGGCATTTCCACATCGTTCAATTTCAAAAGTCGCGAAACACGCACCTCTTCATGAGCTCCTCTCTTAGAAGAATCCGACTAACCCGACCATACGCACGCCCTATCATAATGGGCGAACCTCCTTCAATATACATGGCAGAGTCTCTCCAAGTCTGCTCTATGCAATTCTCGAGCCCCAGTGCTGCACGATGAAAATCTGAACGTCATAACTCAACATCGCGCGAATAAAGCAAATGTAGAGAAATACATTGACACAACCGAATTCCTCTACACATCTCTTCTTTCTGCCAGGAATCTTCGTTCTTCGATAGAATACTCGTGGAATCAACTTAACTACCGAAATCGCTGAGTGAGTGCCCAATTGAGCAACCTACGGTCTCGCGCTACTCAAAATGCAGATTGAAGTCCTCCAAACTCTTCAGTGAGGAGTGTCCAAGAATATACGCGAAGAACGAGTCTTCAGCCTTCCCTATGAAGATACTCCACTTCAACTCCGTTGACCGCAATTTCGAAACGAAGAGACCTTCTTCCAGATATCGTAACCAATAGAAGAGAGAGTATGCAAGACATGACCCTCAGACAATTCGGTGACTGAAAATCGACAAGTAGATCGAGGACAATTCGTACCGTCGAATTCGTCTGTCCAGACACCGTAATTGTTGACGAATGGCAAGTCAGGGCCAACAAGCCCAACACTAAGGCCCAGTTTCGCTGCCTCGGCCGCCAGGCACATTCCCGCAGGTCCACAACCTACCACCACCAAGTCTAATACTTTGTCCGACAGAGCTTGTAACTGCACCAACCAAAGACCAAATTCAGTTCTGACACGAACACAAAAATTCTCAGTCAATTTGCTTTCCCGACATACCGAAGAAATTGCTAACAAAGATGCACTAGACCTGAGAGTACATGATTCAAAGGAAGAAAACGTCCACTGACGTCTCACACCAGCATCAGCACTTTTGCTGGCTATCACTTAATCGCATAACACAAGATGAAGGAATTAAACTACCGTCAGCATTATTTGGAACTCATCACACATTCGCCTTATGAGCAATCTTCGGTTAAAATCGTCCTCAGTGTCTTGACTCCTCATACTGAAGAATTCACTTAAAAGGATGCGCTAGACCTCAGATTAGATGATTCAGAATACGAAGACACCCAACGGCATGCTATCAGCACTTCCTCTCGCTATATATCAATCAAATAATTCGAGACGAAGGACATACACAGCAGCCAGCATTACTTGCAACACACAAACATCTCATCAATGCTCACCTTATCAGCAATCTTCGGTTGTTCAAAAACCTTATTCGCCTGCAGCTGCACAAGATCCAGATCCTCTCCACCGGCTTTGATGTATTCCTCCCTATCCTCCGCCAATCCATCGTAGGGACGCGTCGAAACCGTCGCCGAAGCACAAACGGGACGAAAATGCTGCTGCTGAAATCTCCCCTTCCGCCTCACGCCACGACTAACCACGTCATTGCTCCGACGCGCAGGAAGCCGCAGCCAATTGCTGCGACGACCGCCACAAACAACATCTGCGAACGGCTTCGCAGGGGAAGAAGTAGCCGAAGAACAAGCAGAAGAGTGAAGCTGCGGTACCGCGCCTCCCATCATGAGCACACAGTTCGCGTCCACACCATCGGCAACAATAAAAAAATCAAAGAAAAGGCCAAATCAAACGCCGCATTCAACAATGTCCATCGACATGCGAAATCCGGCGCTCGCCAAGAAGAAGTGTTGCCTTGTCGAGAGGCCACCAAAATGCACAACCGCGAGCTTGGAAGAAGCGCAAGAAGAAGCAGAAATGCAAAACTCAGTGCGGGAGGAATGCGGAAGGAAGGTTAGCAGAGGAAAATTTGCTGCGAAGGGGAGATAACTGCACGCGAGCAAAGGAACCAGAGGGGGGTGCAGAGTGGTGTTGATGATAATCTCCGGGAGCCAGTGAGGAGATGAGGGGCTGGATATTGGTGGCCCACTCTCCTTTCCCTCCGAAGCAGCGTTGAGGAACTGGTGGACGCTGACGAAATCTTTTGGACGGATGACGGGATCCCCATTTCTCCGTCCCACTCGAACGCCGGGCTGGTCACATTGGAAATCATTTTTTGATACGGTGTGAGTCATTTGCTTTAAAAATAAATAAAAAAAGAGCATTCGTTGGAGGTCAAACTACTGTGCAAGATCTCCCCTTTTCACACAAAATTTTAATCCTTCAAGGACAGACTAATGACCATGGAAATCATCCCTTTGATTACAGTGTGAATCATTCGCTTAAAAAATTGCAAAAATATTCATTAGAAGTCAAACTACCGTAGGGAACCTCCCTTTTTACAACAAAATTTTACTTATGGATGACTAGTTTCACTTTTGTCCTATTAGAAGAATTCTTTGTCATCCATTGGACAAAAAAATTCCTCTTCAACGTTTAAGGGTTAAGGATGAACATCTATACTTTTGTCTTACATAAAAGGATTCTTTGTCATCCATTGAATACTTAATGTCTGCAATGACATTTCAAAATCCATGCTAGTTATATTCTTCAATTGCTCAATATGTGGAGTCAAGGAGAATATTGAAATTTGGCATGATAAATGGCAACCTACTCTTTGCTTAAACCCTAAAGAACCAAACACCGTTTTTTGACAACATAGTGATTTTGGACAGCTCACTATGACCGAAATTTTTAATTTTTTTCATTTAAAATTTTCAAATAAGATGTGCCCGAGGAGTAGCTTTAAGGCCCAATAATTTTCATAACTTTTGACTACGTGGTTAAGAAGTTATTGCATGATATGTCATTTTCATTAGTCGGCGGGCAGCCCAAGAAGCTGAAAAAACTTCTTTAAAAATCACTTTTTTTTTAAATAAAAATTTGAAAATGATTCTTTAGATTTATATATACATAGAAAGCTTTTAATCATTCCATTTTTATTAATGAGATGAAAGTTATGAGGAGTTTTAGTTTGATAGTAGTTATGGAATCTCTACTCTAAAACAAACTTTGAAGTCCTTTATTTAACTCAATTTTCAGTATATTTTTGGAAAAAGATAAAAATATTGGGTGTAAATTTCTTATTACAACGTTACAACCATTGGGATTGGCATTTTTCAACTCCATATTTAAATTTTTAACAATTTAGTTTTTTGAATCATTCTCTACTTCTTTCTACTTACTAGTTTTTTCCTTTATGTTGTACAATCCCAAATGATCTGAAATTTTTCAAGCATGTAGCCAACTTGCCTTGAAGAATTGCAATCCACACGGAGAAAATTTCTGAAATTTTTTTCCACAACTTCTCAAACTAGTTTAATACAAGATCCTATGGTTGCAGTTTATTTATTTTTTAAATCTAAAATTTGGTACTTGTATTAGAAATAGCAGTTTTGGAGCAATTTTGGTGAAAACATAGTCTATGACCTCTGGGGTTAATGCAACAAGAAGCCTCATCCCTTGGGCCTCCAAGCTTGTGAAGGCTGAGGTTCAAGTCCTTTGCCTTTGCATTAGGGCCTTCTCAACCCTAGAGGCCCAAAAGATGGAACCCAACCCTTAGACTCAAGTTCTCGCCCTTACCTTTACGGTAGGGCCTTCACAACTCAAGAGGCCTTGGAAAGGAGGCCTTCCACTATATATTTATGTCATATTATATTGGTCACACTGGATCAAAAAGTGGACATTTTTTTTGCCATAGAGAAAATGCACAAAATATCAATTTTTAGATTGAATTTGGAAAACTTGAATTAACATTTGAAATTGAGAACTTTATATTACTTGGGAGAGGTGAAGAAATACAAAACTAGCTACTCCAAAATAGGGATCACATCTTTACATTTATTTGTCATGGTGAAAAAATTGGAATTTTTGCACCTAATTTTTTTGATTTAGTGTGACTATTGCAAGGAGGCAACATTTATGGCCAAGGACTTAACAACCCTAAAGTTATTTTTCACTTATAGAGGGTCTCATATTACTTGAAGAGAGCACAAGTATTTGGAAAAGAATTTTGTTGACATAGACTAGGTGGCCTAAATTCTATAGCACACACCAAGGACAACAACAATTTTATAAATATTAAAAAATAGTGATTTATTTTAAAATATTAATAGAGATTCTTCTTTTTTAGATTTAGACCAATCCATCTAATATCCAAGATAGTGCCAAAAAAAATTCAATTTAACTTAATTGTGGTTGCATTTACAATGGCAGTAATTTCTATATGTCAATGTGCAAAATAATCCAAATTTTTTTTAAATTTTACATATTACAAATTTTTTAGAGGGAGTAATTATTATTTTTTTCTTAAACAGATGCCTTGGGATATTTTTCATATTGTATAAAAGCCATTGCCAAGACAACCATGGTTAGGTTAATTAAAATCATTTTAGGGGCACTAGCTTAGATTGGATAGAATTTTATTTAGATTGGAGAGAAACTACCCTGTAAAAACAAACACAATGGTTTTATGGAATCAGTTTCTTATAGTTGTTGTTTTTTATTAATTCCTAAGTTTGTTACATCCAATTTTAGATGAAATATATTGCAATAAATTTTTGGAGCTACATATGCACAAAATATTATAAAGATAAAATCGATTTGTTTTGCTAAAGTAAAGGAATATTAAAGAAAGCACATAAAGGATGAATGATGCCTTGTCCACATATAATTTTAATAAAGACTATAATTTATCTTGCATCAATTAAGAGTTTTATGATATAAAAGATATACAATGAAAACATGATGATTATTGGAATAGTTTACTTAATTAAAAATTTATCTAATTTTGTAGGCAAGCTTTGCATAATCTTCATGAATGGTTTTTTACTAGTGTAAAGGCCCTATAAGAATTTAGAGAGTATTTTTTTTAAATCTTAGAGGTAGCTAGGTCACTAGCAATGTTCAGTTCTTTTTGGTCTTGGTAAGAGTTTTGTATAGGCAAGTGATTGCCCTCTCAAATGTTACAAAGTTCGTCTAAAATTATAGAATAATTGGAATGTAGACACCTAAAAATAGGATTTGGTACTTTTTAACTTATTGCCTTATCTTTTAGTGAATTCTAGAATATTCATGGTTTTAGTACTTACTTCAATGGTAATTTTCTAGTGACAGGTGAGGTTTACAAGTTAGTTATGTAGCATTTTTGTAGTAGTCCTTCATTGGTGCTAGTGTGCCCTTTGCCATTGCCACAATCATAAAATAAATAAAAATATATTTCTAATTTTCTAAAATCATAAATTTTTTGAAATTCACTAATTTTCACACCATAAGTCCAAATGTCATGAAACAAAGCATGTACTTCCCCCCTTATAGAACACAATCTAGTAAAACACAATTTCATAGATCTTGCTGTAGAAAATTTTAAAAATAAATAAAAAAACAAACTCATTTAAGGTAAAGATGAGCTTCAATTCTTCAAAGGCCAACACAAATTTAGAAATTGCTAATTTACTATTTCCTATGCCAAATTCAAACAATCCTTATAAACTTTTGTATACCCATAAGATTTATACTAATAAAAGATCATCATTTACATATGTGTCATTGATTATTCATAAATTGTGTACAATATTTAGGGCCACTTCATACCATGGCCGTCCAAGTTGAGAGGCCGTGGAAGTGAGTGGCCAAATTTTTTGTGAGAGTCCAAAGAAATAGGCTTTTAATAGGCTACAAATGATAGAAATTAGAACCTTTGGCTAGTCATAGTGTGAAGCCTCTAAAGGTCAAGTCCAAAGTCCAAACCCATATTGTTCGGCTTTTATCCTTTTTCGCTTCACATTAAAAATTATGAAAAAAATTTGACGGACTCTCAACCATAGTTTGGATCTCTATTTCTAGCCAGCCCAAACTATGGTCAGGAGTCCATTGCCATGTAGGCATTTCTTTGCCATATTACCGGTTTTGAGGATGATGGATTGTGAACTATGCCTTCTAGTGTGAAGGCCTAAAGGGTCAAGAGGTTGAGATTTCAGAAATTCTTGGATTCTTGAAAATTTAATTAGTAGAAATCGATGGACTCTCGACCCTCTGTCGTAGTATGAAATGTCCCTTAGTAAAAAACTCAAAGATGAATTGAAGACTTTAATCTAAGGCTTGCCCAAAGTATCTACTAACACTTAAATATTTTATATTTTTTAGTTTTGTCTTGCGACACTTCTCCACAATTCTGCAATATTTAAGATTGCAGTGTTTCAATGCAAAATTTGAAGAATGAGTGTCCTACAAATTACTATGGAGCATTGTACAAACATGAGTTGCTCATGAATCTAGACATAGAGGTGTCACCTAATTTAACCCCTAAACGTCCAAACTGCCTTTTTTTGGCAACATAGCGATTTTGGGCAGCTCATTGCGTATGGAGTTTTTATTGTTTTTTGCTCATTGCGTATGAAATTTTTTACACAATACGGGGACAAGGTTTATCTGTAAGGCCCAATAATTTTCATAACTTTTGACTTCATTGTTCAAAAGTTATTGCATGATTTGTAATTTTCAATGCTCGACGGGGAGCCCAAAAAAAAATCTAAAAAATCTAAAAAAAACTTTTTTCAAATTTTTTTTTTTGAAATTGGCTCTTTAGATTTATATATACTTGGAAAGCTTTTAATCATTCCATTTTGATTTATGAGTTGAAAGTTATGAGGTGCTCTAGTTTGCGGGTAGTTATGAATTCCCTACTCAAAAATAAACTTTGGAGTCCTTAATTTAACTCAATTTTTAATATTTTTTGAAAAAAAAAGAAGCATATAATGTAAATTGTTTATTACTATATTACCACCGTTGGGATTACAATTTTTCAATTTTATAATTAAATTCTTAACAATTTAGTGTTTAGAATCATTCTCTACTTCTTTCTACTTGCTATACATTTTCTATATGTTGTACAATTCCAAATGATCTAAAAAATTTTAAGCATGTAGCCGACTTGCCTTGAAGAATGAATCCAAAGAAGCACAATCATTTTGGAGATTTTTTCATACAAATGTGACCTTGCCAAGTGCAGCTGCCCGTATTTTTACAGGGCTAAAAAAATGAGTTTTGTCACTTCAAACGTTAAAATCTTGCAATCTACACGGTGAAAAATTCTAAAATTTTTTCCACATATTTCCAAACTAGTTTACTACAAGATCCTACGGTTACTTGGTCCAAAAATGTTTTTTTATCTAGAATTTGGTGCTTGTATCAGAAATGGCAGTTTTGGACTGTCTTTGGTGAAAACATAGTCTCCGACGTTTAGGGGTTAAGTACATTCTTAACTATGGTAATATAAATCCAAGAATTATAAGCTAAATAGTAGTTTTAACCTTGGTCTTGATTGATACATGTTTCAAATTGTTACAAGCGTGAATAGTATTGTTCAAGGTTCTCATATGTATATTTGAAACCTTCACAATTGGCAAAAGAAAAAGAAAAAGGTGACGTCATCTTAGTGATTTAAGCCATCATATTTCTAACATGTGACTAATGATACCTTTTTTAACCATTATATATTATATATTTTACAATTCAAAATGTACACCATTCATATATACAATAGAAACTCAATTATGACATAAATAAGACATCTTATCTTAGATGTAGTCAAACCTTGGTAATTGGTTAAAACTGATACAATTGGAGGACAAAGTACATGAATTTACTTTTGTGCTAGTTAGGAATGGGCCTTAGTTATGCATGATGTCACTATGTTGTTATTAACTTCTAAAGGACTGAGGA
Source organism: Antitrichia curtipendula (assembly GCA_951230915.1). NCBI lineage: Eukaryota > Viridiplantae > Streptophyta > Bryopsida > Hypnales > Leucodontaceae > Antitrichia > Antitrichia curtipendula. The sequence goes on from OX579635.1 coordinate 28,188,652, forward strand.
AATTTTAGAAAAAAAAAAGTCCAAAACTAATAGAGTTTTTGATACATTGTCCAAAATTAGAAATTATTATTATTTTCTAAATTTCCAACTACATTATACAAAATTGTATTACACAAGGAAGTCAATATATGAAAGAAAAAAACTTCAGCCCTTTTGATTTGCATGTATTGAAAGATTATAACATTTTGAAGTGAGAAAAAAAAAACTTTTTTTTATTCTCGCGAAATACATTTAAGGATTTTAAGCCCTTTTGGAGTAAATTTTTTTTTCTATAAAAAAACAAAATATTTATGATTAATAAATATATAATATTAGATTCATTCATTAAAAAAAATTAGAAGCAAATATAGAGTCTAGATTACTCTAAATCACCTTGCAATGCAAAGAAGTTTAGTGAACTAGTTATTTTTTGACAATTTCTTGTGCAATGAAGAAATTTTTTATATGAAAGACAAACATTGAAAAATTAGGGGACAAGCATTTGGAATATGTGAGAAAATATTTAAGAACTTTGACTCTATAGACTACAAGATATTAGGACTTGAAGTTAAAAGAAAATGCTTTTTTTAAAAACCACTCCAATATAATCAATAAAGTTTGACTAGAATGTGATTTGAGAACTAATTTTTTTTTTGTTGGACAATTATATGTCATATTTTATTAGTCATATTCATGCCAAATATCAAAAGTTGATAAGGATTTTAGCAAAAGATGCTCCAAAGATGCCCAAATTAGGCTAGGTAGCCTCAAAAGTTCAGGCATCCAGTTGGAAAAAAAAATTACATTTCCATTAAAAGGGTCTGTACATATTCACAACTAGTGTTAAAATTTTATATCCATCCGACCAAAAATAACTTCATAGGAACCTACGAAGATTTTCAATTGTTTGTTCAATGGAGAATTGTCCTTTCAGAACTAACTTAGAAAAAATGCCCCCCCCCTCCAATGACCTAAGGTAGCCACCAAAATATTTTGATTATTGAACCAATAGGTGCATTCTTTGTTTCTACACTTATCAATAAAGTCAACTATTGGACCTTTTAGGTCCACAATGTCCGTACCAGGTTAAATTCTTTCAAGAGTTTTAGGAAAGAAAGGAATTTCTTGTCAATACATTTACATTAAAATTATCAAGTTAAAATGAATGGTTTGAAATATAATATCAAGCACCACAAAATTTCTTATGGCATGACAAATTTCTCAATCCTTTGTTCAAATTTGTGCAACCTAATTAACCCTAAAACGCAACTACAAAACAGTCAATAATTAGTCAAACACAACTTCCTAAGAGAGTTCCTTGATTGTATGAGCAACACTTGAAGGTGGAAACTCCTTCATTGAACAACTACATAATTTTCCACAAAAGAAGATATTATATCCAAGGATTATAAAAGATGTCTTTCGAGTGTATATGGCAAATCCTACCTTATTTGTAGTTATTGGTTGAACTTGATCAAGAACAATACAATTTGATCCAAATTTTAACCGTAAAATGATTTAAAAAAAGAAATTAAGTTGAACTAATGAATTGTTTAGTCTAGTTTAGTCTAGTTTTTACTCTGATTATAAATTTTGGAAAATTTCCAAAATTGAATATTCTATTGTCATTTAAACTTTGGGCCTATTATCATGGTCTATTAAATTTTGAATTATAGGATGAAATGCCACATTTAATTACTTTTGGACTTTGGAAAGTTCAAAATTAGTATTAGTCATTGGGAGAAAAAAAAATGGCCAACAAGAGATAATGCAAAATATCAGGAGATCAATACAAAACATCAAGAAATCTACACAAACATCGTGAGATTTCACAATGTTATTATTAGGAGATCTTTGGATGTTTAGTCTAGAATTCATTGAATAGTTTAGAAGTAGTTAAATGTGACATTGAAACAAAAATCTAGCTTATATTATGTATTTTAAACTACATTATGCACCTACATTAGAAATTTCAGATTTGTTAAGCTTATTTAGTATTTAATATGAATTCTCTTCATTTTTCTTTCGAAAATTCATAATAATTCCAAATTTGTGCAAAAAAATATTAAATTTTCATGACTTGTAGAAGACACACAATTTCATCTTTGAAAAAAATTCATGTATTTTCAATGGAAAAATGGAGCATCCACAATAGATGGGCTTGAAGTTTGAAGTCACAAGTTTAAGTGTTTCATAGTTAAATTACAGAACTTGTTCTCTTGTTAATAACTTTACAACTACTTGAAGGCCATGGCATTCTCGAATAGGGAGGATTAGGGTCCCCTTCAATGTCACTATAACAACAATAATTTTTATTGCAACAACCTGCAATGCAAAAAGATATAGTGAATGGACCCTTGATTTATACAAAGCAAAGGTTTCCCTATCTTAAAGTAAAACAATGTTATGACCTAAGCACATAAATTATTCTTGAAAGAACGGGCCCAAAAGCACATACAGATGTAGGCCTTCCAATCCTTCACTCTGTTTGTTGCCATTTTACAACAATATATGAATGAAATTTCATTTTTATTTTTCAAATATGGAATAATATGTCTTCTATAAGTTTCAAAAATTTCAATATCTTTTGTGAAATTTAAAGTTATTGTTAATTATTTTGGATAAAAGTGAAGGAAATTCATATCAAATACAAATTGTATTCAAAACATTTGAAATTTCTTCACCATAGGTATACATATCTTCATGGCCTAAATTGAAGTTATTATGTCATTCTAAAAAAAATTAAAATTTAAAAACCATAGTTATAGGACCAAAATTCAAATTGTAATAAAATATTGAATTTAAAGAATTTAAAGAATTTTCCAATTGGAATAGAAACTACACTTGATAAAAATTCATTTCATTAGTTGGGCACAATTTTTTTTTAAATCATTTTTTATAGCTAGAATTTACATCAAGTATATAGAGCAAGAAGTAGGTGAAATAAACTACAAGGGTGATTAAAGCATCCTCTTCTTTTGAAAAATCAATTAAAAAAATCATTATTAATAAAATAATGAAGAAATTTTCATTAATATTAAATCAAAATGCACTCAAGTAACATCCCTAAAAATATGGATGTAGAATTGTTTTATTCCATCCTACAATCCCTCTTAAAATCATCCAAAGGAACCAAATTGTTTGCAAAGTCCTTAATTACAAGGTTAAGAAGCTCATTGACAATTAGTTTTAAAAGGTTGGGGTGACCCCCACCACCACCACTACACTCTTCCCTGAAAAGAAATGGTGAATGTTTTTTTACTATGCATGATAAATATTGCAAATTTTGAATTCATATTTGCAATCAGAGACCTCAAATTAGTTAAGAGTAGTCTAGAAGATAAATTAATCAAGTACAAAATAGGGAGTATTTTATATCACATGCACCCTTGAAAATAACTTTAGGACGACAAGTGAGGGGGTCTATTTACACCAGCCTTTAAAAGATGGTAAATGGATTTATTACACTATCAAAATAGATTGAATAATTGTAAATCAAGTGATTCAAACATAATTTAGTTTCAAAATACTCCTTCCATCCCCAAATGATCATCTTGTTAGCCTTTATTTTCTTTCCCAAATTGATCTTCCTATTGTAATGCAGAGGAAGGGCTTAAAGATTGAAACTTCTTTGAATATGAAGAAAATGATAAAATTGAAAAAATTCAAAGAAGCTAATTTTATGTTTTGCAAGTTGTTGTTTTGTTCCAGATAAATTATTGTTCACTTGTTCTAGAAAAGGTGCACCAATCAAGCCAATTGGACCAATTTTTATTTTATTTAATTTAATCAAGTGAAACAAGAATCACACCCATCATCTTGACTTTTGGAAGCTAATACATTAAGTTGTTCAAAGAGTCAATGTGGGAATAACAATATAGAAGAAGACAAAAAGACACAACCCATAGCGCGAGAATTAAAGAAACAATTGGCTACATGTGCTCCTTCCAAAAGGCCCCAAACCCTACATTTCAAAGCTCCAAAAATTCAATTTGATAATGAATCAAAAGCTCAAATTTGAAGGACGATAAAAGAGCATTGTACATTATTTATACCTCAAAACGGATTTAACCCCTAAAGGACAATTTGTCCCTTCGGGGGACAAGTGGGATTTTGGGTAGGTATCTATAGTCTCATTTTTTGTCCTAATTTTTTGAATGTTTTTTAAAGATAGAAAATTTGATTAGTTTCATGGTAATATAATTATTTTTTCAATTGGTGCCATGAAAAAAAGTTATGTTCAAAACAATGGAAAAGGGGGGAAAGAGGGGGTGAGGGGGCAACAAAAAAAGAATTCAAAAATTTGAATCAAATTTTTCTTTTCTTTTCTCATAGATTATATTTTTTTCTATGTAAAAAGATTTGATTCATTCAATTTTGATTTGTTATGAGAAAGTTATGGACAATCTTGTTTTGGGGGCAACCAGAGCATCTTCTTAAAAAAGTTCTTGAAGGATTTACTTTTTAATGTAATTCTTATAGTTTTAAAAATAAATAAATTTTCACACAATTTAGTTTTCTTGCTAGAACAATCTCACGATTGGGATTAATGCATTTCAATTGTGTTTTAGATATATTAATAATTTAGATTTTCCTTCTATTTTGTACCTATTTTTTACTTAACAATTTTTGAAAGTATGAAAATTAAATTTTTTGGAATTTTTTTTTCTAGATTTTGAACTCAGTTCTCCACCTTAAAGATTTAAAGCTCAAAACTTTGTAGTGCAAAATTAAAATTAAAAAGGTTCAAAGTAAAATAATCTAGTCCCACAATGTGCTGAAAAACTTGTTTTTTATACTTTAAACATAGGTATTTTGGGATCTGTGAGGTCAAAATTTCTAAACTTTTTTTCACACATTCTCATACTAGTTAGATGTAAGGTCTTACAATTAGATGTGCAAAGAAAACAATTTTTACTCTTTGTTAAAGAAATGACAGTTTTGAGTGTTTTTTGGTAGAAAAAAGGTCTTGGTCCTTTAGGGGTTAAAAGATCTTGATTTTTGACCTTAATCCAGAACATTTTGTTAAACATGAAGATTATTTTGGAATGGATGGAATATCAATTAGCCAATCTATCTAAATATCAACTAGTCAAATTAGGGAATCAAATTAATCCTAGAAAGATGTCATGAATACTAAGTGTCCAATGGATGATAAAGAATCCTCCTACTTAGGAACAAAGGTGCAAATGTTCATAAGTACAAATTGTTGAAGCCTAGTTCAATTCCATACTGTTTAGGTATCTTGTTCTCCTTGCATAATCTTTTGAAAGAAAAAGACAATTGGGATCCAAAGCATAAACATCTTACATTTTTTCCAAGGGGGGATAAGATGCTTCAATGACTTCCCCACAACAGTCGTACATAAAGGTAAAAAGAAACAAGTCAACAGAATTTGAACTCCTTTAGAAATACTTCAAAGAGAGATTAGAAATACTTCAAAGAGAGACACAATTTATTGCCTAGCAATCACTTTTTACATGTACATTTGATCATCATAAACTCACGAGATTTTCTATGAGACTTCAGTGTGAGCAATCACTATCCTCATGTACTTGGTGAGTCACTAGTGTCATCAACCTCATCTCTCAAAAAGTGAAAATCTCCTAGACAATGTTGTCTCCATAAAACTTGTAATGTTGAAATTTTTGTATATAAATTGGCACCTCATAATTCCATGGGGTCAGTCAATGCCAACCTTCAAATCATGCTATGCCTCAAAACTTTACGCTTTTTCTAGAAGTGTTTGACACTTCAATGGAAGAAGGAAACTAAGGTAGATCAGGGGCTATCTGCATCACTTTAAGTAATTGCCCATATATGCGAGTGCCATATAATTCAGGGAAGATTTGGGGTTGATAAGCATAAAGGTTTGTAGTCCTTCAAAAGTTCTAGAAGAACCACAGTTCTGATGAATTGTCAAAGTCAACAACCCAATCAACCGGTACTACAAGTTGTGTATGTCTTATACCTCAACATACACCAAATCTGCAGAATCTGGTAGAAAATGGAATAATTTCCTAAACGATTACAGTTACAGTTGTTGTCCTACAGTTATAGTTGCCCAAGAATCCTTCAAAAAAGCCTCCTGTCACTGCAGAACCCTCTGAATTGCCATAGAAACGAATCCCTTAACGCATGAAAAAGAATCCGTATTACATGAACAGGAATTCCAACCACATGAAAAGGAATCTGTATTGCATGAATAGGAATCCCAACCACGTGAAAAGGAAACCCTAACACATGAAATGGGAACCCTAAAACGTGAAACGCAATCCCTAATGCATGAAAGGAAGCTTGGCACCTTCGTTTGAAACTTGAGTTCAATTCGTACAAGTGAGAGCTTCTCAAGCCCATGAGCCCGTATTTTCACATGTCAGAGCATGTCCAAGCTTTGCTTGTGCTTCAAAACCTGCTCTGCTGTGGCATGCCCAGACTAGTCAAAAATGTGACGCTGGGAAGAATGGTATAAGCAGCAGTCCCGGACTCATGAATTAGGTTTTGTGCTCCAATACCTTATGCGAAATATCAACCATCATCTTATAAAACTCCTGCAACTCCTGCACCTCTTCCCTAGTCATATCCTCCATCCACTTCCGTGCATTCGTTTCCGTCTTCCTCACAATCTCCAGCGTCCTCTCAAACACTTTGGAGCCTCTCACAGTAGCTCCCATCTGATGCAACCGATTCACTTGCTGCTTGTTCAGCGGCGAATTCGACTTCAAGAACTGCGCTCCCAGGTTGAGCTCCTGCTGCGAGGACGACAATTGTAACGCGTACAGTGCGCTTTTCCCATTATGCACCGAGTGCGTCTTCCTCTCCCGCTCGTACAAATCCTTCGCCAAAGAAAAGCTGTACACGAGCTCTTTCCGTTGCTTCTCAATCCCCGGCGTCGTCGTCGTCTTCTCCGTCTTCTTCTTGTACCCTATCACCGCTTTTACAAACTCCCGATACGCGCGCGGACATCCCGGGTAATCAAACGTCGAGTCTTCATGTTGCATACGCTCCGGGTGAAACTGCAAGCCAACAATAAACTTCCCTTCTTCCGGATTATAAACATCAGGGTCGTAAAATCCTTCAACAAGTCCGTCGGGAGCGTGCGCCATGGGACGAAATCTCGCCGAGAGTCGCTTCACGCCTTGGTGGTGGTAGCTGTTCACATTGATGTCCATGTCGTCAAGAAGCGAATCCGCGAACCAGTCGTGGAGTGGAGACTGTTTCACAATGGTGACAGGGTGGCGGTGTCCGTCGTAATTCGCATAGTCCATGTGTTGCACGGCAGTGACGCCCTGTTTGCGACCAAGCTCTTTCTCCACATCTTGGTACAATGTGCCACCGCACGCGACGTTGAGCACTTGGCTCCCCCTGCAGATGCCGAGGTAAGGGATATTGCGCTCCAAGCAGCGACGCGCGAGTTGGAGCTCGATGGAGTCTTTGTCGCGGTCGATGGAGGTATCGCTACTGTGAGTCGTTTTGATTTCTTCCAGCTCCTCCGGGGTGAGGGCGGGCAATTCGCTGCTGTCCATGTAGTGAGTAGGGTCGACGTCCTCGCCTTCGCAGAGGAGGACGCCGTGGAAAGGCTCGAAGCTGTCGAGGAGAGAAGAGACGCCGGTGACGCGGGGGACGATCACGGGGACCGCGCCGTAGCTCACGATGAGGTCGAGGTGATATTCTCCGACGAAATTGACGAACTTGTTCTTGCGGACTGTGCGGCGGGAGACGATGAGGACCCGAGGCATCACCTTGCCAAGCTCCGCCACACCGACCTCCATCGCGACACCAAGAACACGCACACAACAACACAACTAACTCCCCCAACTCCACCCCAAAACTCCACCAAAAACACACCCAAGAATTCGCAAGAATTCGAACAAGTTTCCAAAGAATTTCAGCAAATTCTGCCAAATTCTGCCAAATTCTGTCGAAACTCCAGAGAATTCCGAGCGAATCGTCTTCCTGAAGTGATTGATTGGGAAAGCGAGAAATGGCAAACAGAAAGGGTGGGGGACAGGTTTTGAAGGCGCTGTGAGGAAAACAAGGAAAAGGGATAACGATGATGCCGCCGGCCCAAGCAGCCCACTGAATGATGCCAGTGGGATGCCGGTTTGGTGATGCTTTCGGGACCTCTGTATTGTCACAGCACGAGTTTTCGTAGCGTAGTGTGACAATAATGGGGCCCAAACTTTGATGTCACGGGAATCGATAGAGGTACATTGCATGTGTTGGTGAGGTTGGAGACCTTGTTGGTGCCCCAATTCAGAAGCCACTATTTGGAAAGGATGTGATAATAGAGGATGTGATATAAAAGAAGATGATATTAAGGAATTCATTCGGTGGCGGAAAAAGCAAGGGGGATTGGGGGATTGCACTTTCTGCCTTGGAGGGTGGCGGCGTCCCATGTGGACTCCCACGGGACTGGTCACTGCTTGGAAACAAACGAGGTGGGGACGTCTACGTGGCTGTGACAGTGGCGCCATTTTTCAAGATCTGCCATTATACCCCACGTCAGCACATGCTCCTCCTCTGGTCACTCAATTGCAGGGTGAGGAAGGTGGGCACCCCGCCACCCCCAAAACCGCCACTTTTCAGTACTGTGCCTATTTACCATTATTGGACTGATCACATTTTGCATATTTTATTTTTGGCAAGTGAAAGGGGGTTTCAATAAACACGGCATTTGGATACCATATGTAAAAGTTAGGGAGAGTCAACATTTATTTGGTATTAGAATTGTTTTTTTCACTTAACCCTTGAACGCTGACAGAGCCATTTTGTGGCTTCTGGATCACAATGTGGAGGTTTGTACAGAGATTGGAAGCTTTTTTTCATCCATGCTTTTTTTATTGACCTTTCATGGTGGGTTATGAAGAGTATCCAACAGAATTTGTAGTCTTGTCAGTGTTTGTCTTCATGTAAATGAGAAGTTAGTAAAAAAAACGGATCACGAAATATGCTATTCTAGTGTATTTGGGGAAGTTGTTGTTCTTTGCTCTAAAGCTGAAATTTCTCCACAAAAATGATATTTTTTGATTTAAAGTTCAACTAACAAAATGAAGGTCATCTACTCTAGTTTCTACTCCAATTTGAATTTTGAAAAAATTCCTAATATTGAATATTTTATTGCAATTTGAACTTTGGATGTATTTTCAATGTCTATTATTTTTAATTATAGAATGACACGGAAATTGAGTTTACACCATGGTGTTTGTCTTTGTAATATACACACATGGTGAAATTTTCCGATTTTTTAAAATAATTTTCTATTTGATATGATTTTTCTTCACTTTCTCTTCAAAAATTCTCAAAAAAGTCAATTTTTCACAAAAAAATCTAAAAATTTTATGAAGTAAAGAAGACATGTAATTCCATCTCTGAAAAGTAAATATAAATTTTTTCATACATATCTAGTGCAAAGTGGAAGCAAAATTGAGTGATAGGCAGTGAGGCTTGAAATCAATGGTCATGGGTTTGTCATTTAGGGGTTAAGTACATATTGACTTTGGAGATGTATATATCCAAAGTGATGATGGTGGTTTTGGGTTCAATGGCTCATTTGGGGGGGATCCACCTTACACTATATTAACTCAATTAATTGTGAAATGTTGTTGAGGATGTAAAACGTCCTTTGGATAACTTCACCTAAGATTGTAGGATGGAAAAATCAAATGTTTTTTCATCCAATTGTTTTTTGAAAGTTGCTTGTGTACATTTTATAGTGAATAGTATATTTCAAGTTCTCTCTTTGTGGTATTATTGACTTTTCTAAAGAAAAAAATTATTTAATCTATAGATCCCCCTTGTAGTGAGTTTTTGGCCATTTCTTGCTAATTACTCTTGATGTGAATTTTAGCCATAAAAATGATATTTTCTAACTTTGAGTCTAGCTAATGAAATGAAGCTTACACTAAGGTTTAGTTTTTGCTCCAATTGAAAATTTCAAAAGAATTATAAATTTTAATATTTTACAGCAATATGAATTTTTAAACCTATAACCATGGTTTGTTGATTTTTTAATTTTAGAGTGACATGATAGCTTGGTTTATACCATGAATTTATACACTAAAATATTCATTTATGGTAAAAAATTTGAAACTTTGAATATTTATGTATTTTGATATGATTTTTTTTCATTTTTTTCTTAAAAAATTAATGGTAATTTTAAGTTTTTTTCCAAAAAATTTGAAATTTTATGACTTGTAGTAGCCACATGATTTCATCTATGAAAAATAAATATAAATTTTTTCATTCATATCTTGTTGAAAAATGGCATCAAACAAAATATGGACATTAAATCTTAAAATTAGTAATCGTGGGCTAGTCTTTCTAAGGTTAAAGCAAGATGACCCACAGTTGTCCCTTGGCTTTTGCACATATTTAGACAGATTGGATTTGCTATTCTTTTTTCCAATAGAACAATAAATTAGAGTCTTTCTTAGATGTATTTCAGTTAACTTATTTTTGAAGGAAAAAAATTATACATTGTAGGTGGCCTAAACAAAATTACAACTTTTCATTGATGCCACTAGTTATGCCCGTCCATATGAATTCTAAATAATGTGGCTCTCTTAATCTTAGAATGTTTAGTGCAATCCTATTGCCAAAGTCAAGTCAAATTCAAATTGCAAAGATGAATAGTGGTAGATGAATAGTTATATTTTTGATTTTATTGTTTCCTTGAATGCCATTCACTAGACGTACACTTTTAGTCCTCAATGTCCTTATTAGGTTAATCCTTTATGTGGGTGCAATTAATAATGCTCTTTTAGATGGAGTAATAATTAATGAACCTCTTGTAAATGTAGAAATTTTGTGGTTGTTCATTGAAGTCATAAAATTGTGACTTTTCAATCCATTTGCAACCCTTTCAATCCCAATTCCATGTACAATGAGGTCTCACAATGAGTTACTACATTTTTAGGACTACACAAAGTAAATTTGGATCCTAAACTAGAGGTTGCAATTAAGTTGAGGGCATTTTTGGGCGTGTTTAACTAAGTGCGCTTTTATAAAGAAACACTAGCTTGCAATAATTAGCGGGAGTTAAGTGAATTTAAAATGGGGGTTCTAGTACGCGAACTTGTGAGCGTGAGCCTGTAAGCCTCCATTTTTTTCATGTAGGGTTTGTGAATCCATTGGGCACCTATGACCGTGGAATTAGATGTAAGGATCTATAGTTCAAATAAACAAAAAATAAATATGCCACTATGGGCAATTTTGTACCAAGAAATTGAACCAATATATTTCCAAAAATTGAGATATAGTCAAAATAGATAGTATGTGTAAGCAAATACACGATGAAAATAGGTGTAGTATATTAGGATGTCTCACTATGAAGCATGTAAATGTAAAACTACAATACATCACAACACCATTATAGAGGTGATGTTTATGAAGTCTACAATAGAAAGAGCTACAAAAGTGGGTAAAAAAGACTAGACATAAATTTGGTGACAAACAAAGGTTGTAAACATTATAAGCACTAAATCATAAACAATACTTTTAAAGGATTAAGTGATCAATATACTCTTCATCATGGGCTTTGATGTAAATTAAAATGATGAAAGTGGTCCTCGTATTTTATTTTATTTTATTCTTGTAACTCTGCTTTTAAATAAGAACAAAAATAACTTGGACATTAAATATCTAAAACAAATATAATAGTCATATATTATGTATCAAATAAATGTATCAACTTCTAATGAATCTTCATAGAAGTGTTCATTGCTGAAGTTGCCATCATGATTCAAAGTTTCTCTTGAACCATCTCCGAACTTTCACCATGAGTTTTATAGTGATACTTTACTTGCTTTAAAAAGGCCATAGTGTGGTTAGGATTTGTAATAGGGAGCTACTTCTTCAATTCTAATTGAAAAGTTACCTTCACCAAACTCTTGTTACATGAAGTGAATGCTTTATAAAAACAAGTAAAATTGTTCTTGATGACAAATGTTATGCATAATAGAGCAAGAAAATGTTTATTCAAATTAACAACAAGAACAAAGGGAAGACCTAAGAATTGAAAATAAATATGAAATGAACATGGTACAAGACTCCACCTAGAGCCTTAATAGTAAAAGCGAACCAAGTTTTTTGTTTTGACCTCTTTTTGGCTTTAGCAAAAGCAAAAGCAAAAGCAATTTTTTTTTAAAGATTGAGAAATCAAATGAAATGAAAACTGATAAAAAAATTAAACAACTTACCAATTGACTTCATGAAATACTGCCAATATAGTTGCAATGTCCTCCTTGACTTCTAAAACAATACTTTTAACAATATAATGCCACATGAAGTTGTTCACATGATCTTGTTTAATAATAGGCAATCGTGCTTGCAAATGGTGGTTGTCATCCCACACCATAAACATCATGTCAAAGAAAACTTTTAGATCTTCATCATTTTTCAATACTTTCTAAGATGCAATATTTGTTTAAACCCAATTGGAATTCTATGAATTAATAATATCATCTATGACATCTATTATCTTTCCCTCATTGTTCTTCAAGGCCACATAGAAAACTATTTTCTTCCATGTAACCACAAGTAACAAAGTATGCAACTAGATTCATGAGATCATTCTTCAATAAATGGCCTTACAATCGGCAAAGAAATCATACAACCAACAAAGAAATCATACAACATAAAGGAATATTGATTTAAAAAAATTTCCCTTGGTTGATACTTCAAGTGCTCAAGACGAGGAGAGATGTTCACAATTTAAAAAAAAATAAAAATCTATGCAATTGTAACTCCACTTGATCGTGAGAAAGAGGTTCAAGTGCAACATCTAACCTTCATGCTTGTGAATCCCTTTGAATCAACATTCTCTGAAATGATGTCCAAATGTAATCAATTGTCATGCATTAAGAAAAATGACTAATGTAATTCAAATATGAAATGTGAATCACATCTAATTCAAACAATTTTGTTTGTATTAGATGAAGTTAGAAAGTATCTTGATTGTTAGTGGCTAACCAATAGTAACAAGAAACATGTATTGGCCAAACTTCTTTAGAATCTAAAATAGACATAAAGGTCTAGCACTTGTACCTTGACTTTAAAAAATGAATCTCTTCCAATCTATATTGAGATTAATATAAATTCTAGTTTATATATATGTATTTTACAATACGTGATTCAACATAATAGCCATAATTGGGAAGACCAAAGAAATTGCAACATTTGACCAAATTTTAGCATGCAATGGAAGCAAACTTGAATCCCCCAAAGCATGGCCATTAATGGTCGGCCATTAAGAAGACCCAAAAAATTATAGCATTCAACCAATTTCTAATATATATTGGAAGCAAATATGAATCCAAAAAAGAATAGCCATTAACGGCTGGCCATTAATCCCTAAAGTTCCATGACTATGTTTTCACTGAAAACGCTCAAGAACTGCCATTTTTAATACAAGTACAATTTTTTTGAAAAAAAAACATTTTTTAACACATGTAACCGCAGGATCTTGTAGTATGCTGACTTGAGAACATGTGGTAAAAATTTCAGAAATTTTCACCAAGTGGATTGCAAGATATAAGCATTCAAATTCACCAAAATCGTTTTTTTGACCCTGCGAAAGACCGGGCAGCTGCACTTCAGGAGCTCACTTTTCTATGAAAAAATGTCCAACATGGTGGTGCTTCTTTGAATTCTTTTTCCTAGATAAGTTGGCTACATGCTTAAAAAATTTCACATCATTTGGAATTGTACAACATATAGGAAAAAAATAGTAAGTAGATTGAAGTAGAGAATGATTCAAAATAATAAATTTTTAAGAATTCTGGCATGGAATTGAAAAATGCCAATCCCAATGGTTGAAATATTGTAATAAACAATCTACACCCTATGATTTTATTTTTTTCAAAAAATATTGAAAATTGAGTAAGATAAACAATTTTAAAGTTTATTTTAGAGTAGAGATTCCATAACTGCCTGCAAACTACAACTCCTCATAACTTTTGACTCATTGGTAAAAATGGAATGATTAAAAGCTTTCCACATGTATATAACTTTAGAAAACCAATTTCAAATTTTTGTTTCTGAAAAAAGTGATTTTTTCTGATATGCCCAAACTGCCCGGCCAAGAAAAAATGTAAAATATTAGGCCATAACTTTTGACTTGTATTTCCAAATGTCATGAAATTTAGTGCATATGAAAGATATTCCTTAGGCACAATTTCTATTAAAATTTCAGTGAAAAATATGAAAAGCTCCAATCACAAGTACCTGCCCAAAATTTCTATACTGGCCAAAAGACACATGCTAGTCCTTTATGGGTTAAGAAGGCAAAATAAATTGCAGCATTTGACCAAATCTTAGCATATGTTGAAAACAAACTTGGATTCCAAAAAGTGTGGTTGCGCATTGGAACACAAAAAGAAAGCAATATTTGATCAAATTCCTAGTATATAATGAAAGCAAACTTGGATCTCCAAAAGCATGTCCGTTAATGGTTGTGTAATGGGAATGCAAAAAATAACAACATTTGATCAAATTCTTTGTATATGTCTGAAACAAATTTGAATCCAAAAAATGTGTCCATTAATGGTTGGAGTCAATGAAGGCAAAAAATTCAGCATTTGACTAATTCTTAGCATATATAGAAGGAATCTAAGTCTTAAAAATTGTGTCTATTAACAATTGGGGTCTAGGAAGACAAGAAAAAATTAGCATTTGACTAATTCCTAGCATATAATAGAAAGAATCTAAGTCTTGAAAAGCGTGGTTGTTAATGCCTGAGGTCTTGGAAGGCAAGAAAAATTCAGCATTTGATTGATTCCTAACATACAATAGAAGGTCATTTAAGTTTCAAAAAGTGTGGCCGGAAATTTAAGTTCAATCCAAAATAAAATTCAGCACTTCAAAAATATTATTTATTGAAAAATTCAACAATAAACTAAAAATGAAAAAAAAAAATTGGGCAAGCAACTCACATAGATTCAAATGCCACTTATTGTGAGTGTGTTTGAAAGAGAGGACAAGCTCTTTATACAAGTGGGGTGGTAGGAGGTAAAACAACGGTTATTTGAAGTATTCTCTCGGCCAGGCCTTTAAAAAATAGAGAATATTCTTTGATTTTCCTCTTAAATGATTGGGTTTTTTTCGAAGATTTTGAAATCAATTAGGCAATTCTTGATTTCAATCGGCTAACTTGTAACTAAATGCCGGTACTCCCCGTACATTGACCCAGGCTATAAACTTGCCCCATGACAGGCACAGGGAAGGCCAAAAGCTGGCCGGCCACTATCAAATTTGCCAAGTGCCCGGGCAAATAGCGAGCCCACTGCATCACCCTTTCCTGCTGACTTCAAGGTACCGACCCTAGCTGGCACTCAAATTCGCTGAAAGTTCCTATACTGCAGTGGAAACAAATTTTCAACAAAAAAATAAATTGAATTAAACAATTTTTTATTTCAATACGTTTTATTTATTTGTGTGAAGAAATAGATGGGAATGCATTTTTAATTGAACTTCAGTTTTTCGGGGAACCAAGAAGATCTTTATATGCATATGGGGTGGTAGGATGTAGAACAACCCATGTGGGATATGTAAAATAGAATTAGTAGGAGATCAAATACTCATAGTAAAGTCAAATTGACGTAAGAATTGTGTTGAAAGTAAAAATTCAAACCACATTTATGCATAGTAGAATAACTTTTTCTAAAAGAACTTTGAACTAAGAGAAGTTGGTAAATGAAGATAAATTTCATCTCCAAAAATCTGTTTGAGATTTAGAACCTCCGATCAAAGTTATGAACAAATTTGAGAGAGGGATTGGAAGGGAATTTTGTTTTGACATTTTCAAACTTCCTCTCTGAATTTTTAGCCATAACTTTTGATCGGAGGTTCTAAATCTCAGACGGATTTTTGGAGATGAAATTTATCTTGATTTACCAACTTCTCTTAGTTCAAAGTTTTTTAGAAAAAGTTATTCTACTATGCGTAAATGTGGTTTGAATTTCTACTTTCAACACAATTCTTACTTCAATTTGACTTAACTATGAGTATTGGATCTCCTACTAATTCTAATTTACATATCCCACATGGGTTGTTTTACATCCTACCACCCCATATGCATATAATGAGCTTCTTGATTCCCCTTGAAACCCAAGGTTCAAATGAAAATGTTCCTCTTTCAACTTTTTCAGACAAGTAAAGGAAACTGTATTCAAGTAGAAAATTCTTTATTTCAATTTCTTTTTTATTGTAGTAATTTTTTTTTTACAGAAGCAATAGATGAACTTTTCAGCGTATTTTGAGTGCCAGCTGGGGTCGGTACCTCAAAGTCTGCAGGAAAGATCGGGGTGGATTGACCCCCTCGCTCGGCCTTACCAGGGTTGAATGTAAAAAAAAAGCCCCCTATTTTGGGCCGTTCCAGGGTATATTCTTGATTTCATTCAACAAATTGGGGGTCTCTGATCGCAAATATGAATTCAAAATTTGCAAAAAAAATAATGTGCAAAAAACAGGGAGGGGAGGGGATCAGTTCTCCCTGGCCGGAGGAAAGGATAGTCAAGCTGCATAGCGAGTGATGCAGGGGGCACTAGCCATTTGCCCATGCACTTGTCAAATTTGGACGTGGCCGGCCAACTTTTTACCTTTTCTGTGCCTGCCATGGGGCAAGTTTACAGCTTGGGCTCGCCCACTCCCCGTGTCAACTGCCCTTGGCCCCCCGCCATGGGGATGCTCTTAGTGCTCCCACGTTCAAAAATTAGATGATGAATAGAGAGGTTCCAAAAGGGCTTTTTGAATACCTGAATACTCTGCCTTATGAAGCTCCACAAGAAGCAAGTGGAACGTGTGTTTAAGCCACGATGGCGATCATCTACCCGATAGGAAATCTAAGATCAAGATACAAATTTAGATAAGCCAAAATGCAGGCAACGAGATTCTATTCCATCCTCAAATTGCAAATTCCCAGCATACTGTCATATATAGAGTGTACACATCTAATAGGACAACTCGCAGATGCCAAGTAAGTTGCGATCACACAAGCGATGAGTTCGTTTGTCAATGCAACAAACCCATGTGAGCGCGAAAATCTGAGCTCCACCAGTTCTGTATTTACAAGCCTTTAACCAGCTATTCAAAGGTTTAGGAAATCATGCAGCATAAAAGAGAAAACAATTCCCAGTCCCTTGTTTCCCTACTGCGGCTCCTAACTTTCTACATTCACAAACCTCACATACACCAAAACGGTACCTGATTGTTGTAGCCTCTACGCCTAATTATTAATTTTGCTGCCGTTCCCACCAGTCCAAGAACTTGAGATTGGCGTCCATGCAATTGAACTTATAAAGACCTAAGCCCAAATTGGCACCTTCCTCGGCCACTGCCCAGCTCATGGCTGCACCCCCGATGAAAGCGCCCAACGCTCCAGGAACGTTCTTGGAGTACCTGAAAGTTAAACCGGCAGTTGCAAGACCTCCCACAACTGCCCCAACATTGGCAATGGTAGCTCCCTGCCTCACCTGCATTTCAAGTATACAGATTGTCACTCCAAATCTGTCACACCCATTGTAACCTAAAAGACAGTGGCCCTGACCGAAACAGAATAAAAAGCTGCTTTAAGTTCGTTGCAGTGGAGATACAATCAACTGCAAGTATGTGATTGCATGTACTGGAAACATATACGGTAGAGGATACTAAAACCGTTGAGGATCTGATCCCGTCTCTTATATCCATCCCTGTTACCCACTGCTAGTCAACTATTCATACATTTGTTTGACCTTCAATCAGCAACTTGGGTGTAAGCAGGACTTGGCTAAATGGCTATGGCCACTGATCTTTTGTAAATGGGGTTGTCGAAGTCACCGGTAGTGGTCTACAACCTCCCACTTTTGAAACTACATAAGAAATTCATACATGGTGGTAAAAATTTGATTTCCACAGACATGACTCTGGTACCCAAAGTAATCTCTCCACAAGTCACAACTACTATTCTCAACCTTGAGATGCATATAAGATGTGCAATTTGCTCTACTGCTGGCACTTGACGGACGAGCTTCTGCGAATTCAAATCACTCTGACCAGAATAGAGAGACAAAAAAATATCAACGCTGCAGCAACTTTACACAAACATAGCAGCACAACGGAATTTAAGCGTGCAAGGCAGCCATGAATCTGTATTCAACGAATTCGTTACGGCGGCAAGAACAATCTCGAGCACCATTGGCAGCTCAAGGTAGGAGGAATGGCACCTCCACTCCATCATGCGCTTCGAAGACCGAGAAAAGGGTTGAAAGAAACAGGAGAAACAGAAGAAACACAGAAGAGGCAGAGAGAGACAGAGAGACAAGAAGAAATCTACAAAATGAGAGCCTCTGGGGGCCATGAAGCCAATTGCAGAAGTGAAACCCCAATCCAGGTCGAGAGATCCACATGAAATCTAAACCAGGGAAGGGAAGTGTGTACCAGTTTGAGCTGCGGGCCGTAAACGGGGTAGGACTTAATAAACTCCTGCACATCCGCCTCGCTCCAGGGCGGCAATGGCGCGTCACGGCGCTCTGAGATGCTCGCAAACTTGTAGAAGGGCGCAAACACCTCACGCCATGCGGCTTTGTCGATCGCCCACCAGGGTTTGTACCCATCGTCCCCCATCACAGCGTTATCTCAACACCACCAAACCCTGACACGCGATTGCACTGTCGTCCGCAACAGCAGTCACGCCAGTTACTCGCAACCGCCAAACCTTGAAAATCCAGAAAAATCCAGAAAATGGGAGTTCACGGGCTTCGTCAGCTCGTACTACTCAACACTGGCTCCGCAATATAGAAACGAAACAGTCCTCGGAAGTCTCGCTGTGGCTACACGAGAGTGTCGCTAAACGGATGACTCAATTCGAAGAGCACGAAAGGTGGACGAGGAAAGGAATGAGGGAGAGAGCGGGACTCAGAGGGACAGTGACAGGACAGGCACTTCCAATTAGGGCTAAGTAAGCAAATGACGCAGGCACCGTGCGACTTTTTCTGCTAAAGTATTTTCTGTTTTTCAGTGATATGATCGTCATCCACGGTTCTCGAATATTACCCAATTTTAGCACTGTATTGCGGATTGTTGACTGCTGAATTATAACTGACGGTATTTCATGGAATGCTTGTAACCGTTTCTGAGATTCCCAAGAAACTGGTAAGGTAAGTGTACTGTACATGCCCATCGCATGATCATTCAACTTTTTCAGTTGACTAAAGCGCTAGGTGTGTCGATCATTTGCTGGGTTGTTACTGATCAATTGTGATCTGTGATCCAGTCGCACGTAGCGTGAGACCGATTCGCAACGAGATAAAGAGTTTTCGATAACGGACGCGATTGCACTCTCTCTGGGCGAGCATTGAATCCGATGCACCAACTCGCACGAGCAATGGTTTGTTCCTGACTCTACAAGGCAGTGTAGGAATCGCCATAACAAATAATGTCTCTTCTGTGAACATTGAAAATCCTGGCCTAAGTATCTGCTGACTTTGGTATTAAAAAGTACGTCAATTGCAGTTGCAGTTCAAGCATTTTGGATTGATAGGTCTTGCCTGTCCCCGAATTGGTGGCAAAGACACATGCCCATCGAAGCTGCTGCGGCTTTGGTCCGAAAGGTCGTGACGACGCTGTGACGGTTCAAGTTTTTTGAGTCTACATCACTCGTCGCGCTGGTGTTTGGAATTCTTGATGTAAAATTCAAATTTCCTCTTCGTCTTGTACCTCTTTTCTTAGTCAGAATTCAATTTAATTCAATTCAATTCAAGTCATAGCTAACTTAGGAGATTGGTTGCCGCATGTGCGTGGGCGAATCGACCCAGGGCTCATGCACAGCCGATGTGCATCGAGACCCTGGAATGCCGGTGTGTTTCTTTCGATCTTGCAAGAATTTATGTAGTGGGCAAGTCATGATTTAATTGGTGATCGCATGTAGGTCCGTCGCTGGACTGGTTTCTAATTTCTCAAGGTTGTGTGCAGATGGAGACCTTCCTATTCACCTCGGAGTCCGTGAACGAGGGTCACCCAGACAAGCTCTGCGACCAAATCTCCGACGCAATCCTGGACGCGTGCCTGGCGCAAGACCCTGACAGCATAGTGGCCTGCGAGACCTGCACCAAGTCAAACATGGTGATGGTATTCGGGGAGATCACCACCAAGGCCGTGGTCGACTACGAGAACATCGTGCGGGAGACTTGTCGCGACATCGGCTTCACATCCCCAGCCGTGGGCTTAGATGCTGACCACTGCACGGTCCTCGTGAACCTCGAAGCTCAAAGCCCCGACATCGCGCAAGGCGTCCACGGCCACTTCACTAAGAAGCCTAATGAAATCGGCGCCGGCGACCAGGGCCACATGTTCGGGTACGCCACGGACGAGACTGACGAGCTCATGCCCTTGACGCACGTCCTGGCGACCCAGTTGGGCGCCAAGCTCACAGAAGTTCGCAAGAACGGCACCTGCGGATGGCTACGCCCAGACGGAAAGACGCAAGTCACGGTGGAGTATCGCCAAGACGGCGGCGCGCTCATTCCGCTGCGAGTGCACACGGTCTTGATCTCCACCCAACACGACGAAAGCGTCACGAATGATCAAATCGCGGCGGACTTGCGAGAGCATGTCATTGCGCCCGTCATCCCCGACGTCTACCTCGACGAGAACACCATCTTCCACCTCAACCCGTCGGGAAGGTTCGTGATCGGGGGTCCGTACGGCGACGCAGGGCTCACGGGGAGAAAGATCATCATCGACACGTACGGCGGGTGGGGCGCGCACGGAGGGGGCGCGTTCTCGGGCAAAGATTGCACCAAAGTGGACAGAAGTGGCGCGTATGTGGTGCGACAGGCGGCCAAGAGCGTTGTAGCGGCAGGGCTGGCGCGGCGATGCCTGGTGCAAGTTTCGTATGCGATTGGCGTGCCGGATCCTTTGTCTGTGTTTGTGGATACCTACCGCACGGGCATTGTGCATGACTCCGAGATTCTGAAGCTGATCAGAAAGAATTTCGACTTCCGGCCGGGGATGATATGTATCAACCTGGATTTGAAGAGGGGTGGCAGGAAGAGGTTTCAGAAGACGGCTGCGTATGGGCATTTCGGTCGAAGTGACCCTGATTTCACTTGGGAGGTTGTCAAACCTCTCAAACTGAATCGTAAGAAATAAGAGATGCTCACCCATGATCACCACATGTTGCAATTAAGCAAAACTTGACTGGAAATTCGAAGAAGGAATAGCACGTTCTTTTAGCAAGAAGAAGAGAGGGTGATCTGTAATGGAATTTCAACCCAAGCAATGGAGGGACATTCAGTAAAGAACCAATGATTGATAGTAGGGTCACCCGCACATCAAGCGCAACACATGTAAGAGCACAGTACATGTTAACATGTTGAATCGAATATCACCAGCACATAATTGGTGGATTCACATTTTGCACACATTCAATGACTTCTTATGACTTCGTCGATTGGTGGTATGCAGTACCATTATGCCATTCTTCGCCATTTGTGCACACGTTTAAGGCATTCATACTAAGCCAGGGTTGCAAATGCATGCTCACTCCTTGGACAACATTCCTAGTTTTGAGGATAAGTCAATTCATGTTCACAATTAGCGAGTGGTACAGAAGCAGATACATTTGTATGCGATAAGCATAGCTTCAACGTCACACACGCGTGAAGTTATGGCGAAGTCCTACTCTAACATCGCTACGCTAGTTACAAAACGAGGCTCTTCGATTCCAACAGGGAATCCTGCCGAAGATGCGGCCACTTATGTGAAATCTAAAACAAAGGCTTTCAAAGTTCATCTTTCGAATCGTCTGTCACCACTGTCTCGTCCACTGCTTGCTCCAAGCGTTCGTTGTAGTCAACCTCAGCGCCCTCCTCGGGTGCCTCTTCCGTGGGCTCCACGTACTCTGGGAGATCGGCCGTGAAGGCGATGGTGGCGTGCTCCTTCAGGAACTTGCCCAAGCCGGCGGTGGTGCGGTACGAGCCTGCAGAGATGGCCTCCTTGCTCTTCTTCTTGCCCGCGGGGAAGAGCAAAACGGTCGGGAAGCCCTCGATCTTCGCACGCGCGTGCTCGTTCGTCGTGCCGTCCATCTTCGCCACCACAATCGACTTCACGTCCTTCAGAAGCTCCGCCAGCTTCTTGTACTCGGGCTCCAGCGTCTGGCAGTGCCCGCACCACGGCGCGTAAACCTCCAGCAGCACGTCCTTCGACTCGTCCAGGACGATGGAATCGAATGACTTGCCCACCACCACCTTCACGGCCTCAGCATTCGTCTCCGGAATCTCCTCCGACTTGAAGTAAGGCTCCAACGCGTCCGCAACGAACTTCTCCCCAAACGCCTTCAAAGACTTCTCGCTGAAATCGCCCTCGTAACCGAACTTCAGACCGCTAGCCTCAGGGACGAAACCCATCAGCTTCGTCGTGTCGCCCGTCAGTGAGAAAAAATCCAGCACGGGGGCAGCCACTTCCCTGTTCGCCAGGTCCACCAGCACGAAGATGATCTGCCCCTTGAAAGACTTCGCAGCCTCTTCGTACGCCGCAGAAACCTTCGTGTACTCCTCCTTGCCGGCGAACAGAAGCAGCTGCTTCTGGATGTCAGACGAGAAGATCGACTGCGCAGTCTCGCGACTGAATGTGATCACCAGAGGCAGCTTGTTCTTCGTCACGAAACTGCTCAAGCTCTCCGCCGAGAACTTCGCCTCCTCAAAGACGGCCACCTTCTCCGCCTGCTTCTTCAACACCACCAGCGACGGTGTTTTCTTGCCCAGACCAAACTCCTTGGACACCTCCTTGTCGTCGGTCATGAAGAAAGTCACGCCTTCCTCGCTTTCGGCCGTGGCCACAAACGCCTTGGCGTTCTTGTCGTCCAGACTCTCGAGGTATGCCACGGCGATCGGAGTCTCCACCGCCAACGCCTTCTCAGCATCGGCAGCAGACTTCAAAACCTGCACCGCAGGTCCAGTCTTCTTCTGCACCCAGCTCACGATCTCGTCCGCCTTGCGACCGCCCGAGTAGGGCTTGTGCACGCCATTCACGAAGAATAGCAAGGTCGGGAAACCGCGAACTTGGTACTCCTGGGCCAACTCTGCATGCTCTGTGGCGTCCACCTTGGCGAGCACCACACCATCCTTCTTCAAGATGGTCGCGGCCTGGGCGTACTCAGGAACCAAAGTCTGGCAATGCCCGCACCACGGCGCATAAAACTCCGCCAAGACGTACTTGTTGCTCTTCACCACGTCCGAGAAGTTGTCACCGCCCAACACCAGCACGTCCTTCTCATCGACGTCTGCTGCGCACGTTGTCGACACCGTCGCCGTAACACACAGCACTGCCAGCAGCAGCGCCGTCGTCGATCGCCAGCTCCAATGCCCCATGGCTGTTCCGAACTACACACACGCTATGGATATGCAATGTCGATGAGAATTCCAGAAATCTCTGCAAGCACGGCCATCAACACAAGTGTGAGATTTCTTCCGTAATCACCGGTTCTATGAATTCATGGGTATCGGATGTCAACGAAAAATTTATAGTGAAGGGAAACTTCTGAAACGCCTAAGTCACCAATTGTATTGACCGAAATACGTGACTGGCGACATATGAGATATGTCAACCACTAAGTTTCGGAGTAAGTCACATCCCGAATGCATCCCAAGTGCAATGACCCACGCATCCCGGGTATTCAAAACACGGACAATTATGTGTCTCACGCATACGATGCATATCTCAAGAGCGAATCGCCCTTGCTTGCGAAGCAAAGCACATGGGGAAATCCTCAAAAGTCACTGCAAGCGACAGTATAATCTCAGCTCAAGGATATCCAGCAAGACGGATGGAACGCAAACATACAGGATTCCAGGCGCAATGCGCCCACAATTCGTCTCAGATGATAGAAAAATAAAGCTCACGATCCTGAAACTCCGCGAAAGTAACACCAAATTACAGGCAAGTGTTCAATACAATGACAAGCGATCTTGCCCTTTACGAAATCAAAGCAAAAATTGAATTCAGCAGAGTCAAAGAGTAAGTAAAATCAAGCCACCCGCACTTCCAGAAACAAGATTCGATTACGAAGATCTGCAAAGCACGAGGTCCACAATGCAATCCCCACATCACAAGCTCGAATTCAGAGCGGCAACCGACAACAGAGCAACCCCAACCCTTGAACTGCCCAAAGGAAGCGACGAAACACGCCAAGGGAGAAGCCTAGACTAGCTGCATTTCACAGGCAAGAGATTTTAGTGTGCACAAACCTCAAGATCGGCGTCAACAACAAAGCGAAGAAGGTAAATCAGCACCCCACGCCAACCATGCGCAGGTGCAGCAGCAGCAACGCAACGCTCTCTCGCAAGTGAGCTTCGTCTTCCTCCTGAAAACAACCCTCACAGAAGACCAAGGGTAGGGATGAAACTTTCTTCATCTACTACAGGGCTGGTATTCAGTCGGTGATCGTGGTTCGGGTGGTGATGGGAATCATCCGAATGGGGCTGCCTGTCATAGGTCGTGGTTGTGGCCCTTCTGGTTGGTACACCTCAGTTTGATCAGCTGGGATATCCAATCACTGTGTAGCTGTGACTTGGGCACTCTGACGTGGCAGGTCCGCTCCGTATATCAGATATCGTATTGAGCGGCGTACGGGAGAATGCTTAGAAATTTTACTGTCGTAATGTTCTAAATGACGTTTTTCTGCCTTCATATGTGAAAACTGTGATCAAGCCAGAAGCAGGCATACTACCAGAAGGACGTCGTAAAGTCTATCGTCGTGCTCAGCTTCGCCAGCAGTAATCCGATCTATTAGTGCTTGAGACTTCTGGATTATGGGTTTCTCTGCAAAAACAGACTCGACTTGATGTTGCTGGTCTGCAAGATCCTTGAAATACTTTCTCAACGTTTGCTCAACTTCTTCATCATTGATCATCAATTCCATATCTAGACTCATCTGGTGGCATCATCCCGGAATAAAGAAATGTTTGAAATTGGACACACAGGTATTTCTGAAAGCGCAAATTGCAGAGCCCAAATTGAATGCTTGCTTTGAACTTTTGATTCAACGTAGAGCGTGCACTTCGCTTCCACTTCTGCAACTCTCTTGGCTGCTGCTGCTGCTTCTGCACCTTCTAATTCCTTCCGCATTTTCTGAATATGCAGATCGTACGCTTTCTGCCTGTCGTCCATGATTCCCTTCGCCCTCTTCATTTCCTTCAGTAGTTTCGACCTCAGGGCGTGTGCCTTGTCGGCGTCTTTGATTGTCTGCCATAAATGTTTAACGAAACAGACACGGTAAGTGTGTCAAAAGACCCTCGCACTAATCAACATCAGCAGATTCAACCTAATTTAAGAAGGAAACATCATGAACTGACCGTCTCATATCCGTCGTTCATGTCTTTCAAGGTGGCTTCCTGGCTCTCAAGTAGGCTTTGAATGGAAACTTCCTTTTCGCTTTCTGCCATCAAAATACGCTTCTCAAGAAGGGCGAAGTCGGAGATCGGACTTGCTCATCTTCTGCACGCAGAGTTCCTCCAGCTCTTGCATTTCAATCAACCAATCTTGCTCCTTCATGTACTCTCCGTAAGGTAAAGTACCCATTTCCAGGCCTAAAATGTACAACAGTAATATAATTTTGCCCACAATCGGCTTGCTCCCATTTGGGCTAGTTAACCTTACAGCATCTTATCGTGTTCCTTCTGCGTTCTCTTCTCAAATTCCTGAAGGTTGATCAATTCATGAGAAAAACGCACCATCTGAGAATGGAGAAATATATAAGACTCATCCATATTTAACTCAATAAAAACAAATTGAAAGCATGATATCTTTTTTAGCAACGTCGTTACAGCAAGATAGGAATGCAGTTTACTAAGTGAAGGCTCAACAGATTTTTTCTCACATGCGTTCGTGGTTCTACTGCGGTTGGCAAGGGACAAGACTGTCGAATGATCCAGTAGACGATAAATGGGTATGTTTGAGTCAAGACCATTCTGCTTAAATAAATAGAAACACATTGATGGATACCTTTGTTTCATATTGTAATTAACCCGTCACTTAGACTTTCAGATGAAATATATTCTTGCAATCATGAAGGAAATGCTCACTTTTGGCAGAAGGTACGTGTATGCCCTTGGATTGAAATTGTTAGTCAATGTGTTTCGGTCGCAGTCATGTGGAGCTATTCTGGATGCAATTGCATCCTCACTTCCTTTCAAACTAGTTACTATGTCCAGAGCAAGTATTATTTGGTAAGAGTTTGTCACTAATATAAAGTTCAATTCATGGGAAGCACATGCGCAATGCGAGACATTGTATCATGTTACACCAATATCATTTCTTTCTAAGTTCACATGAGCTTTACTTTACAACTTCTAAGCAAACCTCTATCTTGATTGCTTGCTTGAACGTTTTGATTATGGATACAAATTAAGCGTTGGTCAGGAGCAATTCAAAGGCTTAGTCTACTTTCATCTTTGCTACTCAAAGAATGTGGATCAATGTGTTCTAGGTTGATCTGTGATGGATATTGCTGACACTTTGACCTTTGTGCAAGTTGCTATAATTAGGTTAGGATAGAAACATTGTTGACCATTGGAACATGGAAAAACTATGGAATATTTTGCAGCAAAATCCATATGATATCCTCTTCAATCCTCGATCATAAAGCTTACAGTCTATATTAGTTGCACTCAAGGATAAGGACAAGCTGAATGGCAAATGAAATGAACCTTCAACTCGTTGGTTTGGAAAACCTCAATGGCACTACTCGACAAATGTCTGCCAAAATTATTAAGTTGGTCCAAAGCTTCAACAATATATTGTTAGACTTTAAATTATGGAAGGCACCATATAAGGCATAGTCATATGCAGTTTGGAGAATCATCCAACCTATACAATTCAATTCAAGTCATGTATCATTTTGCATACAAAGGATGGATTTGCAGTTTGTAACTTGCTTGCCAAGTTCAATTAATAGAATACTCTATTTGTGTTGAGATTTTGGGCTTCCCAACATGTTGAAGCAAACTTACTTAACACCACTGAACTAATTTGCCTTCAGGAAAGATTAGTGATAAAGATTAGTGATTAAGGTAGTGTACTTTGGCTTCAAAGAGAGAAGTGTGAATTATGGCCAATCTTCTGAAACTCTAGTGAGTGAGAAGGTGTTGTATGCAAGCACTTCTCTGTGTACATCGTCCAAGAAACATCTTGTTTAATGGAAAATAGACACAAAAACCATTGAGAACATGCATAATGTAATTAGAGAAACCATTCATAACATGTAATCAGAAAAAGCACTAATTTGACCCGTATGTACATGACTAGGGTACATGAAAGACAATGCCAAATCATATACAATAGAATTGTTAATATACCTCAATTTATTTCACAGTAAAAATCATAAAATTGTCCATGTGCTAAATATGTGACCCAAATTTCTTCAATAATGTGCTTGTATTGTGCATTAAATAGATCAAATATACATTTATTCAAGTGTTCCAGTGTCAATTTTAGACCATCAAACTGCAAACCCATCCTCTGTTTA
This sequence comes from Antitrichia curtipendula, assembly GCA_951230915.1. Classification (NCBI taxonomy): domain Eukaryota; kingdom Viridiplantae; phylum Streptophyta; class Bryopsida; order Hypnales; family Leucodontaceae; genus Antitrichia; species Antitrichia curtipendula. The sequence goes on from OX579635.1 coordinate 28,216,130, forward strand.
CAAAATGTTTATAAATCACACTTTGAACCTACTTCCAATTATACATTTACATGGGTTTTCTAAATAATGCATTGATTTCATTCAAATCTTTTTTACATTGCTATAGTAGCAACATACAGAAGACTTAGCAATTATTGTTAAACCATTACAATCTAGCCTTCTACACTAGGTAGTGGACCATGAATGTTTTTCAATGGCATCCTCTGACAGCAAAGCTTTGAGACTCACAATTGGAGCTTCATCACTGCCATTGGTAGGGGAGCTTCTTTCTTGTTTTTTAAGCCAAATTCTATTAAATCAAGATATTTTGCATCCTCAAGACACAAAGCTAGAAGCAACTCCACATTAGGCTCAAGGGCAGGCATCCATGGATTTAAAATCACTTGCATTTGCCCACTAGTATCAACATCATCAGAGTTTGGTACTAGGTCTAGCTTTTGGTGATCACTGGTGAGTGGCCTTTGGTAGGACAAGGTGAGCACTAGGCGCCTTTCTTCACCAGATGCATCTGGAATTCTTGCCCACAACTCAAGAACTTTAAGCGAGGCCGTAAGAGATTCAAGTTGTTTTAATATTTGAATGGTGAATTGTCAACTACACCACTACAACAACACTCTTTTAGGAGGCCCTTCAGTTCTAGGGGATCCATGTTCTTTTGTTTGCTTGGTGTACGTCCATGCATCAGTGCTAGTATGTGAGCCTAAAAATGCGAGCTTGAGCCTATAATATAGGTATCTATAATATAAATACCACATACTATAGAAGGTGTATGTATCATAAACACCTATAATATGGATATTTGTAACCTATATATCTTATAATCATAGACAATTTCTATAGTATATACATCTATAACATAGGTGTTAGTATTCTAGGCTCATGGGCTCACACTCCTATGCTCACATAATAGCAACCCTCTACGTCCATGGTGAAGAATTTTTGGCAATGGCCACAATGGTACCATGGTTGAGTCTATTTTATATACTTGAATGTGTTCTCAGTGGATTCAAAGCCACAGTGGTAGCAAAGCATGCAATGTTTCACTATCCTACAGAATACAAGGATAAGGGGAAGCTATGTGCAAAGGGAAGCAAGGAGGAGCGTTTTAATGAATGAAAATTCCATAATCCCATATTACGCGGGATCTCCCATATATGACAAATTAGTGCAATAGTAGATGATCTATTTGCAGGGCGTAGTCAATTGCGCTCACCAGCTTTTCTCACAAGGTGCACCACAAAATTTTGGTTTTAGGGACAACGAGAATCAAATTTGACATAATTTCTATGAGATTGTTCTAGAAGAGAGCTTTCTTTTTTTCAAAGTGTAATTTGTGACAGAAATTGAGTGAGATGATTAGGGTTGTAACTTAAGGTTTCTAAATCCATGCAATGAAGGATCTGATGAGCTTTTGTTAGAATTAATTTTGAATTGTTGCTAAGAAAAAATGGGGTCTAATGCAAGGTGAATTTTAGTATTTTTGGAGTCCGAGGGCATTTTGTGAAAAAAGGAGCCAGTGAAGAGGGTAGAGCCTGACAAGGAGGTCCGTTTTTTCACAAAATGCCCTCAAATCCTGGCATTACCCAATGTAAACCACGGGTGGGCAACATATATTTTTGGATGACAAAAAAAATTGGATGAAAAATGTATAATGCCCCATTACGGGAACAAAATTGCATATTGGGACATTACTGGTATGGAAAATCTAATTATGTCACAAAATCTGGCCAACATTTGTCAGGACAAATCCCGCCAATGGTTTACGAACCAGTTATGAATTTCCAAAATCATAATGATGTCTTTCTTGAAAGGATGCACCTAATTATGTTTATTGTGCTACTTACAGTAAAGCCTTGTTTAAAATTAAGGTGCTTTCCACAATTAAACTATAGTTTTTATTGGTGTGTTGCTTGAATGGAGGCTTTCCACAAATAAAATGAAGTTTTCAATGGCATTGAGTAAAATTATTGATGTATGGATTAAGGGCCCAAGTGAAATAGCGGCATCTACGGTACAAGTATATGTGATCCCTTGGTGAATTTTTTTAGTATTAGTGCCATCCCTAGCACTATTTACGCGTTGCATGCCACCCTTGGTGTACCAGTGACTCACAAAAGTGATTCTCAAAATTTGTGATGCATTAATCAATAATGATGGAAAATAAAGACTTATATGATAAACCTTGCCAACCTTTATCATTGTTGTCATGATGTACACTTGCAAAAATCAAAAGTCCAAGGATGTGAGCAAAAAAAGGTTGTCCACATCACGTCATGTTGCAATGTCAATACGTTTATCAATACGTTTATCATAACATTAGCTTGAACCTCAATGTCCATCAAGATAGAATATTCATTGTGAAGCAATAATTAAATTACCATAATTGTAGACAATATGATCGAATGAACATCGTATCCATCTAGATGGACACAATCATTTGACCCATTAGCTTTATAATTTCTATAGATAGACCAACTTGATGAACTCGTCTTCCACCTCAAAACACTGGCCCTCTAGTCAACAGAGTAGCCGTCTACCTTAACCAATTGGCCATTGACATTAGTCGTCCACCTCAACTTTGAATCCTCTTTCAATTATCAACAACAATTTGCGAAACTAAGACAATTTACAGATAGTAACCAAGCTCAAACACTTCTTTGGTCTAATTTTCATGGTTCTCATACTAAACCATAATTGACACTTAAAATGTACAATAATGATTTAGGAACACAGATACCAAATTCTAAAATCCAAATTCCATCTAACACTAAGTTATGAACAAGTTTCAAAGTTTAAATTTCATTGAAAACCTTCAAAGTTAACATTTGTATTTCTAAAATAATACAAAAAAAGAATAATAATATCCTTGAAGGTTTTAGATGTTAGGGTTTAGAAATGACTATGAAAATGGACTATGAACAAGGCTTAAAAATATGTTTAGGTATACAAGTATGTATTATTACAAGTATGAAAAGAAATTTATTGATTTTTGAATAACATAATACTCAGTATCAAATTTGAAATGATTGACAACTTTGAAAATGATATGCCATATTTAACTACTTATGGACTTTTGAAATTTCAGAATTAATAATGGTCATCAGAAAATCCCACGATGATCATCAGGAGATATATACAAACATTGGGAGATCTCATGATGTTATTATCCTGTGATCTTCGGATGTTTAGTTCATAATTCATTGAATAGTCTAGAAGTAGTTAAATGTGGCATTGATTTATTTCTATACAACATTTGTGTTTTACTTTCATACAGTTAAACACTATGTAGTTTTTTACAAATTTTGTGTTTGAAAGCTTTTTGTAACTTTCTTTTGCTTAGTTCTATAATATGACCTTGGAGGGAGGACTTTTTGTGTTTTTTAGAAAAAACATGTGTTTGAAATAGGAATTTTCCATAGAATAATTCTAAAAAATACTTGAAGAATATTTTTTTAAGATAAAGTATATGCACATTATGTTATGGAATAAGAAAGTTTTAAATTTTTATTTTATACATTTCATTTAGGCCTTCATAACTCAATTTGGTCTGCTATTTGATAGTCCTAGTCATTTTTGAAATATATTCAGTTATTTAAATTTACAATGAGTTCTTCCCAACAGTGGAGGAGTATCATCATCTTTGTTGTTAATCTCTTAAAATATTTTTCAAGATTCTTTCATAATTGAAACATTCAAATAAATTTAATGTTCTTTTTAAAATCAATTTCTTTGTAAAAATATTAATAATTTCAAAAGTATTAAAAATAGTATGAAGTTTTTAGAAAAAACGGAGATGATGGTTATAAAATCTTGGTGTAATTTGTGTAATTTTTGAGTTCACAATATAGGAAATTTCATAGAAATTTCAAAAGTGGTGTATTTTAAGCTTTTAGGATACTTCCTTCAAAGTGTCATAAATATTATAATTGTAATAATTTTGAAAAAAAATGAATTTTTTTTATTGGAATTACATTTTCTTAGTCAAGCTTTAAAACTATTGAAGTTCAAAACTATGTGAAATTCAAGTTTCACTTTATACCATGTCCCTCGAGCAAATTTGTTCATTAAAGATAATTATAAAATATTCATTTGTAACAATGATACAAGTTGTAATAGTCCTCAATTTAAATAAATGTTTTATTCTTATTTTTTTACACTACGACAATTTAAAACTAAGGTTTCTAAAGTGATGGAGGTACTATTTCTTGTTATTGTCTAACAAACATTAAAGCATGAATAATTTATTTCATACAACTATTCCAACTTAAGCAATAGAAAGATATTAGATTTCAAAAAATCATGTCATTGAAATTAGAAAGATTAGAAATTAACCAAAATATAAAACTTGATGTAGATTATAATTAAAGTTATTCAATGTAATTTTTATTCATTTTAATTTAACTATATTTTTATTACAAATTTTGAATAAGTTACATTTCATAATGTCCAACTATATATATATTCTAATTGTGGACTTTGTTCATCAATTATTTATTATAAAGAAATCTCATAATCTTTAGAATGAACTTTTGAAAAATCTAAATTTTTACCTTATGGCAACAATCTATGTATATTGATATTGTATCTTCAACACTTTTACGTGATGCTATCTATTTTCAATGCAATTATCAACCGGTGATCAAATTCTTATAAATTGTTAAACAAAATTGCTTATCGTCCAAACAATTAAATAATTTGTCACTATAAGAGTAATACATTAGCTTTACTTCTATAGATAATAGTGTGAATTTTGCAATTTTTAACATCTCTCTGGAAACAAACAATGTGGATGTTTGTATTTCTTTCATTTTAACATTATTCAAAAAGTCTCCCTTTAATAAGAAAGCACAAATTAAATATTTTATAATTATCAAACCTTGAAATTCAACAAATCAATAAATATCAAGAAGAAAAACCTACATCATGTGGTCAACTTCAAAAGCATGTCAAACAAACATTTACAATATTATATTGTAGTTGTAGGACAGGGTTTGCAAAGAATAATTCTAAAAGTAGATGCCAAATTTTCTAAAAAAAAGTCTATTATAGCATCTATTGAACCTTATTTTTTGGAAAAAAATAAATATTTGATAAACAAGTGCTGACCTTGCTTTACACTTACAATAGTTAAATTATACAGTTAAATTATTTGTTTTTGTAGCAAATAATTAATATTACTCAAACAGTCAAGTTCACCACTTTGAATTATCCTTGAGATTAATTCTTTATTTTTAAAACTATTTTATAAAATAATTTCCAATAATTTCAATCCCTAACTCTAAAAATATTTATGATAAAATTTCTATTTGTATACAATTGTGAATGGTCTTTTTCACCAACTAAATTAGTGAAGAAGCATCTTTGCTACAAGAGGCTATGTCATCAACCCTCTATTGTCAAGTGGGATCCAAGCCTAAACAAAAATTTACAATGAATGTCATTTTGTTTGATGATCAATGATACATCATTCTATTAAGATAGGTTGTTTGTTTGTTTTGTTGGAAACAATAAGATCTCCTAAACTATGCGTTGTCTAATTGATTGGGTACCGTCAAAAAGACCTCGACGAAGAAGGGTGCACGGGCTTTGTTTCATGGTATTTGGACCTATAGTGTGAAAGTTATTGATTTTCGAAGATTTTATGAATCAATGAAAATTTTTAAAATTATTTTTATTTTTATTGTGGCAACAATACAAGGCACACTAGTTATTTATTATAAAAAAACAAGATGTTCCACTCTAAAAAGCTTTGTTCCTATAGCACTAGCCCACTCATTGAGTAATGTAACATTATTCACGAATATTGGGGATTCCCTTTTACATTTCCTAGTAAGTATTCCAAACACCACTTCAACCACCATTGGCTAAACTAAATAACCTCTGGAAGAAGTAATGTAATTAAGGGCTCTTTAATAAAGTATCTCAAGGAAAAATATATTTCTCTCTCGAGGATTAGAGGGACCCCACTAGTTAATAATGTTACGAACGTCTCGATCGAACTTCTTTAATTACATGTAACTTTTGTCAATAAAAGTCTCCTCCCTTCAGTTCATAGCCGATAGAGTTAATCCTTAGAGAGGACAGAATGGTGACTGTGAAAGTCCATTTGAGTATTGTGTGAATCATTAGTTTACAAAAATCCAAAAGTACTCATTGAAAGGCAAACCACTGTAAAAGACCTACCATTTTCACAAAAAATTTGGAGGATGAATAGTTGTACTTCTGTCCCACATAGAAGGATTCTTTGTCATTCATTGGCCCAAAAACTGTCGCAGTGTTGTTTATTTGCTAATCATAAATTTCTTCCCACTTTCTACAAAGGTAGTTAGAGGAAGCCTTAACTAGGAATACTTCAAAAAGTGACTTATTGAACATGGCACCAAACTCCATCAAACCAATTAGTTTTGGTGCTCCAAGGAATTCAGACATCTTGTATTTGTCTATGACATCTTCAAACTTGGACTCTGGGTCCCTCATTTTAGGCACTTATCAATCAACTCTAATATACAAAAAGATTCACTCCAAAAATGATTTTGTTTTTGTTTTTGGTGACAGTGAATTTGACATGGTTGGTATACTTCATCTTGAGGTACAATACATTGTTCAATTTCCATCCAAGAATCCTACATGGTCACAAAATTGTGTGCAATCCTTTGTGTTCAGGGCTGCAATCGTCTCTTCAGAAGGAGCCGTTGCCGAACTTCTACACTAAATAGTGAAATTAGGTTGCCTTTACAATTAGGTTGCCTTACCCCCCAAAAGTTATTGTGTAAGCCATCAAAGTCAAAAATATCTCTACAAGTACTTCCATTTATATATAGGGAGGTTCATGAGTTCTAAATACATTAAAAAACTAATTCAAAAGTAGTATTTTCTTGTATAGAAACAATAAATATTTAAATAGTGTGGAATGTCGAGAAATTAGTGCGGGGCAACCTAATTTCACTATTCAGTGTAGTTGCAGGGCTGAAGTGTTGGTGAGCTGCAACATGGTGGCCCTTAATATCTTCACCCTTTGCACCATTCCAGTCACATTTAAGGTGCCATTCAATTCATGCCATGTGTGAGATATGAGTCAATGCCACAAGTTTTGGATTATTTTCCATTTGGGGACTGAGAAACTTGGATGCATCTAAGTAGTTCCTTTCAATTCTCCATCGACTCATTACAGAAACTGATTTCGTTACGTGGATGCAGTTGAGAACTCGGGAGACGGTACAGTACAGTATGGCGCTCTTGATCATCTGCCCCAAAGGATCGTGGTGGCAGACAATGTGGGAAACATTGAAAAGGCGGGACGAACATGGCAAGAACCAAGGTTGTTTCAAGAAATTTTAGAACTTGAGTTCATATTGACATCCAATAAAAATTGTTTAAGGAACATGTTGTTGACGCAACACCGAGATGCAGCAGCAACAAACCTGCGTTTCAACTTTACTTGTTAAAACATCTTGGATGTGGCACATTCCAATCGATTGTTTCATTCATAGATCAAGGCCGATTTTTGGTATTGTGTTCTTGTTCAAGAAGAAGAGGATGTAGCCGCTCTCGAGATTCTGTGCAGCTCGTCACTGATGCCGATTGTGAAATTGGTTAGGTACACACTTGTTAATTGTACTGTACATTTCAATACGATTTGCAGAATCCTACTTCATAAATCAGCATCGTTTGACCTCGTGACGGCACTGAAGTATTTACATTTGAATTCACATTGTAGCTTCTCTTGTTCGCACTCATATGGAAGAAAATTGTTGCAAGAATTGTTGCTTGTTCAAGCGGATTTGATTGGGTGAAAGGACTGTTGTAGGAGACTCATCTGAATTACGCACCAAGCTTTGAAAATAATTTTTGTGAGTGCTCGAGCATTCATTTGTCCAATGAAGGTGAATCCACGCCCTAACCATCCTTATATCGCTCCCTTACAAAAATTAATTTCCTAAACCTTTTTGCCCAGTTTGCCATCTCATTTGCGCAGTCTACTCAACTCAGATTTCAATGTTACAGCACTATCAAACTTGACAATAGTTAAAGGAAAATTATAAAAGCGCATTATCTTCACGTTGCAGGTATATTTCTTACGTAATCCTACATGAATATAGTTCACTGTTGTTAACCTGGGTGGGAACAGTGATAGAATTTAGCGTTAGAGAATTTAATGTTTCGATAGCATGACTGAAGCTTGCAGTTGGCTACATTCAGGAGCGAACGTGGCCTTGCACAGCCTTTTAAGGGAAATCAATGGTTGACGCAATGCAAGGCAGCTTTTGCAAGCACTGGAATTCCATACAAACTGTGCAGCTAGAGTCCAGCTGACAGCTGACCTCCAGTAGTCGTTGATGATTAACCCCTAAACGATGCCGAGGACGTTTTGTGGTCGATGAATGACAAAGAATCTCTCCATGTAGGATAGAAGTACATAACTATTCATCCTTGGAATTTTGTTGTGAAGAGGGGAGGTCTTCTATAGTAGTTTGCCTTCCAATGAGTGCTTTTGCATTTTTTTTTTAACTAACAATTCACATGGTACTGAAACAGATGATTTCCACGGTAATTGGCTCATCATTTAAGGGTTAACCCTTAAAGGACGAGGAGGTGACCTTGGAAATTATCCCTTTTCATTATTGTGTGAATCATTGGCTTAAGAAATAGCGAAAGCACTCATTGGAAGGCAACTACTATAGAAGACCTTCCCTCTTCACAACAAAATTCCAACGATGAATAGTTGTACTTTTCTATCCTACTGCAATGATTCCCTATCATCCATCGGACGTTTGGTGTCCGTGTCGACATTTAAGGGTTAATGAAGAACATTTAGACTTTAAACTTTGGTTTCAAATGAATCTTTGAAAAAAAAGAAGGCTTTTAGAATTTTTTGGATATGTTTCAACCTACTAGACCTACTAACTTCAATAGTAAATTTGGCTTGCCAAGCACCACTTTAGGTTACAAAGTCAAAGCTCTGTTCATTTAGCAATTTCATATGCCTTGACCACATAATCCTTAGGCAAAGAGCAAGACCCAAGGGTGCCCTCCTTCAAGAAGATTTCAGATTTTCCTTGAATTATCCGCTAGGCTATTAAATGTCATTTATGGATTGACCTTGAAAGTTTGATACCTATCACCAAGGTTGTTGGCCAAAAATGATTGGATTTCTAAAACAATAAGTGCATTCTTCATTTCTACAATAAATTTAAAAGTCATCTATGAGTTATTTTTGGCCTCAATGGTCTTATATGGTTAACAAAAAGTTTTTATTATTAAGATGGTTACATGGTTAACAAAAAGAGCTCAATGGTCACCACTCAATTGGATTAATAGGTGCATTTTTTGTTTCTATAATTTCTCTTACAATCATTCATCAATTGCTTTTTGTCTCATTAGGCTTTTTAAGGTTAACCCCTAAAGTCCCATTGTCCCCTTGGGGAACAAAATGGATTTGGGCAAGCTCCTATGGTCTCAATATTTGTCTTGATTTTCTGAAATTTTTAGTGAAGTTAAAAAAACACATTATCTTTCCAAAAGTATAATTTTTATTTCAATTGGAGCCCATGAGAATAAAGTTATGGCATAAAAAAAACCTTTTTTTAGTTCAGCAGGCAAAAAAAATACTTCAAAAAATCTTAGCGTAATTTTCTTTTCTTTTCGCATAGATTATATTCTAGTGTACACAGGAAGATTTGATTCATTCCAATTAGATTTGTTATGTGAAAGTTATGGACAATCTTGTTTTTGGGGCAATCAAAACATCTTCTTGGAAAATAACTTGTAGGATCCATTTCTAACCTCAATTTTCATAATTTTTCAAAAAAAGAGTTACACAAGGTTAAGATCTCTTGGTAGAAAAATTAAATTCCCATTAGGGGGGGTACATATTCACAGGATATTGAAGTGTCTGGGGACTGTACATCATGTTTCAAACATCTACAATTTTCTACAATAAGTCCTTTTAATTTTTTGGTCCCCTTAATACCCCTATTTAGTTTACATATTTACAGATGCAAATGTTGATTTCAACATGGATATCAATGTACATGTCATTATGAATGTGAATATGGTTGTATATATGGGTGTAAATATAGATTGTTGAAAATAAGTTAGGTCTCCAACATGCCAGTGTGCTGTCCAAGCTTAGCCCCTAAATGAATGATTATGATTTTGATTTTTCTATTCAAGATTTTGTGCAAGTGGGGCCATTGCAAATCTTGGTTTTCTAGTGTCGAGGGCTCTTGGAAATGGGCCTCAAATATTCTAAATCTTGGAGGGGAAATCACATTAGAAATTCATTTTAAAAAAATTGTAAAAGTGTAATTTTTAAAAGCTATACATTTATTGAGGTTGTGCATGTTACATCCTTTAACCTCAAATTGTTTTGGTGACCTTAATTTTAGACTTGACATGTCAAAAAAGAATTAAAAGACTTCACATTACTTTCACATTTTTCACACCTTCATGATCAAACATTATAATCTTTCAATCCAAAATTGATATTCACTACAACAAAACCACTGTTTTATGATTGTAAAATATGTCTGCAATGAGTCATAAAATCAAAAAATATGACTGGCTGCAGAAATCACTGTAGATGACTACAACTGACATGAGTCATTACCGACGAGTCGCTTCGGACATCAGTCATATTGGCAGTCATATTTTTTTGGGGGTATAATTATCCATAATTAGCCGTATTCTGCCAACAAGGCGTATACTTTGACTATCTTTGAGGGCTTGATTTTTTTTTGAGTTGCCCGGGCAAACAAAAATAAATCCTATGTGGCATGTGACTCCATGTAGTCATTTTTTTGGCAAACGTGGAATATGAATGTAGTCAGTCATATTTTGGCTAATGTGGCATATGAGTGCGGTCAGTCATATTTTGGCTGACGTGAAATATGACCGCAGTTAGTCATATTTTGGCTAATGTGGCATATGACTTTGTATAATTATATTATTTGTAGATGTGGAACATGACTCTTGTTAGTCATATTTTTGAATGATGTGGAATATGACTTTTGTAAATCATATTTTACTAATGTGAAATATAACTTTTATGAGTCATTTTTTGGTTGATGTGGTAGTTTATATGGATGTTATTGGTAGTTTATAACTAATTGCAGTCATATTTTTGAAAATACAAAGTCATATTTTGGAAAAGACTCCATGTAGTTAAAAATAAATACATACGATTTTAGAGATATACAAGAGATAATTATATTGGACAGGGAGAATGTAAGAAGGAAAGCAACTATCTTCATTGACATTTATTAGTCACCAATACAAAACATATATACCACAATGAATCATTCTCAAAATCCAATAAGGCCTATATTCTTTACAATAATGTGAAGATGTCTCTATTGGGTTGCAAGTAGCCTCCAATGACTTTGTTTCAACTTTTAATGCCTACATATACAATTAAAGAAATGGGAGGTTAATTTTTAGTGAACGAACAACAAAGCTCAACTTTCAAAGGCTTACAACACAAAATATGTAGCTCAAGTTTAGGGTAGGAATAATAAGAATGGTGATGGAGAAAACGAGAAGAAAATAGGGACAAGTATATAGAGATAAACAATAAGCAAGAATAATATGCAACGAGAAACAAGAAGCAACAACTAAGACACAATAAGCAACAACAAACAACAATTAAGACACAACAAGTAACAACTAAGACACAACAAGCAACAACTAAGACACAACTAAGACACAACAAGAAACAAGAAACAACAACAAGAAACAAGAGTTAAGATGCAACAAGAAGAAACAAGAAGCAAGAATTTAAAAGCAACAAGAGGAAACTAAAAACAAGAACTAAGAAGAAGAAAGAGTTAAAATGCTAGAGAAAGAAAGAACTTAGATACAACAACAAGAAACAAGAAGCATAATTAGAACTAAAAGGGGCAAGAAGTAAGAGTTAAGATGCAACAAAAGGCAACAACTAAGAAGCAAAAAATAAAAAGCAATAACAAGTATGAGCTAAGAGACAACAAAAGGCAAGGAAGAAGGGCCGAAAGAAGTGGCGACTAGGGTTTTAAGATCCTAAAAACTGGCGGCTAGGGTTTTAAAACCCTAAAAAAATGATGATTAGGTTTCAAAATCCTAAAAAATAGGTGAGTAGGATTTCAAAATCCTAAACAATGGTTTGCCCATGTTTTTTTGGACATTGCCCGTAATTTTCTTGGATTGCCCAAAACAAAAAAAATATCACTACTATAGAAATATGACTAAAAATATGACTTAATGTTCCCCAAACATGTTCACTACGTTCCCTATGAAGTATTTTGTGTTCCCAATGGTCGTATAGTGTACACTTGTAAAGTGTAAGGCCCAAAAATGATTGGCAGTCATATTCTGCAGTCATGTTTTTCCCCAAGGTGTTGGCCTTCAAGAATATGACTGCAACTAGTTGCCAGTCATCCTCAGTCATATTTTTGCAGTCATAAAATACCCGTTTTCTTGCAGTGATTGTTGTGTTTTCTTTTTCTATGTAATCTATAACATATCTAGTTTGAATTTGTATGGTTAAATTTTTTTTAATTAATAAAACTTGTCAAAATGTTGTCTTCATGTTAATTTTAGAGCAAGTTTCAAGAAGCTAAAAAAAAAAGGTCTTGGGCATTTAGGAATTAAACTCCAAACATTTGGTATGTTGTAAAATGTAGATGCTTGGACCTAGTTAGAACATTCTGAAGAATTCATTCCGAGTTACTACTAGACAATAATTAATAATCACAACAACAATTTCATTTTGATATTATTGATGATTTTATTATTCTTAATCCTTGAAGGACGGGCCAATGACCATTGAATTCAAGCTTCACTATCCATCACTTTGTTTGCTGGCACTATGAATAAAAAAATTTATGTTTATTTTTCAAAGATGAAATCATATGTCTACTATAAGTTGTAAAATTTTCAATTTGAAGGTCAGGGCAAGATTTGAAATTATAGTGTGTGTTTTTTAAATGAAAAAAATTCACATCAGATATATTTTTTTTATAAATTTTTAAAAGAATTTTAAAATTTTCATCTAAAATTTTCATCATGGATGTATATATATTTTATAACATGATAGAAATTAAAGCATTTATTTCATTCTAAAATTGAAAAATCAACAAACCATGGTTATAGGCCCAAAGCTTATATTGATATATAATATTAAAGTTTTTTTTCAAAATTTATAATCAGAATAGAAATACCACTAGATATGCTTCATTTCATTAGATGGATTCAAATTCAAAAAATACCATTTTTATGGATAAAATTCACATAAAAAATAAATAGCAAGAAATGACCAAAATAAACCATAAGGATGATCTATGGATTAAATATCTTCTTCTTTAGAAAATTCAATAAAAAAATAATGGAGGAATTTTCATTTGTATTCACTGAAAATGTATTCAAGCAACTTCCAAAAAAATGGATGAATAAACAAATTTTTTTTCCATTTTATAGTCCTAGGTTAAGTCATCGAAAAGACAAAAATCATCCGTAATGTACTCAAGGGTTTTATATTGTGGTATATCTAGACCAATGTAGTATGTAGAAACACCTATATCCAATTAGAGTCTCATACGTAACCTATAGAGTACTAATATTTAGGGCCATACAAGGAGTGATTGTGGATTGCGAGGTGGATTGCCTTGTCTATGCTGGTTGTAATAAGATTCTAAGAGCCGGTTGCCATTAGTTGGTTGGACTTCCAACAATTGGAGGAAAGACAATACATGTGCATTGGAGGTACAATAACTTTCCATTGAATGGTCTCCCTATAGCCAGAACCAGGCTAGGTTGGATTTGCCTCCCCAATAACATGGCTCTTGGACTTCTTTACTGGAATGACCATTTTGTTGTAAATGGATGGTAGTTCATTAAAATTATTTGGACCTTTTATTTTCTTATGAAAAATAGGCCCCTCTTGTTGCTCACAGTTGCTAATATGTAAGCCTAAGATGTTGAGCACATGAGCCTAGACTCCTATATTATAGGTACCTTCTATGGTTATAGGTGCCCATATTATAGGTGTCTATTTTATAGTTACCTATATTATAAGCACCCTCCATGGTTATAGGATATTAATATTACAAGTGCCTATATTATAGATATCTATGTCGTAGGTACTTATTTTTTAAGCACCTTCCATGGTTATAGAATACTTATGTTATAGATATGTATGTTATAGGCATCTTCAATAGTTGTAAAGTACTTACTTACACCTAATTCAAGACTTGTAGGCTCATATTTCTAGGCTCACATGCTAGCATCATTGTCTAGTCGCCCCTCTAGTTTAGTTTTTCCCTTTTCTACAGGTTGGAGGGATGACTGGATGGCCAAGCATCCGTCCAACAGTAATCGAGAGCACTTGGACTTCCAAATTTGGGAGGTCCAAGGCTCTAATGGCAACCAGTCCTAAGTAGCACAGCTAGAATTTTTGTGAGTATTGGATTGTAAATGCCAAGTGTAAGATGGTGTAGATTGTGAATGCTAATTTGTGTTCTTGCCTTTTGAAAGCATAGTAATGCACTGTAAAGTTTCAAATCAAATTATTTTCAAAATCCCTCCAATTCATTTTATTTTTTTGGAAGGGGGTCCAAAAAATAATTTGATCTGAAAATAATTTGAAAATCTGGGTACCCTCTCTCAATCTTGTATTTTTTTAAATGAACTTGTTTGACAATCGATATGGATTAATGGTTTTCGTAACCGTTTTCTGTATCCGTATACATACAATATATCCGTATACATATCGTATCCCAATATTTGCATCCCAATATCTGTATCAAGATCAATGGCAGGGAAGGGTTTTATTTTTTATTTTTTTTAAACAATCAATGGCTACTGATTTTTTGGGGGTGGGCTAATTAATTGATCAAGAGTGGTTCCTATCTTTTGAGGGGATAGTAGATACTACAATGTCATGACACATTGTCGGGTAGAGAGGATAACGCTTTGGGAATATGCAGAGTATTTGATTGCAACTGGGAATTATGTGCTTGGAGATTGAGTTGAATCTTTTAGTCTTCTAATCTTCAAACAGCTTCCCGTTGTCCTATCATGTAATGGCTCTATATGGATTCAAAAGTCAAGGTAGGAGATAAGAAACCACAAGTTTTGGATGGATAAAACGGGATGGCCAGACCACGAGCTGAACCGTCCGAAAGATTGGCTCCTAAATTTCAAACCCAAGGTGACCAGCAATCGTGCCTCACCAGTAGGAACGACATAAAAGAATGATCATGTGGGTGATCAATTCCACTTTGTCACTACAAACACAAAATGGGGCTACTATTGGATACACATAATTCGCAACAATGTTTACGATGCAGAAATGAAAATAACAAGTCTTCAAAATCGGCTAGGAATAACAATAGAAAGACAACGAGCCTCCAAAACCGGCTAGGAATAACAAACCACAATCTACAACACATGAATCTTCATTTTTCTTGTCTTCAATTCTTCAAATAAAACACAAATATACACTCATTTTATCTATATTCTTCTCGAAATAAAAAGGCAACAGACTTTTTTTAGCTTCACTACCTATAACTTCTTCAATTTTTTATAAAATTAAGAGTTTAATAGCTTTTCAAAAAGCTAACAAATTCTTCTATCTTCACTAAAAAACTCACTTGCAAGTGGTTCTTCAAACAAAATCTATAGCTTTACAAAGATTTAGATTTCAAACAACAAGGGCAATATACCCTTTACTACTCAAAGACCTATTTCTTTCTCCACATAGCTTCAATTGTTTTGAGTGATAAGTTTTTAGAAAGCTAAAAAAGTTCACTTTAACTCTCCAAAATTTCAAAGACACGAGCAAAAACTACAAACTTTGGTGGCCACTCGAATCTCTATTCCTCTTTGTTGGGTGACAACAACCTCTCTTTCACTCACACGCTCGTAACCTTTTGCTCCTAACTTCAAATCACATAAAAAAGTCTTTTTGAAACAACAATGAAAAGAGGAACACACCCTCAAATTTTCATTTTAAAATAACTTGTACATCAAAAGTTGTGACCGCTTGAATTCTTGGCCTTCCAAAAATCCAACACATACATCTCATATCCATACTACTTACAAAACCCAACTAGAAGGGATAAAGAAGATGCCTACCCAAGCCTCTAGACCTCTAAGGTAAATGAAATTAGCCCATGCATACATCACATGGGCCTCCAAACACCCATTGGTCTAAGAAAAATCTCAAAGATAAGTTCCTATTCATCTTTCAAGGCCAAAAACCTCTAAGATCCAAACTATGAGGTAAACTATTTTTATTTTCCTAACTTTCAATTCCTCATATACAAATAAAGTATAAATTTTTTTAATTAACTATAAAATTTCAACCAAAATCAAATAGAGGTAAAAAGTGAAGTCGAAGAAGAACGCTATTCCATTTACAAGAACTTGAGGATGCGCCTGACAATATTTGCAATATTATCTAAATGTTCGGCCTTTGTTAAAGGATTCACTAGCCCTTTTAACCAACGTTGGTGGCCAGGGCTTCCTTTTATTGGCCTTTACCTTACAATAATATTGGTCGTTGTTCAGGCCCTCATAATTTCTTTCAAATGCCACTTTTTGGATGTCCGGTTCAACAAACCCAACTTGAAGTAGGATCACCAAAGCACGAGCGTCTGTCTGGAGATTATCATGCCAACGCTACTCTACACAAGGTTTCTTTAACGGATGAGAAGGTCGAACTTCATCTTGCGAATAAATTGGCATTGGTATAAAAATTGTCGGCTAAGATGGTTGAACTGGCAACTGTGACAAGAAAATCTCCAGTTCTGCCTCTCGTTGAGATTCTGGATCTTCCAACTCCATAAAAATCCTCTAGTTCGACATTCTAGAATCGAATTCTAAATCCACGCATAGATTCTAAATGAACTCAAAAAAATACTCCAAATTGATAAAACATGTCCAGGGCTTTCATCTTTTTAACAACTCCATTAGCAACAAGCGTCACCTTGAAGCCATTGGGAGCGTCACCAGTAAGTTTTCGACCTTCAAATTATAGAATCTCTTTAAAATACAAATTAGCACACATTCTATACAATGTACTTATCTACATCATGACAACGTGTCTCTACTCTTCAATAAAAAAAATAGACAAGGAGTAAGGTAGAATTACCCATTACCATACAGATTTGCTATCTTGGTATTTTGGAGAATCTATTTTTCATCTTCCATATTTTTCAAAGATTGAAAAATTTGAGAGAAGTCAATTGCAAAAAGATCAAAGACATTCCAACAAAAAGTGATTTTTCTATAATTTTTTAAAGCGAAAAAGTTAAACTATGAATAGAACCTTGTTAAAGCATTGACAAAACCTTCTTTAAGCATGGGCTAATGTGTCCACTCTCCAAGTGCGTTGCAATTATGATAAAAGGTTGCAAAGATTGTGGTAATAGATGGGCCATTGACGCAATTGGGAGGATCCTATAGGTGTCAGAATTGCATGTATGGTGGTATTAGGCAATTCTACTTAACTACCTTTAGTGAGTGGAATTGGAAGGCCGCTATACACTTTGGCTACGGGCTCAACCTACTTTTGGGCTACCCAAAACTATAGTAATTTTGATTTTGAAAATAAAATTACAGGAAAATTGTAGTCCCCATAGAATTGCCAAAATGATTAGGAATGGGTGTTTCTACCTTAAAATCCAACGTCCAGGTTATAGTAATCAACTTCTGATTGTTTTATATTCCTGCTTGCAGTCAGTTAATCCATAAATGTCGCCGAGGACGTTTTTTGGCCAATGAATGACAAAAAATCTCTTCCTGTAGGACATAAGTGTAACTATTCATCCTCCCAATTTTGTATGAAAAGAGAAGATCATCTACAATATTTTGTCTTCCAATGAGTGCTTTTACATTATTTTAATCCAGCAATTCACACGGTGACAAAATAGATGATTTCCACGGTTATGAGCCCGTCATTTAAGGGTTAACTTAATGGGCGTTGAAACTAGATATCCTATAATTATCATATGTCTGTCAGTTTCAGACATCCATGTGACAGAACTGATTACTTTTCAATGTGCCATGTAAGATTATGTGACATTGGCAAACATGGCACTTGGAAATCAAGGCATTCTCCTACTTGAAAATTATCATGTATACAACTAATAGATTCATAGGATATCAACTCCACAAAATAGTAAAATTAGGTTGCTTGTCAAATATTTCTTGACATTGTACATAATTATACAAATATTTAAGTTATCAAAATTAACTGTAAAGGTATGCAATGAGGGATTGGAAGCCGAAGTTTGAGAATAACATGAGACGAAACTCCTTGGAGCACTTGAAGTGGGGTATCATGGAGTTTGGTGTTGTGTTTCTTTTGTACTACTTTTAGTGAAGCCTTCCTTTGACAAACTGGAATTCACTTTGCAATTAACTCTATTACACAAGGATGTAATAATTGTCAATAGTAATTATTGCAATAAAAAAATTTAACTATAAAAAATAAATTAAAAGAGCCGCATGCACCTCGACATGGACAAGCTAGCGGTGAATCATAAGGTAACTTTTCTTGGTAAGACAACTTGATTATTAAGGCAACCTAATTTCACTATTTTCTGTAAGTTATCAAAGGTGCTTGACATTGTGGTTTCAAATGCAGTGCTTCCCAACATTGTTTGGAAGTTTTTTGAGTTTAATTGACTAATTTTGTTCAATTCCTAAATTGAATTGTTTTTTCTTGCTGGTACGGAGTCCAGTTACTTTCTACATTTCTTACTCAGAATAGAATTTTCTGAAGATTTTTTCAACAATTTTTTGCCGATGTTTCCAAATTACAACTGATTTTTTTTCCCAATTCCGTCGGCTAACTTTGAACTTAGCCGCCCATTCTTCCCGAATAAGGTAGGGGTCTGTAAAAGCAACCTGTAACACAGAGGTACATTTTCCTTTCTTCATTGTACCAACATTGTACATTTCAAGAGGGGGTCGCTTTTAGAAACCATTGCGTTTCAACTTCAAAATTTTGTAACTAATTCCACAAAGGTCCAAAAAATATGAATCGACTTGGATTAGATGCCAATTCCATTTTTCTTCCGAGTACAATTTACTGAAAATTGTTTCAAGGAGCTTAGCTTCCCTGAAAATGCAACCAGCTCTTAAAGGGTTGCTTGAACAGCCTCCTACCTTATAGCTCCACAGTTCCACCAAGGCACCAACTACAGTACTGCACAAGCGGAGCAGAAGTCAACGCCCAGGGCTCCCACCCCATGTCGAAGGCCCGTTGACAAATCGGAACCGAGCACAGTCAATTATCTAAATTAAGTCAAGATAAGCACAGAATCTTGTGGTGATTCGTGCACATTTGTCACCACTGTAGCAGTAGTAGTGCTGGACACCAGCTACGTCAGAGCACCATAGCCGCTGTGTGTCTATTGGATGTACACCATCACTGAAACAGGGTGTACCAACCAGAAGCTCCCGAACAACCAAGGACTAAGCTTTAACTTAACTAAAGCTTGCACGGCGTCAGAAGAGTAGCTGTAGCTGAACACGGTCGGAGCAGCTTTGCTTGCATTTTCAATGCCTGGATGAAGAAGTCTTCATCCACTGCTCTCCCCCAAAACCTTCAAGTCGATCGTTGCTGAGGAGACGACGAACTGGAAAGGCTGGGTATTGCTTGAGGGCGTTCCAGCTGCGGGACTTGCACATGCTTATTAGTCAGCAACTGCGCTTCTTTGTTGACGCCGATCTTGAGGTTTGTGCAACTGAAACCCTCGTGTTTGTGAATGCTGCAAGTCTACGTTTCTTCCCTTGCATGTTTTGTTGCTTCTCTTCATGTAAACGGCTTGCGCTTGGTCTCTGGGGGTAAATGCTTCTCATTCCTTGAGTAGTTGAGTTCCTTGGGTTCTGCTTTTTTGGTCGGATTTGTTGAGTCTATTTTGGACAGTGTTGTTTGCAGGAGGAAGACGAAGCTCACTTGCCGAGAGAGCGTTGCGTTGCTGCTGCGCACCTGCGCATGATTGGTGTGGGGTGATAATTTATCACCTAGTACGCTTTGTGGACGCCGGTCTTAAGGTGTGTTTGTGCACACCAGACTCTCTTGCTTGCGAATGCAGCTAGTCCCTTTTTTTTGCAGTTCAAGACTCTCTGTTGTCGGTTGCCGCTTTGAATTCGAGCTTGTGATGTGGGGATTGCATTGAGGACCCCGTGCTTTGCAGATCTTCGAAATCGAATCTTGTTACTGGCAGTGGGGTTGTCTTGATTTTACTTACTCTTTGATTCTGCTGAATTCGATCTTTGCTTTGATTTCGTAAAGGGTAAGATCGCTTGTCCTTGTATTGAACACTTGACTGTAATTTGGTGTTCCTTTCGCGGAGTGTCAATATGGTGAGCTTTTCCTATAATTCTGAGACGAGTTGTCAGCTGAGTACCCGGGATGTAGAGTCCTGGCTCATTGCGCTTGGGATGCATTCGGGATGTGACTTACTCTGAAACTTAGTGGTTGACATATCTCATATGTCGCCAGTCACGTATTTCGGTCAATACAATTGGTGGCTTAGGCGTTCCCTTCACTAGAAATTTTTCGTTGACATCCGTTACCCATGAATTCATAGAACCGGTGATTACGGAAGAAATCTCACACTTGTGTTGATGGCCGTGCTTGCAGAGATTTTGGAATTCCCATCGACATTGCATATCCATAGCGTGTGTGTAGTTCGGAACAGCCATGGGGCATTGGAGCTGGCGATCGACGACGGCGCTGCTGCTGGCAGTGCTGTGCCTCACGGCGACGGTGTCGACAACGTGCGCAGCAAACGTCGATGAGAAGGACGTGCTGGTGTTGGGCGGTGACAACTTCTCGGACGTGGTGAAGAGCAACAAGTACGTCTTGGCGGAGTTTTATGCGCCGTGGTGCGGGCATTGCCAGACTTTGGTTCCTGAGTACGCCCAGGCCGCGACCATCTTGAAGAAGGATGGTGTGGTGCTGGCCAAGGTGGACGCCACAGAGCATGCAGAGTTGGCCAAGGAGTACCAAGTTGAAGGCTTCCCGACCTTGCTATTCTTCGTGAATGGCGTGCACAAGCCCTACTCGGGCGGTCGCAAGGCGGACGAGATCGTGAGCTGGGTCCAGAAGAAGACTGGACCTGCGGTGCAGGTTTTGAAGTCTGCTGCCGATGCTGAGAAGGCGTTGGCGGTGGAGACTCCGATCGCCGTGGCATACCTCGAGAGTCTGGAGGACGAGAACACCAAGGCGTTTGTGGCCACGGCCGAAAGCGAGGAAGGCGTGACTTTCTTCATGACTGACGACAAGAAGGTGGCCAAGGAGTTTGGTCTGGGCAAGAAGACACCGTCGCTGGTGGTGTTGAAGAAGCAGGCAGAGAAGGTGGCCGTCTTTGAGGAGGCGAAGTTCTCGGCGGAGAGCTTGAGCAGTTTCGTGGCGAAGAACAAGCTGCCTCTGGTGATCACATTCAGTCGCGAGACTGCGCAGGCGATCTTCTCGTCCGACATCCAGAAGCAGCTGCTTCTGTTCGCCGGCAAGGAGGAGTACACGAAGGTTTCTGCGGCGTACGAAGAGGCTGCGAAGTCTTTCAAGGGGCAGATCATCTTCGTGCTGGTGGACCTGGCGAACAGGGAAGTGGCTGCCCCCGTGCTGGATTTTTTCTCACTGACGGGCGACACGACGAAGCTGATGGGTTTCGTCCCTGAGGCTAGCGGCCTGAAGTTCGGTTACGAGGGCGACTTCAGCGAGAAGTCTTTGAAGGCGTTTGGGGAGAAGTTCGTTGCGGACGCGCTGGAGCCTTACTTCAAGTCGGAGGAGATTCCGGAGACGAATGCTGAAGCCGTGAAGGTGGTGGTGGGCAAATCATTCGATTCCATCGTGCTGGACGAGTCGAAGGACGTGCTGCTGGAGGTTTACGCGCCGTGGTGCGGACACTGCCAGACGCTGGAGCCCGAGTACAAGAAGCTGGCGGAGCTTCTGAAGGACGTGAAGTCGATTGTGGTAGCGAAGATGGACGGCACAAAGAACGAGCATGTGCGTGCGAAGATCGAGGGCTTCCCGACCGTTTTGCTCTTCCCCGCGGGCAAGAAGAAGAGCGAGGAGCCCATCTCTGCAGGCTCGTACCGCACCACCGCCGGCTTGGGCAAGTTCCTGAAGGAGCACGCCACCATCGCCTTCACGGCCGATCTCCCAGCGTACGTGGAGCCCAAAGAAGACTCCCCGGAATTGGAACCCGAAGTGGACGAGGAACCTCTGACCCACTTGGAGGAAACAGTGGAGGAGACAGAGTCGAAAGACGAGCTTTGAATCCCCTTGCAAATCTCTCATACCAATTTCACACAGGCGGCCGCATCTTCGACAGGATTCCCTGTTGGAATCGAAGAGCCTCGTTTAGTAACTAGCGTAGCGATGTTAGAGTAAGACTTTGCCATAACCTCTATTGTGTATGACGTGGTACTATTGCCATGGGCTTTGGGGTATCAAAGTAACCACCTGAGTGGGTGATTTCCGAAGGTCCTGTCTCAGTCACTGGTATTTCGTCAAATGCTTGGAATGGTAGTCTGCTGTGGGAGTCTGGATTTGGTTTTGGGATTAGGATTGGAGTGTTGACGTGGTTTTGCAGCTTTAGATTAAATGAGATGTCTAGTTTGTACGAGCAGAGAGTATCTGAACCAACTTTCATGTCGAGTTTGGTTTCGTTTTGAGAGGATGAATTGCCACCTCACTGAAGTTTTACTTCTTATCAACCTCACCTTGCTTGACAATTGGAACTGAACGCGCAAATGGCTTATGCAGGGCATTAGGGCATTATGACCGCGGCAGTCAACTATAAGTGCCTGTACTGTACAGTACCCGGCAAGCACGAATCGTCCACTCCATTTTGCCAGTCAAAAGAAAATTGTAGAATGTATCATATGGTTAACATTTTTCATCTTGCATAATTAACATTCACTTCTTATGCAATTCCGATCAAGCATACCAAATTTGAATTTCAGAAAATCAAAATTCTATTTTTGGTGAATTCTTTCATTAAATTTTAATGATTTTATACAATAATTCATTGAAAAATATAGATGATGAATTTTTTTAATTCAATTGCGGCAATATGTAGGAAATACCTACACGCACATCTTTCCTTCAATAGGCATTTCCAAAAACTTTTAGAATTTCCTCACAAAGGTTTCAAAGGTTGT
Organism: Antitrichia curtipendula; assembly: GCA_951230915.1. Classification (NCBI taxonomy): domain Eukaryota; kingdom Viridiplantae; phylum Streptophyta; class Bryopsida; order Hypnales; family Leucodontaceae; genus Antitrichia; species Antitrichia curtipendula. Next base: position 28,239,290 of record OX579635.1, read on the forward strand.
CGTGACAATGTCCAATTTTTGAAAAATAGATATTTCTTTATTGTAATTAGATTTTGGCAAAACAACTATACATTCATGTTCAAATGTACAAAATTAGTAACAACATAAAGGTCAAATAGAAAAATCTAATTACAATAAAGAAATATCTATTTTTCAAAAATTGGACATTGTCACGACAACCTTTGAAACCTTTGTGAGGAAATTCTAAAAGTTTTTGGAAATGTCTATTGAAGGAAAGATGTGCGTGTAAATGTTTCCTATATATTGTCGCAATTGAATTTAAAAAATTAATCACCAACGATTTTCAATCAATTATCATATAAAACTATGAATTTTAAGTGAAATAATTCACTAAAAATGCAATTTTACTTTTTTGAAACCCAAATTTGATATGCTTGATTGGAAGTGCGTAAGAATTGACTGTTGATCATGCAAGACAAAAAATGTCAATCATAATATATATTGTTCAAAGTTTTTTTGATTGGCAGAATGGGGTGGACGATTCAAAGTTGCCGGGTACTGTACAGTACGCTCTTTGATTGAGAGTTTCGTCGCCTTCACCACTGTAATGTGAAGGGCTTTGAGTCCATGAAGAAGCTGGTACAAGACAACGGTACTATTTAGAGTTGCAAGTTCCATGTAGTACAATCAAAGAGTACTAACTAATATTGTCATTGCTAGGGTTTAGGGTTTAGAGTATGAATAAGATGAAATCGACATCAACAATTGAATACAATGGAGAAGCAATCAAAGAGAAGATTGGCTACAAATCCAACCACATTTTAATCTATTGAAAAAAGGTCAATTTATAGGGCAACAGATATAACATTGAACAAATCATACTCTCGATTATACATTAGAAAGAATGAAGTGATGGAGTACTCTTCATGACTGAAGACTACTACCTCTTCTTTGTACGGGAAATGGAGGAAGGGAGTTGCAATCTTTTTGATAGGGGATTGTACATTAACCCTTGAGAGGCCCTTGGGATCCTTCTATACAACTCGTATTTAGCCATATAGCTTTTCAATTGTGGTTTAAAATATAAATTTTGATACATTTCTATTTACATTCTAGCATGAGCATTAATTTATAGTTTGTACCCAAAAGTGTTTGGTCAATGTTTTCTAATCAAATACCATTGAATTTGTAATATACTATAGAGTCGTATAGAGGGCTTTCGGGCCCTTCAAGGATTAATCAAACATTCAAACTTTGTCAAATTTGCGTCTAGGCTATGGTATTAATCCTTGATGATCAACAAGGGCTTCTTGCAAATAGTTGATCAACCTTTTCTCTACATCAAATTCTTTTTTTTGTACAAGGACTCCAACAACATCTGGCCAAACTCCATGGTTGGATAATGTTATGGTGGATGGAAACTAGGCATTGGTATTCCTCTAGCAATTTCTTGGTGCAATTGCAATTATTGTGGTATGGTTCTCATAATTCACTTGATCTTAAGCTTAATTCCTGAAACGTCTAGAGTCTTCTTCAATATTGACGATTTGGGAAAAATCATTATAAATTACTATTTGGAGGATTATTTTGGAATTGGTATACAAATGAAAGTTGTAGGTTTTAAATTTTAAATTCCATCTGTACAGTTAGATTCACCAATGCTATTATCAATATTTTTTTCTTATGACTTTTAAAAGGAAAATATTAAAAGTCTTTCAAAATTTGATTACAAACAAAAAATTATCATTTTTGGAGTAAAACTTGTTGTAATGGATGTGAAAGGTGGTTCTCTCGGCATGGTGATTGTGGAGAATTTTTGTGTTCTTTACATCTATGACCTCATTTTTGCAAATCCAATTTTGAACTAGAGTCAATGTAATTTGGGTGTAGTCAACCACTTGACATACTTTCACATTTGTAATTTAAAAAAGTATATGTTCTCTAGTACCACCAAATCCAACCGTTAGAGAAGACAAGAACTTGATAAATTATCTCCACAAATTAGAATGACATTCCTCCAAACAGCAACAAGCAAGAAACAAAAATATGAATCTATTCATTGTCCATAAATTGGACGTCGAAGCGCTCCAAGGTTAAACATAGTTATTGTACTTGACAAGGGATTTAAAATTGCTACACATGAATTATAAATTGTGTAACACATGGTAGCCAACCCAAGACAAGACTACATGTGGTGGATCCATCTCCTAATGTTTCCCCTTGAGAAATTGTAAGAAATTGTAAGAACTCATTATCTACTATTATCTACTATAGAGATTAAATTTGGAAAATTGAAATTCATAATTGGAATCAAGCGGATCCCAAATTAACTTTAGGATGATCAGGGGTCACAAAATACAAAATCAACCACTCCACAATGTGGTGGATTTTTTTGTACCGTATATTTTTAGCTCAACAAGCCCTGATATTGGGTCCGTCACCCTGGCCATGGGACGACATTATTTATTTATTTTATGGTAGACAATGCATTGGAAGTTGAGGCCAATGCATGAGTGGCATTTCTGACTGGAGAGGCATGGGATGCAATCCTGATTATGGATTGGAAACAGTGGAGTGCATGGACACATGTAAGTACCCAGGCATTTGGGGCAAATGATAAGGTGTGTTAGACTACCTCAATTCCATCCCCTATTTTTGGCCCTATTTGTGTTCTAAAATTCATTGAAATCATTCATTTTATTGGCCAAAATAAGTGTGAAATTAGTGCATTAATGCTAAAAGGGATAATGTTGCAATCTTTTATTGGTGGGAACTTAAATGTCAATAGATACATAGAAAGGTGGTTATGGGTTGTTTATGGGACGTTTATGACTCCACTCTATGGGCGGTTTTGTAATTTCAGGGTAGATCAATTTAGAAAATTCACATAAATTACAATCTTAACAAAAAAAATTATAATTCCACTTGGATTTGATTTGTGAAGCAAGTGCACACTTGTGAAAAATATGTGCCCCTTTGGGATTTGACCCCAAGATATTCAGATTGCAAATCAAGGCAACAATAGGCTTGTCTACTTTAGTACTGGATAGTGGACAACACTCGCCATGGGCCACAATGTTCAAGATGACTTTTGATCACCTAATTTCACTTCTATATTCCTTCATTTCACTTACAGTAATGCATCTACATATTCCATACTATGCAATTTATTTGGGAGCATGGTGAAAAGTGAAAATATAGAGATATCCAAATTATCCTACTAATGTAGGTTAATAGCAAATTTGGTATTAAACAAGTAGGGTTTTGTTGTTCCTCCGCACCACCAGTGATACCCATTGAAGATTGAAGGATTCAACGGCCAGTCTCCAACTTGAAAGCCTTTAACAACTAAAATTTAATCCTCATACAAATGTGGGAATTTAGAAATAGTGGTTCTCAGAATTGGTTGCCTTCTTATGAAAAACAAGCATGCAATAGAACAACAAACGCAAAAAAAGCTCAAAGTAAAAGCCACAATGGTCATGGAAGTGAGTTGATTAGGTGCTTTGATGGATAAAGTAACTTCTATTAGAAGTGATCATTGTTGAAATCTAAAGTTTGTTTTTTCAACAAAAATTCTACATCACATGCAATAGTTTCTTTACAATTTTAAGCAATAGCATTTTGAAAGGTAATTATTGCAAAATTCATAATAAGATTCTTTCACTTTTCATCTCAATGCATGCATCTTAGTAAATTTGCTTTAAAAAATTCACTAATTTTTCTACTTTATCAGATGGATTGATGTATGTTCAAAAAACTATTCATTCTATTTTGATTAACTCAATAATCCCTAAAGTCTCAAATATACCATTAGGGGACAATTAAAGATTTTGTTCGGTTTCTTTAATTTCAATCTTTGGCTTGAATTTTTGAATTCTTTTTGAAGTTAAGAAACCAAATTAGTTTTTGTGGGAATATATATATTTTTTAAATTGATGCCTGGGAGCAAAAGTTATGCCACACAAAGCTCAAAATAGTCAAGCTTGGGCAACCAAAAAAGTCACAAAAATTTGAAATTAAAATTTTAAAATTTTATTTTTTATAGATTATATTTTTGTCTATATGTGGAAAGATTGATTCATTTAATTTGGATTAGTATTGTGAAAGCTATTGAGCATCTATTTTTGCGAGCAATTGTAGCATCTTTTTGAAAAAACAATATCTTGAATTCTTTTTTTATCTCAATTTCACAATTTTTAGGAAAAAAATTGCACTAGGTTTAGTTTGTTTGTTAACCCAAAAATGACAATCAATCATTTTATGGTTGTTGTCCAACTTCAAGGATTGTTCAAATCTCAAAAAATAATTATGTTTTATATTTTTCTTATGTTGTTTGTCAAGTTGTCTTTCTATAGCTAAGAAAAAAAAGTTTTGATTTAGGCAAAAATATGCCTTTTGGTGATTTTCTTAAAGTCAAACACTTCAAGAAATGCTCACTATGGATTGTCTTGAGACAAAAAAATAGAAAATGATTATGAAAGGCCACCCCGAGAAAAAAAATTCCATGGGTGTGTAAGTGGGCAAGGGTCCAAAATTGATCTTAGCTCTAGTCCCAATGCATAGTTTCACACTAGCATGACACTTTCTACTTGTACTTCCAAGGCCAATACAAAATCATCATTCATCGAAAATCCTCACATCTAGATTCTTAACTAGAATACAGACATTAATTATGAGGACATACAAGATTTAAATATTAAAATTTTGTGTTGATTTGAATTATACCTATCACTAGCACGTACTTAGAAAATTCCAAACTTATTCTTATAATGTCCAAACAATGCATCATAAATTGTGTTAGAATTCCTTTTCATTTACCAATTCAACATGATAGAGACCAATCCTACCATTTAATGGTAAATATGTTTAGTTTGTGGCAATGAAAAGTGCAAATACTTTGGTACACATTCATCACATTGATTTTGTGGCATCTTATTGACGTTCTTGACACTTAAGAGTTGCTTCTTGATTTGTTCTATGCCATTTGCTTTACCTTAGTGGATGTTGGAAGATTGAGTGCATGGGAGTTGTGGTTCCCTCACAAATGTTGCTATAGAGTTGTTGTTTCAAATTTCTTCCAACCTTTTCTAACATCTTCCAAAAACAATGAATTTGTTTGGTGGTTATATGCCAGTGATTTTTAGACAAAAACAAATTGGATTTGAAGAGGATTGCAAACAAACCATCTTTTCTTTTTGTCTAATAGAGTGAACTCTACAATACTATGAACTTTTATTGTTGTGCAATAATATATACATAGTAAATTTTAAGTACCAATAAATACCATACACCGAACAAATATTACACTCCCTCCATTCCAAAATGGTCTTCCAGTTAGTTATCCTAAAATTATTTTCTAGTTGCAAATTGTGTCATAGAAGGAAGGGGTCTGGTGACAAAATTGGAATTAGAATGTAAAGAATAGAAAGTTGCAATGATCCTAACAATGATAGCTTATATGGTTGCGACACATGGGTCTAGGCCACACACCAAGTTCCACTCATGAATCTTACTAGCTCCAACAAATGAACTTTGTTGGCTTCCATACATAGGCTTGGCCCACCTACTATTCAACAAAGACAAATCAGTAGCCATGTAGGCTTGGGCTACAGGTTTTGGGCACTAGTATTGCTAAAACCTCCTTCTGATCCCATACATGATCTTGGACAAGACCTCACGGTGAGCAATCCAATGGCCACCTTAAAACTCCTTTAAAGTGCTCCTTAAAAATGCTTCAAAATTTCCACTTTTGATCATCCCACAACTACACTTTGAAAAGGATCTTAGAACTCAAAATTTCAAGACAATAAGAGCACTACAAACTCTATTCACAGCTCAAAATTGGAGAAAATAACGTTATTTTCAGCCTTAATCCGCAACATTTGGTCCAACAGGACGATCATTTTGGGACGGAGGGAGTAGCATTTTGAATGAAAAATTCTGGGCCGGGATCCTTGATATCGTACCCAATAACTTGTTAGTATGGCTTCCGCAAATTGAAGCTGTGTGTTACGGTTTTCTGTCTGGACAGTTAAGCACTCATATCCGTCCAGCACCTCATTTGCAGATGTACTAGTTCTGTCACTATGTAAACTGTTTTCGCAGTACAATTCTTGTCTCTGGTCATCCATTGAAACACTTGTAGGTGTGAATCACTAATTCAGCGGTGAGTCCTGAATCTCCTGATGTGGACCAGCTCATCAAGTTGTTGTGCACTAAGGACGTTCGATCAATAGCTCGAAGCTAAACTTGGATTGACAGGAGACTGTCAGGAGATTGTTTGGTGTTTTTTCAGGAAATTATTTGTATTCGTTCCGAGGGTGAAAATGGTTCCTCCGCCAATATAATGTACACTCAGAACGCAAAAATAGCCTATGGCGGAGCTTGAGATCATCACAAAAAAACTTGTTTTTCTCATCAGTACCTGTAATCTTTAACATGAAGAGTGCCAGCATCCCCACCCGAGTCGCCCTTGTACTTCCCCAGCACAGCCTCCGAATTTGCTTTACAACGGTTGTACAGCACCCTCTGCGCAGCCACCCAGTTCTTCTTCTCCCCGGCCCACGTCTTGAGCACACTGGCTTGTAAGGCACGGCCATAGCTGAAGCTCAGCGTCCACGGCTTCAACGTCTGCAGGGCGTTCATGGTATTCAAGTTGATGGTCGCTTCTTCCTCACTCTGCCCTCCGCTGAGGAACATGATAGCCGGCACAGCTGGTGGGACTGTTCGTTGCAACGCGCGCACGGTGAACTTGGCGATGATCTCGCAGCTCACTTTCGGGGCATCGGATCCGGGCGTCACCATGTTGGGCTTAAGCAGCGTCCCTTCTAACAAGACGTGTTGGTCATTCAGTGCTTTGTAGCAAGCGGCCAAGACGCGCTCCGTGACCTCGGCGCACTTCCGGATGTCGTGTGACCCGTCGGAGATGACTTCGGGCTCCACAATGGGAACAAGCCCATTCTCTTGGCAGAGAATAGCGTACCGCGCCAACCCCTGCGCGTTTTGCTGAATCCCAAGCTCCGAGGGCTCCGTGTGGCCGATCTTCAACACGGCTCGCCACTTCGCAAACCGAGCTCCGGCGTCGTAGTACTTCTTGCAGCGCGCGCCCAGCCCGTCGTGCCCTTGCGTCGTGGTCTCGCCGTTGGTGCCGGCTAGGGCCACGGTGCCCGTGTCCACCTTGATGCCTGTCATCACGCCACCTTCTTCCAGCAATTTGACGAAGGGCTTGCCTGCTAGGGTCTTCTGGTAGAGCGTCTCCTCGAAGACCAGCACTCCGCTCAAGTACTGGTGAGTGCCCGGGGCGGTGAACAGCATCTCACGAAGAGCCTGGCGGTTGCTCTCTGTGTTCTCAACGTTGATGCTCGATAGACGGGCTCCGATGGTCGTCGTGCTTTCATCTGCAGCCAAAATGCCCTTTCCTGGCGTGCCCACGTACTTGGCCGTCCGAATGAGCTCATCTGCCGTCACACACACCAACGTAACTATGATTCAACACGCTTGCATGTCGTTTGCAATTGTGCAACTTCCAGTCGAGAAGTCAAAGAATTGAACATTGCCACAAGATAATAATGAGAGGAGAAGAAAAAATTGAGAAAGAACGATATGATAAAAAGTTCAAAATTTACAAGTCCAACCGTTACTAGTAATGACCTGACTGATCTCCCTCAAGTACAAACCAACGAACAGTTTGAAGAGCATTCAATTCTGATTGAGCTTCAGGTAGCTTCAGGCAAGGTATTGACCATTGCGCACATGATATTAGGTGAAAAGCGAAAATTGAGGAAGAACAAGTATGCAAACCCTAAAATTAATATGTGCAATCCCTGCTAGTAATGATACTGTGCACATGTAGAGGCACATCGAAGTTGCAACTCAAGCCAACCCTTTAGTATTGGGATGAGCACGACGAATATAGTCTAAGCGTTAGTAGAATAATATATACCCGCACCTCCATTGATACTACCCGGCGAGGGATATTGCATCTCTACCAGGAATTAATGTATCCAATGTTTGTAGTAATTCAGATATAATCATAGGCGAGGATTATTGAAAGAGAAAACTGGTATCATCAGGATTGTTTAAGACCCCCTGCGTCTCCAGCGTGCAGTCGGAGATGAGATGGAGAGACATACCTAATCATCTGACAATTCTGATAGTTACCGAGAGTACTCAAGAAAAGAAGGGATTCAATGTTTGAGACCCAACCGCATTTCCAGCAAGCGTGTTTCTGGTGAGCGCCTTTGCTTTGTGGATTGCTCGCTACACCCAGACACACAAAAGGGCTAAAATAAAAACGCTAGTCGACGTCAATCGGACTGCTGTCAACAACTTAGTTACAATAATCATGCACATTGAAATCAAACATATGATTCTCTTGCAGTTATACATTAACTCCTGAGGTGATCACCTGCGTATTTGCCCCAATAGGCTGACATTCTCGCTCAGGTCCCACCGTAGATCAAATTACTCTAGAATAGTCGCAGTTCAGATTCGTTCTGTTAACAAAGGGAAAACAATTTTACTCCCCTGTCTCGCAAAAACAGCAACATCAATCTACATCCTTGATGCTGCTACGGTCACTTCAAGCTTCAGTATTCACTGGCAACTCACATCCAGATCAAAGAATACGGGACTTAGCTCCAGATCACTTCCAGTTCAGTAGGGCACTGAGAACCCACTCGCAACCTTTCATATCAAAGGAAACATTAGATTCAAACTGGTTTTAGCGACATACAGTTTTATTTGCCGTTGTGCTCTCAACCGGCGCTGTGAATTATCCTGAAAAGCATAACCTACGCTCACTGCCAACACTTTTCATAATACTTGGTGGCATACAGAAAGTAACTGTTAGAATGTAAAACAAAAATGACACTTACAATACCCAGTTGCCGATAGAAAAGTTGGCATTCTTCAAGTTGTTCGTTATATATTAACATGACATCCCGGAGTAAAGACATCGTCGGCATCATACATGCGCTGAGAGTTATCTGCAGGGCTCGAGGGAGGAGCCTTTCATGCACGCATTTCAACAGTACAAATATTTATTCTAGATACAGTAATTTATGGCCCTTAATTTCGGATCACTTAAGACGAACTGTTGAGGAACTACCTTGGAATAACCATTTAATGCCATGATTTATAAATACCAGAATGAATGAGTTTCTCGGTTACTCCAAAACACATTAGTCAAAACAGGGCAAACCAGGCACCAAAGTCTTCGACGCGATGTGAGTGAGCGAGAATATCAATTGAAGAGGATGATAGAGCAAAGCAGTACCTAATCGGTCTGGCTCTTTGAGAAAACGCTAAAAACTGATCCTTCATCTACAATACAGAATTATCCATGCTGTATCACTGAGAAAACTCACTGTTTGATTGGGACACAAGGGCTCACAGGTCCCATTTACCCTCCGTAAAAGACTACCTAAATGAATCAAAACTGTTAAAAAAAGAAAGGAAAGTCTAATGGGCAAACAGTTGGCCACAAAAGCATGATTGCCAAGTCCTTACATGCCCCTCCAACCTCCGCTGCCACCTGAGTTATCACGGCCACCATATCCACCGGTGCGGTACAGGCCACCTCCCCCACCTGCCTGTCTATCTTGTGCTGATCGTTCAGTCGCGTAATCAACTCGAATGGTGCGACCTGCTAGGTCCTGGAACAGATATCGAGAACAAACGTCAGCAACCGAACACTGCTTCGGTGTGCAGAATGACAAGACAACAATGATTCTATTAATTAAAGTGGACAGAAAGCAAAACAAAAGTATCGCAAATAATGAAAACCAGTAATACATACAACAAAGACTCACCCGCCCGTCCATTGCCTGAAGTGCAGCTTCGGCTTCTTGCTCGTTAGTGAAGCTCACAAAGCCAAACCCCCTGGATCTTCCAGTGTCTCTATCACAGATGATCTTAACTGCAAACGAAACATTTCAGCCTGTTAGGACTTAATAAACCCATAAACCTGGCACTCCCGGTTGCAGGATTTTTATTCTTTAACCTAAGATTTAAACCCTAGGGTTTAAGTTCAAAAATCAATGAAACGAGGTTTCGAAGTAGATTTTCAAGGGGATCTTTATAAAATCTCGATTAAAATCGATACCTTCAACGACCTCCCCGAAAGCACTGAAAGCCTCCTTTATGTTGGCATCAGTCGTCCCCCATGCAAGACCTGAGCAACAATCAACCGTACATCAGAAAAACGAAACGCAGACTATGTCGCACAATTGTATATCCACCGGTAAACCATACGGTCTGGTGATTAGCTTAACATTAACTCCCAGGACTCCCCTGGTCATCGGCCCTAGTGCCGGTGGAAGGACCGTGGAGTCCCTTACAGCCAAATGGCACCAATCTGAACCATTGCCTGGTCACCTAACAAGCGGAGAAGAGTTTCCAATTGAAAACAAGCTCCGGCAAACTGAAATGACTAAGGAACAACGTACCACCAACGAAAAGCTTTGAGCTGGCCATGCCCCTGGAAACAAGGAACATGGCAGGAATGGCAGCGGCGCCACTGTGCTGTTGCAACATGGAGCGCGCCACCGACTGGCGTACCAACCCCCCGAGCTTCGCAAGAAACGCCATTGGCCTACTTCGCAATCAACGTTCACACAAACCAAGACTGCAAGAAGATAATGAAGGGAATGCAAGAAACGTCTTGCGAAACAAGAGAGCTTGATGAATATGGAGTTGCCTAGAAGCAGCAGCAGAGATTCCAACCGCTTCTTGACGAGGAGGATGAAAACTGAAAAGGCGTTGGAACCCGCACTCCTGTACTCAGCTTCGGAAAGCAATGCAAAAGATCCCCGTGGCCTCCATTTTCTAAACCCTAACCCTAATGCCTGAGGGTCTTGTTCCCCATATACTGTTCCCTAGTGCACTAGGTTCCCATTGTTTTGATTCCTAAGCTAGGATGGGCCTATACTTGACCGCAGCCGAACCTAGAAGCAGGGTTTATTATTTCATTTTTATTTTTATTTTTTAGAATTTAGGGTTTAGAAAGTCATTCACTAGTCATGTGCCTCTTTACATTCATAGAGATGAATGAAATATGTGAAATGCAGATGATAACTTGCATATTCATCCCAATGTACATATGTTCAACCAAAATGGAATGATATTGTGCAAAGGTTTTGCAGCATTTTAGCAATTTCATTCATTGCAAAAGGGAAAATATGTCATCAAATTTTCCCTCAAGAAAGTTATATTTATTTTTAGCAATGAATTGCTAAAAAAAATCTCCATCTAAAGGTAGATAATGGGACATTCCTCAATAAATGATCCTTTAAATATTTGTATTATTTGAACTTATAACGAATCATTCTTTAATTAATGAGATTCAAGCCATAATGGATTGACTTATTGGCAACAATCAACTTCTTAATTGAAAACAATGTACAGGTTTAGTGACCTCTATAGGATCTTTTATCTTTTCAACAGGGTTACTTTTTTCATTTTTTATGAAGTGCCAAAGTGGTGATATTGAATGTTATAGAGGTGCTCCAAATTTCAACATTCATCCACATATTGGATAGAAAATATCATATTAGCATATATCACATATCCATTATTCAATTTTCATCCATAATTTGGCGATTTCATCCAAGATTTTTTTTATCTGAAGTTTTCTAGCAATTTTCCACCTTTTTAGTACCATTTTTTTTCCTAAAGGCATGGTGCTAGGCCATAAAGTTTGGTGCAATTTTGCACCAAATTGCAAGAAGAAAACCCCACTACTTCTCAATGCTTAACCTCTAAAGGACCAAGTAGAATTTTTTGGGCAACATAGCTATTCTAGTCATTCATTTACAAATGGAATTTCCAATTTTTTTTCTTTGAAAATTTCATACAACATGTGGTTGAGGAGTTGCTTTAAAGCAAAACAATTTTCATAACTTTTACCTATATATTTAAAAATTATTGTATGATATGTAGTTTCTTTTGGAGCATAGGCAGCTTTAAAAAAATCACTTTTCTAAGAAACAAAAGCTTGAAATTGGTTTCGAGGTCTACACATACGTGGAAAAGCCTTTAATCATTCCATTTTGATTAATGAAGCAAAAGATACGAGGAGTTTTAGTTTGCAGCTAGTTATAGAATCTCTACTCTAAAATAGACTTTTAAATCCTTTATTTATTTTAATTTTCAATATTTTTGGAAATAAAATAAAATTATAGGATGTAGAGAGTTTATTACAAGATTGCAATCATTAAAATAGGTATTTTCAATTCTATAATTCTATAACTAAATTCTCAACAATTTAGTATTTTAAATTATTCTCTACTTCTTTGTTCTTAATATTTTGCAAGCATGAATATGAAAAAAATAATTGACATTTTTTATATGTATTCTCAACTTATTTCTTCAACGTATTATGGAGAGTTGTAATTTGTAGGATGTACAAATTTGGGGGCGAAAAGTTTGGAAGATGAAATCTAACCATTTAGAAAAAGTTGAAAATTCTTCTTTTGAAATCCAAGCATTATGATGTTGCAATTGGTAAGGTTTCTTATTATGAATTTTTAAGAGGGTGTACTCAAACAAGTTAATGGACAATTTCATTAAAATGGCGATATTATTTGAAAATGGCATGAAAACAATTCAAAACGGATGTTCTAAATCTATACATATCCGAGATGGTTTAGAATGCCCGTTCTGAAATCTGTACTTGTCCAAGATGGTGAAAATGGCACATTGTTAAAGTGGCACTTGGAATGCTGTCAATTTAATGAAATTGCCCATGTTAACTAAAACATCTTTAGGTTTGATTTGTTAAAAAAATAAATATAGGTGAAGATTTTAGCCTTGCTTTGGAAACTAGTATTTTGAAGCAATTTTAGGTCTCTAAAGATGAAAGAACTTTAAGGATTAACTATTACCAAAGTGGCCATTTTAGAATAAATTGATTATTTTAACATCTTGATGCTGTGATCTGTATAGGAAAATATTTTGATCACTTTGAATAAGTATGGAAATTATAAGCACTTGCATCCAATTGGTTATCCATTATAAAATTGAATTTTGTACTTGTTTCATCTTTCAACTTCCATATCACTTATTTCATAGCTCTAATGCTTGTTTTGATTAATGATTTAGTTTACAGGGGTGTTATTGGTCTTCTGGAGGAGAATTTAATACATTGAATTATAAATAGTACTCATTATTTAAAGACGAAATATAAGATCTAACAATTTTTCGAGCAATTTTTTAGCTCTTAGCATCTATATTTCTTGTTGATTAATTTCAATGAGTTGATTGAGGATTTAATTGAATTCAAAAAGGATTAATTACTCTATGGTGGAAGAAATACTTTACAAAATACACTAAAATGATGCATTAATATATATTAAATGCACTTGTCTTTATGACATGAAAAATAGAAGATATAATTTTATTCAATTAGTTTGATTTTTCTCCAAAATTCAAAAAACGGATTTAATATGTTTGAAAGATTAGCATTTATAGGTTTAGAAAATTTTGACTTATTTAGAAGGAGAATTAGAACCCAATAATTAGTTGTATGGTGATTTGATACATATAGACCCCTCTAAAGTAACTATAAGCCTTTATGACTCTTAGTGACATTTAGGCTTCTTTCATTGTTGAATAATATTATGTACAAGGATATCATTCTTTACCAATTGAAGACACTATAAGACCCCCGTGTTTTATGAAGTGTTTTCATAATTTTAGGTGACGGATTTTAGTGGACATCCAATAAAATAACTTGTATTTTTATGCTAACAAAAACGTCCAATGTTACATCTAGATGATTCATTGCTTTGAACCAAGTTTTATCTTTAACATTGGTTCTAGGATGGAAGTTGTTCAATGAGGTAGAAAAAATGTAATGACTATTAGAATAATTATAACAAAATTGAAAATTCAACACATAAGTTAGGTTGCTATAAAACCATCAATCACCCAATTTTATCAAATTCTAGCAAAACTCATCAATGTAGAACATCAATCTAAGACCATTCAAATCTCTCTCTTAAACTTGAGACACTCCAACAACAAGATAATCATAAAATAGGTGTTTAATAAGATGAATGTAGTTAGTACTTTTTGATAAAATTGGATTACAATTGGATTTGCTACAACCTAACAAATGATGGCCGTCACCAGTGTTTCACGACTTGACTAGGGACATTAAATTGCCCTTCAAATGACTCCCTATTGAAAGTTGTCTATTGTCATGCCTACAAGTTTAATCCCTAAGCATTTGGATGTCCTCTTTGTAGATGATGTCCACAATGAGTTGCAAAGAATTGTGGCATAAAAACTCTTTTCATTCATTCATTTTTGTGCTTGGAATTAGTCAAGTTTTGATCCTTTACAAGGATTGTAGACATCAAAATACCACATTTATAATTTTTTTAAATAAAAAGAATAAAATATATGATAATTTGTTGATAAGTTTTTAGGGGATGCTGAAGGGAGGGGCTATTTGTGATTCGGGCTTCTTGAGCAAAATCATGTGAAATAGAGGCAATTGCTGATTTTTTCTTGTTAATTGACCTCAAATGTGAAAGTAGGTGGCATGCGGGTGATACCAAATTTTGTGTTGATGTACATAAGTGTTGTATGAAGTAGAGATATTGAAATTCAAATAAATTATTAAAATTGAATTGAATAAATAAAAATTAAGTAAATATATTTGCATTTCAAGAATGTGAACCATATAGTACTCTTTGTAGTCTTTAGCAATACCTTGATACTCAAGAATTTTTACAATGCATGATCTCTACTATAAACAAATTATCTTAATGCTCTTCTACATTAGAAAGTATTAATAGTAAAAGGCCAAGAAAATAAATAATGTGCAATTGCAATAACATGAGTATTGTGTTTGTGTAGAGTATTAATGTACAAAAGATTCTCCACAATCCTTAACTTGATAGTTCAATCTAAAGAACTAGATGTGAACTATTGTATACTTGTCTAAACATTGAGCCCAAAACAACCCCCATGTGTCCATTGAAGGCTTGTACTTACCAAGAAAATCATGATAGAGTTTGGTATCAAGCAAAATAGACATCAAAAGATGTAAAAAACATGAATATGCATTAGAGAATACTGACTATGATTTTAAGGTAATGTCAACATGTGAGTCTGAACATATTAGTCTCTACTAACAAGACATAAATTGATTTCAGATGTAGCTATACTATCTCTAGGTAATTCATACTTATTCCCATTACAACCACAACTCTGCAAACTCTTCAAACATTGAATAGAAATCATCTATTTCTCGCCATTAGTACCAAATGCAAATAGTATGTGCCATAAACTCGGTTCTCACCTGGCACTATGTAGGATTGGGTTTTAAATTTAAGAATGATAATTGTTGCAAGGAAAAGAGGGTCGAAGGATTTGTGGTCCAATTTTTCAGAGTCCTCAATTATCGCAGTGGCTCTATTGCCATGGATTGTTGATTTCACTTGCAAGTGGTCTTTAAATTGCCACTTTAACATTGCTACGTTTTCTTAAGTTCATTTCCAATTTTGATCAATACAATAGAGACTGTTTGGTGGACAAAATTGAATTAGGGTTCAAGTGCGGTATTTTTGAGCAGACATCCGCTTCCCTCAAAGTCACATTGCAATTGATATATTCTCCTGTGTTTTTCCTTGAATAGGCTTTGCAAAGGCTTGGGCCATTGCGTGCATTGTGTTGCTATGGACATAGTATTCAATGTACATTCAACGGTGACACTAGACACCTGATTACTTCTTCAATTGTTGGTTGCATTGCACATTGTTTCCTTGCCTCCTTTTGATGTGGAAGACAAGGATGTGATGGATGCCTTCACTGAAATCATGAAAAACCTTAGGCAACTTGTGGAGGATCCACTTACTATTGTGGAGGCAAGCTTGCAAAGTTTCTACTTGGCTACTTCCATCCATGTCCTCCCTGATGACCTTAGGTTTTGGGTTCAACCTCGCTGTGCCACATGGTTCTCTAGATTCCTTATGAGTACATATGATGGTACAAGATGGCTTGAAATGTTTTGCATGACTAAACGTACGGTATTTGCCTTGTCTAACTTGTTGACCCCACATGTCCGCAAGAAAGACACCAATTATCGAGTGGTAACCCCTGTTGTGATTTGTGTAGCATGCACGCTATTCAAGCTAATTTATGGGGCGTTTCTTTTTATTTGCTAAAAAATGTTTGCAATTGGCAAGAGCATTGTGTGCTCAATCCTTAGAGATGTTATGCATGTGGTCAATGATACTTTGAGACACAACATATGTTGGCCTATAGGTGATCGACTCTAATTCACTTAGCAAAAATTTGCCAACCTTTGTAATCTGCCTACTATAGTTGGGGTCATTGATGGCACCCATATTTTGATTTCAAAGCCCCACCATGTTCCATCAAATTACTTTTATTTTTAGCCTAGTGGCTATATTTTGAACTGTCAAGTAGTTGTAGACAACAAAAAACGTTTCATGGATTTGTATTTGGAAATGCTAGGCTGCACCAACGACTCACAAATGCTCAAGCGCATAGCCAAATCCTATTGTAGGATTTGGCTATGCACAACAATGTGTTTGATGATAACACGCTGTTGACGGGTTTTCTCCTAATCTAATTGCTGATTAGGACTATCCATTGCTTCCTTGGTCCTTCATTGTAGTCATGATCAACTCTCATTGGCGGAGACCCTTTTCAATAAAAAAACTCTGTAAGGTCAAATGTGTAGTAAAAAATGCATTTGGTATCTTAAAGTAGACCTTTAGGGAGCTATTGACAAAATCTGATTAGACGTCACTTTCCTACCAAACGTGATCTTATATTGTGCAATTTTGCATAACATGCTTTTGGGTCAATCCCATGAGGAGGTTGAGAACTTGTTCCAAATTTTATGGAATGAGGTCGTGCACGGCAACGTGGTGGATGACGGTGCATGTGGCAATGACATTGCAGACGAAAATGATGTTGGAGATCCCTGCAACTGTTTTGGCCTAAGAAAAGGGATTAGTTTTTGGCATTCACCATAGCTTTTCAAGTAAGGTCCTAGTGCATTTGTAAGTGAATTTCCATTCTAAGGCTATGAACAGATGCACTCCATTCCACCTTGTAGTCACTGAAATGTAAAAAGTTGACAAGGAAATTTGACTGCTTAGACCTAAAGAAACCATAATGTCTTCAATTTATGTGAAGCATCATAGTGTATTAGACTTTCAGCCTCATGAGATACAACATAGGACAAATTGAAAGATTTGAAGATTATTATTTGAAGATTTGAAGATTTATTTGAAGACCATCAACTACTTTTTGTTATGCAGTCCTAGTAGTCCTAGTGTGTTTGTCAAAGAGGTTTGTGGTTGAATCAGGGTGGTCCGGCCAATGAGCTCCTTGACAAAGAGGAAGCTTTTCATATCCATCGTAATCTTCAATAGTGTGAAGGTTGTTGTCTTCATGTCGCCCAACATCACTATCATGGCTGTAGACAGGTGGCCATTTAGGTTGCGCCAACCACTAGAAGAAAATGAGGGGTTCTGCGACTGCAAAGAACAACTGCTTTTTGAGTTGTGTAACTAATTTGCAACATGTGACAATCTAGAGGTCCGTAGTTGCAGTGGACAAGTCGCATGGAAAATTAGAGTCTGTTTTTCATCCGGCAGCATAGTTTGAATTTTGTCGACGGCCTTTTCTGACGTGGTCACTTATGTGTATTCGCTACCATGTGACGTCGGTCATTCAATCAATGAGTTGTGCGACTTGTTTGAGACTTATTTGTGACTTTATTGCGACTTGTTGGCGACTCATTTGCAACTTGTTTGTAACTTGTTTGCGACTTGTAGATTTGATAGATTTTAAAATTCTAATCTTAATGATTTGTAAATTTTGGATATTACAAATCTAAATTCTATTTTAGATTTTAGATATTTAGATTTAAAAGATTTCATTGGTTTAGGAAATTATGTAATTTAAAAATTCTTGGATTTTTACAAATTGTCGATTTTTTCAATTTGTAGAAATCTACAAACTGTTAAAATCAACAATTTGTAGATTTCTACAAATTGAAGAAATCGACAATTTGTAGAAATCTACAAATTATAGAAATCTACAAACTATAGAAATCTACAAACTGTAGAAATCTTAAAATTTTACTAAGGGAGTTCATTACATAAGAATACAACAACTTACAAGTCTTATATGTTTAACCTAATGGTACTCTTAACAATTGATATGGGACAATTGCTATAAGACAAATAATCGGGAAACAAATTAGAAAACGACTAGAAAATGACTACAAAACAACCAAAAGAATTCTAGAAAATTCTAGTTGTTTTCTAGTCATTCTCTAGTTGGAATCTAGTCACAGAGAAGCTCTATAATAGTGTAGGGTTACAAGAGTGTAACAGAGTTGTCATTTACAAATTCTAGTTGTTTCTAGTTGCAATCTAGTCGTTTTTTAGTCGGACTATAGTTGTTTTCTAATTGCAGTCTAGTCGTTTTCTAGTCAAACTATAGTTGTTTCTAGTGGCAAACTAGTTGTTTTCTAGTCATTTTCTAGTCGAATTGTGGTCAAATTTAGATAATATGTGATTGTGGTTTGCCACATTGGACTCCACGATGCGTAGAGTTGTCCACATCAACAACTGTGATGAAAATTAGATGTAGAATACCTCACAATAATTCTAATTGTCAACTCTGTTACAATCATGCACTATAACAAAACATGGTAAAAAAAAACCACACTCAAAATCGAGTGCGGTTCTTTTTGCCACGTTTTTGTGCAGGCGCGCGTAGTGGGCAGTCAACTTCTTTTGCAATTTCCCATTGCAATTTTTGAAATTTGAAAGCGTGTAATATACCGTTGAAAAGGTATTTTTAAGACCTTTCCAATGGTATATTACACATTTCCAAATTCTAAAAATTGCAGTGGGAAATTGCAAAAGGAGCTGATTGCGCGCGTAGTGGGTCTGCACAAAAACGTGGCGAAAAGAACCACACTCGATTTTGAGTGCGGTTTTTTTTTACCATGTTTTGTTATAGTGATGTAACCCTACACTTCATTCTACGATTACTTTGCTACTAAACAACCTGGTTGTCAAATTTGGTGCATATAGAGAGGATTACAGTTGCAGGATAGTTGTATAGGACACTAGTTGCATAGTAGTCGGTTGTGCCAAACACATTTTTTTTCTAGTAAACCCTTCTAAAGTGTGCACTGGTCCTGTTTGTAGTGGTGGGCTTTGGATTTGGGGATTGCTGTTGTTTTGAGTCTCTTGCCAAGCACGGTGGAGAGATGAGAAAGACAATTCACAATGTCACCTTGCTTTAAAATTCACAACCATGCATTCTCGTTGGCTGCTATTACGTTTTCATACAAACGTTGATCTTTCTCACATTGGTAAGCCATCTGTTTAGTGAATAATTTGAGATGAACTTCAATTTTGTTACGCTCTAAAGCTCAGCTAGACTCAGCAATGTCCTGCATCTGCTTTGCCATAACCGTCCCCATCGCCTTGGTGACCTCCGCAATGATGGTATATCCCGAAACAATCTTTTTTTTCACCACAGTGTTACTTGGACACCTTCCAAGAGAATAGGATAAAGTATCCGATGAACTTATGACTTGTAGAGTGATGCTTGGTGGCATAACAGTTCATGCTCTGGACAATGGTGTCCCTGTTGACAACGAAGGTCAAACTGCAAGACTGGGCATTGAAGACAAGGTTAATGGGGGGCATGGAGGAGTGCCATGTTTTGGACCTTCATTTCTCGTGCCTTGACCTATCTCTGCCCGTAGTCAATTCTATGGAGTCATCAATCTCAAGATCACTATTTTCATCCTCTTCAACTTTTTTTGCAATGCCTTGTGGTTTGTAGTTGTCATCATTTGGTGCTAGAAGGTCCCTCACGAGAGGTTGCTGGATTTGAGGTCGAGAGCCATACTAGTCATCAATGGTAGTAAAAACTTCTTGGGCAAATTGTTTTAGTAAGCCTTCCCCCTTTTGTTGAATGGGAGACAAGTTCTAGAAGTCCAGGACATTCCTCCCAGTTTGACCAAGGTAGTCAAAAATTTGCTTGTAGTCCAGGAGGATTTTGTTCCACTTAGCCTTGTATGCCGCCCCGTCACGAAAGCAAGGAGAGAAACTGGCACGCGTAAGCTCTTGTGAAATTCATCGCCACTTCGTATTGTGAAGCGTCATTAGGTCTCGTGTATCCATCGCATGCAACTCATCCATGAATATATTTCTTTTAGTAGCTATGAATGCTAAAATTTCATGTTGCAGCCAATTAGGACCTCAATCCTTCCTTGCTCTTTTGTTGTTGTTGACAATAGCGGGTGGAGTCATGGATGCAAGTCAGAGGTTGTTGGAAGGGCTGCATCCATTCACTAGAGGTCAACTGTGGTGAAAACTAGTAAGTGGTATGGTACTTGTGCAGGGAAATTATGGTACTAGTTAGTGTTGTCTTCTAGAGCAGGGAGTGCAATCGACAAGAAAAGAAGGCAGCCGTGCATGGAGGAAGTGAATTGACAACTTTGCTAACAGCTAAGTATTCAGTCCAACAAACTAATGAAACTTTGAGCGCACACTTATTTGTAAGAACCTCATTCAACCAAAATTGAGTGATATTTTAGTTTTTCAAAACAGTTTTCATTCAAGCATCGGAATCTGTTTGTCGTGTGTGCGAGTCAAATGCTCACAGCCTTAGGAAAAGACGGAAACGAGAAATTCTACATCAGGAAATAACTATTGTGAGACATCTAAACGATACCATTTCAAGAAATTTAGTTTGTGAAGATTCTCATAACTTTAGGCATCGGAGTGAGTTTGTTTTGTATGCAGGTCATGTTTTCACTTCATAAATTCAGGGATAATGTGGAGAAGCGGAGGTCGACCAGGTATACAAAGAGCCTACCTAATGCAATGCTTAATTTCAGAAAAGGGATTCATGTGCTACAACAATATACTGACCGTTGAGTGGCATGTCTGTAGGACGGAATCACATCACTGTTGGACAAATTGGTGAGTTGTAAGTGCTTGCTTCCAATTGGTTTTCCATTACAAGGGTTCTCTGCAATCCTGTGGAGAAACCCGACCCCCCCAAAAAACAATCCAAACTAGATATTTTGTGTTCGAGAATCATGAACATTGTCAGTGTGTCAAAAAAGCATGTGCATGTAACAGAAAACATTGAAAAGAATGTAAACTTCTCTAGAGAGGAGGGAAAACCCTAGAATATCGTAAGCCCATGCATTCACAATTTGAATCGTTTTAGAGACCAAACTTACGCAATGCAGAGCTTCAAGCATACTGGAGTGCATGGAGGCAACTATTCTCTGTCCAATGTGTATGGAAGAATGTAAAATGTAAAATTCAAAGCAGGAGACATACCTGAGGAGCTTTGGTTGTGGACCACAATCTTGAATTGATCATAGAGAAGGGCAAGCGTTCATTTATTCCATAGCATGCTACGCACGAGGCTACAACCGAGCTTATAGTATAGCTTCACTAGAAGTATGAGCCAGTGCTTCAAATCACTAAAGAAATATTCTTGCTTGAATGTATTCTTGCAACTCATCTTCTGAGCACAAATATAGTGCTAAGCTAGGAGTGTCAATATGAGATCAAAATAATATGCAAGGGAAATACTTAGTCATCAAATTGACATCCATAATTTACAAAAGACTGTTAGTCGAATGCGAAAAAGAGAGGCAAATGCGAAAAAGAGAGGCACTCATAGACACCCTTAGAGTCTACAAAAGGTGTGAAACAAAGAAATGGAGAAATACGATAGAGAGCTAGTACGAGTGCCATGAATGTGATTAAGTTAGTCTCCTCTTAAAGAGACCTTTTAAAAGAGCTGATTGCAATTTGGTGGAATTCTTTGAAACCATTTTTAGTAAATTTTTGTAGGATGAATAATGGAATTGGCATCTAATCCAAGTTGTTTCATATTAGTTGCAAATTTTTGAAGTTGAAATGGAGTAGTCATTAAAAGCAACCATGGACCTTTTGAAATGTTTATATTGGATACATTGAAGGAAGAAAGATGTACCCCTATATTAGTGGTCGCTTTTAAAGTGGAGGTACTTTTTAGAGCACCCTACCTTATTTGGAAATATGAAAGTCTCAAAATAGATGGGTAGATTCAATAGACTCCCCTTGTTGTGAGAGTCAATGGAAAGCCTTGAGAATTAGGACAATAATTATTGCCACAAAAATCACACAGAATTAATCCCTAAAAATCGACAAAACAAACAGAATCTCCATAACCTCAAGCCACAATTGTTTATTCAAGCGTTCCACCCCCCAAAAAAGTTCATTTTATTGTAGGCAGTGCAGAAAGCGATAATCACTGGGAAGATGAAGCTATTTACATCCATAGAAATGGACTAGACTTGCAATCTATGAATTAAATTTCACTTTCTCATCCAAAACAATGTACATTCATCCAAAATAAAGCAATATTGTCACAAGATTTGAAAGCAAAGTAGCAATTTTCATCCACTGAAAAGCAAGAAATTTTGCCAAAACTTCGCTCCAAAAAAAACCCTGATTCCAACTCTGATTCACACAACCTTCCAAGATCACAGTCTTCGCTTTTGGGCCCAATTATGCCCAATTATGCATAATTATACCCTGTTGAGAGGAGGAAGTTCATCAAAGTAAACAACAACAATAAAATCTAATCATTAAACACTAATAAAATTCCTCAAAATTACAATGGATAGAATACTACAGACGGAAATATATTGGAATTCATCAGATTGACTTCAATTAACCCCTAAAGGTTTTTGACTATGTTTTCACCAAAACCGCTCCAGAACTGCCATTTCTAATACTAGTGCCAAATTTTAGAAAAAAAACATTTTTGGACACTTGTAGCCGGAGGATCTTGTAGTAAACTTCTTTAAGAAGATGTGGAAAAAATTTCAGAATTTTCCACCAAGTGGATTGCAAGATAATAGCGTTTGAATTGACAAAAATCCTTTTTTTGTCCCTGCGAAAAAACGGGCAGCTGCCCTCCACAAGGTCACATTTGTATGAAAAAATGTCCAAAATGATGGTTACTCTTTGGATTTATTCTTCAAGGCAAGTTGGCTACATGCTTGAAAAATTTCAGATCATTTGGAATCGTACAACATATAGGAAAAAAATAGTAAGTAGAAAGAGGTAGAGAATGATTCAAAGCACTAAATTGTCAAGAATTTATTTATGAAATTGGAAAATGCCAATCCCAACGATTGTAATGTTGTAATAAACAATCTACACCCAATGTTTTTATTTTTTTTCAAAAATATTGAAAATCGAGTTAAATAAAGGACTTCAAAGTTTATTTTAGAGTAGAGATTCCATAACTACCCTCAAACTAAGAATCCTCATAACTTTTGACTCATTGATCGGAATGGAATGATTCATAGCCTCCCACGTACATATAAATCTAAAGAACCAATTTCAAATTTTAGTTTTTTTTAAAAGTGATTTTTAAAGAAGTTTTTTTTGCTGCCCCGGCTGCCCGCCGAACAATGAAAATGACATATCATGCAATAACTTTTTAACCATGTAGTCAAAAGTTACGAAAATTGTTGGACCTTAAAGCTACTCCTCGGGCACATCTTATGTGAAAATTTCAAAGGAAAAAAAGAAAAATTCCAGTCATAGTGAGCTGCCCAAAATCGCTATGTTGTCAAAAAATGGTGTTTGGTCCTTTAGGGGTTAACAGGGAACCCAAACCAACTGCATTGGCAAAAGCCATGATCAAGCCTACAAAATCTCTACAATTCCCACATTGGCACTCATCCCACAAGTTCCTCAGGAAGCTCCCTCCCCGCTCTAAGGTAAAACAGCCCATTGTGGTAAGAATTTGTGGAGTTTGGCCTCATGCCATTGTTGAATTTTTTTTTTTTTAAATTCCCACAAAAAGAGAAGTGTGAGAAATGGTGAGAGCAGTTGAAATTATATTTTTTTGACAAAGTACAAATTTGTTATGAATTTTTGAAGTGTTCAGTGCCCAAAAGAGTTTATAGCCTATCCCATAACCAACAAAATCTGAATCCATGATGCTCATCTTATTCACCTAGAGCAGTCATAATATTTTCTGACATGGAAGGCCTAAAAAGTCAATTCTTACAATGAATTCACATTGAAAAGTTGGAAGTTCCTAGTGAGGTTACTAATCTCTCCATTATTGTCATGTTAGACATGCATTGTGGCCCAAATCTCACATACTAAAAAAACACCATAATGGGGTCATTCACTTTTTGTTGAAACATTGGTAATTTAAATAACCATGTGGAGCAAAAAATCTTACAACTAGAAGTGCCCTTCTTCAACTATGGACTATGGAGTGACACTAGAATTTTGATTCAATCCTTTGTTAACTCAAACTTAAATCATGCTCTGAAAAAAGAAGGGTTCATTGGATAATAATATATTAAAGGCATTTATAATAATATATCAAAGACATTGATTGAGCATTGTTAAAACTCTAATTGAACTAGAAAACTATGGGTAAGTAAATAAAATATTTTAGATGAGCTAGGCTTTTTAAGTCAAGAGAAGAACTCTAACCAATAAGTAGTTGGTGCAATTGCCTACATAAACTGCACATATGGGGAATTTTGTAACAATGGTGGTATTTCGCGTGCTATTTTCAAAGCAGGCAATATAAACCATAAAAGTGCCATCGACAACTTATATAGATTTATATTGTGTGGTCTAAACTGTAAAAGTGCCATCTCGGATAAATGTACATTTTAGACCACTCGGTTTGAACTGCCACAGTTGTGGAATCGTGCAATTTTAATGAAATTCTCTACACATACAAATGTCCCTTTAGAAGTCTCCATATATGCATAGTTTGAATTTTGTCTTAGAATTTGAATATGTCATCTTCATGTTGAACTTCATGTGGGATCATTGCAAGAAAAACATGTACCATTTTCCATCTACGTTTTCTATAAGAAGTGTTTTTAGCCAGGAAGGTGATTGTATGAAAACATTTGTCCCACTTGATGTCTTTGCCTCAATAATGTGATATTTTAGGTCATAAGTGATGTATTATAGCTCCAATCAATTTAATATTCATAAATGAAGTATATTGGACTATTTATCATTTAAAATTAAAAAATTAAAACATCCCAAAATTATTTATTTAATTTTTGGATCCTCTTCAATTGGATGACAAATTTTGCAATGTTGAGAGTTTTAAAGCTATTTTTAGTTTCTAATGGAGATTTGAGGTTACAAATTAGGATTCCATAGATTGACATTGATCATGAGATGTTTTTAAAAATAGTAAAATCTCCATCTTGTACTTTTGCTCAAAATATACTTTGTTGTTTTAGTACATGATTTATGAAGGGTTTTTTTTTCACAAGATGTAATGGATTGACCAAGAGTCATTGTAAATTGAAAAAACAGCCAATTCTTGTTTTAGTTTATTAAGTATTTTAACTATTTTAAAAACACAAGCATCTAAGCGTCTATTTGTATTTTTGTAATTTGCCATCAACCAATTTTTGTGCATAACTTTTGAAGATTTGTTTAAGACCTAAATGTTTTTATATTTTTATATTTAATTATTTAATATATTCAAATGTATTTTTTAAATTGATATTATATATACAACCATTGTTTGCAATAAATTAACAGATGCTTTTTATAACAATTGTTGAAGTGTCATTTTTTAATAATTGTGCTCTTTAAACTGTAGAATATTTGCAAACAAGAGTTTTGAAAGTCTAGAGTTTCTGAATATAAAATAACTAATATAAAAATCTACAAACATTATTAAAAATGGATTGGCAAATAGTTATGAAGTATATGAAAACCAGAAAAGTTTGATTTCAGTTATTGTTCGAAATTTGAAAGCACAAGCCCTAACTTCTAAAGTCCTAAGGCCTTTTTTAAACCATAAACCACTCAAAATTGTCATTTACATTATAAGAAGAAAAATTAATTATTTTTTCCCTCCATATCTAATCGTAGGATTGTGCACAAGGCTTGTACAAGAATGTGTGTAAAAAATTTGTGAAACTTTGACTATATAGATTGTAAGATATAAAAGTTTAAAGTAAAGCAATCAATTTTCTTAAACCTAATTTGACTAGATTAAATAAATTTAAATCTTCTTAGTTTGATTTTTTTGCATTACAAATTATGTTAAAAAAAATGTGTTGAAGAATTGAGAGTAACCCCTAAAGGACCAAGCTATAATTTTTAGCAACATAAATTTTTTGGGTAGGTACGTGTGACTAGAGAAATTCATGTTTTTGGCCCAAATTTTGATAGAAGTTATGGACAAGGAATATCTTTCATTTGCACTACATTACAAGACATTTAGAAATATGAATCAAAAGTTATGACCTAATATATGTTCTACAACTCCGAATGATATGAAAAATTTCAAGCATGTAGTCAATTTGCCCTTAAGAATGAATCCAAAGAAGCACCATCATTTTGTACATTTTTTTCATACAAATTTGACCTTGTGAAGTGCAACTGCCCAGTTTTTTGCAGGGAACAAAAAAAGGGTTTTTGTCACTTCAAACACTAATATCTTGCAGTCTACATTATGGAAATTTCTGAAATTTTTTCCACATCTTTTCAGTCTAGCGTACTACAAGATCCTATGGTTACATGTTTCAATAATTTGGTACTTGTATCAAAAATGACAGTTTTTGAGTGTTTTGGGTGATAACATAGTCAAGGAACTTTAGGGGTTAAAGTCTAGAAAAACATTAAAAAACACGTATTTGATTTTCATTCATTAAAAATTGTTAATAGAAGTAGGTATAAGACTAAAGGAAAAACTAAGTTCTTAGCCCCTAAATGCCCTAGGTCTTTTTTGAGCTTTTAGGAATTTTCTCTAAATTGAACAAAAAATCAACATTTTGATAAGTTGTATCAATTTTTTTGGAATTGTAACCATATAAATTCAAACTAGACATGTTAGAGATCACATAGGAAAAGAAAACACAACAATATCACTTATGGATTGAAAGATTATATTGTTTGATCATGAGGGTGTTAAAAATGAAGAAGTGATTTAAATTCTTTCAATCCTCTTTTCACATGTCAAATCTAAAAATGTGGTCACCAAAAAATAAGAAAATAAAGGACCTAACATGTGTAACTCCAATCAATTTATGACTTCTCAAAATCTACTCTATAATTATTTTTAATGAATTTCGAATGTGATTTTTTTCTCCAAGATCTAGTGTATTTGAACTCATTTCTAAAAGTCCTCAACAATTCGGAAAGTCAAGATTGTAGTGGACATCCTTGCATAAAATCTTGAATAGAAAATCATATTTATGAAAAATTCTTTTTGAAATCTAGTTTTAGCATAAAAAATCAATCATTTGCAAAATCAAATTTTTGATTCTAAAATTAGACTTCAAAAATAAATGTTCTAAAATGAAATGACTAAAAATAGCAATTTGGTCAAGTTTTATTTAACTTCAAAGTATTATCAACACCAAAATTTGGTGCCTTCGGCATTTAGGGGTTACTAGCTCTAAGATGGAATTGAAATACACTAAATCCAATGGTAAGATTGTTCTAGCAAGCATAATAAACCTTGTAAAATTTGATTTTTAGGAAGTTATAAAAATTGAATTTGAAAACAAATCTTCTATATTAATTTTTTAGAAGTTTCTAAAATTGTTTGCAAAACAAGAAGCTGTATAACTTTCACATCATCAATCTAAATGGAATTAATCTATGCTATCTATGTAGACAACAATGGTCTTAGCAAGGCACAACTTTTGTGTCCGGGCACTGATTGAAATAAAAATAATGTTCTCTAAAAGTTAATGTGTTTTTTATCTTCTAAAAAGATTTCAAAATAATTTCAAGAAAATTGTGATCATAGAAACCTACCCAAACTTTCATTTGTCCAACAAGGAGGCAATGGGACTTTTGGGATTAAAGAAAGAGATAAACAAATAAACCATCATATCCTATATAACCTTTTATGAAAGTTCATAATCCAATATAAATATATATATATATATATATATATATATATATATATATATATATATATATATATATAGGTAAGCTAATTTTATTTAATGAGGCAAGAATTTGGAATGTTAAAAGATTTCTATTTTGAGTACTTGAAAATGTTCATCTACTCTTTTGCATCACATGTTACATGTTTAACATGTCTCCTTCAAACCTTCAAATCTTTAAAGTATAAAACTAGAGTAATTTTTAAAGAAGGTGGAGGTTAGCATTTTCATTATTAGAATCTTATATATATTTTTATTCTTTAGATATACTATCAATTAAAATCATGTTGTATCTAAATTTTGTGAAAAAATAATCAAAGTTTTTCTATTATATTGGTGGTAGTCATTGATACATCCTAATAATTTTAACAAAGCCCGCCTTTGCTTTTCATCATACTCACGTTCTCAACAAAAGATTTTTATAGTCATCAATGACAAAAAAATATGTTTGAAATAGTCAATTGTTGTCTTTGTCTTTGTCTTTTATAGTATTTACATGGTGACATGTGATTCTGCCGAGATGTAACAAAAGAAACCAATGTTTTGAACAAGCTTTCTAAAATGTCACATGATTCACACTACATATGAAATGTATATTATACAATGTCATGACTATATAATCCAATCATATGCCATTGTTGTATTCACAAAATTCAATAATTAAGGACCATTTAATAGATGCAATGATTTTGAACTCCTAAAGTCCCAAGGCCATTTTTTCGTCAAAATCACTAAAAATTGCCATTTTCAATGCAAACAACAGAAAAATTTAAACATTTATTTCTTTTGCACATTAAAGTATAGGGTCTTGCACTAGAAAAATATGAAAAGGTGTGGGAGAAATTTCAAAAAATAACTTTAATAGTATCAATCACAAGATAAAGTTTTTAAAGTGAAGAAAATTGCTTCATTTGCTCCTAGCCTGACTAGATTACAAGGCTTCAAATCCTCGTAACTTAAATTTTTGTATTACAAATTGCAAATTTATTTATTTTTTAGGTTGAATAATTGAATTGAGGCTTTAAAAAAAATCAAAATAATAAACAATAATTTTAATTTTCAATTTCTTTATTAAAAAAAACAACAATAATTTTAATTAAGCGGAAGCATATACAAGATACTAGAAGAAAAAATTAAGTTGTTGATAGCTTTGAAATGGAATTGATATGACATACTAATCTCAACAATGTAATTATTCTCGGAAGCAAACTAAAGCATATAAAATTTTGTTTATTTTTGATATAGAAATTGAGTTCAAAAATGGATCCAATACATTATTTTCTCAATAATTTGCCAAGGTTGCCCGCAAAATAAGAAGTTTTATAACTTTCACATCACTTATCCAAAATTCCAAATGGAACAAATCAAATCTTTCCACATAGACAAAAATATAATCTATAAGAAATTTAAGAAATTTAATTATTTCAAGTTTTTGTGAATTTTTTTGGTGGCGTGTCCTTGCCTATTTTGGAATTATTGTGGCATCACTTTTGCTCCTAGGCACCAATTTAATTAAAAATTATATTTCTAGAAAAGTAATTAGTTTAAGAAAAATCTTTCCAATCACAAGTACTCGCCCAAACTTTCAAAAGGCCTCCAAGGGGACTCTTGGGATTTTAGGAATTAAAAAAATTGCAAAGTTTTGGGCAAGACAAATAATACAAAACAAATTTATGTATCATTTTAAAATTTAGAATACATTAAATAATTAATAAATATAGCCCTAAACTTTAAATTACAAGTAGTATAATACTTAATTTTTGGAAATTTTGGAAGAAAACAAGAAAGACTATTGATGTTATTGCCTTTCCTCTACTTCTCACAATTTTTTTTAAAGTACTTTTAAATTAATTGGTTCCAAATAAATTAATATAAAAAGTTCAAAATGATAGCCTTTCAAAAAGATTTTTCTTTAAGAAGTTCAAATACAAACTAATTCTCAAAATGAGACATCTATAAATGGACAAGATCTCAATAAAATAGGAATTTTAATTTATATTTTAATTCATTAAAAATGATCTGTTTTAAATAATAATTTAGAATGCATTTACAACAATTCTATAGACATGGTTATATATCCCAAATTGTCCATATTAAAACATGCATGCACAAAAAATCCAATTTACAGATATCTTTATAATATAGAATTATCTATTTTTATAATTTCTTTATACAATACATGGCTAAGAGTCCAATACAAGACCACACTCCTTCTAATTTTGTTTTCAAAACTTTAGAAATCCCTTAGAAAGTTTACTAAATAGTATTCCCAAATGAATCTTCAAATAATCAAGTGTGATATATTTTCACATAACAACATATTTCAAATTAAATTAATTTAAAAAAATAAGAAAATACTTATATAGGCCTAATATGTCCATAGCCACATTCATTATTTACAAAGTTGTGCATGAATTATTTTTCTTAACACAAATTGTGACGTGAAATAGTATAAATGTTACTTGCAATAACACCCTTTTCAAAATTCAAAGTAGAATAGAAACTACACTTGGTAAGCTTCATCTTATTTGTAAGTTGATCACAAAATAATTGAAAAAAAGATCAATTTTGTAGTCATAACTGAGATAAATAATAAGATAGTACAAATTGCTTTAATACACTACACATAGTGATAAAGTTTTAGCCATTATTTTAGAATTAGGACGTCGTGTAAAAGTTAAAATTTGCTAAATGACTTTAAATTTGTATATTGAGATGAAATAGAAATTAAGTAACTCTCAACATAAATATTTAGTTTAGTTGAATTGTTTGTGTCATTTATAGGATACAAATTGGTGGTAGTGTCTTTTCAGGTCACCCACCCTAGAAGACAAATGAATCCATTTTTGTAGTGATGGGTGCTTAAAATAAAATTTAATTTTAAATCAAAAGCATTTGTGGTGTAGTTTTTTTCTTGGAAGAAGTCCTAAAAAGATTAATTTCCTATGCAATGGCAAAATTTTGACTTTAAAGAAAAATTGTTCTCAAAGAAGGTTGTAGATCAATTTAGAAGCATGTAAAAATTAGACCAAGTTGACTTTCAAACCAAACAAGCATTGAAAGTCTAACTTCATAGGTTTAAATAACATGATATTTAAAAAAATAAATGAGATATTTACATTTCAAATCTATTCTAAAACATTTCATTCAAAAAATCATCAACATTGTGTTTGTAATCAAATTTTAAAGGACCTAAGATTTTTTTTATAAATAGTGAACCTTGTTGCAAATTTTGCATCTTGAAGCTTTGTAGCAACGCAATCTTTCTTTAGAATCCAAAATATGGATGTAAAGGTGGCCATCCTTTTGATGCATGAATTGTGACATATTTTGTAACATTGTGCTTACAAAACTTTGTGTTTAATTTGATTACAATCCTTAATTTATAGGCCAACTCCTAAAGGTAAGGATATCCTTTTGCATATATCTAGAGATTTAGAGGGCAATATTAAGTCTAAAGTAAAATATTATTACAAACATATAAGCAAAAATGTGAATTTAAAAAATAATGGTTGTTATAGGGTCTCTTATGAGCCCTTGTTTATAGGGGAATCTAGGACATACTAAAGCTTGTAACTATAAATATAAAATAAATAATCCTAACATGGTAGATATATGATAGGGTAATTGAATTTTAAAAATTGTCATGGTGTATGTTCTATTTCTCTAACGTACTCAAGTGAAATTTGTCAAAAAAAAAATTTCAAAGATGAACGCATGCAACTTCTAAAAGTAACAAAATATACAAAAAAAATTTATATGATTTTAAAATTAATACGAATTCTTGATGGAGCAAATTACTATCAAATAAAAAAAGTAACTTCATAATATCTGAAAATTTTAACATGAATTTGTACATTATAGTCTATAACCTTTTGGTGTAAAACAAAATGTCATGTTATTCTATATTAGAAAGGTGCTTTTAAACATTTAACTTCAAAGTAACTATTGACAATTTAATATTCATTTTATAGATTTTTCAAACTTTTTAAGTGGTGTACATACTCAGAAAGCTTCATTTTGTTATTTATATTTAAAAGCAAACAAATTCATTTTGAAACTCAAATTTGATAGGTACAAAACTAAAATTCCTAAAATGAAGTTAACATACGTGAATGTTTTTCATCCATTTCATTTAGCTCCCACAATAAGCTCTTAAAGACATTTAGAATTTTTAAGTTGGTGCTAGCCAGGGCTCATGGTAATTAATGGGCTAAGGGTATGCTTGCACTTGGTGTTAAAGGTGTTGTTATTGAGGGTCTTAGGAACAAATTTATACCTACTTTGGACCAGATTCACATTCCAAACAACACTTCTAATACCAAGTGCGAACACACCCTAAACAACATTACCATTCAATCAATAGCTAGAGATGATTGACCTCCTTATTGCCGCAACCAAAGATAAATGTAAAGATTGACCCCTATTTTTAGCTGCATAAGTTTTGTATTTCTTTATCTCCACTAACTCAATTGGGGCTTCTAATTGCAAATATGAATTTAGAATTTGCAAATTTTATCATGGGTGGCCAATAAAAAATTTCAATGTTTTTTCCAAGGATAATCGCCTTTAGTCAATGGGTTGAATGACCTTCTAAGGTAGTAGTATCTAAATCTAACACTAGTTGTTTATTGACATCTAAAAAACAACCTAAAGGCACAAGCAAGTGGATGTAAACAAGACACACGGGATTACATAAACTTGTCACAGTGATGGGGCCGCGTTTTGTGTTGGCCAATAAAACAATCTTGATTCAAGCTTAGGGTGTGTTGCTTTTGGATATTTCCATATCTACTTTGGTGGTAGTCTATTGTCTACAGTAGGTGCATCTACACACTTACTTTTAAAAATTTGTATGATATTCATACAAGCTCAAAAAAATACAAAACCAATTTCGTTGGTTTCCTTAACCACTTCCTAACAAGTTCACATCATTTTATCCTGTCCCTACCCTCAGGACCTCCAAATCTTGAATAAGTGTCACATTTACGTGCTTCTATCTTGTTTCACCTCAAAATTCAAAGTTCGTAGATTCTGCTAAGATCAAAGTCATGAAACATGGCATGAAACTTGTCGCCACTTTTGACCAGGAGGGTAATTTTTTGGGTCCCATTAGCCAAAGACAAAGGGTGTTTGAAAGGCAAGAGTAAGTTCAATTCCTCAGTTGTGGAGTATACAATAGTGGTAGTCACAGCTTGTTCACCATGATGGTGAACAATGAACATTGAAGTGGTGGCTGCGTAGGGTTGGCTTGCTTTCAACGGAATATTCATAGTGGAACATTGATTGTTCACTCCCAACATCCACCTCCGGAGGTGGATGTTGGGAGTGAACAATCAATGTTCCGCTAAGATTATTCCTTTGTTCTCTTAACTTTCAATTACATCCGTCCATCTCGCCATTATCCATCCTCCATTGTTCATTCTCAACATTTGAACAAAAAGGGTGGTCACGGCTTGTTCAATATTCGTCACTTCTCATTGGCCCCTCAAAGCACTTTCCATTGTCCATTGTTCATTGTTCACCATCACGGTGAACAAGCTGTGACTACCACTAATATAATAAGAGTAATCTTGTTTCCGGCGGTAGAAGTTTGCTCTGTCCTGTTGCTGCTAGTCAACGTACCATATAACTTCAAGGTAAGCACCGCCGAGCTTCGTAATAAGTTAGAGCTCCTCCAAATCGAGCATGGCGCCAATGCCTTGCACTTGCAAACTCTTCAAAGCTTCGAGCTAAAGTTAGTTCAGACCCGTCACTCATCCATACTTTGACGTACGCAGTACTAAATTATAAATGTCACGTAGTCGGAGCTAGCACTGTCTCATTCAATAAATGCCAGCCCTTAAACTAGCAACTAATTAATTAATTAATTATTTCAATCACTCAGTCGGAGGCTTGGAGACTCGGAGGATCAATATTCAACAGTTCAAATACATGGCACGGAGGGACCGATCACGTTGCTTGTGTGTTTAAAAAAAATTAACGTACAACTTGGAGAATGCAGACTCCACAACTTGCACTTGAACGTACCGACTGGAGGAGACATGGAACCCATAAATTAATAGTAGTTTGTTTTTTCTGGTTTTAAAAGGAACCTGCAAAGCTATTTTTGCTCGCCATTCTGGACAGCTAGCTTACGATCCCAGCTGTAGAGCGTGGGTAGTGCAACAGTGGGGTGCTAATATTTGTTTGCTTGGATAGTTGGATCTGATTATAGGACGAGGACTCCGGTAAAGCGGAAGGATTTGGTGCGGGATTTGTGTCCCAGTTGACGTACTACAGTACAGGTCTGGAGTATATCATCGAGGCCGCAAGTCTCGAGCCGTTATATAGAGGTTGTAGAAGGGTTGCTGATTGTAGAACGTAAGGGATTCTCTCTGCCTTGAACGTCGATCAGGGCTGAAGGTTGCGACTTCGGAGAGGAAGTTCTGCTTTGAGGTCGATCGGCTTCAAGTTCAGGTTTTAGAGTCTAGGTAGAGTCTAGTTTGTGAGTTTTGAGAGCGCGAGCGAGGTTGCAGTAATTAATTAGAGTACCTGTGTAGGCGATCGAGATGGCGGATGGGGGAGCGTGGCGGAGTGATGTATTCGACAATGGCCGTGATTTCCATCACGGTGAGAAGACGCAAGCGAGCCCCGTGCCTGGGGTTCCGGCAGCCATGTACAACCCCGTGCCTTCCTCGCAAAGTGGTCAAGATGCCTCATACATGCCGATTCTCTCCATGGCTTTGCGTTGTGCCACCATTCTTTTCAGCGCGGTAGGTTTTGCTGTCATCGCGTCGAACTCGGGCAAACAGTCGCAGGGCTATGTCGACGGCGTATATTACTATACACTGTGGAAGGCCATCAACTCCTCGAACTTAGCGTAAGTCACGAAACTCTGGTCTCTCCGGAACCGTGAACTAACATCTCAAGGTTCAAGCTAAAATCGACCTTTTCATGTGCAATGCTTGGTTGGTAAGCATCAGTTGTTCACTGCATGTGAAATCTCCCAGCTACAGAAATTAATTCAATAGCAAAATACGCATTGTTCAGAACCTTCCAAAATTGTGAAATGTCCTTGTCACTTTATTAATTCTCACGGTTTTTTCTTTGCTCTCCTGGGTTGGGTTTACTTTCAGATACCTGTTGGCGATCGATGTCATTGTGTGTTTCTACTCGATCGTGCAACTGGTGCTGTCCCTCGTCAGTGCGTGCACCGGATCGCCTGTGCTGAAAGCACCCAAATCGCCAGCGGCTACAATCACCTTCGTCTGCGACCAGGTGAGTGCCACCTCTAACGATATCTCTACATGTCAGTCTGATCCCATTTCCTGTGTAGATCTGTTGCTTTTTCAATCAAGCAAAGTAGAGATAATTAATTTGGTATATACACACACGTACAGAGAGCAGATCGACAGAAAGAGAGGGGCAGAGATGTGATAATATGTGACTGGTTGTTTGATCAACAGGGACTAACGTACATGCTTATGGCGGGATGTGGAGCGGGAGCCGCAACGGCGGCTTTCGTCAAGAAGGGAGAGTCGGGGGCGTTGTCCTGTGCGGATGGCTTCAGCGTCTTCTGCGACAAGAACAACGCTGCGGTCGCCATGAGTTTCATCGCTTTCTTCACCATAGCTCTGTCTGCGGGCATGGCTTACTTCCGAATCTACAGGATGGCTTGAACTTCCACACAGTTTGATCTAGCTTCCGCCATGGTTTACTTCAATCTCTACAGGATGTCTTGAACTTAGACACTGTCTATCGCCGTGGCTTACTTCCGTCTCCACAGGAGAGCTTAAACAGAGA
This sequence comes from Antitrichia curtipendula, assembly GCA_951230915.1. Lineage (NCBI taxonomy): Eukaryota > Viridiplantae > Streptophyta > Bryopsida > Hypnales > Leucodontaceae > Antitrichia > Antitrichia curtipendula. Next base: position 28,275,039 of record OX579635.1, read on the forward strand.
GGTCACTGTACATCTGTCGCCATGACTTACTTCCGTCTCTGCAAGATAGCTTGAACTTGTCAATGACTGCAAGCCCGTCGTCTCAAAATGCAGTGAGCGGCCGAGAACTAATTAAGTTAATGTAATTTTCTTAAGTTTCACAGTTATGTTCAGATGTTCTCATTATTTGTGCACTGCTCTGGGGTTACCCCTGAGGAAGCAGTGCTCTACTTACTATATTGCTGGTATAGCAAATTTTAATAGTTGACTCGGATCTGCTCCGCGGGGAGTTAGGGCCTCCTTACATGTATCGGTGGGTGGGAGGAGTCAACACGGTCGAAATATACAAAGCACTTTTATGCTTCTTCTACAGTGTCTAATACACTAATATTGGTGGAACTCTCTCTCCTACTTCCACGCTTACCAATCATTGGTGGCATTGTTCTTGTCTTTTATTTGCTTTCTTTGCCCACCGGGCTATTGGATGTAATCTAATAGTAGCATCACACCTTAATCAGAGACACAAATAGAATGTAATTTTTCTTTATTCGTAACACAAGTGATACACAGAACGTGTTGTGATTCTATAGCAATCCTCGGAGCTCTGCTGTGCGATGCACAACCTTCTCCTACTCATGGACACTCTCCAATCTACAACAGACGAACTGTTTGAAGCCTAACATGATTGTAAGACTAATACTCTAAGATGAAACCCTAGGAGAATATTGTGGATGGATTTCATCTATTGATACTCCCACAAAGCCAAACACACATTCTACGCAGAATTCCTATTAATACTCTCCCACTCATTCTCGTGGAATGGACGGATGCCCATCAACTGCCAAAATCGTTGGAAAGAATCTCATAGTAATGCTTTGGTGAAGATATTTGCAAGCTGTTTAGTCGCGTGAATGTACTTAAAATCAAGTAGTTTGTCTTCATAATATATTCTGATAGCATAGTATTTCATATCGACGTGTTTGGTGCGTTTATGATACTCGGGATTCTTGACTAGAGCAATTGCTACTTGATTGTCATAGTAAATCATGAGAGGAAGCTTTTGTGTTCAGCCAATCATTCGTAATAATCTACACAAGTAGATAGTTTCTTTTATCGATTCAGCCATGGCCACCAACTCAGCTATTGTTGTAGAGACTGCGAAGCAACCTTGCTTATGACTTCTCCAAGCAATGGCCGTGGATTCCAAAAGATAAACAAAACCTGTACAGCTCTTACAATCATCCAAGTCTTCACTGAAATCAACATCTGAATAACCAATTAAATGGGAAGGAAGAGTCTAACCAGGGTAATATAAACCAAATTGCTTTGTTTTCTTGAGATAACGCATGATCCTCTTAACTATTGTCCAGTGGCTTTGTTGGGGTCTTTCTTGAAAGAGTGAAACTTTGTTTATTGCCTACGCAATATCAGGCCATGTGATAATGGTATTTTACATTAGGCAACCAATTGCTTGACTATAAGGAACGTCTACTACTGGATCTTTTAAATCTGTATTCTTCGAGAGTCGGGAATGTGTATCAGCATGAGTGGACACTCCGTGAGCATCTTGCATGCCAAAACAAATAAGAATATCTTCAATGTAGCGTTCTTGATGAACAAAAATGGATCCCGCAAGTGGACAATGGTTGATTTGAATCATATCGGATTATTGGCGATTTCTGTAAAATCTAATCCACGTTTTTGAGTGAAACCTTTAGCCACAAGTCGGGCCTTGAATAGTTGAATTTATAAATATTGTCATTTGGTTTATATTTAACTTTGTAAACCCATTTGTTTCGAATAGCTTTTCGATCAGAAGGTTTCAATACCAATTTCCAAGTCTGGTTTTCAATCAATGAAGCATATTCAAGGTTCATTGCATCTTGCCACAAAGTTGAGTCAGGAGAAGAGACTACTTCTTGATAAGTCTGAGGTTCTTGAAGTGTTTTGCCTAGTTGAGCCGGTAAAGCATCTGAGTTACGAACAACGTCATTAATCATTGGATCTAAATGAAATAAGTCGGGCAGCTCAGGTCTTCCAGTAACTCGGGAAAATTGGAGTAGTCCGAAAGACGTGGCATACTGTTTAATAGCTCTTGGATGGATCTGAACCTAGAATCAAGAGGTTCGTCATCTACATCAGCAAGTTCCATTATAGAAGAATTTGCCAAGATATCTTGTATCGATAATTCTCCCATTGACGGTAAAGAGTCCTGAAAATCTTCCAAATCCAAATCAGGAAGATCAACAGGAGGTACAATATTAGTTCCCACAGAGACATCATGAGGTCTTGAAATATCTGACCAACTCCCACTACTATTCGAATCTCCTACTAGCACATGTAAAGGAATGTTGATAGTCTCGATGGGACATCGGAGCTAAATATCAGGATTGGTCATCGAATTTAATGAATCAACGGAATGGTTGACATATACTTTATGGTTGGGGGAAAATGCTAGGGATACATGCCAGAATTCTCCTCAATAATATAATCAGCACTCTCAACGATCTTGTCAATCACTGGTTCCCAGAAACAGTAAGCACGACTAGTAGATGAGTAATCGACAAAATATGCTTTGATACTCTTAGGATCAAGCTTTTTTCCTCAGTTGCTTGTTAACAAAAAGCTAGGCTAAGGATCCAAAAATCTTGTAGTGAAAGACCAAAGGTTTCATCCCAAAATTTCGCTCATAAGGGGTCTTGCTGCCAAGTTGTCAATTAATAATTCTGTTGAAAATATAGACGGTCGTATTAACAACTTCTGCCCACAATTTCGTAGGTAAATACTTTGCATGGATAATGCTGCGAGCCATCTCCATTACAATACGATTATCTCGCTCAATATAGCCATTTTGTTGAGGTGTATATACTATGCTCAATTGACGAGAGATGTGTATATCTTCAATGTATTGACTGAAAAGTTTGTTTAAGAATTTTGTACCTTGATGAGGTCGTATAGTAAGAATGTCGTTGCATGTGTCTCACTTAATCATGCTGACAACTTGCTAGAAGAATTTGAATGCTCCAGATTTTTTCCTAGCAAAATGAACGAAATGGTAGGCTATTGCATCGTCCTTATAGAGAATATAATAGCGAGAGTCTTTCAAAGATGGAGTCTTAGTCTGCCTACCAAATACGTCCCCATGAATCAGTTGGCCAAGAATAATTGATCTCTGCTTCTGAGGATCATGACTAGAAGTTGACTTGTGCTGTTTGCCAAATAAACATCCTTTGCAGGGATATTGAAGTTGAACGTTCTTGTGCAATTTAAATCACAAAGACTGTCATTATAACTCATTTGATGAATAGTATTAATATTGACGTGTCCCATGCGGACATGCCAAAGAATAAGTTCGTCATGATCAGTAAGAAATTGAGACGAAATAGATTAAAAAATACATGCTTTCTCCAAATCATTTGTAGCAATATGAGCTGAATCCAAAAAAACAGAAGTTATATTCTCTATTGGGAGGATCACTGTGATGGATAGCTGATACAACTTCCGAAACCAAATACCTTGGAGAACCTTTTTGCCAGAAAGAGTAATAAATTCACATCGTCCAGGGAACGTGACGAAGGAAAGATTTCTCTCAGATACAAGGTTGACTGAGAAGAGGTTACATTTAAGCTTTGGAACAAATAAAACATCCCGCATGAGACCATTATGATATTGGCCATCAACAAGACAACAAATCTATATATCTCCTTTACCTCTAACCCATAGTTTCGTATTATCAGCAATTTGGACGGTATGAATACCTTCTGAAATCGGTTGGAAATTTGGAAACCAATCGAGTCTATCTGTCATATGCTTACTAGCACCACTATCTGCAAACCAAACATTGATATAAGAATTTGCAGCAAATGCATAACTAGAAATGGTTGAAGTAACGACAAACACAAAGTCTTCATCCGAAATTGATTTTGAATCATCTTCCAAATTGCTAGAGATACGTAAATTTTCAACCAGATTCGCCTCGCTGAGTCCATGATCAATCTTGCATAGATCCTTGCCATTTGAACGTTTCTTTTTAGGCTTTAGACAGTCAACAGACCAATGTCCAAACTCGTGACAATTGTAACACTTAGTATGAGCCTTTAATTCTTGGATGTAACTAAGGTCTTTTTATGTTGTTCCTTTTTTTTAAATGGATGAGATCGGGAGCTTGAAGCGGAATGAGTAAAGAATGCCTAATCAACTTTGTAATCATCGTTGCTTTGTTGAAGAAGCAAACTCTCATGACAAAGAAGGCGTTCTTCTAAACTAGCAATAGTTTGGCTGGGTTCAGGAACATTAGACCAAGCTGCTATGATACTATTGTAACTGGGAGGAAGGTTGTAAATGATTTTTGAAATTATCATTTTCTCTAGAAGAATGTGCTTGAGATCAGCAAGGATCATGGCCATGTCCGTAATATTCTGAACATGTGATGAAATGTCATTAGCACTACTCATTTTATAGTTGAAAAACTTGCCCTGAAGTGTAAAAACACTGTCGGGAGTTTTCTTGAGATGTAGAGAGCACAATTTCTACCACATAGCTGTTGTTGTGGTACAGCTAGTAAGCTTGCCAAGAATTTTCTGAGAAATTGACTTGCTTATAAACATGCAAGCACTGACATTTTTATCGTCCCATAATTCAATCAGAATAAGCTCTTGCGGAGAGATATTCATAAGATTCACCGGAGTAGGGTGTTTATCTTGACCAAAAACTACTCGCAAAACTTTCTTGGCTTCAAATACAATCTCCATATGGTATTTCTAGACGGAGAATTGTGTGCCATCAAACATCTTAATGGGAATCTTATTGTGCTTATCCATCGAAGAGAAAAAGAAAAACCAAAACTGAAAAGATCAAGAAGATCAAGAAAACTTTTAAGAAACAACTTTAACTATCGATTAGAAAAGAGAAACTAACGACGATTAGAACTAAGCTCCTACGCGTAGGTCTAAACTACCAGAAATCTATGAGATGGAAAAATGAGATCGAATATGAGTAAGCATGTTCGCTGGAGGCGGGATGGAAAATTTTGTCACTACAAGTTGAGAATCGCTACTACTAATTAAAGAAACATGATGCAAAGTAGAAGGTTCGTAAGGAGCTTGGATAAAAGCGTCAAAAAAAGAAGTAACAATAGTCATTAGATCTAAATCGCGGTAGTCATTGAAAACTAAAGCGCTTCTAATCGTCCTAAACTAAACGGCATTGTGTCTCAGAGTAATCAAGAATAGAGTAATCAAACTAAAAAACATAAGAGTACTAATCAGAGAAAGTACGCAGATCAAAGCGCTTAAGGCCTATAACCTATTGGATGTAATCTAATAGTAGCATCATACCTTAATTAGAGACACAAATAGAATGTAATCTTTCTTTATTCATAACACAAGTGATACAGAGAACATGTTGTGATTCTATAGCAATCCTCGGAGCTCTGTTGTGCGATGCATAACCTTCTCCTACTCACAAACACTCTCCAATCTGAAGTCTAACATGATTGTAAGATTAATACTCTAAGATGAAACCCTAGGAGAATATTGTGGATGGATTTCATCCATTGATATCACATGTAAGCTGGCCCTTAGTGTCTGTCGTGAGTGTTTTTACGCCTACGCAATCCAATCCTTGAATCCTTTTTGCAAATTGATTTTTTATTTTTATATTTGTTCATGTAATTGTAATACTAGCACAACAATCCATACCTTATCTCCTAAATGATGTTAGAATTGGCCTACCACTAGTATAAAAGGGGTGTTGAAATCACATTGTTTAAATGACAAAAGTGCTTAAATGACATGTTGAAATGACATTTTTATGAAAAATGTCATTTAAACCTTGTCATTTCAACAACCCTTTTGCACTAGAGTACAATTTACAATACAAAAAAATCTACATATTCAGTTGCCTGGTGTTCCACATGGCACCAAATGCTGATGTAGAAAATGGTTATAGTGGAGATTGGGGCCTCACTACTCCTCTTCTATCCCATGGTAGATACTTAAAGAATGGGCTCCAAATGATATGCAATGTGAGCTAGTTTAGTTGCTTAAAAATCAAACTATAAAAATTTAACTTTTGGATTCTTTAAGAACAATGAACCCAACTCCCATTGTTTCAAAAGCTTATCCATTACAGATTGAATTTCAATTGACTACAGAAGTTTTTTAATGTACAAATGGGATGGTAGGAGGTAGAACAACTCATGTGGGATATGTAAATTAGAATTAGTAGGAGCTCAATTGCTCATAGTTATATCAAAAATAGGAATTTTGTTTGAAGTAAAATTTCAGAATGGCATAGTAGAATGATTTTTTTCAAAAACCTTTGAACTCAAAAAAATTGTGAAATGAAGATGAAATCCTTCTGAAATTTTGAGGCTCCAATCAAAAGTTACAGACCAAGTTCAGAGAATGGGTGGAAGGGACTCTTTTTGACATTTTCAAACACCTTTTTTTGAATTTTGTGTACAATAAATATTATTAATTTATCTTTTATTTTGAAAAAAAATGAATTAATTTATCTTTTTTGGAAAAACCATAACTTTCACATGGCATGTCCAAAATAAAATTTTATATTTTTACCAAGAACACAACCTCTCACATAGTCACACTATAATTTGAAAATTATTGAATTTTAAAGTTTCAATGAATTAAAAAATTAAAAAAATATTTTTACATTTTATTTGGCTGTGGCAACAATATAGGACATACTAGTATACCTTAAATAAGGTTGTATGTTTTTGTTTTAAAAACATGGACAATTTCCATTGAAAAGGGGAAAGATTACACAGAACCAAGGGATTGTTTCGTTTGTTTGATACGCTGAGATCTAAGAAAATGTAATGTGTTCTTAGAACTGTTGAAAAGTTCTTTGCAAGTAGGGGAGCACCAACTTTGTTTCATGGTGTTCGGACCTACATTGTAAAAATTATAGAATTTCAAAGTTTTTGTGAATTCAAAAATTGATTTAAATTATCTTTTACATTTGAAAAAACATAACTTTCACACGGCATGTCCAAACACCACAAAACAAAACCCTTGCACTCTTTTGTGTATAGAGTTTTCTATTTGTGCCAATATGGTAGAACCACCCATTGTCGACCAAGGACCCATCCCCAACTTGTAGGGTGTACTATTTCCAACCAAGGTTGCAATAAATTTTCAACCAAAGCTTTAAATGTGTTTTTTCTCCTTTTCAAAGTTAAGACTAATTGAGTCATGGCACATGTTCCAAAGTAGTGAGTAGAAAATAGTTCTTGAATGATCGGCACTAGAAGACTCTACATGTCAGCTATAGGATTGGACGAGTTGTCGGCTTCCAAAGTTCATATTAATTTCAATTCAAGGCATAAAATTGCAGAAAAAATTGCAATCCCTTTGATTTCTATCTTTCTACATGGCAGAAAATTTACATGCCTTATACTACTCCAAAACATACACAGATCACTTAAGTGTTTGACAATGGGTGGTTCTATTACACTGGCGTTTGGACCTATAGTGTGAAAGTTATGGATTTTTTAAAATTAATAAACTCAATTATCTTTTATTTTGGAAAAAATATAGCTCTTACAAGGCATCTCATAAAAATGCTATAAAACAACGTCCTTGCAATCTTTTGTGCATAAAGCTTTCTATTTGTACCTAGAAAACAACTTTTCAAACTATGGTGTGAAAGTCATTGAATTTCAAAGTTTGAATGAATTTAAAATTTTAAAAATTATTTTCAATTTTGTTTTGGTTGTGGCACACTAGTCTATACATTAATTTAGGTTATTTGTTTTATTTTATTTGTTTGTTTTGTTTGATACACTAAGATCTAAGAAATCATGAAGTGCCTAATGGTGTTTTTAGTACCATTGGAAAGCTCTTTGCAAGAAGGGTGTATAGGACTTTATTTTGTGGATTTTGGACCTAATGTGCAAAAGTTATGAAATTTCAAAGATTTAATGACTTTAAAAATTGAATTAAATTATCTTTTATTTTGAAAAAATCATAACATTCACATCACATGTCCAAAATCATAAGGCGAGGTTGGAAAAAAAATATTATTAAAAAAATTTTAAAAAAATTGTTGAACTCATTATGAATTAAATGACCAAGTTGTTGTAATTTAAAAAAAAAATGTCCAATGTTAGACGGAAAGTCCAGAGACCATCTACCATCTACCATCAACAAAAGTTTTGATGGCAAAGTGAAGGAATTACTTCATTGACATTTAGTGAGGATGAAAGGCAAAGAGGTTGTTTTATAATTAAATCCATTGTTTGTCATGAATCTTCAAAGGATATGGGGTAATTTCTTTTTTTTGGTAAAGCATGTCAACTAAATTGGCTACCTTTTCTTTGTGTTTTACACATTTGGTTAGCGTTTTACCTCGGCCCATAGCAACTTTCACATACTTTCATGTAGTTGGAATAGGTATACTTACTAACATTGTAATACTATGTTTATTGGACATTCAAAAAAAACTCACTATATTTGTATTTATGTCAAATAAAACATTGACATCAATGATAACATCACTGAACTTGTTTTTATAATAATCTTCCAACCTCCTTTACAACATCCACAAAAGTATGCCTTTATGGGCCATCCACCCTCTAGCATCTTAATGTTTTGTAAAACATGCATGTCTCTAACTAACATCAAAAAAATGTTGGTTTCTTTTAGTGTATTCTCTTATCTTCAAAAGAAGTTCCCAAAAATCACAATGAAAATTAAGATTGCAAGATACTTACTCAAACTTTCTAGAGTCCCCTAAGGGAACTCTTGGTCCATTAAAAGATAATTTTAAGAAAGGTCCAAGGCCATTTTTTTTGTTAGAAAACACTAAAAACTGCCATTTCCAATGCAAAGTGCAAAATTTCTAAACATTTGATTTTAGGGGGCATATCCAACCATAAAATCTTGCATTAGACTTGTATAAAAATCTGTGGAAGAAATTTCAAATTTTTTTACCAAGTAAATTGCAAGATATTTGCATTTAAAGTGTAAAAAAAGAGATTTATGCCATATTTAATCATTTTTGGACTTTGCAAAGTCCAAAATTGGTAAAGGGACATCTAAGATAGTGGTAGACTTTGACTTCTATAGATTTTATGAATCTAGAAATGATATAAATTTTGGACTAGGTAGTTTGAAAAATGTACAACAGGTTTAGATTTTAGATATCTATGACATCAGGAGATCCCCCAATGGACAAAGTCCAAAATTCCCTTAAAAGTCCAAAAGTAGTTAAATATGGCATATTTTTTTGCACCTTAATATTGTTGATTATGAAACTTTAAATCCTCTTTTTTTTTGCACTAAAATTTTTGAATTAAAATAATTTTATATTAAATAATCAAGTTGAGAGGTTTTCCAAATTAAATCTTGAGGCAAAAAATTTGATTTTCAATCTTCCAAAATTGTTACGCAAAAGTATGTACTTGATTGAAGGTAACTAAATTGTTAATAGTTTTAAGATATAATTGAAATACACTAATCCCAATATTAAGGTTGTTTAAGCAAAAAATTAAACCTTGTGCAACTTGTTTTTTTTTAATTATAAAAATTGAGTTAAAAAATGAATCCAATACAGTATTATATCAAGAAGATGATGTGATTGTAGACAAAGCAAGATACTCTACAACTTTTACATCACTAATTCAAATAGAAGGAATAAAGTATTTCCATATAGACAAAAATCTAATCTATAAAAAAAAATTTAATTAATTTTAATTCAAGTTTTTTTTTTTATCCAAACTCAATTGTTTTGGCTTTTTGGTGGCATAACTTTTAGCTTTCATGCAAAATTGAAATAAAAATTATGTTCCTAGAAAGCTAAATAAATCTACTTTTCTATCTTAGAAAAAAAATCAAAATAATTATGCCAAAAATTGAAATCATAAAAACCTACCCAAAATCTTTGAGTATTCTCAAAGGGGACATTTGGGACTTTAGGAATTAACATTTGCCACCTATTGATTTTTTCTATTAAGCATATGAATTGGACACTTGCGTTATTTTGAAGGTTGATAGGAAAGTAAAAAGTGCATAGGGAATCACATAAAAGATTGTCAAGTTATACAATGGCCTATAGGATATCAAGTGTATATATAGAGATATCAACGGACTTTATATTGAAGCATTAGATAGAGTCTGGTAAAAATAAACTTGGTGTATCCAGTTATATTTGGCACATATAATCACTCTGCCCGTATCCTCTCATTGAAGAACACATCTATTCACTGGTAGTCAAATCCACTCATTAGTGTACAATCATCCAACCCGTTGGCATTCAGTTCCACTCGTTAGTATACACTCATTCAACCCATTGGTACTCAAATCCACTTGTTAGTGTACATTCATTCAACCTGTTGGTGCCATATTCGCCCGTTGGCTCTACACTCTCACTATGCTAGTGTTCACACCTTACCGTTGTGCCCAAATTATAATATAGAATTAGGTATTTTTTGACGTTAACTCAAAGACTTTTTAGAGTATACCTAGATCAATTAGCCAAAATTATTTGTTCAAAACAACTAAATTAATCCTTGAATTTTTAATAATATCATTATAGAGAATTTAGGTGAAGTACATAATTTAGGATTTTTCATGTTGATAATAAAAAAAATTATATGGCAATTTTTTGTTCTTTTCTTTTAATTTGGGGGAGGTTTGTATAATTTCTAGCTTAGGAATCAAATTTGGATGTGAGATTAATTTCTAAAGATTAAGGAGATTTTTCCTAATAGCAATAAAACCAAATACTTTTGTCATGGCTATTGCATATTTTACCATTTAGATTTTTTTTCTAGATACAACCACTTTGTTGCATAAATTTAGTTCACTTGCATTCCTAAAATTTCTAACTTATCTTTATTTATTTCTATTTGTTGCACTTTTTTCCAACAACAAATTTGTTTATATAGAGGGAATCATTTGCTTTCATCATAGAACTACCTATCTATTAATTATCAACATTTTCAATGATTGATGTTATGTATTGAATTGAAGATTATTGTGAAAGTTCCACATTAAATAAAAAATGTGATTGAATGATTTTTAAATACATTAATATTTAATTCCTAAAGAAATTGACATGTGTACCATATTAAAGATGATAAAATTTGGTGTTACATTGAGCAATCAGAGCCTCTAATTGCTTTGTTAAGGATAAACAAAATTAGGTATATGCCAATCCCACACTCCTTTCAAGGATGACAATGATTTGCTTTAGCATTTCACTAGTTGCTAGTAGATCTTTGTTTTAGATTTGGTCTTGGTGCAATCTTGACCAATAAAAGGCTTTCATTGCATTATTAAAGATAAACAAAATCATTTGTATGCCATACCCATACTCTTTTTAAGATGACAATGACATCCCTTGGAATTTCACTAGCTATTTGGTAGATCTTTGCTTTAAATTTGGTCTTGTTAAAGCACGTGTGAATAGAAAGTATCTCAAGTTAGTGATAATAACATTTTCACTTGGAAATATAGGTAGGATTGCAGAATGTGTGTGTTGTGAATTAGAGAAAATCTCAATCTAACAATGACATCTTCAACTGAAAATATAGGTAGGACTCCAAAAGATGTAGGTGTTGCATATAGAGACAATTTGAAGTTGGTAATGACATGTCCTATTGAAAATATAGATAGGATAGTTGGGCATGCTATGTGTTGGGATGATCTCAAGTTGACAATGACATGTTCAGTTGAAAACATAGGTAGGACCGAGGAGGATGGGGACATAGAGAAAGATATCACATTTCTTGCATTTTTTTATATGAAGTACTAAAAAAAGAAGGAGAATGAAGAATAGAAAGAAGGAAAAATTATATATATATATGATAAAACCAATAGCTCCTAGCCAATAATAGATATTATCCTTCAAATTTATCCTACATGGTGCTTTGTGCCTGATTATTGGAGCTATGCACCTCACGATGCTCCGCTATAGGCCTAAATCCTACTCGCTCCACTACGTAGGGGTTAGGTGCTACAATATTATTATAATATACTCCCATTCACTTAGAGGAACTTTAACCCTTGAAGGATACTCTACATTTGGTGGTATTTGATTAGAAAACATTGATCAAATATTTTTTTAGTACAAAGTAAATTAGTGATAATGATAGTACGTAAATAACGATGTATCACAATTCATATATTAAACCACAATTGAAGAGTTATAACGCTAAATACGGGTCGTGCAGAGGAACCCCAAGGGCCTTCCAAGGGTTAAATTACTCTAATGACAGATTAAAAACCCGGAAATTTTTCCTAAACCCAATTTCCCCCTGGGACTTAAGTTAGTGCCGATGTCTTCTTCCCCGTCGAGGGGAAGAAACAGAGTCGAGGATTCCCAAGCGCAATGCCCACTTTGGGGAGCTTCCCTGCAGCCCTAGCACGTCAACCCAAAACCCAAAATCCTCCTTGCCAAGCTGAAATTCCCAACCTTGTGACGCATTTCTCCTTGGTCGTTTCCCCTTTCCATTTCCAAACCTTCTCCCTTGTGGCCTTGTGGGCGCTTGCGCACTCTTGCTGTCGGTGTGCGCCTTTCGGGGTTTTGCGCTCTTCTGAGGGTTTAGTGGGTTGCGATGCACTTCTGCCAGTTCTCGTGCTTGCACTAGTGCATCCAAGGATCGAGGAAAAGCAGGGAATAGCATTTGTAGAGGAGGGCTACGTCCCCAGTTTCGAGTGCTCTGGGGTGGGGCTTTTGGGTTGCGTTGATTCAGCAGTGGGGCGCCATTTGTGTAGGTTTCGAAGATGGGGCATGTTTCTTTCGATGCCGGAATCTGGTCAAGCTGAGTTCTGATATCTCCCTGGACTTGGTTTAGTTCAGTTTTCCTCGGGGATGTTGGTCGACCAACGGTGAAGTTATTGGTTTGGAGAAAAAGTGTGGGCACGACGAGTATGAGCTGGACATGGGGTTGCTCGGGGTTGTAGGATTTATACTAAGTTAGGGCTAATATAGAGGAGGTTTAGGGGTTCTTGTGTGCTACTGGTGTGAGAAGGATTTGTGACAGAGAAGGAGGAGGCCATGGATTAGTCTTTTTTTGGGTGCCTGGTGTGAATTCATGGCAGCAGTGCAGGCCTTGGCCCCTGTACCTGCGGCCTATCCATCTCCTGCAACGTCTCTGTCCACTTGCATGACGGCTGCGTCTTGGGGCGCTGGTGCGCTCCACCAGCGCCTCAATACTTTTGTGAAGAAATCTCTCATTCAGCAGCTGGTGCCCACTGGTGCTGTTGTAAGTTCTTTCCTTTGGGACTAATCGTTGATGTAGCTAGGAAACACGTAACGTTAACGTTTTAGTTAGTTGCTGAGCTTCGTTAGATCGCACACAATGCATGGCATTCGAAGTGAAAGTGGCGACGGAGGCAATGGATCTCCAGCTCTGTCAATGTTTAGCTTTGCTTAATTTACCTGTCCTGCAGTTAACTGGACTCTACGATTGCGTCGATGGCAGCTGAGGTGTTCAGTTATTTGGTTGCAGGTCTGTGACCTCTATTGCGGACGAGGTGTTGACACTCAAAACTGGGCAGAGGCCGAAATCGGGAAATATGTCGGCGTTGGTACGTGGCTTCCAGTGCCATTGAGTTTCACTGTCAGAAATCCCGTAGGAACTGTAATTATTATCATTCGCATTGGCTAGTCAAAGAGGTTTGACGAGTTGTTTTTGAAGTTATTTTTACCTTTGACTTGTGAATACCTTTGTACTATTTGTTGCTAGAACCAGAGCGATTCTGAAAGGTACTTTATGAGTGCTTAGCTAATTGCTCTTCCCATCCTCTCATTTTTGCCTCTTTGCCACGAGTCGAACTACAGTTTGGTAGTTTCTGCAACTAGTAATGTTTTTCATTTTCTACGTGAAGATTTATCATCATCAGCATTGGAGGAAGCAAAGGAGCAGTGGGAGAAGAGTGGGAAACCGTTTGTTGCAAGATTTTGTGAACTCAACCCGTGCATGGTAGTTATTTTCTTGCCTTCACAGGTGCAACCATTGCTGCAGAATGCAACTACCTGCTATTGAACTCCTAAAACCCTCAGAATTGGCAGCTTATATTCCCCAGCAGTAGGCTAAAGTCTTCAACTCACTCATTAGTCAGAGAATTGAGTAAACACGGTGATCAAATCAGGTTGTTGCAAACCTCCGTGAAGTCCAGCTAGGGTAGCTAAATCGAAGGGTAGGTTTAGAGTTGTTCAAGCATCAATTCCGTCGCTATTGATGATAAGGACTTGAGAGGTTTGGAGTGGTAGACATACTTATGATTGAATTGAAGCTATCAGATTCTAGGAATTCGTTCAATAGAATTGTTGACGTTCTTCTGGATTTTTTCAAGCGAGCGAAGGGTTAAGCCTATTTTTTCACCTCTGATGTAATGCAGGTAGATTTGGAGAAGCACTTGGGTGAAGATCTTCTCTCCGCTGATATCGTCACTTGTCTCGCTCATCTGCAGGTTGTTCCTTTTGGATGTATTGTCTTACTGGAAGTTAAATGTTATTTTACCTGTAGAGATATGAATCATATCGTTAGTGGGTCAAATGCTCTTAGCTCTCACCACATGGTATAGCTATCGTTTGGAGAGTCTGACTTGTTCATGATGTGCCTTCAGAGGTCTTAGTTAGTCATTTGGTTTTACTTAGCACGTCATTAAGGGTGTACTATATAAGATGAAGGGACCAACCTGATGTTGTTATTACAATGCATATGCTTATGTAGTTTTTGGAGTGTTTGGTGCAGGATTGCTTTGCAAGCGAGGACATGGTGCGTCAGCTCTTGAAGAACGTTGCATCTCTACTGAAGCCAGGTGGCTACTTCTTTGGAGCTACTCCCGACTCTTCCACCATCTGGTTTATTATCTTTCCCCACTTCCATTTCAATATAGCAATTGATATTGTATCTTACCAACCAATTATTGGAATTAAACACCCGTAGAAGTGCTGGCATCAGGGCTGAGTTTGTTGGCTCACATGGTATTGGGGTGGTAACTTTTTAGGTACAAGTACCAGAAAGCTGTTGAAGGCGCAATGAAAGCCGGATCTCTCAGAGCAAATGGACAACTCCCCCGTGTGAAAACAGATTTGTATAGTATCAGCTTCGAAGATGACAGGTATTTTCCGTTTCCGTTGTTTTAAGCTCAGTTGCTTGAAGGTTAATAATCGAACATTTGCAAACTGCGGGGAAGCACTTGTGAGTGATGATTCCCTTCTGTGTGTAGGGAATGGATCCCGCTTGCGTGTATTTTCCTGAAAACAAGAGCATGTCTATTGAAGAACTTGTCAGCACGTCGTGTTCTCTTTGCACCCTAGTTTTTATTCAAGGTTGTTGGAGGTAGACCCTTATGCCTGTCTGAGGCTGACTTCCTGCAAGAACGTAGGGGGCGTCGCGACTGCTGTTGATCCCCTCTAAGGTGTATTTTGAATGCACTTCAGAATTAGGGTCTAGCAGGTTAGATGGCAACTATTGAGTGATCGAAGAGCTCTTGTTCTTTGATTGCCTGCGACGTCAGGAGACAGTCGTTGGTTTAATCATTTGAATATGGTTAAGTCTGTATTTGTTTTCAATATAGGCTGACGCTTTTTCGCCTGCAGGTTTAACTTGTATGGATCCAGATACCAGCTACGCTTCACCGATGAGACTGTGCCACCTCAACCGCAGATCCTGGTTCATTTCCCGAGCCTGATAAGGTGCTTCTTAATTGCAGTCTTTAATATTCAGGGACTATAACGTCGAATTTTCAAATTTATTTCTGCACTGGATTTGTACATGTGGTGTTAGCAGAAAGCTTGATGCTTTGGATTCAGTGCATGCATTCTTTGTTTTTTGTTGTATTTCGGATTGTTCGATGCGATCGGGAGTTGTAGCTGGAACTGACCTGGTTCTATCTTGAGTTTTCTCAGGCTTGCAGAAGAGCTGGGATTAGAGTATGTGGAGATCCAGAATCTGACTGAATTTTACGAAGACTACCGGTACTTTTCGTTCTGAAATATTTTATGAGTGTTGACCGAAAATTGAAAATGCTTTTACACTAAAAAATGTAGAATATCGGCAAGACTGTACTTTAGGGTCTATTTATCATAACCTAAGGTCAGTGATATCCATTTCTATGTCAGATGCTCAGTCTTCAACTCTAACTAGACCACATTTTACACATCATTGTATTCTAAGATTGTGAGACTCCGAGAAACCCTGACTCTGAGATGAATTGTGCGTGAATGCCATACGCGACACCGGTAGTGTTCCATTCGCAGAAACCCTTCAGAGCAGTTGTGGTACCTTGGTTGACGGTAAAGGAAATCCAGTTGTGGATGGGAAGTCTCGCCTTTCGCCAATTGCCCAAGACGTGCTAAGTACGTCCCAGTCTTGAAGCTTCTGCAGTAATCTCGTTTCTTCTGTGTATTCTGTTCCCGGATTGATTCATTGTTCCAATCTGGTGTTGCGGAAGGCTGCTGCAGAATGTGAACTAATCTACTCAGTTCCTGCAGCGTTTCAAGTGTATTTGCATCAGTTCGAGGTTTAACCACGCCTTTTCTCCCCTTCAGGTTTGTATACGACATTCGTCTTTAAGAAGCCTGACCCTGAGCAACGTGTGAGAGCTCTAAAGCGAGCTGCTTCATTTGTACCTACTTCTGCACCGCCGCCTCCATTGGCTGATGTTAAGAAGCACAAGAAATCTAGTCCTGCTCTTCATGTTCGCGTTCCTGCCACACCAGAGGAGATGTCCTCGAAAAAACGAAAGCTCTCGGCTTCTCCAGCCATCGCCACTTCGAATGGTTCTAAGTTACAAGAAAAACAGGAGAGGACTCCCAGCAAAGCAAAGCCTGAAGCTGTCTCCAAGAACGAATCAAGTCGCTCTTTCGCAACCCCCGAATCGAGGGGCCTTCCATCCACACAGAAAACTGAGAGCCCAAGGACAACCAAGCCAAGAGCATCTGGGACCCAGAGATCTGAAAGTCCAAGCGCAAGCAAGGCGCACGCAACAGGAGCTCCCAGTCCAAGCGCTAGCAAGCCCCCAGCTTCCATTGGTCAGAGAGTTGAAAGCCCAAAGCCCAAAGCATTTGAAGGAGGTCAGAGAACCGAAAGTCCCAATTTGAGGATCCAGGAGTTGAAGGCAGAGGAGGGCTTCAAGAGCAATATACCTGGAAGCTCTGACCCTGATACAGACAAGCCGAACTCCAGTGGATTGCGTTCGGAGACCGTCCAGAAAATAGATGCTTCAAAGTCTGAGACTGAGCGACCGGGGAATGAAAGTGCTCCAATTCCGGTACCAGTGAAGAAGAAACGAGTGTCGAGATGGTCTAGTGAATACGTTCCTAAGAAGACTGCTTTATCAGCTGAGCCACTACCAAGAGTTGATACCATTCCAATTACTGTACGTGTTGATAACGGTGCACCTCAGGTTAGAGGATTCACTGGGGCGGTGGAAGGTGCAACTAACGATGGCAAATCTCAACATGATTCGAGATACTACTACAACACGAGCAGAGAGCCCAGCAGACCTTCCAGAAACTCGTTTCAGAGGAAAAGTCCACTGCCAAAACAAGAGCACAGGAACGCGAAAGAGCGCACCCCCAATCACGAAGAGAATTCAACACGGAGGCTCTCGGACCGTGAATCACAAGTCAAGGAAGAAGGTGAAATCGTTCCAGAGCCTCCTAGTCACAAAGCCTCCAGCCCAAAGAGGGATAGAGCTCCTGTGGGAACTGAGCTTCACTATGAAAGACGTACTTCACTGAGAACACAACTCTCCGAAACCGCAGGAACCACGGGATCCAAAACTCGCCTCGAGGCAGGCACTGCTTCCAACAGTCAAGTTGAACCTGCAAATCCTGAGAAGCCTCAACCGAAATCTGAGAAAGCTGAAGGTTTGACTCCGGATACTCGACCCGAGGAAGGTTCCATTCAGAAGAAGGACTCTACCATATCTGAAGCTGCTGTTAATAGTACCACTGACAAGGTTAAGCATCATTCTGCTGAGCCTCTCACCACTGAACCTGCCAGTGTACAGACCAGTGAACCCAAGAACGAGAGTCCGAGCTCAAAGTCCCGAAGAAAAGACGTGGCTATGGCTGTGTTGACGGAGAGAATTTCAACTCAGAGGCAGGGAGATAATCCTCCAGCGACTTGTGCAACAGAAGAGGGAGTGGCAAAGACAGGCGCCGAGCCCGCCATGAAGAACGAGAGCACTGCGTCAACTGCACCCACGCAGTCTGGTCAGAGGAAAGACGTCGACATGGATTTTGAAAAAGGCTCCAAGTTGAGCCGCGACAGTCCAGCTGCTCCTGCTCCTCCTGCTGCTGGAGAGCATCATTCCAAGCCAGGATCCTCACAGAAGCGAGAGGAGCCTCCTTCTAACACAGGGAAGAATCATCATCATCACCCGGGATCCAAGCGAGATTTCGAGCCGGCTTGGGAGACCAAGCCCCAGCGATACACACTGCGACGTGCTGCATCCATGAGCGAACAGCAAGCTTTAGAGTCTACTCCAAGTCCCCAGGTGTGGTCCAACCGAGGTGCTTTTCCTGGGAACAGAGAGCAGCAACAAGGAAGAGGACCAGCTGTGTTTCACCCTCGCATTCCGTACGTGAATTCGGTCCCGGCATTTGGTGTTGCACCTCGACCACCTCTTCGTCCAGAGAGAGACAGAGTCAGAGTACCAGTTGTTGTGGCTCCGTTACCTGGATTGCCTGGATTGCCTGGATTACTAGGAGCTGCTCCTTCGCCAGTTTTTGGAGATAGAGGCATGATCCCAGGGGACCGGAGGTTCGACGGTATGGGTCCTCCTGAAGGGACCCGTGGGTACAGTGACTATAGTCCCCCCCCTAACCGGGGGCCGCGCTCCATCCGAGGCTCTTTGTACAATGACAGAGTTGTTCCTCCTGTTGCAGGGTCCAGAGGACCAGCCGAGTTTCCAGGAGAGGGCTCATACTCTGGTGCCAGTAATGGGCTGGGGGCTCCCTGGGAGGATCACTTCCAAGGGGATGGACGCACCAGAAACCGGTGAAAGCTTCTGTAGCGTTGTGACTGACTCTTTCCGTTGTGATCTTGCATTTGGTTACATGATCAAGGTTTTACAGGTTGGAAGAGCTTTTTGTCGACTTCCGAGGTTTGGGCACCAGACTGAGATTGATCACAGGAAAGGATAATTGATCACGCTTCCATTGCTGAGGCTGTGAACATTGGGGTATAGAAATGTGTGGTTTGACGTCCTTGTGGACAACTTTGTATAGAGGCCAGAACTGGTTTCTGGGGGTGAGGGTAAGGGCTTGAGCGCCATGTGTGTCCACAGGGACAGGGGTCACAGGTACAGGACATACATTGAATTACTAAGTTCAAGAATTTTGAAATTTCCCAAAGGGGCCACAACCGAGGATGGGTTGGAGTACAAATTTTTACAATTGCCATTCCCTTTCACATCTCTGCTTCAAGGCGACGTTTATTTAATTTATAGTCCAGACATTCAAGTGAAGCTCCTCAGATACTTCTCTGAATGATATGGCTCGTAATTGAAACGCTATCAAGGCGCGTCTACGTTGAATTCAATCACCTCCTCCTGACTAGGAGACGTGTGTAACTTTACTTGGCACATCAATTTTTCACATTTTTATTGGATGAGTGCAGCACTTGAATTCTTGGTGAAGACTAGTGTGGAAGCAAATTGGTCAAACTATGATTTTCTAACTAAACTCCCTCATTTCAAAATATGAGATCCTCGAAGAAGGCTGCACATTCTACAAGCCATTCTGCTCATTAATTTGCTTGGATAATCACTATTTCTGCACAGAAACGTTGAGATCCAGTTCAAAATTGTTTATGAACTCGTTTTGAGAACACGGTTCATTTCAATAGGGGTTGTCACACCTCTCCATTCTCAATCTTCAGAGAATGAGGACGTGGCACTCTCCTTTGCGGAAGGCCCATTGTTTAATTTGCGTTTTTATACTCATCTTGCAAAAGCCCCTGATGATGTGATCCTTCAGATCCTAAACACAAAGCCACAAAATAGAATCCACGGCCCTTCTCGAATCTAAATTTAGCACCAAAATGGCGGCACCAGCAGAGATTTCAAGCACGCGCAACAAGCCAAGCGAAGGAAGAATGAGAGAGCCTAACAGTAAGCTTAGAGAGAAGAGAGAAGAGAGAGGGCCAGCCAGGTCGGTCGGTCGGTCGGTCAGTCAGTCAGTCTCTGTTTCTTTTGTAGCGCCGTAAATACTCACTTGCGATGAACAGTGTTTTATTGGTTGAGTGATAGCTCATGTCCTCTTCCAGATTGTGAGGAGTTTCACGGTGTGTCCACAATTTCTCGTCAATCGCCATCGCCATCGCTGTTTTAAAACTCTGTAAGCGATGACAGTGCTGTGCTACTTCTTGGGGAATTTTCGTTTGTGGGTTTAAGGTGAGGATCGGCGAGGAGAGTGAAGAATGCGTTGTGCAGCTCACAAATTAAAGAAGAATCAGGTCGGGAACTGTGTATGCGCAATTTGCGAGAGATGACAGGGAGTGAGCGAGAGAGAGAGCGTTCTTTAGGAGGCTACTGGAAAGGGGCAGAGAAATAGAGAAAAAGATAGAGATGGTGCAAAATTTTGGAGAGATTGTGTACCTCGAGCTCTCTTTTGCAGCCAGTTTATTTGCTTTCGGAGTAGCCGAGTTGCAGAATAGCGGCATTGGGAGTTGCATGAACTTCCAGGCGTAGCTGCGTTGAGGAAATTAGATCCCCAATTGTCTAGGTCTTGCTGTGAAATCTTCTGCACGAATATTCAATTCTGTGTGCGCATTGATAGAAAGAAAATGTGGTACTACAACACTTTCTTTGTGCTAGGTTTTGGGCACTTAAGCCTGCGATACCTCAACGTCTCTTTGGTTGTGAAATTTTTTTGGTTGATGGTTGTTCGACATTGTTCTGGTCTGCCCCAATTAATGCGAGTTGGAAATTCTACGACGTGGGGTCCTGTTCGTCGCTTTCGGGGAATTTTTTGCGTCTTAGACATTCTTGTGTAGCTTCTTGATTATTGATTTGTGGCACCTTCTCGAATGTTGCCCCAATTTCCGGAGTATTCAACATTCTTGAGCCAGTTTAGAGACCATCCTTGTAGGAAGAAAAAATCATGTGTGGAGTCATAGGTGGAGAGGAGGATGGAACAATCAAATAGCTTGGAGAGAATGGAAGAGGAGCCCCAAATGTACCTACTTTCACAAAAAAGATTTCTCTAGAGGATGGGTTTATTAGCCATTTGAAAATAGATTGTGACCATCTCCATGCAACCACATGAAAACCTTCTAGGTTGTCCTCTTGAAGTATTGAAGGTTATTGTGAGCTTGTTGATTGTTTCTCAGATCGTCTGGAGAGGATTGAAGGGTTCAAATTTAACAATAAATGTCTGCCACCCTTGGATTGTGTGCCATTCAACCACTGCAAATGTTCTACCATGTGATGTAATGCATATATTTTCTGTTTTTCTTGAAGGTCGAGAGAGATGAACTCCGGTTTGACCTCTTCGGAGACGAATCGACTGATGTGCTCGTAGTGGACGAGTCGGTCGTCAACATGCTTCCGGTGGGTTTGCCACTTCAAAGTACCACTTATGTAATGACTGTGTGAAATACTGAGTACCAGAATTTCACTTGATTAGTGAGAAAGGAAGAACAAAGTAGGTTTGCTTGGCTGAATTGGGTTCGACTTTCACCTGATTGATTGAGAGTGTTGTTGCAGCATTCTGCAAATGGAGATGGAGGCACTACTTTGGGGCTTGCGCGGATAAAGCTCCATGAAATATTGCCCAAAGATGGTGCAGCTTCTGCAGTGTACACTCGAGCAGTGGAGAAGTTATCACTTTCCTTGGCTCGGAACAACGCTGCCATAATTGAATTGAATTCGGAAGATGCATCGATTGTGCACTGCGCTCTTGAGTCTGCGAAGCTTTATTTTCGGACGCGGTCCCACACTGCGACCTTTTGGAACTCATCAGATTGGCTCAAGCTCTCGGGTTACTTGGCTGCTCCTGCACGGGACATGTTTTTCTATCGGGCCGGAAGGTACTGACTGACAGGACCAGAACAAGAGTTGTATAATAGAGCATGAAACTCCATGACGAAGATAATATTGAACTGATACAATAGTAAGTGCTTTCATGTTTCTGTTGGGCTAAAATTTTGTTACAGGATAATTGAATTTATGAGTTTGGGTTGCAGAACTTTAGAAGGTGAAGAGACAGAGCCACCGCCGCCATGCATGCCCGAAAGTTTTCGATGTTTGGGGAAGGCTTCACGTGCTTCTTTGAGTGGAATTGCTCGGCATCTTCGACTTCGCGGAGAGTAAGAATCTCTATATTGATCATCAGCGCGGTGATTTCTATCTATGTTGTGGATGTAAGGAATGTTTCTTTTGATGTACTGCAAGGGCTTAAGAGTAGTGGTCAATGATTGTAATTTTTTTGTAAGTCAACATCACGGGTGTGAGATCGACTCTGCAACGGCTGAATTGATTGTTGCCTACAAATCTAACAGTAAAATGAAACCTGATGCTGACATATCTCAAGATTTCACCACTAAATTGGGTTATAATGTTTGCTGGTTATTACAAATTTGCACTCATTTGCTGATTTGAGCCTACATATGACAGCGCGTTTGGTCAGCTGCTGGACGATTCCCCTCTTGGGACTGGAGAAATTTCCTCATCTGTGCTGACGGCTACAGCATTCCATACAGGCGAGAAGGGAGCCATCAGAGATTCCAGTGCTGCTCAAGAAGTCGAGAAAGGTTTTTTGCTTCTAGTTGCGTCTGATACACCTGGCTTGCAGGTGAGTTACACATTTTCTCTTTTACCCCTTCCTTTTTTCTATTTTCTTGTTTACGGTTAAATAATGCATAACTGGACTCTATGAAGGAAGGACAAAACATGAGTGGTCTTGGTTTCGTTAATGCACTTACTGGTGGTCTGTCACCTTTCTAAATGTGCGATGAATGCTGGGATTGCGAATTCAAGTAAGCTGCCTAACTAAATAGATGGTCCTTTTACCGTTCTCATGTGCGAATTGAGGGTTCTTCGGTAGGGAACAGTTAGAAAGTTGGATACTCTAAAAGCTGGTGTGTAATGTTGGTGGAAACAGGTACTGGATCCTAGTGGCCGTTGGTACCTGGCAGACAATGCCATGGGTCCAGGAGACCTGCTGTTACTCACAGGAAAGACATTGGAACAAGCTACTGCTGGTGTGCGGAGGGCTTGCGTCTATCGTGTTGTCCCTGTAACTCCGACAACAGTGAACGCCTTCTCAGGCAGGTGCGTTGTCATAGAGCCTCAGCCAGTTTATTATTTTCCTTAAGAATTTTCCTTAAGAGTATGTGCTGGAGTGCTCGAGTGTTTTGTTATTTCAATTAGCTCGACACGACATTCTGACCGTAAGGCAGGCACACAACCAATTCAATCGATTTGGGGTACCTAACGAATTTTAGTTACATTTTTTGCAGGATATCTTTAGAATTTCGACTCATGCCTCGTGTGGGCCGAACTATCGACTGCATGGCAGTAGCGCAAGCTGGTCACGCCATACCTGATGGATATGGGCCTATTCCAGTGCACGTATTCCTCAACCATGTAATTGCCTCTGAGAACTCCATTGCCAACGATTCATATTTACATATTGTGAGACTCTTCGTCTTTGTCCTTTAATTCCTTTTCTTGGAAATGTGGTTCTACTCTGCGTCTCAGGGGTTTCAGTGAGTTGTGTTTACAGTCAATAAATCTGTGCTGCTTATTGTAAAATTATGTACAGGAACCAATTGGTTGCAATGCAGAGCCAACACTGCGAAGTACTCTTTCTGATCCTCTCACGTGAGTGCCAAGAATCAACCCTCCTTGTCTCAACTGTTCCAAATCTTTAGGCTTTGCTCAGCTCTGAAGCTGAACAATTTGTTCGATTTGCTCCCTTGCTGACAGAGTTATATGTATTCGACTACTCTATAACACTGTTCAATGCCAAAGAATTTTTTTATTTTTTTCTCACACCTGTTGGCGTCGTCTCTTTGGTGCAGAGGTGCCCTTCTGGAGGATGCCATGGCATCGTTTTGTGGTCACTCTTATGGGGGCGGTACTTTACAAAGAGTCTATGACACGGTACAGTCACATATTCCATGGATATTCTGAATAAGGAAAACCCTAACGTTAGTCTAATCGCCAAAACCACATCGCGTGAACCTAGGTGTTATTTCGTGGATGTCTGTTGTGTATTTCCTCTTTAGAAGTTGATCTCCTTCTTGCTTTTATGACAGTCGCCACGATCGTTACTGATGCTTGTTTTCTCTCCAATTCCGAAGCAGTTAGGTTAGCACTGTACGAGTTAGTTAAGTTTGTGCTCCTTATTTGCGCAACTTTTTGACGTTTGTTATTGGTTTTCCAGATGCAATGCACAACGTGTGGGGCCACAGTGGAAGGAACCTCTATGGTTCACAACCTTGGTATGTTCGAAAGAGGAATTTGCGTCGTCATGATGACCTTTTTTTTATGGTTTCTGGGGCAGATGGAAGTTACCTATTTCCTCTCAGTGCAGCAGAGTTGTTAATTTTGGGCATCGTTGATTCTGTGATATTCACTCATTATTTATTTTAGGGATTTGTTATGAATCTGCGTGTGAATATTGACATGGATGCATGTGACAGCCTTGAGAGCAGCAGCTTCTGCTTTTAAACGGGATGAACGAATGAGGCAGTTACATTCTGGATCTTTGCGGCTCGCTAAGCGCAAAAGAGAGATGGGAGAGCAAGCTGACATGGGCGGATTGAAATTGCCTGAGAAGGTATTGTCCGTGGCATTCTCGTAAGTTGTTTCCAGTTATGACTATCTAGTTAGAAGTAAGCTGTTGTGGAACAATTTTGTTTATTCATGTTTAGATTCTATAGGATACAGAAAAGTGGTGTGACCCTTTTTAATTTCTGGAATTTCTGTCGATTGCAGGAACTTCCAAAGTCACCTGAGAAGAATGTGAGTCCACGTACTGGCAACCAAGGGAAGGGTGTGCAATATCCATTCTCCGTCAATGAGAAAGTTATGATCAAGGTAAATCTTTCCATTTCCATCACTCAAATCAATCACAATTTTTTTTTGCGGTAAATCAATCACTATTTTTTGGACTTGGTGAGGATTAGGGTTCTGTTTCCCCTAACTTAAAAAAAACAAAAATGAACAATATGCAGAGACCTCTTTAGTGTTGGGTTTATTTCTTTCTTTCTCAAGAGATAACAAATAGATAGGAAGGTTTTACTTGCCGTGGTCGTTGCAAAATGTAAAATCTGTGTTTAATGAAAGTCTGAGACTGACCTACTGTGTCTGCCTGTTTGTGTCTCGTACATGAACAGCAAAAATGGACAAAATTACATTCTCCTTGGAGATTTTAAGTGTTGTGGAAACTGGAATAGCATGTTAACTGAGGATCTGTCATCGTGAGGGTCTGACCTGATGGCCAAGCTGGTGAAGCTGACCAGAAAGACCGTTTCGGTGGCGTTAGGTCAGCCGCTCATAGAAACGAGTGGTTTCTCCAATTCATCTTTTGGATCCACCAGACAGTATGTATCTTGGTTTGGTCATGAAACAATTTCTCGTAGCGCGAGTATGACAGACTAAACCTTACCTGGTCGTGACACTTCAGCTCCTTCTTGAACTTTTGCTGGCAGGGTAACAAGCGCACACCTGAAAAGTTTGTTGGAAGGGAAGCCTGCATCACTAACCAGTGTCTGAATGGATGGTAAGAAAATTCATCTAATCTCTTTAACAGTTGGAGGACTCTCTCATGCAGATTGGAACGAAATCAGGCTGTAGACATGTAGTAGACTTGTTGCAAATTTCAGCCATTCTCATTTCCTCGGTTGTTCTGACTTTGCAAAGGCGTCCAGAATTGCACCTCTTTTCGTTGAGAGATGCTATATTTCTAAGAGAGACAACTTGCGCTTGTAGGTACTTAGTCCGGTTATTGGACAGTGGAGAGAGCGTGCGGTTGCAATACCGATCTTTGGCAAGGTCAGCTGACGACCACAATGGGGTGAGCGATGATGCGCGGGTTCCAGCTGCCCAATGCTGAAGCCCATAGTCCAGGGAGCTCCTTCCTTTTCCGAAGGAGGATATTCACGGAACACTAGCTCTCCTTGTACATTAGGATACTCCTGGAAGACGTTCAAGCAGTTCAGCTGCAGGCGACAGTATGATGCGTAACGTGTCTGTCTGAATTTTTAAGGAAAATTCTCCAACTTGGATAGCAAGGAGCTGTCACCTTTCTACGTTGCCTGTTTCTGCATCAATCCATCCAAGTGAACCCTGCTCTCTCCCCCTTCATCAAACTGAAGCAGATCCTTGGGTAACTGCCTGGGACTGGATTGCTTCCACTAGTAAGGGTGTACCGTTTCCAGAGCTTAGGGTTGGGAGGTAATCCAGGATTGTGCATTCGTGAAGCTCCCTTGCAACAGGCTCATGAATGACTTGGGTAACTTTCAAAATGTGCACTGATGTTCAAATCGTTAGCAGGAGTCTTTACGCTGTCACGGAGAAAGAGTTCAAGGTGTAGGGAAGATCCTGTAACGATTAGGCAGTTACGGAACAATGCTGATTAGTGCCCTTTCTGCTCGGAGGGGATGCCTGAGGGCTACCCACACCTGTAATTTTAGTGACGCTGAAACATCCACGCATATTGGTGGCTTTTCCAGCTCGTGTCTTTTCTCACGCAGACTGCCTTTCTCCAACACTTCTGTCCGCTTTTCTAACATCAAACTTTATGCCTTCTTTGCGTACATTTAGGCGGAATTCAAACGCAGGAAATGCAATAAATTGAAAAAAAACTGAAGGATTTGCGGTCATCTCTATCATTCTATGTGCTCAGTCTCCAAATTTGACTCTTGAAGTCTGGTTCTGCTACTCTGTCTTCATGTTCGTCAACCCCTAAATGCGCAAAGCCTTTCTGTTGAGCATCTTGGAATTTGCTCTAAATTGAACAAAAAAGCCAACAATTTGATAAGTTGTATCAATTTCTTTTGAGTTGTAACTGTGTGATTGAAACTGAACATGTTACAGATCACATGGGAAACGAAACACAACAATATCACATATGGATTGAAAGATTATAATGTTTGATAGGAAACACAACAGTATCACTTATGGATTGAAAGATTATAATGTTTGATCATGAGGGTGTTAGAACTTTGAAAGTGATTTCAATCCTATTTTCATACAAGGTATTGAAGTTGTTAATCCCTAAATGCTCAAGTCTTTTTTGAGCTTCTTGGAATTTGCTCTAAATTGAACCAAAAGCCAACATTTGGATAAATTTTATTAATTTTTTGGGAATTGCAACCGTGCATATTCAAATTGGACAGAATAGAGATCACATGGGAAAAGAAAACTCAACAATATCATTTATGCATTGAAGATTATAATGTTTGATCATGAGGGTGTTAGAATTGTGAAAGTGATTTGAAATCTTTCAATCCTCTTTTCAAGTCTAAGAAATTGGTCACAAAAAAATACGAGGTTAAAGGATATAACAAGCCATAACCCCAATCAATTTATGGCTTTTCAAATCTACTCTGCATTTTTTTTCAAATGTAGACTTCCTAAAGAACTTTTCAAAAATATAAAATAACTATTAAAAATAATAAATTGGTTTGGTTTTATTTAACTTCAAAGTATTGTTGATACTATAATTTGGTACCTAGGGCATTTAGGGGTTAATGATAAACCAAATAGACATGAAAAATGACCTTTAGTGTATTGAATTGAGAGAGTAGTACATTTGTACAAAAAATTCCTAGAACTATAGACATGAATGGTAGCATCAAAATTATCTACAATGAATTCATCTACAATGCCAGATAGCAATTGAATGGTAACCATAATGCATGTGACATCAGGTAAACAATCATGGGCATGATTCTCAACCTTCAATTTTGTTGAAAACGGAGCAAGTGTCTATTGAAGTGTCACGAATATGACTTTAACCCCTAAATGCCCAAGCTTTTTGAGGTGTTTTTTTCCTATGAAAAATGAACATGGACTTACAGTTATCCCCAATGAAAGTAAATTATGTTTTTTTCAAAATCTAACTGTATAGATGTTTAAAGAGCTTGCTTATTAATAAGCATACCAATTTTGAGTGCAAAATTGTATAGGAGTTGTAAGATCATAACAAGAGAAATGAATGTTTTCTATTTTTAATATGTTACCCCTCCCTACAATGTTTCAAAAATTTGCACATAAAAGTTTTTTGGGATGGGAGGTGACATGAACAACTACTGAAATAGTGCTAGCATACTAGAATACACTTTCAAAAAACTTAATTTCACATGAAAAGCTATCAAATTCATTACACAATCCACCTTGCAATTGTTGTAATGCAATTTTTTTTTATAAATAGAGATCACAAATAACTCCAAATTAACATTTGCATGTTTAAATTTTCAAAGTTGATAATCATGAAAATACTTTACTCTTTCTATTTTCAAAGAAAATAGATATGTATAATTCTTTGGATCTCAAATCAAGTGAAATTGGCAAACTTTGCTCACAATCGGGAAATGAAGTAAATTTGGCAAACTTTACTCTTCACTAATGGTACATATATGCCTTTGAGGACCTCTCAATAATCAAATATTTAACTTTTTCAGTGAAAAATGAAAGGTTCTAATAGTTAACCCTAAAATTTGCCTGTAAAAAAATTCAAAATGGTCAAAAGAATTTGTTGACACCAAAACAAGCCTTGAATTTCAGATCAACCATATATAGTCGGTTGGACATTTAGGGGGTCACCTGCTTAACTGCCTTACCGACCATATATGATCAATGCAAAATTTAAGGCTTATTTTGGTGTCAGCAGTTAAATTCCTTTGACCATTTTAAAGAGGTCCTCAATGTGCCATTAGTGGAAGAGTAAAGCTTGTGAATCTTACTTGATTTTCCATCTTTGAGCAAAGCTTGCCAATTTCACTTAATTTGAGACCTAAAAAATTTCTTTTATTCATTTGTTTTGAAAAAAGTCATAATGGAAAGAGTGAATTGTTTTCATGATTTTCATATTGAAAATTTTTACATGCAAATGTTGTTTTGGAGTTATTTGTGATTTATACTTATTAAAAAAAATTTGCATTTCAATAATTGCAAGGTGGAATGTGTATTGAGTTTGATAGCTCTTTCATTTGAACTTAAGGTTTTTCAAAGTGCATTATAGTGTGCTTATATAATTTCTAGTTGTTCATATCACCTCCAATTCCAAAAAATTCTAATATCCAAATTTCTCAAACATTGTGGGGACGGGCAGGATACTAAAAATAAGATACATACATTTCTCATATAGGTGGATCTAAAACTAAAATCTCAAAAAAATTTGCAATCAACCAATCACTATTAAGCATGGGAATAGTTTAATATGCTTTTCAAGGACACTTTAATGGAAGTCTAGGAACGGTTTAATGGAAATCTAAGGTACATGAATGGATATAAGGACAAGAAATGAGTGTTTTCACCTTAATACCCTTTTAGCGTTACATTCTCATCCAACCTCTCACAATGGCTCCCTTCTTCAAGTACTCCTTCCCTCCATTCCTTACAACCGGATCCAAGGCCAATTCTCCCAAGGATGCTTGCACTTGGCTCAAACGCATTGCATTTGAATGGTGCATGTGCACTATGTATGCAATTGCCATCACACAAATTGTTCTTGTCTCCTCAACCATGTACCTTAGGACTTATCCCTCTCACTATCACTTGTATGGTGAACTTTTTTCCTTGTAGAAATTGAATTTAGTTGAAGTGTGGCACATCATATGCTAAAGTAGTGGTAGGAATGAGCTGAGATGGTCTATAATTATTAATTAGAGAATGAGGTTGCAAGACCTCATTTATGAGACGTAGGTAAGGTTGTGTCTGCGACTAGTTTCCATTCTAGGTATTGGCATAAACAAAATTATCAGACATGGCATGGTCGTGCCCACGTGAGATTGTTGATTTGATAGAGTTCCCATTATTCCTTGCAATCCGGGAACTCATGGGAACTTGTGGTCTTCTTTTGGTCCAAAAAATCTTCTAATATATAAAATTAGGGCTTTTGGGGGGCTTTTGGGTGCTAGATTGCACTGAAAAAAATAATTTGGCTACAAAATGCCAATAAAATGCCCAAAAAACTTAAATGAAATTGCCAAAAAAGTTTGAATTAAAAAAAATCTTGGATGAAATCGCCAAATTGTGGATGAAAATCCAATTATACACATGTGATATGTGCTAATTTGATATTTTCTATCTAATATGTGGATGAATGTTGAAATGTGGAGCACCACTATAAATTTTTGTATCAACACTTTGGCACTTCTTAAAAAATGAAAAAAAAGAACCTTGTATAAGATGCAAATTCAACTTTTGCAAGGCCTCTTAGACTAATATATGAGTATTTATTCTCTTTGTCTATACTAACTGAATTCCACACTTTCCAAACTGGATGGTAATTAAAAAGACTACAACTTTACTACCTCTTTTGCAAACATGTTGCTCATGTCATGGTTTGAAGAGGTTGACGTGTGAAGGGATCTATATACGTTGTTATAAAGATTTGTAAAGAGGTTTGGAATAGAACATGGCCTTTGCTATAGATATGATTTGCATATAATCTCTTAATACCTTTAAATCCCCTAAATAATCCTAAATCTATCCCAGATTTCTTTTCTACAAATTACTATCTTATAATTCTCACCATAAACTATAAATTCAATAGCTAACTTTGATCTAGCATAAAAGGTGGAAAATAAAACTAGATGCCTTGAAACTTCACAAAAATATAGATCAACTACTCAAATATTCACACATAAATTTTCATCCAAATCTAAGATATTATTCAACTTTGGTGAATACTTCCCTACTACTAGCTTTCTAATCCCTTCCCACAATAACCTAGAAATTGTAACACCTAGCTTTAATTTAGCATAAAAGATTGGCATATATAATTTTCATTCAATGTACATGGCAAAAAATAGATGATTTTTGTTTAGTGTTTTGAAGAGCTTGTAAAGTTGTTGTTGAAGATTTATACTTATCTGCATAATACGGATAAGTATAAATTGTCCGAAGATAACTAGTATAGTTATGTCTAGGACCATTTTATTTCTTGTTAATTGAGACAAATATGTTAACTCCCATGTGAAATTTGAGCACAAAGATTGGCAATGTTTACACTTCCATAAAAATCATGGTAATATTGATATTCATCATTGATGTGTTGTTGTTATTTTAGTCAATACTCTTTAGCACATTTTTATATTTTTTTTACTATAATCTTGTAAGAGATTGTTTACATTTTTTGGTGTCTATTTTGTTTGTTTTTCAATTCCGTGATGATTTTTCTTCATAAGCACAAGCCTTAAGTGGACACATGAGTGTTGTTTTAGGCTCAACATTTAGGTAGGAATACAATAATTTACATCAATTTCTTCAAATTGAATTGTCAAGATTTGGATTGTGGAATATTTTTCTTACATTGATACTCCACATATATAGACGCCATAGTTTTATTATTGCAATTGTGCATTCTTTTTTGAGCTATTTTCTATTAATATTTTCTTTAATATACTAATATAGAAGATCAATGAGATATTTTGTTTGTAATGAAAAGTAGATGATCTTTGGGATTGCCATACACATGACTTTAGAACTTAGGAGATCATCCATGATTCCTCTTTTAGATCTTGAACAGCATCATCGGTCTCTTCTTATTTCTAAGATCTCTAAGAACTCACTGACTCTTCATACCATATATTCTGACCGCATCTAAGAAGGTGAATGGATTGGCCTATCCCACCATCTTGAGGACCCAATTCCTTTCCTAACTTGAAAAATTAATGATATTGATCTTAACCTCCTACAACCCCAAGCTCTAGTCATGTCTCTTTCTAACTTGTTAACAAAGGCCACTTTTAGAGAGACTTTGTATTAGCTCTCCCCATTCCAAATTTAGATGGAAACCAAGTGTAGTAGGGCATCATTCAAAAAATTTGTAGTAGGATTCCAGTTGACTGAAAGGACTATTTCATCTAAATGGTCAAACTCTCTTCTTCTTACATTTTCTCATGATTGGAGGAATGTCTAGCACAAAGTTCAACCACCGAAGGAGGCAACTTTTATTTGGTCTTGTTCGGCATAATGTTGTTATTGTCCACTCATGGAGAACGCAAATTAATCCAGGAATTGATATCACATGCAGTTGTTGCTCTCTTGGAATTGAAGAAACACCTTTTCTTGTCCTTGTGTCTAAAAGATTTGGAACTATGTCCAATCCATTCTTCAACACATTCAAGGAACCTCACTTGAAATATAGGCCTTCATATTAGATTCAACTTCATCCAATGTGTTTTTAGATTTGCATTCCTTTGACGTTTTCAAAGCCTTAAGACTATTTGGACTCTCCTGTGAGACTCTTTTTTGTGGATTATTTGAGGTTTTCAAGAATAGCAAGGTTTTCAATCAATGCAGATGGCCTCTAAACTTCTCTCAAAAAGCTCTTTGGAAAGCTTTGTTGGACTCCAATCACGCGGTGCAATTGAAGGCGCATCTAGTAGCTTGTTTCTATCTCCAACAAGTTGGTGCTATCTAGCGGAATTTTCATAGTATTTGGCATCACTCTCCTATTTGTACTCATTTTTTTTCATTGTCCAGACTTTGGCTTGGCTATTTGTATGTTTTTTTGTTTTAATGTAATGTTTTTTTCATTTGTTTAAAAAAAAAAAAAAAAGAAAGAAAAAGAAAGCATGTATTGTAAAAAATCTTGAATACCAAGGTCTTGCTAAAGACTACAAGGTGTAATACACAATTCACGTTCTTGAAATCTAAATATACTTAATTTATTTGTATTTCTTCAATTTT
The DNA here is from genome assembly GCA_951230915.1 of Antitrichia curtipendula. Taxonomy (NCBI): domain Eukaryota; kingdom Viridiplantae; phylum Streptophyta; class Bryopsida; order Hypnales; family Leucodontaceae; genus Antitrichia; species Antitrichia curtipendula. The sequence goes on from OX579635.1 coordinate 28,307,879, forward strand.
TGGAATTTTAAAAAATATCTTCTATGAGTTTCAATATCTCTCATTCCATACAACAATCATCAACCGTTATCATTAGCAACAACATGAAGCCCTAGTTAAGTTTTTCTATGCAAAAAAAAATCCATACAAAAGGAAGCTAATTCCTCAAACTTCTAGAAAACAATGAATTGTTTATTTTTCACTTTCTTCTTAGAATCACTACACATTTATGGAGAAAATTTTCTATAACATGACTTTCTTCTTAGAATGGTTACTCGTTTATTAGAAGAAAATCTTACCTAAATTTGAGCTCTTCAATGAATATTTAATATTTCATTTAAAAAAACTTAATTATGTCTAATTGCACCATCAATTACTTCAACTGTAGGCCAGTGATTAGGGGTGTCAGTTTTTGCAGTTTCCTGGTACCAAAATTGTTTAATTTTCTTTCAATTGCCTTTTCAATTTTTGGCGCCGCGCAGTTGCAAATAAAATTCGCCAAAAGTGAGGTAAATGGGAAACGTGTTCCCTAAGCCATTGGGAACAGCATTGAGAACTCTAACAAGAACGAGTGGGCAGACTGCAGTGGAAGAGTGCTCTGCTTTCAAGCAACGATTCAGCATCCTTGACCAAAACCATCGCTGGCTTTTAGGTTTCCTGTGCGTCGCGATCGAATGATTGCAAGATTCTGAGCCTCTGGTAAGACTGGAGTGGCGATTCTCTTTCCACTGGTAGCTCTTTGGACGGTTTTGGCCCAGAATTGCAGCCTTGGGACGAACTTCCTCGGCTTGTCCACCACTCTGTTTCGTTGCACTCTTTTGGTGGTTGCAATTTCTGTAGTGTGTGATGAGAATTTGAATCATTTTTGAAAGGAATCGTTTCTTCTGCTAATTCTAGAGCTGTGTAACGGCTTATGCCGTGCGGTTGAACCCAGGATTTTCCTAGGGTTTGGAGCTGAGATTAAGTGAGGGTCGCCAATTTGCGTGTGAATAAGGCAAAATTCGGGGCGAAATTGCATGAGGCGTTTGCGCTGTGTTCATTTTTCTTCCGAAATTCGCAAATTGTGCTTATAGTATTTCTCATTTAGGTTTTGGTGTACACGGTCCTTAGGACTCTGGCTCAATCTATGCGTCTTGTTGCATATATTCAGAACATGTTCCAAGTGCTTTCGTTGAAGGGCTTGCAGTATGAGAGTGTACACTTTTAAATTTCAGGAGGTCCTTACACTATCTTTAAAGCATCAGATTATGGATGCGGATGCATTTTGATTCACTTCGAAATTCATTAATATTGAAGGTTTAGAGTAGAGCACACCCCGTTAAAGGAACCTGGAGTAATGTTTTAAATTTTAGTTATTTTTGATGTGGTCTTCTGGCTCATGATGTCCTGGGGGTACTTTGGTGTCTGACTAGAAGGTGCAGCCCATCTGGTGAAGATGGGCCGGGAAAAAAAAGGAGGTCCTGGTCGCAGTAAATCGCGGCCCTCAAGCAGCAGGTTTGTTTGTTCCTATTTTAATAGTTGAACTTCGTACTGATTGTTAAGCGTTATTTTTATGATTTTACCTATCATTGTTATTATGATGCTAACAATCATATTATTTTTTACTACCTCTGTTTCTGAAAAGACCCGTGTTTCCTTTGTATTTTACAAAGGAAACACGGGTCTTTTTCAGAAACAGAGGGAGTAACTTGTAAGTATTAGAATCAAATTATAATATCAGTGGTCTTGGATGCAGCTTGTCAGCTGCCCATCCTGGAGCAGCACCTCTTGGATTTGGAGGGTATATGGGGAGCTCTCTGGTAGAGACAACATTCTCAGCTGAAAGGGAGGTCTCACAGGTGGTACTATTACTACTTTTTTAAAGTTCTTGATTCATTCTGTTTTCAGCTCTCCTTGGCAAATTCATGCACGGTCTATCTCATCGAATTCCGAACCATGAAATCTGAAATTGGAGCATGTTTGGTAGATTTTTTTGCCTCCTGTGTTATGGAAGAATTTGCAATGGTTTTTTGTAACTCGTAATTTTCGTGTTCCTTGTCTGATTCTAGTTTTTGGTTAATATAGGATCTTGATGGAGAAGCTGCACTTCAGCTTAAAAGGCTGTCCAAACGAGACCCAACAACGAAGGTTAGAAGCCCACCCTAAAAGTTTGATTGCATCCTGTGTACAAATAAGCATTTTCTAGTTTACGATGTTTGGGCAAAACCTGTCTGCTAAATCTCTTCATGATTGAGTGACCCTGCAGCTTAAAGCCCTTGCTGCTCTCAGGGGAATATTTAAGGAGCGTTCGGTTGATGAGCTGGCTGCAATTCTCCTCACTTGGGTGCGTCCTTATTGCAAAATAATTTTGTAAGAGCTTGCATGGTAACTTCTTGAGTTTTTGGTGGTTTCTAGTACGTCTATTTGAACTCCATCTTAATGATACCTTTTCTGGCTAATGACTATGATCGTCTGCAACGCTCATTCCTGCAGGAGGACCTGCGATTATATGTGCCTCTGGTTCTCTTGTGTATGCTCAATTAAAAAGTAGTGAATGTATTGAATCTCATTCATTTATTGACAGGTTTTTGAGTATAAAAGGCTCGTGCAAGACAATAACCGGCAGGTGCGGGAAAATACCCATGGGGCAATGGCTGACCTCACAACGAATGCAGGGTGCGTCCTCACTTGTATCCTTGGTCTTCTACTTTGTTAGCATCTTTGTCACTTATGACTTGAAAAAACTATTTTTCTTCATATGGAAACTGGTCTTATTGATTGACTGTTGACTCTTAGCTTCATTCGTAAGCTGCTATATAAGGAAGTCCAGTTATCTACTATGTCCTTCTAGGATTGCATGTACCTTGGACGAAAGTTAGACGCTACCATTAATTTGGCAACATCTAGACCTTTCTAGAAACGCTGGAGCCATTTTCTAGAAGCTCTATCATGGATAATTTGATTCACTTTGTTTTAGATCGTAATTTTTCCAAATCTGACAGCTGAAGCACTGTCGATCTAAAATTCTTGACTAGTAGAATGTATTGATGTCTTAAGAAGTTCTTGGTTTGGCTTGTATTTTAGTTGCTCTTTATTTTTCTATTTTCCTACATATTTTTATTGTCAAGCATTCTACCGAAACTTAGATGTCGTCCTTTTCTCTGTGTTAATAGGAGAGGGTTAGCTCGCCACCTTCGATCATTGATGGGGGCTTGGTGGGTTTCTCAATTTGATCCTTCAAAAGAAGTTGCTGAAGCTGCTCAGCGATCATTTCAGGTTAGACGCATGATCGGCTGCTTTGAGCAATATTCATTTCGGACGTATTAGTCTCACTTAGTATATGCCTTGTTGTTACACAATATTTCGAATTTTACTTTGACCAGGTCATGTATCATTGTAGGTCCTCATGTTGTATCTTATATTTGGATGACCATACTCACCTCTGCTATATCTTTGCTTTCCTTCTACTTGATTGCAGGTTACTTTTCCAGATCGGAAGAAGAGAGTGGACGTGTTGATTTTTTGTTTGAAAGACATCATGACCCATCTGGACGAGAATTTGAAGTTGACTCCTCAGATGTTAACGGAAATGGGTACTTTGCCAGAGGAGGTTGCAGAGAAATTAGAAAGGGTGAGTTAATAATCTGCATTTTCTGTGAATGACGCGTGTTTTTCTACATTATTTAGAACGGAATGGTTGTTAGGTGAGCATGTTTTTGAGTTTTACATTTTTTTTTTGTCTAGACGCTCAGGGTTGTAGCATTCCCACCTCTGAGCTCATAATAAGTTGTGTCTTGCTTATGGACTCTATTATTTGAAAATTGACTCTGCTCTGTATTTTTTATTCAAAGTTTGGGCCCAGTTTGTAGACGGAATGCCTTCCTGTAGAACCTTACTATTTTCTTCGCATACCTTCTATTCGAGGTGCGGGAATCGCCTTATATTTGTCATGTGTTTAGTTTGCTGTATTTTTTTTATTTCTGCATGTCTGCCATGAGAGTTAGTGCCATCTGCACCAATAGTTCTAAATTAAGAATATTTTGTGCAGATTTTATCATCTTCTCTACTTGCTCTGGCTGCACTACTTGATGTATTAGTAGGTTCATCACCCTCACCTTGGAAGGAGGGGCCTGCAGAGAGCACTTCTGCAGCTGGAGTCGCTGTAGGGGCAGGAGACGCTGTAAAGGAGGCTGCCACTTCACTCTTTCATGACCAGAAGTCTTTCCAAAGCTCTGTAAAGAACAAAAGTTCTCAGGTGCGGTCGGCTGTATATCAAACTCTCCGAACCTACGTTCAGCACATTCCACAGGTACTCAATCTGTGTATTACACAAATAATATACCATCCGTCGCTCCTAAGTTTTGGATTGCAAAATGAAGAGAGTCGTTGTATCTTTTTAGCTCCGATGGCTCGAGATTTTTGTATGGTTCTGCCTCTCCGAAGATACAGAAATGTGTACAGCTGGTGTTTCGTTGGAAGCTACAAAAATTATTTCAACACCTGTGATTGATTTTTGGTTTCTGGATGCAGGTCTTCTCTGATGAAGAGAATCTTGACAATTCTGTGAATCTTGTGCTGGGTGCTTTGGGAGAGAAAGTAACAAGCTGTCATCAACCTATGTGGGACATGATATTACTTTTTAGTAAAAAATTACCTCAAGCCTGGGGAAGTACCTCCATAAGCACAGCAGTCCTCCCCAAATTGTGGGATTTTCTTAAACATGGCTGCTTTGGATCTCAACAAATTTCTTACCCCTGTATGTATCCATTACTCGCACTCATTCCACCTCAATTCGTGACTTCTCCTCAAGGCTTTTTCCTTGAGTTCTTTAAAAACCTCTGGCAAGGCGTGTACATGCCTGTATTATCAACTGCAAATCGGCTATCCCTATTCACGACTTTCCAAGAATGTTTTGTTTGGGTTGTTAAGAATGCTAAGAGGTGGGCATTTCGAACTTTTCCATGCGGTTCTTGTTGATTATAGAAGCACAAATTGTTGAAAGAAAATTTATTTTAATTATGCATGGTTAGTTGTGAGAGCCAATTTGCATTTAGGTGGCTTAGGTTCTTAAATGATGTAGGTACTTGCTAATGGCTCTGGTGCAGTCCGTGCTCTGATCTTTCCGATATCTGCAAATATCGATGTTAGTTCTATCATACCCTTTTCATTCACTATTGCTAAGTCTGGCTGACATTGCGATCGATATTCCTTGTTGCTGCAGATATGCTAAGGACGCAGACTGTAAAATATTGCAGGACTTTCTAGTGGAGGAGGTGTTGTTGAAGATAGTCTGGTGTCAGTATGCAAGTGTTGCCAATCAGTATCTTCTAGAGAATTCCTCACTGGGTCAAGACTTCAGCAGCACTGTTACAAACTCTGCTCATTTGCAACCTGTTTTACCACCACCAGTTTGGGATGATGTGGCTAGTGCTATTGTTGATATTTTGATCCTGCTCGGCCAAGAAGAAGGTGTGTTAGATTCATTCTGGCCTGGATTTCAAACTGCATGTGTGAGCATTCTTCTGGACACGTCTTCAGAGAATGCATCACGATTGACTCGTCTCGGAGATTTATTTTCTGTGCTTCACGTGAAGATACCAGAAATTGAGAAAACAAGCAATGCGTGGCTTCTTCTAAATGCGGTTCAGCCATTTGTGGAGAAGGCTTTTCCAGCAATAAGACGTTCAGTGAGTTACTTTTTTTTTTTCTCTTCGGCGTATGAATTGTGACTTGATTTCTTTTTAGGTGGTGTCTCCTTCGAAGTCTAGGACGCTGTGTAGTAGCGAAGAGCTCTTGAGCGAGTTGATTGTGTCCAAATGTTGAGTAATCCTGTGTTGATCTTCACCATTCCTTATACACTACTTAATTTGGTATTCTGAATGCTGAAGCACTAGAATTTAGGGAGGCAATAATTCTGGCTCGTGCCTAATAAGCTTGCGGTTCGTTTATGACAGGGACATCCAGAAGCACTGCGATTGCTTGGGAAGCTCATTGCGACTTATGGGACGTTCGCATTCACTTCACGAGAACAAATTCTGGGCGATACTATCAGGAGGCAATTCCTTCAGGAGGTCGTTCCATGGTGCTTATCTGGAGAAGAGAGCAGACTTGTTGAACCTAAGATAGACCTTCTACTGTCTTTCTTTGAGGTGAAGGAATTTCATGGTTATTGGAAACCAACAGTAGAGTGTGCCACGGCATGGCTGCGTCTGCATGACGAGCGGATGGACCTTGATGATAATGATCTGGCACATGTAGGAGTTCTGGCTACTTTAGTTGGAAAATTCAGTGAAAAATGGGCAAGGCTGACGAAACCTGCAGGCAACGTGGCTGAGGATGACGCTGGTATGAATATGTTAGATCTATGGAGATTACCCAGACTTGATGCCGCTGGTCTGGCTGTTGCGCACAGTAGCAACCTTATTCATCCAGAGTGTGTTCGGCTTCTAAGGTACATGGGTTCTATGCCTTATTTTATTCACTTCCCAATCACTCTTATTTTAATGGTCCTGGGATATCACTTTCTTTGATATCAGTGCTAATCCGTTGTGGACATGTGGTATTTAATGCGCGCCATCTCAGTACTGTCTTCTCTTTATGCAGGAGTTTTTTGAGTCCCCAGAATCCAGAGGACAGTCTTCTCTCTTCTGCTGCTACTACGCAATTGATGGAAATGCTTTTAAATCATTTGATTGAGGTGCTGCTTTTGCATGACTCTCCATGGACTAGAGCTGCACCCTCTTTCGTTTTGTCTGATAGTGTTGATTACAAATCGAATAAAACCCAAAGTGGTGATGTGGAGAAATCAATCAGCTTTGAGCTGGCAAGGTCAGCACTTGAAGTGGTGGAGGTTTCCATGCCGACTCTTGGTGCTCTTCAACTTGAACCTAGTGGGACGCAGCTGCTCTCCACCCTGTTTTGTCTATATTGGGCTTTTCTGAAGCCCTCACCTAGAAAAGTCAATGATGGAGATTTTGATGAGTCTGAGGACGAGAGAAGGGAAGAGGAAGAGAGAAGGGAAGAGGACACGTTACCGAATTCCGATGGTGGTGAAGAACACGCTTTGATTCAGGAAGTGACTTCAAGCCACCACATCGAGCAGAGCCGGTTCTCATTTCTGAATTGCTTAGAGACCCTACGCAGTAGTAGCCCCCCAGCTGTGTATCGGAAGTTGAGAACAGAGAGCCGTGAGCGCATACGGCGGGTACTTACAGAAGTTGTGAGAAGCGCGCTTGTTTCTGAGGAATCCTCAGACGTTTTTTCTACCTCTACTTTGTGCGCCGATTGGGTTTGTGACATGGTTGAATACTTTTGCGTGGATGAAAATGAAATTCAAGATACTATATCCTGTACTCTTGCTCCAAGACTCTCCTGGCCTACTTGGGTGGCAGATACCCAGTATATAGACAACAGAATTCCAATTGTCAAGTTCCCTCGACAGACAACTTTGGTTAAGGTCAGTTACAACCTATAGTTTGTTTTTTGTTGGTAGTTGGTAGATGGTAGTTTGCGGAATTGAATTTGTAGCCTGCCATTTGAGGATGTTGGGTTCACTGGTCAGAAAACTGGTGTTTTGCCTTTTATTTCAGGACTGAAAAGAAGTGCTTTATCTTCTATTCTTTAGTGGATGTACTTACTGTTGTCGTACTTTGATATTAAACAGGAGGAGGTACACCAGCGGTTTTGTGCATATGCTGATGTGCTGGCGACATATCTTGGGCCGGAAACAGTGTATAGTGGGCGTACTTCCATGTCTATTGATACAGGTCATGGGGAGTATAGAATATGGCTCATTATTGAATTACTCTGCTCTTGGGAATGGCCGGGCGGCTCTGCTTCTTTGCACCTTTTTCAGTTCCTGTGTGACACTGCAAGAAACGCAACGGGACAAAAGCTTCCTCCTTTACTGGATATGTGTTTCCGTTCTCTCTTAGCTGGTTCTTCTTCCGAAAGTTCAGATCGGATTGCCGAGGAAGGTCCTGTTGAGGATGATCTGTTTCTAGAAATGGGCCCCTCTACAAATGCATTGCTAACCTTGCTGAGAGCCTTGGTGGATGGTGAAGCTGTGTGGAAAAGAGAAGATGTGGAACAGTTCTTTTCTGAGTACATTGCAAAGTCGAGCAATGCAGATGATTTAGCAGATGCAGGCTTGCTCAATGTTTTGCCTTCTGTGTTGTTGATTTTGATGCCAGTGCTACGTAATCCATTGATTGAGACATCTGATGCCGAAAGTCTTGAAAAGGAGGGTTGGGCATTGAAGCAGACTGTGTGCGATTGGTTAAACAAAGCCCTCAACCTTCTACCTCGTGCTGACGTTGGGAAAGGATGCATAGAGTTTGAAGGAAAGCAATGGTTGGAAGTGGCCATATCATGTTATCCTCTGCAGTTGCCAGGCCTGAAATCTGGTATTGCTGCAGCTGCTAGTGCTAAGATCAGCCTCCAAGAAACTTCCCTTCTTCTGAGGTTACTACGGAGCCAATTTAGAATGGCACAATACTCCGAAACTCAGCTCATATCAGCTGATACCACAGACGTGATGCTCCAGCTTGGACTTGAGCTGACACTAGCAAGATTAGTCGCTGTGTCAGTGGCCTATTGCTGGCAAGATTTTAGTGTTGAAGAGTGGGCGTTTATCCTCAAGTGCCTCCGGAAATGGGTAGATTCGGCTGTTGTAGAGTATGAAGAGATGACTGAGATTATCGTGAGCTTTCACAAAGATGGACAGCAGGGCGATTTAGATTTGCAGCAATTGTCAGGTAGAAAGATCTTGATTGAACTTGCTGCAACAGCTGTATCAGTTTTAATTTTGCTCAAAGATCTCACCAAGCTTGAAACCGTGACGGCTTTGAGGGCTAAAGGTGTTTTGCGAGTATCCAACTGGGTGGCTGTGGAGGACCACATGATGGAAGCTGTTCTTCGAATCCTGTTGGCTACTGGTCTTTCTGAGGCAACAGCATTGGACTTCGATGCCGACAGTGAGGCTGCAAATACCATTTCCAAGCACCGAATGGCTGAATCGTCCTTGTGGGAGAGTCTTGCTGTAGTTGCTCTGGGAGCTACAACTAGGTCTCGCGAAGCTGCAGTCCGAGCAGCTGACTTGTGGGGAGTTGGAAAGGGATCAATCAGTGCCCTTTACGCCCTCTTACTGTCTCCCAATTCAACTGGTGCTTTGCAATGGGTTGCGTTTCAGTTCCTATCAACTGAACCCATCCAGCAACTGGCCGTCACTTGGGGTGGTGCTTCTCAAAATCAAGAGGAAGTAGAGGATGCTGCTCCGCATGACGAAGCTTCGCTTGCAGCTGCTGCCAAGCTTCGACCAGAGCTTATTAAATTGTTGGAAACTCCAGAAAAGCTTCTTCTTCAGAGCTCTTTCACCTCAGCTCTTCGTGTATGTAGTCACCTTACTTCTTTTTCCATTTATTTTTTGGGTACACTGATTATTCTGACATGTCGCTTTGGACATGCTTGCTTTATCACAAACCTTCTGAGTTGACTCTTCTAGTTGCACGTTTGAAAGGGTTTTACGAGTGAGTTCAAATCTGTTAGATCATCAAACCTTACGTTGCAGCTTACTGTACGGTGTTGCAGGTACAGTATCTTTTGGGATGGTCGCTTTTATTAATGCGTTTGCATGCATTGCCTCTACTTTCTCCAACTAGGGAGAGGTTGCTACTGTTCGCAAGAGATTCCGACACGTCCTCTACCCTCTTGGACTGCCTGTTTCAACACATTCCTCTCGATCTAACTTCAGGTCAAATTTCATACACTGATTGATGATTTCCAGAGCTATCGTGTTTCCAAGTTTCTGATGATTCCCATTGTTAACATGTTTGCCCACTCAATTCCGATGTAAATGCAGGAACGTCTGCTTCGAGAAGAAAAACTGCAGCAGCTGGTGCCAAAATAAGTGTGGCGGCTACGTCTGCAACTCGGGCAGTGTCAAGTGGAACTATAGGCTTTGCTGTGGAAAGTTTGTGGCCAGTGAAGGAACAAAATGTAGTAGTCCTTGCTGGGGCAGTCTATGGTCTGTTGCTGCGGGTTTTACCAGCATGCGTGCGCATATGGTTCACAGGTCTACGTGACAGATCGACTGTATCAGCAATCGAGAACTTCACATCCAGCAATTGCAGCACGCATCTTCTAGCTGACGAGTTTTCACAGGTATGGTATATCTGCCATCGCAATGGCTGCCGTATTATGTTGCATGCGCTTTTAACATGATATTTCTGGTGCACCTCTATGATTTTACGGCTCTCTTAAGAAGTCAAGCGATTGAGAGTTTCCTGTATGGTGATGTACGCAGCTCCAAGCGTCAGTTGTAGCAGATGAGACTCTGTCCATTCGTGCCAATCGCACCCTTCGTGAAGTCACAGCTGTGTATAAAAAGGAAGAGGCGTGCCTGGACATTGTGATACGGCTCCCAGCCAGCTACCCGCTGAGGGCTGTAGAGGTGGACTGCACGAGGCGTCTCGGGATCAGCAAGACCCTTCTCCGTAAATGGATTCTCTCCATGGCATCTTTTCTTCGAAATCAGGTACTTTTTGAACACTCACATAACCCCTAAGTGCTCAAGCTAAGAATATATTATTTACTTTGAAAGCTAATTGTTGAGTATATTAACTTTTAGAACATATTTCAATCGTTCAAGAATGTAGGGTATGATATCCTCTCTGTATTGGGGTTCACTTTGTTACCTTCCTAGAAGCTTACCCCGGAAGTGCCCAAATGGCCACAATTGCCTGCTTCCATGTCTATTGGAGTTGAAGTAAATCACATAGGAAGCTTGACCAATTCTCGTTCAAATTTGAAACTCCAAATCCTCATAAGAGGTATGCAATTTGGTCGCTTGTGCATGATAGAATGGAGCATTGCTGGAGGCTATCCAAATGTGGAAGAAGAACGTGGACCGTGAATTTGAGGGGGTGGAGGAATGCCCCATCTGCTATTCCATCATTCACACTACCAACCACTCCCTTCCCCGATTGGCGTGCAAAACTTGTAAACATAAGTTCCATTCCGCCTGCCTCTACAAGTGGTTCTCCACCTCCCACAAGTCTACCTGTCCTCTGTGCCAGACTCCCTTTTGAACCACCTGTGCAAGAATTGAGACTCCAACGAAGGGTCAGTGAGGGCGCTTTGTCTATTTTCTCTTTTCCATTTAACGCATATTATCGTTATCCTTTGATGATTATTTCAGTCGTTACTCTTGTAGCGTTTTCACCAGAATTTTGTTAGTGGAGTATAGCAAATCAACAGTATTATGAGAATCTAGTGGATGCACCAAGCTCCTATCTGTCGTGGGAGATTTTGTGTGTTCAATTGGCAAAGCTGAACTAAACTTAGATTTGAATCATGAACTGTGGTTTTATGTCCGGGAGTTCAGGAGTTTTTGTTAATTGAGTTACAGCTATCGGTTTAAAGCAAAGGGTGCTTTATACATGCTCATGAAACAGCGCAAGGGTGCACAGATTCCAAAATTGAAGCATCTTTTGCAGTAATTATTGCCAGACTAGAAGAAATGCAATTATGGTAGTAGGAAGCGTAATGTATTTAAATAGCAGGAATTGTGGAAATCGTATTATATGTAGCATGTCATTGAGAGAAACCGATGCACTGAAGGCGTTTTGAGGTTCATGAGGTGGTGAATAAGCTCTTACAGGGAAGCCAGAAAGTGGTCGTTGGAATGGGAGAATTGAATTTCTGTGAAATTGGTGAAGAATCTGTGATGAGTTTGGGATGGAGTTTCCCATTGCCATTGTGCACCTTGTGCAGAATGAAAAACACATTGCAATTCTCCAATGATGAAGTGTTCAATACAACTGAAATCTTCTTATACAAAGAAATGTACAAAGCAATTTAATCTATTGTATAGGAAGGATTTCTGGTTCATGGCAAATCCAAGAAATTTTGGAGCAAGGTAGGAGGTAATGTCCCCATGCGATGGGGTCTTAATCATAGTTCCTTTTGTACAAAAAGAAAAGAGGAACTTGTGAGCTTCAAGTATCATGGAATATAAATCGATGTCAATGCCTTGTGGCAACCTTTAACATCGGCCAATTAAGAGCAAGATTCCCTCATTTTGAAGGGGTTTGTAGACAGTTTTTTAATGTGATTGAGAAAGTAGCTGCTGTTGTATCTCGTTGTGCAGCTCCATTACCGCAGTATGCAATATGTACTGTACACAACAGTTGGGATCATGTGGTAAATGGCAGCCCTAGTGAGTTTGAGCATTTCACGGCAAGGAAAAGAGAATATCTCGAGCTGTCCTTTCGGTGAATTTTCCTCCGAAGCTGGACTGGCTGTTATCACCGTCTGTTTGAGTATCCGAGTCCACTAGATATTCCAACTGATCCTTGTGCGTTTTGGCGATGTCTTTCCTCGTTATCATGCCCACCAACCTTCACCCCAACACCACCGTGTTACTAGGGCACAGCAGCCCTGCACTGATATCTCGCACGGAGAGACGCGGCCAAGCCAAAAACAAACAAACTAGTGGCGATTGATTCACAGGGAGATTATCCTGGTTTTCCTTGCGAGAATATCAGAAGTTTCCCAGATGGTTTTGTAGAGGGAAGGGAAATCAGGCAAAATCAGCAAACAGAGAAACCAGAGGCTCAAATTTTCCCTGCAGGCAAGACTGTAAAAAGTCGGGAATGACAATTCGGAAATCAAAGATAATCTCCCTGTGATTCACTGCATCATTAATAGTATTTGATGCGCTGCTCATCTTCATTAAATTATAGGAGGCATCGATATTCGTGGCAAAATTAGAACCTGACCTGTTGCTTGCATCCGTCACGCAAAGATGTCTTAGACCCAGTGTTCGGAAAATGATGTAGGCACGCCGCGCTGAGGTCTCGGCAGAAACCTGCAACATCAAAATGAGACAACACCAACTGGCAGTAAGATTCAACAGTAGCGCTGCCAGTTACACCGGCTACACAGCAAGTGATTCGTGTCCATGACTGTTCCATTCAGACTGGCAGCATTGGAGCTTAAGTGGACCAAAAACAACAAAGGCCTTCGTTGTAGCACACAATTCTATAAGTCAGTTCTTACATCTCCAATGCATAAGAGATCTACTTGAATTCCATTCTGAATAATCACCACACAACTTCTTCCACTAAAGTTTCATCTTCCTTGGAAAATATCACAGGGTAAGTTTTCAACGCTGTACCGTCAAAGGAGCGCGGTTCATCCATGGTCGGAAATCAATTGCTAATTCTTTGCCTGAACATTGCAAAGCCGGGTGAATATCCTGGCCCTTACAATTACCTTCTTCAAGGCTTCGAGTGCTACTGCTGCCGTTCATGGTTGGTTGTAACGAGTCCTGCAGTAATGCACGCCACGAGACTAGTATGAACTGACGATTAAACGAAGGTCATGGTCTCCATGTCGATCAACAAAGAACTAGATCGTTTACTATTCTCAAAATGCATCACAGAGATGTAACAGTCAATCAGTCAATCACTTCTTTGCAATGATTTCTGTAACATGATTACACTCAGCTGGAAGTGAGAGATTAGTCATACCTTAAAGAGCAGTTCGTCAATGTCTAATTCATCGACTGCTTCAGGCCGTGAGCTTAAGTATCGCCGATGGGGATGATGATTGTGGTGGTACACATGCATGAGTCGGTTCAACAACCTGTAGTCCTTCTTCAGCCGCGGGAATTGTAAATAATTACCGCTGCCGTGACAATGCAACATTTGGGTATCCAACTCAAGAAAAGCTCGTTGCTCTAATAACAGCAATATCTGATGCCTCAACATTACACCCACAATCTGACCATCCGGGTGATCAGCATGTCCATTGGTATGTCGAATGATAGGGAAACCATTGTGGCATGTTTCACGAAGTACGCCCACCACCTCTGCCACGGAGGTGGTCTGAAAATACAAAACGATAAAGTGAGTCTTAACCAATTGATTACTGACATATAATTGGTATTAAGCTCTCAGTAGAATTATTGAGGATCTCTATATCATTTCAGTTTCAAAGTTTTGATTACCTCGTTAAAACATATCACATCTGGCGCCATGATATCCCGAGCCGTGATCAAGTGCAGCCTTTGTGAAGGCTCACTTTGCAGAAAATGAACCCCAGCAATTCGCTCCAAGTCAGATTCATAAGCCCCTGCAGAATGAATGTGATGGGCAACCCAATTGGAGAGGACAATCGCAAGTATAACTGGCAATAAGAACTCGATTCCCCCTGTGCCCTCCACCATGATCACCACCTGCATGCATGTGCCACCTAAATCTTCGTTTCTACAACACCATTCTGCGTTATCCCATCAACAAAAATGGATCCATATAAACATTCAGCATGCTTTCTAGACGTCCTCACCACAGGGATAGCCAAATAGAACAAGGGGCCCATGTCAAAAGAGTTCAACTTGTTCCAAGATAAATATCCTATTGTTTGTCCAAAGTAAAGACAGATTAATGCTCAGAACTCAATAAGAATTTAACAGCGCACTAGTTTACCAAGGAAATGGAGGATCGAAAAACTCCACCAAGCATAGCAGTCGCCCCCACAAGCGCATGCATTCCCGGTTGTATCGGCCACCTGCAAACCAATCACCAGATGCCAGGACATTCATCATCTTATGAACAGAGAACCTGAATAAGCTTATGCCTGGCACCGAAAAATTATGCATGTAGTTAATGCCATGATCATGCAATTCAAATGTGCTAAGAACTAATCTACACTCATTTCAAACTGGTTCAGATTTGAAGAATAGTACTTCATAAGGTATATTGTAGCTCAAAACTCGTAGATGAAAAAGCAGTTTTCTTCAAGCTATACGAAGATTCTGAATCACTTAGAACAGGTAGTAATTGTATTTAATAGCTTTCAAGTCTAGGGAAAGTATGTACTGATGAATCTCTTACCGTGGGAATAAGAGCTCAAAAACGCGCCCCAGACATGCTCCAAAAGATGCGCCAACCTGATTAGCAGTCAACATAGTGAGAAGCAAGTAAATGTCTAGGGTTTTCATTAGCTTCTGAACGTACAGCTCTCTTGAATCCCTCTCAGCGTGCAAAGCATATACAATTTATCATGCTTGTGTTCTTTCAGACATAATTTCAAACAAGCTGACAGTAGAAAATCAGAGCCCTGCATTTGAGATGTGATTGCATACCAAGGCCTGTACAGCATCCTACGATCAGGGGTGGGGTGGGCGGGGGTGGGGGAAGTACGTACCATGATGGAAGGCATAAAAATGCCGCCTGGAGTCGCAATGCCGTAGGCTAAGATGAACAGAAACAAAAAGGAACTCGAGTGAATGGCCAGACTAGGAATGGAGAATGGAGAATCGCCAGCACCCGCTCCTAATGCGAGAAGCTGTTGGATTGTCTGAAACGAGTCAACAGTATTTTTTTTCAACGTCGAGTTCAAACTAGTCAAACTAATTAATTAACCAAGAGACTGCCATTCAAGACAAGTATACTCAAGTCCTCCACAAAGACAAAATTCTTACAAAAGTGAGCACACATTTCGATTATATTCAACAGTCAAAAATTTCAAGTGAGATGTCTTAAAAGAACCTGACTTGGAACGGCAAAGTAGAGAGAAGCTAGGTCATTGTAGTATTGAACCCCTGTTTCCAGATCTGGTAGCGGACACGTATATCTGTACCAATACTCTTCGCCTTCTTGTCTGCAGAATATAAAATTATTAATATTATATAAAGTTATTAGATCGTACACAACCTCACATCCAGAAGAGAAGTGAACACTAGGAGTGATAATTTCAAAGATCACGAAACTACTATGCAGAGAAGACTCTTGTAATAACTTTATATAACTGTAAAGAAAGAATTTCAGGAGACATTTTCCAGATTTATGAGCTATGCGATCCACATACCCTTTCTGGATGGGTAGACAATGTCCAAAATAGTGGGGCAGCATGAAAATGGCGATGGCTGAAATGAATGTGAAAAGACAAGCCTCCAGCACCCTGCATCCTTGCTCAACAGAGATAACATAAAATTAATAAACATCTCTTCGCGTAACTCAAAATCTGAGGACACCTGATGACGACATTTAAACTGTTTTCAGAGTTGCAAAATAAGTGTCATGCAGGGAGTATAGTTGCAGTGAACTGCGAACTGAAATCATGGATTAAACCATGTCCCGCATGACATGCATGCTGTGCAGATTTGAGCATATAAGAGCAACCTTCTGATCTAAGTACCAGATTCGACACGCAGCATTTGATGAACAACAAGAGGGAAACTAATAAGATGATGGAAATAGTAGATTTAGGTTTTCGTCAAGAGAGGAACAAACCTCCGAGTCCTGTGCTTTGACGACGGTCGAAATCGAGCAAGCCAGTCATGGAAGATGTTGAGAAAAGCACCGATCACACCAGCAAACACGCTTGTGACCACAAATAGCGGCAAGTCTATGAAATCAAACTCGGGCTGGCACAGAGACATGTTACTGAGGAACAGAAAATTTGTGCCCACACTAATTCTCTACTTTGGATACCTCCAGTAAAGCCAATCAACAACTTCTGAAATGACTATCTATTCTTTTCAAATTTTCAGGAGCGGATTACAGATATCACGTTCCATGCAAATTCCTAGAGTAGTTGTATTACTTCATGCTAGCTGACATAATACTTTAGGTACATTCGGTCCACGACAAATGAAAAAGCGTCATTCCTCTTTATCCTGCGAAAGATATGACACAGAAACCTAGATGTGTGCACAAAATGGAGACGATGTGGAGATTGGACACGAATGTAAACAAGGCGAGATCACAATGAGCAGTTAGGAGGCCATTGTAAGAACACAGTACATGTGGGAATTTATCTCATCACTAAGCATTCAAAATTCAATTTAATCGACAGTGATAATTACCTTTAGACCTTCGAAGGAGATGGTACCAGGTAACGAGAATGAAAATTGCCTGTCACATAATTCCAGACCATCTTATAAAGCATTAGCAACAAGTGATGAAAGTACTGGAACCGGAAACTTAAGCAATTTCATGCGCAAGAGTAAACTCTTTGGGGGGCAGGTGAAGCTCGCGAGGTTAATGGTCTATGAAGCAAGTATAATTGATAAGATCTGTTAGCAGAAGAATCAATCAAAAGTTGTATCAGAGTAGAGTATACCGTTGATTGAGCAATGACAAAATCATGGTGGCACACGTTGTGCATAAAAGCGACCGCCACATGACCTGCTCAAGTATCAACCATCAACACATAAAACTGGTCAGGTACATATTTTCACTCAAAAGTAGTTACATATTGCTGTTCTATTTCCTGTAAAGAATATGAAAGTGTTCACATAGTTACAGAATGAATCTTGTCCAAAGAGTACAAACCTTTCTGGACCAGAAACTGGAGGCTTCCTCCATAGAAAATAAGACTCCGCCAATGGGTGCACCGAAAGCAGCTGCCAAGCTGTCAAACATAACACATGATTCTTCTTGATCTTGCAAATGGGGATTAAAAGAAATACTTGGAGTCCAAATATAGATACATTAAGAAATATATGACATTCCAACATCAAGATATTTGCAATACATGAACTCTAGTATCTAGTTTAAATTAAAGCATTAACAGCGAAGATAACAGCAAGGATAACAGCGACACGATTCTGCAAATTTTAGTCAACTGAATGATGCCTGATTCTGAAGAACAGACTCATACCCAGCTGCGGCTCCAGCCGAAATGAATTCTCGACGGTCCTTATCGTTATAGAATTCCTGTATTGCACTTTGATGGCGTCATTGCACGAAACACGTAAATTCGATTCACTCGAGAATGGCATAACCCTAAACCTGACAAATACCGCCCTCCGTATAATTTTGGAGACGGCAAAAAATTGAATAAGGTGATTCTGAGTGACGAATGGTGAAATAGAAAAAAAATTCTACGAGGAATAATCACTATTGATCCGCACTTACAAAAGCCCAGGCTTTCGGTCTAAGTTGGTTAAGAACATTTTCTCGCCAGGTAGGCCGTGGAGGTCGAACGACGTCATCTTGGTGCAGCTTGTTTGAGGGAGACAAGCCGTGCATCCACGTCAGCTCAGATGCAATTGCACCACCAATGTGAACCATGGGACCTTCTTGTCCAATCTGAGCACGAGAATGAGACAATAAACAGCATTTAAGCACTTGAAACTGAAAGGTTTAAGGAGCTGCCCAGAAAGAATAAACTCCAAAATGAACAAATCAAAATCATCAAGAACGAAAATCCGCAGTACACCACACTGGCAATGTTCAAGCACTGAGAACAAGCTGCAACGTGGATAGCGCAAGCTCAGCTGCAGGTGGAAAGGAGGCGCACCGGTAAGCCAGACGACACTGTGCAGATAGTTCCCAGTATCTGCGAGGACAACATCACAGACAAGGAAACCCCTGTCATCAATTAGAAAGGGGAAAGCAGATGCGCACACTTTTGTTTAGCTCTACATATCCAGCAGGATTAGAGGAGAGAAGTATTAGTGGAATTTCAGAAATAGGAACGCACTTTTGTAAAGAGAGTTCTGTGCCGAAAAAAATCGGGTATATCATTTCCATTCAGATACGCCATGACGAGGGTTACCTGCACAATAAATTAGTTTCCAGCAGGATTCAACCATTAAGAGCAATCCATCAACAATAATTCATACGAACTGCGCATGTCAACAGCTTCAGCAATATTACATAACCAAGGGAAATTATGACCAACTATACAGCTGTCCGTAGTGCGATCTACTAATTGTTAATTCTATGGCCTGGCCGGCAGCTGGGATTGTCCAGGATCTGAGCAAGAGGCAGAGAGCATACCCCTCCGCCTGCGGCTGCTGGAGCCCAAAAGATAACCAAGCAGCTTGACAGAAGAACCAGAGCCACGCTTGTGGCCGCATAATTCAGAAAAATAAGCCCTAATTTTCCACGCTCAAGCAGCAATCTTTCTGTCCACTCTCTCTGCGGCAGCATGAATGCTTATACAATCAAATACCAAAACGCAGAGATTCATAGCCCAGTTCTATTGCCATGTATATGAGTATGTAAACACTATGAATTAGCGACGTTGAACCAATCAAAAGTAAATCACACTGAAATGAATTGCAGCATTGAAGTCCCTACCTACGCAAGAAAGAAGTCGTCCTAAACATGCATGCATTATGATAAGTTTACTGAATCGAATGTAGGTTACCTTGGATGTGATAATAACCTCTTGACAAGATTCGATAAGGAATGCAATCAATCCTACAAATCGGACACGATGACTTAGCTCAACCTCAAACTCTGCAATTGGATTTACTCGCCAGCTCAGGAGAATCAATCAATCTGTCAGCCTAGAGGCGTCAAAATATGAATAAATAAGAATAAGAAAAAGGTATACCCACAACAAGTCCGATCAAAATTGTAATCCACCACTTCGCAAGTGTGAGCCCCGTATACCTGCATTGCGATTCAAGTGAACCATTGTAATAAAAGCCACTGACACTAGTACTTGTAAACAAACCGATCCCACACTTAGCATCGCGGTGGACATAAGTCAGCTGCAATGATCAATAAAATTCCGGTATATAATTAGTGTGAAATTGGGATTGTTCAGACCCATAGAGACGACGACGATGTTGCTTGGTGAGTAACTGGTCGTGGACCACGTTGTGAATGGAATCATAGTCAAGGCTCTCCACTGCCACATCACCCTGGTCTGAATCCTCATTTGGCTCTAGAAATCCATCATTCGACAATTCTTCTTCTTCTTCCAAACCCGGGAAGCTCTCTTCGTCCTCATGGTCAATGAGCAACGGAACAGCAGCTTCCACATCAAAATCAAAATCAACTGCTTCTTCCATCTCGTCTCTCAATAGCCGCAACGCGCAATCTGAGAATACTCCGATTCAGCTCGCACCGGAGTTTTACAATTAAGATGTGCGACAAATATTCGTAGCTACAAAGTAACTCCATAGCAAACAACCGATCACAACGGCGGCGTCTTCAACTGAGCCGGGAAGAAGTCGAATGCACGCTCGATTACGCGCTGGTGTGCAAGCTAATCAAGCTTTACTGTAATTGTTTTTTTCTTATCCACGAAGGAATCCGAATGACTCCAGTAGCAATACTTACACGAAGGGACCCGGACAGGGAAGCAGTTCTCGTACGAGACGACCGAAAATATCGACCTGCAGGTACCGTGCAAGGATGCAAGGTTGAATTGACTGAGTGGCGCCGCACGCTCCTGACCGTGGTGGTGAAGATTCGGCCATAGTGGCGGCTGTCGTTGTCTATTGCAAGCTTCATCGCCGCAATAACTAACTAACAAGGCGCACACGCAACGACAAGACGCCGCATCCAGCGCACGCCAGTCCCCGTCCTGATGAAAGACCTGGGAGTACTACAACCTAACTCAAGGGAAGATTCCAACAGCTTGCGCGACAACGTAGAGAAGAATCCACTTGTGAAGAATTTTATTTCTGAAGTTGAGTGACTGCCGATCATATGTTGTGAAAACAGAGAATCTTGTTCGCAGTCAGGTTCAGTTTGATGTGCGATTCAAGGCGGCGATCGTGAGCTCGCGCAGTTTGGACGACATCCCTGGAAAAAGCTGCCGGCAGCGGATTGATGATTCAACAAGAATGGCGGCAGGGAAGTTTGAAATCATCCGTACTGTAATTTCAAATGCGAATGGATCGTGTTTGTTGACTAAACATGTCCATACTTTCCAATCCCTATTGAAACAATTGTCAACGGCTTGTGCTTCCTTGAGCAACAAAGATGTTGTTATTGCCCTAATGCAAAGCAGGTCCCTCAGCTTTCAAATCATTTTAGTTTCAATATGTAGTCAAATCCTTACAAATTCTAATAACCTACTTCATACAACAAGAGACTATGCTAAAAAGTCTAGATGACACAAATAGTGCATCCACTCGAGCTTTCACCTTGGGTCAAAACCCTAAACATATAATTCTCAATAAAATCCTAAATACCAATATCAAGATAGATATAATAATAGGACTTACCACAAAAATTGGACCTTGTTTCGGTTCCAAATCCTATTTTCCAAACCTAATAATACCAAGTTTAATAAAAACCAATCAAAAAGTACATTCAAGTTAAATAAATTTATTAATCTAATTAATTATTTTTGTTCTTATTGTGGCAAACCTAACCACAATGAAAAAGATTGTCACAACCGGATTTATGATGAAACTAATAAAAGTCCATGTAATTTCCAAGGACACAATAAATAATTACTATATGTATGTTGCAGCTTTAAATGTTTAAATAACTCCCTAAAATATTTGGACTGTTGATTCTAGTACTACAAAACATATGGCACACAATCAAAGAATATTTTTCACTTATTTCCTACTTCCTAAAGATCAGTTTGCCTACACAATTGATTGTTCTACCTATGATATCCAAGGAATTGGAGAAGTAACTGTTCTCCTCCAAAATGGACATGAGAAAATAATTCCTAAAATATGTTATGTTCCTAATATAAAAATATAATGTATTTTCAGCTCAACAATTAGCTACAATTGGTGGTCAATTTCTCATTAAAAAAGCCAATGCAAGTCTATACAACTCCAAAAATCAAATTATTTACAACATGTGCTAAACTAGGATAATTTATACACCCTTTGGTTATTCTTATCCATTACAATAGTTTGACACCTAAAATCCAAATCAAATTGCATTAGCAACTTTTAGAATTGAATAATTAGTGTCTCAATGGCATAATAGCCTTAGACACATCAACCTGAAGAGATTACAATACTTGATTAATAATCATATGGTCAAAGGCATAAATTTAAAACATATAAAAAACTTGCTTTTATATAGTTATTGTATCTTTAGTAATATTGGTTGTTGTCAATTACAACCAATAAATATATATTTTGACAACCAAAGCTCAATATAACTTTTAGAGAATCCATAGTTTTACGACTTCAAGCAATGACTTTGAGATGTTGTCATTTGAATGATATGGTAGTTGATATTCTCACTAAAAGCCTCTCAAATGACAACATAACAATTGTACATGTCTTATGGGGTTTAGATTATGATAGTTTTGAAACTATTTAATCTGGGAGGGGGGTATTAGGATGAAATCACTATTTCTTCTATTAGATTAAATAGTTACAAGAAAAGGTCATTCTATGCTAGTTTGAAACGTTATGTCCTTATATGTTAGATATAGTACCTATTACTATAGGAAGTACGTATTCTTTAATACAATTAATATATTTTATCTTTGATTCTAAGATATGTTCTATACAATATTCTCATACCACTCCACTTTGCAAATTCCTTTGGAATTGTCAATTTAGAGATTGTTTTTAACCTTCAATATTGAACCAAAAAAAAATGGAGTTGGGATATATTAATAATTGTCTATTCATTACTTTGTTTTTTCCATAAGATTTTCCTTCATCCCAAATTTTACTATAAATGATCCACCTAATATCCAAGAATAATTGATCAATTTGATCTTGGCACTCTTGAATTTGATGATGTTCACCACTAAAAATAAATCTTGTTGTTCAACATTCACTTTTATAGTCTAATCTGTATAAAGCTTGAAAAGGCAATTTCTCCCCAAATAAAATTCTATTATCTCATGTGCTTCCCTAAAGAATAATGTTTTCATTTTAATCCATGTACAAAATTAATTCATGTCAACTCTTTTTATTTTCAAGTTTGAGTTGTTTCTTCACTTCTTGCATGAATTAATTCTAAACCCTTTTTTTGACAATAAAAACCTTGGCTTTCCTTTGTTTGTTGGAGTTATTAAATCTCTCTTATAAATTTAAGGTGATTTTTTGTTTTCTTTGTTAACCTCATTATCCATTTCATGTCCATCAAAGGTATGAAAAACTTCCTTTAATAAATGTTTTTGTGTATGAAAATCATGTAAAAATAGTTTAAAGTATCTATATAATAGCTTTAAATTAGACCAATTTGGCAAGGTTGGACCTCTAAGATATTCAAGAATTTTACAATCTTTAAAAATTGAGACTCAAAAAAGTCAAATTATCACCTAATTTTGCTACCCAAATAAATACTTGAATTGAAGGTATATTGGCATAAGAACATTTTATCTTGTGTGATGACTAATTTGGCCACAATTTGGCCAATAAGTATTTTGTCATCAATTTCATTTTTTTCTAAAATCAAATTTCTCACCTCATGTAGGTTTATTCAAATATGAATTTTGAATAAATGATCACTTTGATTTTGGTTGAATAGATGTTTATTTTGGTTTTGGTTTAATGAACTCTACACATCCCTTGCAACTATTCTCTTTAAAGGTCCTTTGGCCTTCAAATGAGACTTCCTTTGAGGTTTCAAATACTCCCCACAATAAACCTTTTAATATTTTTTCTACAAAAGTTTCATAAAACACCATCAAGAAGTTATGAAAACTTATATCTTTTAGATACTCAACTAGATGTTGAAAATTACCTAAAAGAATATTTTGGTTTACACGTATTTTTAAGGCACTTAATCCTTCATTTCATTATTTCATGTTAATTTTCAATTTTAAACACTACATCTTAGACACCTCTAGCCAATTCCTTCTCTAGTAGCAGCACCAAATGTAGTTAGTTTAGTAATTTGCTTATACAACATTGAGGACAACAATTACAACACTAAGCAAATTGGTTATTTAAAAGAAGATCTGTATTAACAAAATCTTTGTAGCTAAGGTCAGATGTGTAGTAAATGGAACTTAAAATACAAATGGGATGTTAAAAAGGATACTAAAAGAGTGTTAGTCTATATTTTCTCTTTAATATCCCATGAAATGTAGACAATAACTAAACCTGTCTATTAGTTGACCATGAATGTAATCCCATGCAAATGTTGTAATTCTATAATAAAAAAATAAATGCAATGGTTTAAGGGGCACTCAAATGCGCATCATTCATTGGCAATAGTCTTTCCATAAACATCATGTGGTAAACATATTCATCATTCAGCTATAGCCTTAATTAAGCATAAACTAGCATTGTCTTTGATCTCATCCACATACTAAAACATACATGCTTAACCCAATTAATTTGAGTTTCCATACTTTTCAATTAGGCATATCAATGGTCATTTCAAAAAACAGACAAATGTAAATTAATTAATTTGTCAAAGATCCTTCATTCAATTCTATTTTTAAAATTTTGCCCATTGGCTATAAACTTAATCCATTATTCTGTCATTCACAATATAGTCTCAGAGAGTTCACCTAGAGTGTCCATTAAAAACCACATGCAAACAAAACTTTGGACCTCCTATATACTTTTTGAATTTTAAATATAAATAAAAAAATAAAATATGAATAGATTTTCCTACTTTTAGGGTTTATGTTTTGAATTATTGATATTTTTATTTGTTAATAATAATTAGTTACAAATTTTTGAAGTAAAAAGATACATTGTAGAACTAAAAAATAACTTTCACACACCTATATTATATAAGAAAAAGTTGTCTAAAAATGAACAAATTTTTTATAAAAATAACTCTCTATTGAAAGCTCATTTTGAGTTGAATATTGATTCAATGGTCATCTAAATGTGTTTTTTATAATTATTTGAGTTGAAAAACATGTCATTTTAGTTCATTTTCAACCTCTTTTAGAAATCATTTCATATTTTATTTGAGTTGGAAATTTCGGCAATAGAAACCTATAGTCATTATTAAACAATGCTCAAAATTTTAGATTGAAATTATAGTTTATTAGAAACCACCTGCTCGCACGTGGTTTGTTGTAGTAGAACCAAGTGCACCCCCCAAGAATATAGTACTAACACTTATATGCTCAAAATGATTTTAAATCTAGAAAAAATAATCACTGAATATCATTTCATTTTTGCACTTAGGAAATAGCTACAATCTATTGATAGCAATAATCTCCCAATCATGTACTATACAATGTTATTGTAGTAAAAGACCATAAGTATTCTCATACTATATACATGACAACTGAGGCTATAGCCTCTAAGCATAACAATTGGCTATAGTCATCTTCATATCAATTGCCTTATAACATCAAACTTGGTCATTTTCTTCACTCAAACTATGGCCACATTCTTTTATAATATAAATATTGGCAATATCTCTATTTAGACACAACATTGACTATAACCCTATACAGCCATGCCATCATCCATCACATAGAATAAACTCAACTGCAATGATCTCATTCATCTAAATTTGTCAATTGAGTGAAGTTATAATCTGGCTATAAATTCAAAAAGTTTATACTCTTCAACACTCTTTATGAGGGTCATTGCAAGAAACACTTCACATTTTTGTCTTGAAAAGCCCAATTTCTCTAAATAGTATTGTTACTGCTACTAGTACTATATGTATTATTTAGAACATTCAAAAATTGATATATTCCATCCATTTTTTTTGTAGCTAGCTTCTCCAAAGACATGCCTTGTGTCTTTCAATTGACTTTGATTAGACCTTGAATAGACCTTGAATAGACCTTGAAGTATAAACATTTGAAAAATTATTGGACACCAATTATAGAATTGAACTCTATCAAGCAAGACTATAGAGTTACTACAATCTGCTATGCAATCCTAGACCATGAACAATAACCATAGTGTCTTGAAAATTATATTGCAAATATTCCTATTTTTAGAAATTAAAGGAAAAATAAATAAAAAATGAACTAAAAATTGTCCATTTTTCCTAACTTGAAGGTGCTCCTTTTCTACCATTTGCATTTTGGGAGAAAATTTTTTTGTTTGTACTTGGCTACTTGCGCAAACATCATATACTTTGAGCACATGTGAAAGGTGGATACTTTACTATTTTAAGAAAAATCTCTTTATCAACTTTTATAACTTTAATTAAAAACTTCATTTTTAATTTTTACCTTTAAAATTTGCATTTTTGGGCCGAGAATAGGACTAAAAACTACCGAGATGGTAAAAATAGACATCTAATTGAGGACTATTTAAAAATAGTAAAATAATTTATTTTTTAAAACAAAAAAAACAATACAATATCTACTACTACCATATATTCCTTCATTTCAAATTTCATTTACAATAGACATACAATACAAAAATTATAGGTGATAAACCATCCTTCTAAAGCCATGAGGACAAAAAAACAACTAGTGTTTTTTGCAATCAGCCGTAATCCATGATGCTTTACAATTTAATTACTTTAAAAAATTACATATATAAAATTTACCAACAATCATTACAAAGCCTACAAATAGTTGATCAATCATCACAACCACAACATTGCTAACTAGTTTATTGGCCTCTCCCCATGTGGAGGTATCATTCCTCCCTATATGCTTGGAGGGAGATTTTAGTTATAATTCTGAAATCCTCATTGGTTGATATTGGTATTGCTACAATACTAGACTATCAAACCTATGATTTAATTGGGTGCTATAGTACTAGTCTGTCAGACCTATGATTTAATTGGGTACTAGAAGCACTATTTCATTTTGGAGTAGAGCAAAAGAAAACCCCTAGGTCAGATTAACAATGTTATGACCTCTTTTGATTATGGCCTCTATCATTATTATAATTTGTCCATAGCCTTCAATTTAGGCAAGATTAGGACATATACAAACATTAACATTGTTTACATACAAAATTGATTATAGTCTACAACTTTCTATTAATGCCTAATGTATCAAAGTCTCTTTTTCATCAAAACCCACTCAAAACTGCCATTCCTATAGCAAAGAGCAAAAAACCAATTTAATGTTTTTTTTGCATATCTAACTATAGGATCTTGTACTAAATTAGTCTAAAAATGTGTGGAAGAAATTTCACAAAGTTTGACCATATAGATAGCAAGATATTTTTGTTTAAATTGAAAGAAACAAGGTTTTTGGCACCTTGTTCAATCACATTTTTTGGCTATGGACCTTCATAACTTGTAATTTTTTGCATCTACTGATTTTTAAATTTAAATTTAATATTTTATATAATAAATATTTGAGCTGAGTCTAGGAAAAAAATTCAAAAAACGCACACTTAGTTTTCACTCATTAAAAAATTGTTAATAGTTCTAAGATGGAATTGAAATACATTAATCTAAATGGTGAGATTTTTTTAGTAAGAGACTTGAACCTTGTAAAACTTTCTTTTTTAAATTATAAAAATTGAGGTCAGAAATGAATTAATGAATCCTACAAGTTATTTTCTCAAAAGATGCTATGATTACCCAAAAAACAAGATTTTCCATAACTTTCACATAACAAATACAAATGGAATGAATCAAAGCTTTTTATGTAAACAAAGATATACTCTATACAAAACTAATTTTTTAATTTTTTAACTTTAAGTTATTTTGAAGGGTTTTTTGCCCGCTGAACTAAGAAAGGGACTATTTGTACCATAATTTTTACCCCTGGATTCTGATTGAAATAAAAATTATATTTTGGGGGGAAGTTAATGTATTTTTCTACTTCACAAATAAATTCAGAAAATCATGACAAATATTGAAACCATAGGAGCCTGCTAAAATCCATTTTCTCCCCTTTGTCCAATGAGGGGACAATGGGACTTTAGGGATTAACTAGCAATAGCCTTGATTACAACCATAGTGAATAAATACACACAGGCAATTGCCAATAATTAACAACACAAACTTGCCTCCTGCAAGTTACACACACTTGCAGATAAAGTTGCCAACCACAATCTTCCTAATTAGATGAAATACTCAGACTAAATTGACCATAAGAAAAAACTTGAACCCCAAAAAACTGAGCACACAAAAAGAAATTTCACAAAAAAATGAGCTACTTTATCACCATCTACTATGCTGGAAAAAACAATAAGACAAGGCAATAGCCTTATATACTACACCTGTCATAGCCATTCTTGCAAAATAACTACTGCACCCAATTTCTAACTTCCTAACCGTCAACAGCCAACAGCCCAAATACTAAGGCAATTGCTTTCACATTAAGCATTAGGCTTCAAAAATAGCATGTATTTGTAAGACCTTTTCACACCATGACTTAAATGCATCCAGAAAATATGTATTACAAGATCATTGCAGTAAGTGGGTCAAGGATGCGAAGCTAAAATGCACTTGGGGGTATAAGGAAAATATTGAAAGTTCATGTAAGCAGAAACTGCTCCATTGTGTACAATATCCTACATGATGGATGCGTGCAAGAATGCAATGACAATGAAACTACAAGACCATATACAAGATCGAAGAGACGCCATCCATCGCGGTGGAATCGTTGCGTGCCACTAGTCGAGCTCCGGGTTTTGTATATCCCGCATGATCTCGTTTTGCCCAGTGTCGTCCTCCAGCATGCTAAGCAGCCGGGGCGACACGCGGTCTTGGATGTAGGCCTTCTTGATGCGACGCGCTTTGATCCACGCGGGCTCCTGTCACAACACACACACATCCAAAGCATCTCGGTGATACTCGTAATGGAAGGTCTCCAATCACCATACAGTAAGCTCACCTGCATGGTCAATGGAGCCCTCTACCTTACATAGTCAGTGGTACATCTTGATCTGTGATGTTAGAAGCTAGTTTTTATGTGCAGAGCGGTGATTGTTCTGTGGTTGTGTAGAAATTAAGATGCGAAACTGCTGTGTGAGCAACATTCAATGAGAGTTGGAAGGAGCTAGCGCCTTACCTCGGGAACAAACCAGGAGAATAGAAACTTGGCCAGAAGCAACACATGCTCCAGCAGGAGAATAGCGGCTAGGCCTGGCTCAATCTTCCATCGTCCCGCGTCGTCGTACAAGCACACCAGTAGTGCGCAGTTGGTGACGATCGCCACCACTCCCAGGTTCTGCCATGACCGGTCAAGTTGTTAATATCTTTGCATAGGATATGGACGATGAGCGATTGAGAATGTTGTGGAATGAATATTGTGAGGCGAAGAAGAAGGTGAGGCGTACTTGAAATATAGCTAGCCACGCTCCGATCGAGGCAGCTTGTCTCGGGGCTGGACGCCGCATGGTCACGAGAAGCTTGAGTGAGTCCGACCGAATCTCCACTAGGTTATTCTGTTTAAAGCAGGACATTAAGATGAAATTACAGACAATTTGGAGAGGGAAATGATAAAGATCTGCAGAAAAGAGAAACCTATCACGACCCAAAACCTATATCGAAAACCTAATTCACTATAGTGACTGTTTAGAAGAGAATAGGAAAGGGTGTGTACAAGAAACGCAAATGTGGCGACAAGCGGGTAGGCGCTGGCGAACATAGTCACCATGCCAAATTGCACGGCAAGCTCCAAGAAATCTGCACTTGAAATTGCGAATCGATATTTTAGTTTGACCCTGCATCAGAATGAGGATGTGACCTGCAGCGCGTGATACGTCCCAAACATTCCAGAGCATTCGACAGGTTATTTTCCTGGCGAGAAAGGAGTGGAGATCGTAGAGTGACTCACCATCGAAGAGTCCGTCTTCGAAATCATTTCCGACGGTAGCTTCATATTTCGGCGACAAGAACTGCTTCTCAACGCCCAACGCGTGGCTCTCGGGTGCCTTCTCTCCTGTATCTCTTTTGATTTGTTCGTCAGCTTTCATAGCCTTGTATTCGGCCCATCGATACGTCAAATACGGCACCAGATTCTCTACTACGTTGCTCATCAGCTGCAATTCAGGCGGTCAATTAGAGAAACAAATCAGTTTTGCATCATGCGAGTAGAACTTAACCAGGTCATCTATTAACTATCCAGACGACTGAGCAGAGTGGTGAGCACCTATTCACTTTGGTTTGATCGTCACACCTGAGACACGATGAGGCGTTGTACCAACATTGAACGAAGAGTATTGAAATCTTTGTGCAGAATGGCTTGATAGAAAAGGCCAATGTATGATTGAAAGAAGTATAAACCGAAGACCTGCAAAACCATAAGCATAAATGAAATTCTGACGAGAAACATCGATCTGTAAAACGCAATCAATCTCACGGAGTACTTCGACGCGTCTTTGGCAAAACATGTACATGGATGATGCACGTACCTTGTAAATCACGCTATTTGCGGCGGCTTCCTTGTTGGTCAAATGTTCCGACTTAGTCAGCGCAATGCCTACCTGGCCCCCGATCTTTGTGAGGTACTGGACTGTTAGAAGATAAACTCCGGTGAGGATGTACCTAGCAAAAATAGAGATGAAGACCCTCATCAACATCGGTCACAAGAAAATCTTCTCACAAAATTCTCGAAGAGCAACGCAAATCACAGGGTCTATGAATCGTGAGTTTACTTGATGATGTCATTGGGAGCGTATTTGTTAAGGTGGGCGTAAAGGAGCTCAAAGGGCAACTGGACACACAGAATACATGTGACGGCGATCATGCTATTCTTTAAACTCCGGATGCGGGACAACCACTCTTCTCTTCCCAAAATCCTTGCTTCTTGATCAGAGACGTTCGCTCCATACAATTTCTCTTGCTCTGATGCTCCTCTGAGGAGTACCCCTTGCTGCTCCCTCGTTAACGACTTGATTGTCTGAAGTTCCTCGCTCTCGTAACTCATCCCCCAACTACTCAAGGCTCCACAAGCAATCATTATCAATCCTGAAACATGGAAATTAAAGCGACTATGAAAGAAAGCTGCAGTTAAGAGCTTACTTGTTCTGAAGGCCGGCGTTCTGGCGACGCCAAAACTGGAGGAACACGACAGCCCAGACGACGACGATCATGGCATATATCGGAGGTACTGCGGCCTCCATTGCTCTGTCCAAAGATAAGATGCCGAGACAGAAATCCGTTTGAGACCATCATCCAATCACACATGCATACGAGCCCTGAGCATTGGTAAACCTATCACAAATTTCTACTTGGATCCTACATCCATATGCACGTAATTATTCCTTATTGAATTCCTTATTCCTTATTGAATTCACTAATCATGTCGACTGATTGAATGCTTAAAAAGAGTAATTTACAAGCTTCTTACATTACCAAATAGTCCGACCCTCTTATAAATTCAATCTTACAGCATTGGAAACTCATCTCTGTGTTCCTTCAAAACGCGCTCAATTCTGCCAAATTTCAAAGTCCCACCTCATTTCCAATCTGGATATCCTGAACGAGAGATCTTCCTCTCGTATATTTGAAATTTATTGAATCCAAGTCAGTTTGCTTGTGCGTATTGCAGTTGCGACTCTTACAAACCACTTGACATGGAGTGCTTTAAGGTGATTAGGATAATGTGCGCATTCAAAGTTATTAAGGATGGCATTATAGAGGTCAGTGACTAACCCTTGGTCTGTTAAGTTCAAGAAGATTCCTAAAACGGCAGGGAATATGAGCCACCGTGTATACATGCCCAAGAAGGCAAAATATGTAGCCACCTGCAAGGGCATCATCAATGAAGTAAGAAACACCGAACCGCTCATCTTTCTCGCCAAATAAAGGTATGCATTACTGAAACACGATCATGGCTTGATACGAGTGTTTTTCTCACTAAGTCAAAGATTCTGCAAATTTTATAACCTTCGCACCGAAGTATGCATTCACGGCATCGATGGGCTGACTCGTAAGATCCATCCACCTCATGGTCCAGTGCCGCAGAAGCCACTTCCGTTGTTGCTCGTCTGCAAGCCCAAGAAGGCAATCGCCCATGAGCAATCGCAGCGCGGCATAATTTGAATCAAAGGACAACCTCCAGTAGAAAAAAGCTGGAGCCGTAAAACGAAAAGGTTCAACGAGAGGCTTACGATGGAGCGGCATAATTTCCTTGATGATCTTATCATCTTGCAATTTCTTTACCAATGACTCAGAAGAATTGCCAGTCCCGGACACCGAATTGATGATACTGGTGATGCACTGGTAACGTTCTGTCCAGCTGAAAAGAGCGTTACCCAATGGCTGTCGGCAAAAACTATCCCGACGCTCCCAATCAAACACCACATCAAGTCCTGCGTGCAGTGAGGTTCCAGCATTCAAAGTTAAATCAGAAACGTGCGAAGCACAAGCTACTTCTTAAATTCGGTACTTTCCATGGAAGCCATGAAACCCAAGTTGAAACCAAAAGTTGTTACAATACAATCCGGGGTTCAAGGCTTGTTTGCCTGAAGTTAAAGTAGACAATAACTGCCTATTGCATTAATTTCAGGATATTTCGTGATTGGATGCAGAGACTTCATCGATAAGCGCAATAGAGCTCCAACCACAATTTTGCACTTCCAATTACGGTTCAGGGCTTCAGGTCTTGACTTACGAGACAAGAAAGACTTCTGCAAATACTCGAAGAGAAAAGTGAACCGAAGATCAGAGGACGTTCAAAGCTTCAACGCATTGAACCATCCCACAGATTCCAGAAACCAAGAAAACAGCCGAGTTCAGAATCCCATACCTAAATTGGTGGGTTTCCTGAGCCTCAGTTTCTCTGCTTCTCGACCAACGACTTCTAGCGGCGCTGCAACCTAACCCCAACCACACATGTCATCAGATCATAACCCTAACAGGCGAAACAAAATATACTTCAGTCTGCATCTATTGGGAAATATTTTTTACCTTGAGATATATGAGGAAGTTTGCACCATCAACCTCCTCAACAATGAGGCCTGCATTAGACAACGCTGTAAACAGATGCCTCACAGGGTCCCCTCCGAACTTCTGTCACACCACGCACAACATGAGGTGAGCCTTCATTCCCAACCAACGAGTCATTACAGTAGTGATCAAAACAAGGTGCAGCACGTACAGAGCGTTCGCCGTCCAATTCTTTGGAGTCGATCACAATTGCAATTTCGAAAGGCTGTGGTGTGGTTCTCTCTTTCGAATTCGCATGCCAAATCGACTTTCGAGAGGACTCCTCCATTTTGGAACCACTGCAGGCGCTGTGAGCTTCTCAGGCGTCTGGAACAGAACACAAATTAAACAACTGCATTGGACAGTTAGATCATTCTGGGCATTCGCAGAGAATGCAGCCGAAGGGAGCAATTACAAGCAACCCATATCACAGGAGCAAGGAAACAAGGTTACAAAATTCAGTACAACCAATGCGCAAAATGTGCACGAGCTACTCACCACTTGATGTTGACGCGATTCTCGTCACGAAATAAAGAATTAGAAATACAACAAACGACCACCAACCTCTTGAAATGGATAGTGATAAAGCTTGGAGTGTTGAAGCAGGAGCGAGGGAAACGAAGTGCAAGGAATTTCCTCAGCAATGAAGATACTGGGAGGATGCCACTTGGCGCCAGTGACAAAGCAAGACTCTGTTGACACGTATGCATTAGTGATACGTGTCAACTGTCCAGAGCGTCGGTGCTCGATTGGTGGTTAGGGTTGTGCCAGGGAAACAGAACGGCCAGGGAGGATTGACCCCTCAGTGCCCCAGCCAATGGAAAATGTCAAAAAATGTCCCTATTTTGTGCTTCGTATTCGTGTTCTTCTTCACCTCTCCTAACTAATTTGAGGCCTCCGATTGCAAATAGGAATTTAAAATTTTCAAATTTTATCATGTGTCACTCTACTAAAAAAATTTAGTGATTTTCTTGGAACTAAATTGTGGGGCAATGAAGGGGTCAATTGACCATATCCAGTCATAATTGTAGCAATCTCGCTTTCCCTGGTAAATTTTTTCTACTTAAAAAGAATTTTCCTTAAGGTGAGGTGAAAACACCTAAAACCATCAAAATAAGGAATTTAGTATAAGTAGTTCAGTGAATAGTGAGAGATGTGCTTTTCTTGAGGTCTTCATGACTGAACTTGTTATATTCTAAAGAATTAAGGCCTTTTTTTCATCAAAAAATACTCAAAATTGCCATTTCTATTGGAAACTGAAATTTAATTTAATTTTTTTTTCTTCTATACATCTAATGATTGGATCTTGTACTTAACTAGTATGAGATTGTATGGAAGAAATTCTAGAAACTTTCACCACGTTGATTGCAAGAT
The DNA here is from genome assembly GCA_951230915.1 of Antitrichia curtipendula. Taxonomy (NCBI): domain Eukaryota; kingdom Viridiplantae; phylum Streptophyta; class Bryopsida; order Hypnales; family Leucodontaceae; genus Antitrichia; species Antitrichia curtipendula. Next base: position 28,341,679 of record OX579635.1, read on the forward strand.
ATTTGCATTTTTAAAGTGAAGAAAACAAATTTTTTTGAACCTTGTCTAATTTTATTTTAAGAATTTGAAACTTCTTAACTTCAAATTGTTTTGCAAAATAGATTTTTAATTTAAAAATTTATATCTTGAAGAATTGAGTTGAGAGTCCCTTGGAAAAAAAAAATTTAAGAATCATTTTCATTCTTTAAAAACTTGTTCAGTAGAAGTAGATATGAGATAGGAAGAAAAGCTAAATTATTTATAGCTTTGAGATGGAATTGAAACATATTAGTTTCAACAATGAGATTATTCTAGCAAGAAAACTAAAACATGAGGAATTTCTTTTTCTGAAAAATTGTCATAATTGAGTTTAGAAATGGATCTTATAAGTTATTTTTTGAAGAAGATAATTTGATTGCTCAAAAATCAAGATTATCCATAACTTTCTCATCAATGATACTAGCATGTGAACATAGAAATGTGAACATATGAACATTGAGCCTAGGTATAAATGGAAACCCCACAAGGTATTTACAACGTAAACACCCTTAATATAGGTAGCCTACAATCATGAAAGTTTTTTATAATATAGACACCTATAATATAGGTTTCTAGATTCCTAGGATCATGTGTTTATGATCCTAGGCTCACATATAAGCACCCCCTATTTTCTCATCATCAGTCCAAATAAAATAAATCAAAACTTTCATGTAGACAAAAGTATTTTCTATAATAATTTAAATCTCTTAAGAAATATTTGAGTTTCTACAATAAATATTGTATTACCGAATGACTTCTATTTTGAACTTTGGATAGAACAATTTTTTCCCCTAGCATTAATTGAAATAAAAATTATATTCCTAGAAAACTAATGATTTTTTCTATCTTCAAAATAAAGTTTCACAAAATCATACCAAAAATTGAGATCATAAGAATTTGTCGGAATCCTTAAGAGTCCCCCAAGGAGACTTTTGGTCTTTAGAGGTTATTTAATTAGTCATGTGTATAGGGAGTTTGCGTGTCAAATTATTGTCCAAGAAAAAATTTAAAATACATCTTAAAATATGTAGCTTGTTGAGTAGCTTACTTGCAAATACCCCATAGCACATGAAACACAAAATTATAAGAACTGAATCCTAAAAATTTCTCTCCATGGCACAATTTACCCTTGCATATAGAATCAAGAATCAAGATTATATGAGAAAGACTAAACCCTATTTAAACCCTCATCCAACAATGTCACCTTTCTACAAGTGAAACAATATATTTAAACAATACAGCTTGCATCATCCATCTTTTTGCATCAGTTTAAGGTAGGAGGCTCTGAAAGCGAGCGGGCATTTAGAATTGCTCATGTAGACTCGCCTGAAATGGACATAAGGTGGTCTTTAAATGGATCTTCTGTAGTCACTGAATGGATCGGTAAAAGAAATATTATTTATTGCAAGAGCCAATCATTCTCTTTGTTTTCCCATTTCTCTTTTGAAACTGCATCTGAACGGTTTATGGAAGACCTAGGGTCATAAATAGGGACCTATGACTCATTACGTTTGAAAATTCATAAGTAATTCAAAAATGCTTCAAAAAATACAAAACGACTTGTGTTACGATCACAATCTATTTTTCTTTGTCTGAAAAATGAGCTAATAATAATCTCATACAAGAAACCACATGAAAAAGGCAGACCAGCCCTTAGATGCTCGCTTTCAGAGCCTCCTACCTTAATATCATCAAAATTTAGCAATGTGAACCAAAAAAATTCTAAAAAATGAAAAGAGAAAAAAAATCCAACCAATTCTACAAAAAAAATATACTACAACACACAAACACAATTACCAATCTTGATGAGTGCAAAGCAAAAGTTTTTCAACCTGCATGTGCACCAAGAGCACTGAAGGAGTTGGGCTTGCAAATGCAGAAGTCAAACAAGCCCATCAATGTGAGGTTTGTGAAGGTTGGTAACCCTCAATAAATGAATTACATTGCAATGGATGTGAAGGTAAAATGTGGAGAGTTTTTTTTTAAATGACTTCACTATATGTGAGATGGATGAAGTAGACTTCATTCTAGGAAAAACTATTTTGGATACATATGGAATAGATATAAGGTGGAGAACAATATTAAAGGTAGTTGTCAGTATAGGTGGTAGAGAAATAGATTTGAGAATAACCAAGGGGAGAGTCAAATTCAATTAGCTACCATAGAAGACTTAGAGCATCGAACAATTCACGACGCCAGTAATCCATCTTACACCTCTCCCATGTAGAAAATAGTGCAAATATTTCATATAGCCTAAATTAGGGGTCCCTTTTACAATGCGCATTGGGTTAACTACAAGAGAGAGGGGTGTTTTAAGCAAGTTTTTAAGTATAGTCCTAGAGATAAGATAATAAGTAATGACCTTTAAGGAGATTTTCAGTAAAATTTTACTAAAAACACATGTATTTTTAGTAATTCTTTACTAAAAATCTCCTTAAAGGTCATTAGTTATTATCTTATCTCTAGGACTATACTTTAAAACTCACTTAAAACACCCCTCTCTCTTGTAGTGGTTGCGACAACAAGGAATGAAGACTTGGGACATGCCGGGGTTTAGTAAATGGCCCGTTTTGTGTCTAGTGGCAAACGGGAATTAAAGCATCACTACCAATAGCACTCCACTTGACCACGGCATTAAGAAGTGGTGAAGCACTTGTTGCCTCGTAAGATGTAGTAGTGCATTCAAGACTTGATGCTCTACTTCAACCACCCCTTAAAGTCCTCACTAAAATTCTTCCCTTTTTTCTCACAACTCTCACTAGCCTCCACATCTTCCACTACGGCCATACTAAAAATTGGCCAAGTTGGAGTGAGTGTAAGACTGCCTATTATAAAGGCCCTCTGTTGATGAATAAATGTGGGAGTGATGGGAGGAATGACACAACTATTAATATGACAAAGTATTATCGTAGAGACATTTTTGTCTGGATAAGTGTGGCAAGCCTGGAGTGGCATTGAGGAGTCTAATGACAAGGCTAGTAAAAATGCTTTTGTAGCTTCAATTAAGGTTGTTCTCAATCCACTCTACCAATTGCCTTCCAAATAATCTTCTAATTTTTCTATCCAGAAATGGACTTCATTGAAGTTATGATAAAGTAGTGTCGCATGTAAAAGTCGGATATGGAAAAGATATCTTGGATTGTAAGAATTTAAAAGGTCATTTTACAATCCTTGTGTACTCTTTCATATTCTATTTGTATGCAACTCTAAAATCCAACTTCTTGTGACATAACAAATTGTGACAGTAAGAGAATAAAGTGACCTTGGATTTTGTATCAACTTGTTGTTTGGTCTTTGGAATGTGATTTAAGAAAATTGAAGCCTAAAGATTTACATTCTCTCTCTACAAATTAATGAAAAACATTTTTAGATTTCCATTGATAATTTGCAACTTTGAAGGCAATAGTAGATTTCAATGTTGGTGAATATATCATTGACTTTCAAGAGAAAGATTTGATATTGTCTTTTGATTGTTCTTTCATTTAGAATTCATTTGGAGGATGTGTTTTTTGACCCTATACAATACATATTTATAGTAATTAGAATAGACAAATAACATTATATATGAGGTACAAGTAAGATTGAAAAGTTTTTAATTAATTCGAGCAATGATATGGCATTTGGAGAATGATTTTGATTATTAAGAAACAATCTATATCATACTGCTAAGGGCAGAGAATTTTTTACTTGAATAACAATTTTAAAACCAAAGATGAATATGTTTAAATCAAAAAGAAGAGAAGCCTATTCTTAAGAATTCAGATGAAGGATAAACTCGTAACTTGAATTTTAACCATTAATAAAGCATAAGATTGTCTTCTATGAAATTGTTGTAATTGTAGTCATAGAACAATATGCAATTTGTTTTTTGATTGTTGATTGAGAAAAAGTGGGCCTACTTTTTTTTTAGGATTCTATCAAGTATTTCATGAGATTTGTCCATAAAATTGACAATTTTTTAGAAATTTGGATGCTCATGTGAATCCTTGATAATATATATTAAAATTAAAGGAATATAAGAGACTACAAGACTATGAGAGGGCCAATAATGGAGGCAAGAAATAACTTCAATCTAATAAATAAGTTATGGTTGACAAAATGTCAACAATGTGTGTTTTTGGTTACTATAAAAGACAATTTCTTCCAAAAATTTTAACTCAAGTTACAGTCAAACTCCAAACAACAACCTTTTGGTCAACAATATGAATTCTCCTATCAACGATAAAGTCCTAAGTCCTAAGGTTAAATATTTTGTTTAATACTGTTAATCAATTAATGAATTAATAAATATGGATTCCAGTCTAATGTCAATGTAGAGCCCACTACTAATGAATATATCAAAGTGAAGATGATACCTACATTATTTGATTCTACAATGAATTTGCATTGATGCAATGAACTATGTCATAACTATAGTGAGTTAATAATTGATTTCAATTTTTTTTTCATTGTTGTTTCTATAAAATTTAACATTTTGTGTCAATGTTGAATTAACTTTAAATAGAATAAAGTATTGATATTGTTTGATCTTTGTCAATATAGAACCAATATTAGAATATTGATATTTGTGAAGGTCAATGTAAGTTATAAGAACCTCATTTTGTTCACAACCCCAGATGTAATTCTTTAAAAATTGCATTGGAACCATTACTTGAGGATCTTTTTCAATTCCAAACCCAAATGCATTAATTAATGAAATTTTTGTTTGGGAGTCATGTCTATCCAAACAAGATTGATTGAAAAGGTTACTTATAAATATTTTTTTAAGTTTACTATTTGTATTATTTTAAATTATATTTATAATGATTTTTTTTTTTTTTAATTGGTAAAAGTTGATCATTCTATCCTCTTATACAATGCCTCTCAAAATGCTTCATATACTTACATAAATTGCTATAGCTAATTGAGGAATTAAAGATTTTCAATAAAATTTTGACATACTACGGTACAAGTAATACACTTGAGTAGAATAGACTTAAAATATTTTTTAATTTAAAAAATAATAATCAAATTAAAAAAAAATTGTTAAAATTTCAATTATAATTTTTTTTGAATAAAAAGTGAAAAAAATGCATGCCAAATATAAATTACTAATAAAAAATCTTAAATTTTCTCCACATCGGAATACAATACCAATTATATTGTAGCATGATTCACCTTTTAAATTAGCAAAAAATAATTAAAATTTTGAAGCCAAATGGTTTTGGAAATTAATAAGCCGCTTTGCCAAATTCAAGGAAAATTGAACATAAAGAAAGTCAAAATGTTAGAAAAGATTATATACATCTTGATTCTCTAACTTCACAACAAAGTAGGGATATTATGAAAAGTAATGAGTTAATGATTACTATTTTCCTAATGGTATGCAAGGAAGAAAAATGTATAATCTTCGAGATTATTTGAAAGATTGCCAAAAGTTGTAAAAAAAACTATTTAATAGTTGTCAAATAACTTCTTAGTATAAAAAAACTTCCAAATCACTCCTTTTGAATTTAAATAATTATTTGGCAAAAGGTACTGAAGGTCTCCCACTTTGATAGTGTAGAATGTCATCAATGGTGCAAATCAAATTATTTATCGTGTTCATTCCAAATTAAAGTAGAATCTAGACTTCATAAGCTTCATTCATTGATAGGACTCAAAATTAAAGATGTTCATTTTTATTTTGCTAAAATATAGATAAGGAATTAGGCGATAAAAGATGCAAAAATATACTACAATGCAAGTTGATAAGTGGATTAAGCATCTTATTATGTAAGAAGTCAACAATATTACTATGAAGAAATATCAAGCTCCTCCCCACATCCAAATAAAATAAAATGAAATAAAAATAAAATAGGGTAAAAGATTGAATAATTTATATCCTCTAAGGGGCTAGGATGAACCGCCCCCCTCACTCATCCTCCCAAAGTCATTCCACGGGTTCATGTAAAGAAAGACCCCCTATTTTGTGCTTGGTTTATTTATCTTCTACTCCTCTACTAGCTAATGTAGAGCCTCTAATTACAAATATGAATTAAAAATTTCCAAGCCCTTCCCTCATCCCTAATTTTATCCATGCTGAAAAAGATTGGAATTTTTTATTTTCCACCCATGATAGCATTAGAAAATTTTGAATTCATATTTACAATCAAAGGCCCCAAATTAGTTGATCTCGATAGGAGAGGTGTAGAACTCAGATAAATTAATCATGCACAAAATAGGGAGTCTTTTTTTACATGCACCCTGGAATGAGTTCACAACCAACTCCGAGGGTACGGAAAGTAGTGCAAAGGCCATCTTTTCAGGTAATAGTGACGGAATTAGGATCCTCTTCCGGCTTTAAAATTAATACTGACCCCAGTACTTAAGGTAAACCAGCCCATAGTGGTCAAAATAAGGAGCTAAACATCATGTAGTTACTGAAATTTTTTAATTTTTTTCCCACAATAGTACAAGTGCAAGAAACAATGAGAGCAATTAAAATTATCTTCTTCTGACAAAATGTGAATTTGCTATGAATTTTTGAAGTGTTCAATGCATTTTTGCCCATAAGAGTCTGTAGACTACCTTTTATCCAACAAAATCTGAATCCATCATGCTCATTTGGCTCACCTAAAGCAGTCAAAATCTTTTCTAACATGGAAAGCCTTAAAAGTCAATTCTCACAATGAATTCTCACTGAAAAATTAGAAGTTCCTAATGAAGTCACTAACTACTTCATTACTGTCATGTAAGACATGCATTGAAGGCAAAATTTGAAAAAACTGAAAAAACCATGATGGGGTCATGAGGTAGGTGTCCACTATGGGTCATTTGACCACAATGGGTTGGTTTACCTTAGTACTTGGGAGTTGGGACTTCTGTATGATGGAATGGAATGTTATTATTTTTTGCAAAGCCGGTAGAATCTATTGCAGCATCAGTTGTAAGAATTATTCTGTCTCGATGATGCAGCCACAAGAGAATGAGCAACAGTGATCCCATAACTACTTTATGGAATTTTGTGTAACATGCTACCTAAGTTATTAGGATTTAGTGCAATATGCTATCTTAAAGACAAACAAGCATCAACTTGGGCTACCTTGAGAATGAGTAGTATTAAAAAAAAAATAGAAAAAAAAGGATTTTGCAAGTTGTAAAGGATTATTGGGAGTACTATGATACAGAACTGACGAAATAGATGCTAGTTCCAAGAGGGTTGCTAGTATGTGAACATAGGAGTGTGAGCCCATGAGCCTAGAATACTACATATCTATGTTATAAATGTATATACTATATGAACCATCTATGATTATAGGGTATATATGTTACTAATACTCATATCCTAGGTGTTTATGATACATCCACCTTCTATAGTACGTGGTATCTATATTATAGGTACCTATATTGTAGGTTCAATGCTCACAAGCTTGCATTCTTGGGTTCACATACTAACACCATTGTTAGTTCCAACGTGGAGGAAGCTGCACATTGGCTATCAAATTCTATTGTTTGTTGCAATCTTGGCTAAAATCTAAATTTTTCAAGGAATTTTTCAATATACTTTAGCTACTAAAATTTTAAGTAGCAATGGAATGAAATTTAGCCCCTTCTATAAACGCCGATGAGCACTGACAAGGTAGGAAGGCCAAAATCGTCCATTTAACCACTAAATGCCTAAGGCCTTTTTTGAGCTTCTAGGAATTTGCTCCAAATTGAATAAAAGCTAACATTTTGATAAGTTATATGATTTAAATTTTTTTATAATTGTACAAATTCAAACTAGACATGTTAAAGATCATATAGGAAAAAAAACCCATAGCAATATCACTTATGGATTGAAAGATTATAATGTTTGATCATGAGGGTGTTAAAACTGTGAAAGTGATTTGAAGTCTTTCAATCCTCTTTCCACATGTCAAATCTAAAAAGTTGGTCACCAAAAAAATATAAAAAATAAAGGGCCTAATATGCATAACCCAAATTAATTTATGACTTCTCAAAATCTATTTTACATTTTTTTAAAATGAATTTCTAATGTGATTTTTTCTCCAAGATCTAGTATATTTGAGGCTCATTTCCAAGAGCCCTCAACACTACAGACTACCTTAACTCCTAAAAGCCCGAGGGGTTTGGACAAAACACAAATGTGTTATAAAATATAACTTTTATAATTTTTTTGAAGTTTATATCAAAGAAGACAATGTGAAGCATGAAAGGAAGAAAGTATCTATACGATCAAAATTATAAATTTCTTTTTAGATTCTCTTCAAATGAATTTTGAGGATATAACTTCAAAATTCACCAAAAATATAGTTTCTACCTTTAGGATTTGAATTTTATTTTCATTAGTCAAAATTGCGGGTTCTATTGATTTGTAAAAAATGCATAAGATCTAGAAATGAGAACATCAACACTTTTCCAAAATAGTAAGCTTTTCAACACTAGCCGATTCTAAACACTTTGTGCTATTTCTCTTATAATTTTTGTTTGATTGTAGCGATCTGAGTTTTGAATATAAATATTACAAGAGAATCCAATCTTTTGGAAAAAAAATAATTGAAAAAAAGTCTTATTTGCTTGACAATTATGCCCAATGTTAGACAACGACTATAAAATGGTTGTTTGAGCGCTTAGGAGTTAACGGCGATGTATTAGACAACACCAATAATATCCTTCAATATGTCTTTAATTATAGCCCATATATGAGATGCCATTATCCACTCCCCCCATCACATGCATCTTTGGAAAATCAAGGACTACTAACAACTCATACAAGACAAGTCTGGAAGAAAATGCAACTATCACTAGTAGGAAACTATGCTATCAATTACTAGTGTTTATGATTGCGTAACCGGTAATCTAGGATACTTATGACTTATGAATTACTCCCCCTTAATTTTGGGCCTCTATAATTTAGGACGAGTAATTTTGGTCAGGCCAATCATTTTTTTTTTTCATTCAACTCTTCATCCAAAAATTTGTTGCCTTGTGATAATATGGAAAAGTTGACTTGGCATGGTCAAACACATGTCACGGACATGTGGCAATTTTCTATTGGATACTTCAGAGGATGACGTGGCTGATTTTCGAGCAATTTTCAGCCAGGTGTTGATATCCAACATTGCCGGTTTAGTCATTTTGTAGTCATAAAGTACGCTCATCTTGACATTTTTGAGTCATTCTGGAATTGGGTGTAGTGATTCCAAGAATCCAAGCAGGTTGTGTAGTCTCTAAAGAGTAATTATTGGGAAAGGTAGTGCTTGAAGCTTTTATTTTCTGGCCCAACATATGACTGTATGGTGCGGTGTGCAGTCATACATTGGGTGCATAACAGTAATTGTATATGCCATATAGGAAGGAGGTATGGTCCCCACTGAGTATAGTGCAGTAACGGTCACGTGATTAACAACTACTCAATGACTCAATAGAGACATGGCTGCAGCTGAGGACAAGGGCAATAATCCCAATATATGACTCTACGGTCATTGGGATAAATGACTACCAGTCTTCTGTATTACTCATAGAAATGAAGGCCATTACACAAGAATGACAAGCAAATAAAAGACACCAATATATTATGAGAAAAATGGGGAGCATAAGTTAAGAGACCTGACTAGTCTCCAAAGTGTTCAAGACATTGTGCCTCACAAATAATGCTGTAAGATATGCATGACTACAACATACAATTCAAAATACTCCTATCACAGCTCCAGTAGTAACAAATTGTGGAGCTTCATTGGGCAGCCTTAACAAACTTTGCCTCCTAGATAGCTGATGAATCGACAATATCATTTATCTTTGTCTGCTTGTCCGTGTAGTTTGGAAACATTAAAGACACATGTGGCCAAATTGCCTCCTTCACGTCCACTTTGTAACAAGAATCTGGAATCACCTGAAAATGAAACTTGTCTTGTCCCCTTAAGCTGCTGCTGATCCCTGTTGCTATGTTTTGTTTGGTATTCTTCGGATTTAGTAGAAAAACTTTTTGGCCCAACACAAACTGCAAAGGAAAAAAGTGATGCACATGGATTAGGGAGCTCAACAACAAGTGAACAATTAAAGAGTACAAATTCAGATTCAACATAAAGCTAAGAAAATGAAGAGGAATTGGTGACAATAGAGGGGATGGCACTAACATCCGTTGCCATTTGTCAATCTAGAATCTATCCCAAATGACTATTAAAATTACTACATACAAACTATGTGCGTAGGACAAATGACTACAAAATGAGTAGTCAATGACTACTAAGTGACTACTACCTATGAAGCCAAAACTTCTTAGTAACAGACCACGCTTGACTAGAAACATAATGGCAGTTCAAGACCCATGGTCATAAAAAAAGGCAAGGCTAAACACAATGGTTATGTCACTAGAGTGGTTGATTAAGGTTTTCAATGTACAGGACAATGGTTGACCCAAAAATGGTTTGTGGGTTATCATCCTTCAAGTAAAATAAGATTACAAGGCCTACACTTAATTGGAAATGCAAATGAATATAATGCAGCCTAATCAATTCAGTCCTGTCAAAAATGGCTATGGATGCCAAGACTGGCTTACCTTTTCAACAACATGCTTTTTTTTCGCTGCTCGAGGCATTGCCTTCGTTTTCCCCTTCTTGATTTTGTCTGCACAATGCCACAAAAATGTATTAGTGCAGTGATATAATGCCAGGTGAGGGGATACATAGGAGTACAAACCATCGGGATTCGCAAGCCCCTTCACTTGGCACCTGTGAGGCAATGACAATAAGAACGTTATTCAGATCCAAAAGAAGCACCCAACAACAGCCTGCCTCGTGGCACAGATCCTAAAAAATTAGAGTTTCCTGAAATCACTTTCTTAGCTATCAATTATGCTCTCAAGCCATGCAAATCTGATCCTCTCTTCCTCTCAAACTGCAAGAAGCAAAAAAAACCCTTCAAAACCTTCAAAAACTATTGTGGTGAGTAGGAACTAAGCTGGCGGCAAAAAGACCCTAAAAAAAGCGGCGGCCTCTCCAAGGTTCGAATCACTTGTGGTGCTCTAAAATTGATTTAAATCAAGCTAAAACAAGCTATATGTGTTCCTAAAGGCTCCTTTACTATGAAAAACCATGTGTGCCAACAGATTCTGCACTCAAAACGGCCTGAAAAGCTTGAAAATGATCAAAAACAACAAAAAAATGACCTAAAACGGCCTAAGTGAGGAGCAATTCTCTCTTGGAAGGGGAGGATGATGATATCTCCACCACTGCTGCTAGCGTCTTGAAGTCATCAATAGGTTGACCACCTACCACTTGCAGCTTTGGGGATCCCAATTGTACTTGTGTCTCTATAGCAGAGATGCCAATGCTTGAATTGACGACAGTACTGTTGTGGCTGACACGCCTTCGTGATTCACTTTTCAGGTTTGGCAACTTCTAATTAAACTGCTAAATCTGGTGCCAACCATAAAGCTGGCAGGTATGCCATTGCCTAAGCAAAGGAGGCAACAACTTCGTGATGATCGCCGAGGAGGAATATGGGGATGCCGAGGAGGTTCTTGAAGGTGATGGGCAACCGTACATGATGCCCACAACAATGCAAGACATTGCTCCAATATGTTCTAAACAACACAACTGTAATGCAACCATGGCTTCTATATGTGTTTGTCTGTTCTCTATTTAGATGTTCTTGCCTTAAGTTTGCATAACCGTGGCAATAACATGGAAGCTTGCAGTCCTGTCAATTTTTAATTAGTGAGTTCATTTTTTGTAGTCATTTTGTAGTAATTATTTTGTCCCTATTTGACAAAATGACAGGGACTATCAGTGTGTTTATAGTCATTTGTAGTCATTTATCCCGTGGACGGTATGTGTCCATTATCCACATACACAGGGACTCAAAGTGCTTAATCCTACACCCCTGAATGCGTTAATTTTTGGTCAGGGCTTTGTGTTACTCTTGTATGGCTAATTCAATCAATGTATGTGTAGGATGTGGAAGGCACAACAAGAAGCAGACAATACGTTAGAAGATTTTCAAGAATGGGTAACTACTCATTCCAATAGTGCAGACATTGATGTCTCAAATGCGGAGGACGTTGACACAATATTACTATGTAGGAGACCATCGCAAAGAGCAATGAGGTACGTACATATGAAGGCGTTTGGGAACCACTACCGTCTAGAAGATAATGCAACTGCTACTATGCTCACATATGATAGTGGCATTGCATATGTTTTTCAAGTGCCCACAACAAACGCAATGGATGTAATTGTGCACTATGTTGCAGTGTTGAAAGATATTTTGAAATTAGACTATGGCCCCTTGAGTGCCCCTGTGGTGCTTCTTTGCTTTGAATGGATGAAGAGATATGATAATAGAGGAACCTCTACATATGTTCGTGATGAGGCCAATTTCTTAACAATGAATTTCCGTCACAAGTTCCCAAGAATGGCTGAATCCTTCATCTTTTCCAGCCAAGCGACCCAAGTGTTTTTCTCTGACATTCACTACAAGAGAAAGGGGTGTTTTAAGTATAGTCCTAGAGATAAGATTTTAAGTAATGATCTTTTTAGGAGACTTTTGGTAAGAATTTATTCAAAACACATGTCTTTTTAGTAAAAAGACACGTGTTTTGAATAAATTCTTACCAAAAGTCTCCTAAAAAGGTCATTACTTAAAATCTTATCTCTAGGACTATACTTAAAACACCCCTTTCTCTTGTAGTGATTGTTGAGAAACCTGGATGAAAAGTAGCGTTAAAGAAAGAAGCCCGTTCAAGGAGGAGGTAGTGGAGCCTCCAAATGTCTTCATTACAACAATAGTGGAAAGCAGTAGCCTCATTGCTCTACAGACTATGCCTGCTAGGTCAGCACATGCTTCAGCAGTGGGCGTAATAGAATTATTTGCAGAGGATCATTTACTAGCTTGCGCCCAAAACTAGTTTCTTTCAATTCATTCATTCAGTATCTGATATGCGTTCACATATAAAGAACATGTACTTCTTGAACACTTTCTTTCAATTCGTTGGAACTATATGTTGGATTCATTTAAACTACAGCAAAGTTCTAAAGCACTTCTTACAATTTTGCAAATCTGAAGCTATATATGGAGCATCCAATATCTAGGCTTATGCTATATATAAAAATTATATTTATAAAGTTCCCCCCCTTGAATCGCCTAATGAAACCATACCTGAGCAATTTCTGTCAGCATTGGTTAATGCGGTGAAGTCATTATCCAATAAATGACTACAACGTAACCGTTCCATTATAGAAATCAATAACAGGAAATTAAAAATTTGAATTTCCATGTTGTCTCAATGTTAGTCGTATCTCAGTTATATTGTAGTCACAAATTGCGTTCAATTAATGACTACATGACTCTAGATTGACTCCAGGTAGTCCACATTAGCGCCACCGTCAAAGAACACAGACGGTCTCGTGGATGAAACCTTCTATCGTCACTACTCTCATTCATCCGTCATCCAATATTGAAATTGGTTACTACAAAGTGCTGACCTCAATGACACGTCAACTTTCCCGCCATTTTAATGATTGTTGGGCATGAGGTAGTAATGACCCAATCACCAGTCATTTTTTCACTGGTTACAATTGACCTTGTTTTCTACTAGTGTATTGGCCTACCATTAGTTAGAACCTAAAACAAAGTGGCTTGCTACACTTGTTTCTTCTTGGACTCTATAGTGTTGTTGCTATTGATGTGCTCTAAAATTGTAGTGGGTAGCTTGGCAACAATATTTATTTATTATGCTTCTTTTGTCACGTGTTTGTAGCGTGTAAAGTTTGGGGCCCATCAAGTAGGCCTTCTTCTCCATTCTAGTGTATACACGGCAATGCATGATCATCTCAACCCAATGGCACTTGGTAAATCACTCTATTTGAAATTTGCGGATCAATCATAGTTTTCCATCGTATGCTTGGAGGGTAGAGGGATTTTGAAGTCATCATCACCAATTTTGAAGCACATGAAAGTTGTACAATGTGACAAAGTCAAGGTTGTTTTTCAAGACATTGAAGGCATAATTATCGTTGGACATAAACATTACAACTAGGGTAGATTCTCAGACAACGATGGCGGCTGAACTAGTCTTCGATGCCCCAAACAGTCATGAATTGTGTCAAAAGACACAAGTGCTTCATGCATGGGAAGAACAAAATTCAAATTAAAAGAAGTTGTTTGGTTTGTAGACGGAGTAGATTGTTATTGCCATGCTTCACTTGCCATAATTGCTAGAGCATTGCCATTGTTTGGATTACATGAGGCAAAGAAATATATTTGCATTGTTTTCTTCTATTGTGCCTCCTTGTGCCTAGTCTCCTCAACCAGTTGACTACTCTACAATATTTTTTGGACGGTCACTTGCTTTTCATTTTGAAAAAGGTGGTTTCTGTTATTTTTAATAATATTTTTCTATTTTTATTTCATAGTTTATTATTATAAGTCATACTAGTGTACCTTGTGCTGTTGCCATAGCCAAAAGAAAAAGTAATTTTCTAATTTTCTTACTCATAAAAACATCAAAATTCCATAACTCCATATCATAGGTCCAAACACCACAAAAGAAAGCCCATACACCCCTCCTCACCAAGAGCTTTCTGACGGTGCTAAGCACCCGACTAGGGAACGCATAGTCCAAGAGATCTCAACATGACAAACAAACAAACAAAAAAATAGCCTATCTTAATGGATGGACTAGTATGCCTTGTGCCGTTGCCACAATCAAAATCAAATGAATTCCTAACTTTTTTAATCATAGAAACTTTGAAATTCAATAACTTTTTTGCTGTGAGTCGAAACGCCATGAAATAAAGCTTATACACCCCTCCTCACCAAGAGCTTTCTGATGGTACCAAGCACACGACCGGGGATGTACGGTGCTGAATAGCATCTCAACGTGAATAGAATTGACAAATACCCCCCTCCCCCTCACTTGGATGGATTTGGCAAAATGTAATAAAAGAAAAAGACCCCAAATTGCCTGTACTCTTGTCCCCAAGGGTTGAGGGAGGTCGCGCTTTTCGCGATAGATCGCCCGAAACAAGTACGCTGCTACTGGCAGTCAAGTCCAGATTCCGGATTTATATGAACTTTTTTGTTTGGGGGACGAAATGAATCCACGGGATTCCAGGGAAGCCCCGCCCCTCGGCCCTCGCGTGACTGTGAGCTAATGCGCTGATCCGCCACTGGGAACGTCGCAAGCGAATAGTCCACGAGGAAAGATGCTATGCCGGGAAAGCAAATCCGCCGAGATATGCTCTGCTCCCTCCCCAATCCCCACTCTCGGGTTTCGCTCCACAACGAACTCCATCTGCGCGACGTTTTCAGCAAATTCCGGAGGTTTCGACTTCGACGGGACGTAGTCCAGCTTCCGGAGATTCGGTCTCCACTCCACTCCACTCCGCTTGCACACTCCGCCACCACAGCCGCAGTCTGCAATTGGGTGCACGTGGCGACGTGACTCTCGGAACAATTGATTCGCACCAGTCGTTAGTTTCCGGAGCTGGAGTGGCTGGAAGGAGATTGATGACGCTGCTGCCCAGGGTGGTCAAGAGAAGCTCAACAGGGTTGGCCTGGAGTTTGGTGGGATGACTTGATTCTTCGGTTGCTGTTCTTGGTGGAGTTTGGTGGGAGGAGTAGTTCTTGGGTTACTGTATGTGAAGTTAGCCAGCTAGCAAGAAGGCACTTCGTGAGCATCCATGCTGTGCAGATTTTGTCCTGACTAAAATCGGAGGAAGTGAATTGGCAAGTGCAGTGATTCACAGGTCAGGAGAATTCCAATCTCGCGGACGTGGTTCGTGACTGTAGGAAGGGATGACTGCAGGGATGGAAGCTTAGAATTAGATCCATGGTTAGTACATGCTTGGGTGTGAGGGTGGAAACGTAATGTTTCTTTTAGGTCTGTAACGGAAGGACGTGGTGGAATCCAAATCCAGTGATATGGACCCACCCGATTTCGTCCCTCACGAGTTGAGTTCCTTACAGTTGGCGGCTGGCGGGAGGGATCAACATGGTTTCGAGCTTTGCTTTCTCCGACTGTAGAACGCAACGATGGTTTGTGGGAGCGAAGGCTACAAGAAGTTTGAGTAACTCTTTTGGGAAGGTCTGAATTGAAGCTCCTGAAGAACGTCTGCGTCTGCAGCAGCTGCAATGTCCTTTTCTGAGCAATCTTGCATGGCGGCCTGACTGGGATTTAGGGCGTCATCTGCGATTCTTTAGACGCAGTTTGGAATTGACTTTAATTTTTTGGGGTGAAGTTGTTGGAGGATCTTCCACAGCTGCCGGTGGAAGGTTTTAATTGATTTTTCTCTTTCTTGATGGCGAAGGTAGGGTTGATGATTACCAGAGTGCTGGAGGCCGTAGGTTTGGTGAAGAAAAGTCATCTGCGGAAAGGCTCCACTCCCAGCATCTTCAGCGATGCGTACAGCAGTGGCCTGTTGCCTGCTCTGGGCTCCAACCAGAGCTCCAAAAACGTCATTGGCAAGAAATATATCATTCACCCCTACGATCGACGATACAGGTCTGAATGCCGATCATCCTACAACTCGTTGCATTGAAAAGCAAAGAAGTTACCTTCAAAATATGTACCCATGTGTGTGCAACCGTGCAATGTACCTTCTCTAGGACAAATTCTGTGCATATGACCTATTCTGTGCAAATTCTGTGCATTATGATGCTAGTACTTTGAAGATTGTGTTTGTTCGTAAGGTTGTTTCAATCCGTGAGGTTGAATTTACAGCTCGGAGACCGATGCCATGATGCTGGGAATTTTCTCAAGTATTAGGGTTTTGGTGAGAGGTCACGGTCCTGAATTCGTATGATTGTTGTTGCGTGGACAGGTTCTGGCAGAACTGGTTGGTCGTGTTGGTTTTCTACTCGGCGTGGGTGTCGCCTTTCGAGTTTGGGTTTATACAAAACCCACGAGGTGCTCTGTTATACACGGATCACGTCGTCAATGCTATGTTTTTCATTGACATTATAATGACCTTCTTTGTGGCTTATCTCGACCCGACAACATTCTTGATGGAAGACGACTTGAAGAAGATTTCTGTCAGGTAACATTCTGGAGTGTTACATTGACTGCTATTTTTCCATAATGAGAATCGTTTGCACGTGCGGTTATAATCTATTGTGCATGATCGATGTCGGATTCTTCTGCTTGTTGTGGGTGGAAAAGTGCCAATTCCGTTCTGTCTCAAAGCTCCATATATTTACACTATTTCATCAATTCATTTTCTCTGCCAGGTATTTGAGTTCATGGTTTATTTTGGATGTTGCATCAACTGTTCCCTTTTCCGCAATAATGGCGATGTTCACGCATAAATACGAGACAGGCTTTGCGACAAGCTTGATCAATTTGCTGCGGCTCTGGCGGCTGCGGCGTGTTAGTGCCGTTTTTGCAAGGTATCTCAAGGGCATAAAGCATTTGATTCGGACTTGCCGGAAATATTCATTCTTCTATATGGATTTTATTATTTTGGTTAGCTTTGGTAAATGGCACCATGCACACACGCAGTGATAATGCTATTTCTATGTCCTGTGTCGGATTTACATTTACCGAATGAGCACATATTTATGTAGCTTCAGGAGGTGATCCTGCATTGAACTATCATCTTCGTCAATGCCTTGGACTCTTGTTTTGTTTATATTATGACTTTGATCCTTCCATTTGTGCACTTACCCTCATTGATGCTATTGTGCAGAGTGGAGAAGGATGTGAGATTTAGTTACTTTTGGACTCGTTGCCTCAAACTCTTCTTGGTATGTAAGCCCTGATTGTCTCGCTGAAAAACTTCGGAGCAGTTAAATATGCATCTTTTCATGCTCGTCTGTGCTTTGAAGGAGATTTTGATTGTGACCAGCGTTTCAATCGCATATCAAAGTAATACTTGGTAGTTTTAGACAAAAGGCCAAGCTGGATCATAATTATATTACCCTTCTCCTAGTGGGTTTGAATGCTCTTTCTTTCCATTTCTTTTGCGTCGTTCTGATCATCTGACAATTTGAGTGATGCTGCAGGTGACACTGTTTGTTTGTCATTTTGCGGCGTGCTCCTACTACTTACTAGCTGCCCGCTACCCCAAAAGCAAGGAGACCGAGACGTGGTTGGGGTCTGTGCTTCCAGATTTCCGAGAGGAATCGTTGTGGTCACGGTACGTGACTAGCATGTACTGGTCCATCACGACGCTCACGACTACTGGCTATGGCGATTTGCATCCAGTCAACCGTGGTGAAATGATCTATGACATATTCTACATGTTACTTAACTTGGCCCTCACAGCATACATCATCGGAAATATGACCAATCTTATCATTCGTCTGACAGCTCGAACACGAGATTATGTGAGCCTCTCACACTCGCTGTATTGTTTTCTACATGTGGTAGAAATGGTCACCACAAGATGCTGTCAAATTCGTACAATCTTGTCACATTGGAATATTGGTGTCTCTATTGGATGATGAGGTTTTGATTTAATTGGGTGTGACCTTAGCGTGACTCAGTGCAAGCATTGATGGAGTTTTCGACGAGAAATCATTTGCCTCTCAAGCTTCAGGAGCAAATGATATCCCATGTGCAGCTCAAGTTCCAGACAGAGAGCCTCCAACATCAAGGAATTATAGCGTCTCTCCCGAAGGCCATTCGGTCGTCTGTTGCGCAGACTCTGTTTCTTGACACCGTGGAGAGAGTTTACCTGTTTCAGGGCACTTCTTACAATTTTCTCAATCAGCTGGTGCGCCATGATTGATTTCTGCTTGACTCATCTATCCCTTGTGCTTAAGGTTGAAGGACGCACCTCCATTGTGCACCTTATTTTTCGTATGTAACACGTGTACTGCAGTTTTCCTGGGCAATGTGATTCTATTTATCAGGATTATCGATTAAAATTTGGGCAATATTCCTGGCATAACTTGGCTAAGTTCTGTTGAGTGAAGGTGTCGGAGATGAAGGTCGAATTCTACCCTCCTCGCGAGGACATTATACTGCTGAATGAGGCCCCCTCCGAATTCTACATTGTTGTGAGCGGCTCAGCTGTAAGTCGGACGTTTGCTCTGCCATGAGTAGAAATTTATGATGACCCTCAGAACCTCTGAAAATACTTGCATTCTTTGTTGCATTTTTCCTATTGATATCTGTGCATTGTTTGCAGTAATTTATAATCATTTAAAAAAAAGAAGGGCTAGCTGTTCTACCAAGAGATGGAGATGAACATGATATGTATACGACCTTGTTTGCAATGGGCTTGCTTTAGCATTTTTCTATTCTGAATTTTTTTGAAGTACGTTGGTGGTGATTTTCATTTTATGACTAAAGAAGTATCTTTATTGATGGTTTGCAGGATGTATTAGTTGCCAGGGATGCCTCTTCCTCTGAGCAGGTAAGTAGTAATTCCCTTTATTCATGTGTTTCAATATTGACGTGCATTTACTGTCTTGCCATAAAGACTCATTCTCATACAATTATACTGAACCTTTCAGATTCTAACGACGGCCCATGCAGCCGATGTTGTTGGCGAGATTGGCGTGCTTTGTTACATGCCGCAGCCCTTTACAGTGCGAAGTCGGAAGTTATCGCAGCTTTTGCGACTTGATCGCATTGTGTTCATGAACATTGTGCAATCTTTTAAGGAAGACGGTCAGAGGATCGTAGATAACCTCTTACAGGTTCCAGAACAATCCGAATTGTCCTTGCTTTCTGATTCGTTTTTGGACTGTGTCAGTGAGAATGTGACAACGTGCTCTTGGATTGCGCAATCTAATGAAAACCTCTTCATCTCTTGTGATTGCAGCGCTTGCGGGAATCTGACGATGCAAGATTTAAGGAACTTTCATCAGAGATTGAGGTTCTGCTCGCGGAAGGCAACGAGTTAGCTCCGAGTTTATGTGCGGTTGCTGCAGGAGGAAATCTAGAGGTAATGCAGGAGCTGCTGAAGAATAGCGCTGAAGTGGACAAGCCGGATTATTGTGGCCGAACAGCCCTGGTAGGATTGACTTTGTAATCTCTACTCTATCTGATCGTCGTTCCTACGTTTGTATTTAGTAACTATATATGATTGAACTTTCTAAAGTTTTAGGGTACTGAATGTCTTGTACGGAGAACCTCAGTGAATTTTGTTCTACTTTTGTGGAAGTCAGCATGCATTGTAGAACAAGAGCTAATTCTGTAGACAAGAGAGATTCCCGAGTAACTTTTTAGAGGAAGTTAGCTTGCTTACATCAATTTGTCAGCTTTCTTATATCTATTTTGATTGGTCGTGTTTTGTGGTTATGACCAGCTTATTGCATCAGCAAAAGGTTATGAGGAGTGCGTTAAGCTCCTTCTGGAACAAGGAGCGGACCCCAACAAGGCTGGTAAGTTTGGAGCTGCATAGACCTTATAATAGTCAGGAGCTCTGCATGCTTGTCTTTTGATACAACGACCTGGAAAACTGAGTCTATCGTCGAAACAATAGACTCAAATTTGAAGGCATCGAGCAAGAGTGAGAATAACCATAACTTTGAACTCAATAGTTGCTAAGCATCAAGTAAGGCATCGCATAGTAAAGTTTTGGAACAGGTAGTGCTTTTGCGGGTTGCAGAAATTTTAGAAGATTAAGGAATTTGAAAATTCAAGTGGTCCGTGTTTGGGTGTAGATGCGGATGGGAAAGTTCCCCTGGTCGAGGCCCTCATCGCCCGTGACACAGCTACCATCAAGCTGCTATGGGAGAATGGGGCTACCTTGAAGAATGCGGACACTGGGAAATTTCTTCTTCAAGCCGTGCAAGACGGCAACACCGACCTCATAGATGACTACATCAAATATGGAGCTGACTTAAACGGAGCCACCGATTCTGAGGAGCTGACTGCCCTTCACGCTGCGGTCAGTGGAGGTCGGATGGAGATGGTTCAATTTTTGATATCCCGAGGGGCGGATGCTCACTTCAAGAGCAGTGATGAACATATCCCTTCCCCATGCGAAATAGCTGAACAGTACGAACTTTTCCCTGAGATTACCTCGTATTTGAAAGCCCAACCGACCCGTGACGACACACACCATTCCGATGCATCAAAAGAGACAACCAATACAGCCACGCCGAAGGGCCGACATTTAAGGAAAGGAAGCTCTACTGTTGAATTTCAGGTATTAACATCGCCGTAGACATTCGAATGTTTTGTATTCTGTAAGGTTCAGATAGCTCAATTGGAATTCAAGGGTCTCACTGTTCCCTTTAGAAGGGAGTTGACTAGGATGAATTATCCCCTAAAGCACCTAGGATTCCTGTTTATTAACTGACCAATTCAATTGAATCATACTTGCGAAAACATAATTCAAAATAGGTCCAAATTTTTCTTCACCAGAATCAATGAAGAATATTGCATGTGTTGCTCAAAAAATAATTAAAATTAAACAGGGTAGAGTTCCCTTATAACCTACTCAAAACTACGTAACTTAGAAATGAAGAATGCACCTATTATTTGGCCCATTTTTGGCAAAGTACCTTGGTGATAGATCTAGTCCTTTCATGGTTCAAAACATGAGGCCCAATTTGGGCTTCTCGATTCTTCAGGGCACAAAGTTTACTGCGACGCTGACCTGATCTGGTATTGATTGGTTTTGTTCCAGTTCGACAATTTAACGCTTCCGGTGAGTCCTCCCAGTAGAGTAGCTACTGGGGTTGCGGTGGAGAGGACGCTGCACTCACTGATGCGGAAACAATCGGCACGAGGACGTCTCATGACGCTCAAGGGACACAGAGTCGTTCACCGGCAACTAACAATGAATTCTTCCAGTTGGATTCCCTTGCGGCGTGAAACGAGAATCAATTCCAACCAGATCGTTCCTTCAGGAGCTCAGATTGCAGTCCGCGCTATCCTGCACCCATTTCATCCTTGGAGCAAAGAAGTGACAGGAGTTGGGAAGTTCGTTGTCCTGCCGAAAACCTTAGAGGAGCTTCTCCAACTTGCCAGTAAGTGAACTTTCCCTCCCCACATTCAGTTGATGACATACTAGGTAACGGAGTTCCAGGCATAGAGGCTGACGTAGTAAGAATCACTTAAGATTGCACAGTTCTAATCAGCAACCTTAAAACTTGTGTCAAAATCATAGCGCTACAAGGGGTGAGTTAACGAGTTTAATATAATCCAGCCATTGCATTCATGATGTGTTGTGATGCATTTGATGTAACAATTTAGTGTCAAATCAACCTCAAAGAAGTAGCTTGAAACCTTGTTCTCTCAAAATATAATTAGCATGCCACATAGGCACCATGTAACTTCCACCTCTTCATACTCATTCTTATTACTTGTCTTTAGTAGAGTAACATGGAACAAAACAAGGTTACACAAATAAGAAATGATTTGTGCACCAATCAGGGTGTGTAGCCATGTAGGAGTGGTTGATTTAACATATGAAACCTAAAGTGGCCCTAGCTATGCATTCTTTCTTATCTTGGCTTAGTAGGAATTGGAGGTCTCAATTCTCATCCTACAATCTCTTGTCTATGGATAAAGATTGCAAAATAGAGATTGCAAAATGTAGTCTTCAGTTCACCTATAGGTGTGGAGCTAAGACTTGGAAGTCTAACATTCCTATTTTGATCTCGGAGTGATTTTGGTTGAACCTTTGTTGCTTAGTATGACCAAATTTTCAGGTTGAAGGCATAAGCTAACTTTTTAAGGTATTGCAATTGCAGAGGAGAAATTCCACAATAATCCCACTAAGATATTGAGTATAGAAGCAGCGGAGATTGATGATATTAGCGTTATCCGGGAAAATGACCACTTGTACATCATTGACGAGGACAAATTCCTCACTGCTCCCCAAGGTGTGAAACTAAACCTATTGTTTGTTATAAAGTCAATACATAGCCTATGGGGATGGTTATTAGCTACTAGTTTTTTAGTCCTCTTTGAATCTTCGTGAACGTTCTTTGTAGGATTATAGTACTTGTTGAAAGCTAAAGTAATTGTAGTGCTAAAAAACAAGGAAGTCTTGGTCTTGTTATCCATATGTGTTAGTCATAACATATACTTTTTTTGTGGAGCAGGGATTGATACAGATGACCTAATAACAAGTTTGCAAGCGATAATTATAGCATTGTCTCAAAGGAAAATCTAGGTAGAAAACAAAAAAGGTATTACATAGGTTAGAATCAGTTTAGCATCTATGTCATCAAATATGTGTATCAAAGATGCATAGAAGTGAAAAAGATTTGGGGATATATTTTGTTGCAAAGGTCATGGATTGGACAATGACAATCATCCTTGCAAAAGCTTTAGAATTCACTCAATTTTTTATTTAACATATATTGATTCATCTTTGTCTTTGGAGTATCACTTTTGTGTATGATTGGATAGTTGATGGATATCCATTTTTTTAATAGGTTCAACAGAATGGAAAATTGTGCATTGTGCCTTTCACTAAATTATAGTGGAGAATGTAAATTATAGAAAATTGTTCTACAAATTGGAGATATCCTTGAGTTTTCATAGTACATGCTTTTTCAAAATGTGGACATGATGGAATGTTTTCAAACTTTAATCGATGTATCCAATACAAAAATGGGAAGTCTATTTTGGAAGCAATAGTTGATTTTATGTATTTCATAACATTCTTGCATGGGGTGCTTCTACAATAGTACAAGAATATATTCATGTTACAAAGGTGGGTAAGACACAATAGATGGGTAAGACTTGCATTCAAGTTATCTACAATGAAAAGAGCCTTGATTCATGGAAATCAAAGGGTCCCTTGCGTTGGAGTTGAAGAATGTTATGTTGAATACATAAACTTATAAGACAAAACGTATTAGTGGTATTGAAAAGTCATGGTGTGTTTGTGTCTCTACCTCAATTTTATAGATGCATATTCCCTATGGGATTTAAGTCAATGTGAACAAAAGCAATGGCAAAAAACAAAAGACCAAAAGTATTTTAGTAGCTATTAGGATGCCAAAAGTACTTCAGTCCTTTGGTTCAGCTAGGAGTTGCAAGGATATTGTCAATACTCCAACATGGGGAAGCAACCAATTACAAAATGGTACAACATACAAGATTGAATAAGTTGTGGTATGCAACTAACTACAAAATTGAATAAGTTGTTGTCATTCCCAAAAGGTACAAAATTGAATAAGTAAACAAATGTAATATAAAAAAAGATTTGACATGTGTTCAAAGTGTGGGCAAAAATGGGGATACAAACTATAAGATAGAACTTCAAGGAAAAATCTTAAGTGACATTTGTGTGTGTAGTAGGATCGTACATCTTAAATATCTATAATTATGGTAAATGAGTATGCTTGGTTTGATGTTTTATTCTTGGTATTTGGTGTAATTCTTTTTACAGTTCAATAGGCATAGATATTTTCAAAGGTATTTTCACTACAATAATGGATTTTAGCATTGAGATTTAGAGGATTTAAGGAAGGGAACATGATTCATCCTATATAGACACATATGATACATTTTGAAGTGGGAATGAACTTGAGATTTAAAGAAAAGTTACTTGCATGGTTACTACATTAAATAGTGAAATTAGGTTTCCTTAACAACTCAAAAGTCACTCTCATTCATAAACTTCACAATAATTATGTATAAGTCTATTATTCTAGATATAAATGGTTGTAGTAGAGACGTGATGATGTTAAAAATTGATGAATATTTTTACTTTTATTTTTGAATTTAAATCAAAATTTTATTTAACTCTAAAGGCACACATCCTCAAAAATCTCATTTTTGAATGTGCATAATCTAGTCTAAATACACACTATGATCTTCCAATTCCACCATTGAATGATTATCTAATTTTGACAAAATAATCCCACTCTAGTTGAGAATATAATTGTATAATTAATTTCTATTTTAATTCATTTTATTTTATTGGTATCAATCTTGATAAAAAAGAGTCTGAAATTCAATGCATCTAGCTACAATATCCCAAGCATTAAATGGTTTAAAATGTAATCTTTTATATTCCTCTATTAGAAGGACTAGGGATTATACTCGTCCTAAAATTAATTTTTTTCTCTTCTCTAATTTTATTCATACTAATTTGTATCTTCCTTTTTTTTAAATCAAAAGATTTTTCAATATCCTATTTTACATATAATGATGTTTCAAGAATTAAATCCAAACTAAAGTAGATTCAAATCATTTATAATTTTTTCCTCCAATGAATAAAACGCACCCTATAGTTAATTCATGTGGTTTTCTACTTTTTGTAGAATGACCTCCTTGAGAGCTTCACAATTAAATTTTTTTGTAAAACTTGCAATTTGATGTGGCACTTTTTGCATTGTTGGTCGAGCTCTAATGACCCACTTGAGGCTACCATTCTTTCTCTAATGACTTGCCACTATATAAGGTAATTAAACCATCATGTGATAGGTAGTATGATTGATTTGCCATGTTGGCATTGTCATAAAATTTAAAAAAAATCCACATAAAGACAAATGTGAGAAATGGGGAGAGCAAATTGGAATTTTATTTCTTTGACAAAGTCTGAATTTATTATGAATTTTTGAATTGCCTTGCCCAATTAGCCCAACCATGCTCAATGAAGGGTCTCAAAAGAAGTGCATCATAATGCTAAAACAACTCCAGGCAATGAAAAAGAACATGCCTCTCGGCCTCATCAAATGAGAAACTGTCAACTGTTCTGCAATGACTCTATAATTGAGATTATGTTTAGTTAAAACATCATATGGAATCTTCAACACAGTTTCAGTCATGTCCCCAATTCTAACTAGACAATTTATTAACTTAAGGTAGGGGTCTGTAAAAGCGACCTGTTTCTAAAAGTGACCTCTAACATAGAGGTACATCTTACTTTCTTCAATGTACTAAGGTTGGACATTTCACAAGGGGGTCGCTTTTAGAAACCAATGTGTTTCAACTTCAAAAATTTGTAACTAATTCCACAAAGGTCCAAAAAATATGAAACGACTTGGATTAGATGCCAATTCCATTTTTCTTCCTAGTAAAATTTATTGAAAATTGTTTCAAGGAGTTTAGCTTCCTTGAAAATGCAATCAGCTCTTAAAGGGTTGCTTTAACAGCCCTCTACCTTAGTTTACAACCTGCTTCTATGGGTAGTGTGGCGTTGCCTTGAGTGTCTGGTAGAATTATATATGGATTTGTATAAATAATATATTCTATGCCAGTTCAGCATTAAGTAAATATAAACTTGTTAAGTATATCATGTTTCAAACATCCACAGTTTTCCACATAAATCCCTTTAATTTGTTGGTCCCCTTAATACCCTATTTAGTGTAGTATTGGAGCATTGCCAACAGGGTTGTCCCCGTCACACCACGACTGGACGTCAGGATCAAATCCCAGCGTCTGTCAGGATGAAATCCATCGACAAAATGTGGAAAACAGATGAAAATCTGCAATGTGTGGATGAATGTTTCCGTCGATAACAGATGTGGCATTAGAAAAAATCTGGACTCTCCAAAAGGCCATTTGACTTTCTGGAATTGTGCAATTACAGAAAAAAAATATTAAAAAAATGAAATAAAAAAATGAATTAAAATATTTATTTATTTATTTCATAGTTTCATCTTGTGTGCCACGCAAGACTGGAGACTTTTTAAGAAAATTCAAAAAAAATTTAATTAAAAAAAACAAAAAACAAAAAACAAAAAACAAAAAAAAACTTTTTTATTCCCCTGGATTTGCACAGTTCCAGAAAGTCAAACGGCCTTCTGGAGAGTCCAGATTTTTTCTAATGACGGATTGGACGGCCCCATGGATGGCCTAGACGGACTTCATCCACAGCTTGGATGGCCCGTCAACATTGCAAACGGATCCTGGCATCCTGCCGTGTCCGGTCTCGTAGTGACGGACGTGTCACAACATCGAGACGCAAAAAGCCAGCGTCACATCGATTTAGACAACCCTGATTGCCAATTTAACGGAATTGACGTTAGTTGAATATCACTGTTTTGACACACTGTCTGAAACAAGCCATTAATTTTAGATAATACGACGGTATGATTTCTCATAATATACCATTTGTGATTAATTTATTTAGCTACCTCGGGATACGTTGTCGGTTCGAATAACCTTCATCCGGTCGAGTAAGCTAACTTGATCGAACACGAAGGGTCACTGACGTAATTAGAGTAAAAATCTTCTACCGTGTACGAAACATGCTGGCGAATCAATTAAAAAAACTTAAATGTGAGAATGCATGTGAACAAATACAAAAAAGGAAGACGGCGTGTAGCCTGATACTTGGATCGGAGTATATGGTTAACCTGGATTACAACTGATGTTGATGGTTAGAAATTGCTTTAATATATAGCGGATTATATTGCAGACACCGCTAGTGATCATCTTACCCTTTACTGTTTCCGCCCGCCGTAAGTTTCAGTCTGTGGTGCTAACGTACTACGTGCAGAAAAATCGGTAGAACCTCACGTACACCCCTTCCAAGAATCAAAACTGGTGGCGCTCAATTAACCATGTCAAAACACGTGGACTTGCAGGTTACTTACCACCATCCCTAGTTCGTGTTCGACATATATAGTTTTTGTCAATTTTATCAACAGTTACCCACTACTAGAATTCACCCCCTTTAGCAACGCTTTGTAGCAATGTTTGAAAAGTTGCCCTGTTAACACGTCTAGAACGCGCCTTTCAAAGTTGGCATTTAAGGTTTCGTGCTGATGGTTGTCCAAAGTGAACAACGCTTTGGAACATGTTTGTTGAAATTAATGTAAAACGTTGCACGCTTTGCTTAAGCATGTTCAGAAATTTGCACACGTGCTTGGTGAAAATCTTGGCCCAAAGCATGGCCCAAATCGCTGCATGTAACTAAAAACGCTGCTGGAAAGTGTTGCTAATGAAACCTTTCAAGTTCCAGGGTTGGTACTTACCAATGAAATTCGTAAAACTTCAATTTTAATTGTTCAATTGGCACCGACGGTGAATCTTCAAGCAAGCAAGAAAGGAAATATATAAAGCAAAATGATTTACATAGCCAGGAGGGCCGGGCCGGGGGATAGGGTGGAAATCGTAGCTCAGCGGTGCCTGAAAAGCAATTTGCATATCCATGGGCTCAGCAAGCTCCAGTAAATATCAAAATAGCGCATGGAATACTGTCAAATTAACGAAATTATTAACGTAAGTTCCGTAAGTTCCGTAAGTTGTACATATTTTCTGCAACTTTTCTAATAAATCAATTACAACTTTTGAAAGGAAGACAGCTGAATTACACGTGGCGTGCCTACCTTATCTCGGTCCGACTGTAAGAATTGTGTCGGTACACAATTCTTACATGTGTCGATCCTTATTGCTGGCTTTACTTTCCATGATAAGCTCCATTTGAGTCCGTCGGCTATACAGGCCGGAATTCGAGCCAATGTGGGAGCTACAGCAAATCTGTGAAGAAAATTTCAGTTGTGGTGATAAATGGCATTATTTCACGACATTGAATGTTAACTTTCTGAATTTCTGGCTTTAAATCACATTTTATATTTCATACTATACATGAACAGAAAGAACGTGAGCTAGAAAGAAACTGAAGGTTCGTAAACAAAACCGCACGCTCTTTCTCTCCGTGTTTCCTAAGAAATTAAACAGAAATTATAGGATAGACAGGATCAGATCAATCGATAGGTGGCAGGATCAGAATGCGGACATTACTTCGGGGTCTGTAACTCTACTACCAGGAACTCTACTTTGACTAGAGCTACTTCACATCAATATAATAATAAAATCAATTTTGGTGACGTTTCTTGTACGTGTTAATTTTGAGAATGAAGTGTTATTATGTCTGGACGCCACTTCGAACTCCACAGCCTATATATATGGATGCCATGTTCAATCATCTGCATTTCAATTCCATCGTCCAGTAAGTTCAATACCTGGTGCGCGTGTGCATGCAGCTAGTCCAACTCACTGATCGAAAGTGCTCTTCGATCGCCGGTGGTATTCACTTACGCTAGCTGAAGGTAAGGTATATATATATATATATATATATATATATATATATATATATATATATATATATAATAAAGTTCACTTCCTGCAACATGAATGCGTTGTAATGTTTGTTTTCCAGAATGAAATTGAAATGGCAGTGTCGACGTGACGTTACAGATTTCATTCATCATTCATTACTAACGTGGTCGTATAATAACTTGAATCTTTTCAGCATTAGAAATTGAAACTAGTTATATGTGTTAATTCTCGTGATTTCTAGCTAGTACGTTACTGAAACACGAAATTCATGAGATTTGCAGAAATTTCTACCCAACGACTTAAATTTCAACAACTCGAGAGATCGAATTTGCGCAGACTTCCTCCGATCCAGGCATGGCTCCTCATATGCTGAACGCGGCAGGGAAGCGCAATCTTCCAGATGGTGCAGCCGACGAGAAAGCAAGCGCGATCAACGTCGACTTCACTGAGACCGACCCTCATGTCTGCAAGGACTTCCCCTGTACAGTGTGCGACAAGAACCGCGACACCAAGCACATCATGCTCGGTTTCATCTCACCGACGTCTTCTTCAAGTTTCCAACTTGCGATTACTCCGTTCTGAGTCGATCGAAAGAGCAGTCTGCAGTGGTTGAAGCTAGATAACTCCCAGTAACTATTAATGGCTGCGCTGCTGCCAGCACGCTCACGCACTGGTCCGGAGCAAATCAGGAATGAAGTACTCATGGTCCAGGACTGCAATCCATGGGCTGATATAAATAATTAATCTCTAGCAGGATTTCCAGTATGATGTAATGTTTTGAATATATGATAAAGTAATTAATGTAAATAAGCCTGGCATGGGTTGATGTCGTCGGCAGAGAGCTTTAGACTGCGTGTTAGCCTATTAAGTCATGCATGATTCCTTCAGTGATCAATGTCCATCTCCAAGCTAGCTTTTGCGGCGGAGTTTGAGAAATGGAAGATTCACATTCAAGGATCTGTGGATTTTATTAATTTAAATAAAACGCCAATGATTTCAGTTGTGAAAACTGGCGGATATTCTCAACTTAATATTAGTCAATTCCGTTAAGTTGGTGGTATATATTCTAGGCGACATTTTGACATTTTACACTAGCTTTCTATGTCGATATATGTGCAAATCAATGTGCAAATTGCATTTCAACCGCAGAATTTTGCACTGCTTAGCTAGGATTTTCACCTCCACTGCGCCCTGATTCCGAAAATTCTTTCATTTCGTCTCTTTCTTGAAGGAGCACCATTCAATTGCGTGAGATTAATTTGGCGCAATTCCAGAGTATGCCATAAGTAACTACGTTTACAGGTTTACTTAGTGCAAATTCAAATGGGCATGTAGTGAAGTGTGGGATTGGCGCAGAAAATGTCACTATATCTCGCAAGCACAATTAGTTTTGTAATTTTCATTAATTAATGAAATTACAAAGATTAATCTTACTGTCTAATAATATCCAGTATTTTCATAGAATGGAGCGTTTCAGAGTGACGACAAAATTGACGTTCAGGTGCCCAGCTAGATCGAGCTCTGAAGACTTAGACTGCTGTAAATATCTGAGGTTTCAGTTGAGCGACTACAATTACGCCAATTTCTGCCATTGGTTCTAACAAATCTAAGGTTAATTTCACACTTTGACGTACTTGACTCACAGATGGGGCCCCCAACCTAATGAATTTTCCTCAACATGAAAAACATAATTGAACAACAAATATAGAAAATAACTGAGACTAAGCCACTTACATTATGATTAGTGCACTTAAGCACAACAGATATGTTCAAAACAGATTAACCTAACACAGTCTTACAAGCGTCAGCTCTCTAGTCGCGGCGCAATGATTCTGCCTGCAGACGAACGACTCAACTGAAATTGAAATACGCGACAAAATTCAAATGTGACAGCCTGGATGAAATCCTAGTCATGGATGGACATAAGTTCTATGATGACATTCATTTAACAATTTAATTCGGTTCAGATTTACTTACAACAGTCTGTAGGAGTGTAGGACGTTAATCACAGACTATATGAGACCGGTAGCGGTAGTCACAGACTATAAAATTAATTGGCATTGTGCAATTGGGTGACTGTATTAAATATGACATGAACGTTAATTTGCGAACTAGCTGCATGATCGGTCGAGAAGAATCGTAACCAAAGATGTTCATGCAAAAGTTTGGAACTTGGTGTACGGTTCCAGGGTTCCAGGGTTCCAGGGTTCTTCCACCGCACTAATATTTATCTTAAAGAGAAACAAGGATAGCGAATTCCATTAAAATGGCATATGAAATTGTTCTGAACATCTAGAACTGGTATAGATGTAAAACCGCCAAAGTTCTGGCATGGAAATGCCGCCATTTTAATGAAATTCGCCAAAAGGACAGTCTCCGATCCCAGACCACAGGGAGATCGGGGAGGCGTCACCCCCGGGTGTAAACTTGGGGGGTGTAGCTTTACCCCCCCCCAAATTTTCTTAAAACAGAAAGTTTGGGGGTAAAGCTACACCCCCCAAGTTTACACCCGGGGGGTGACGCCTCCCCGATCTCCCTGTGGCCTAGCCTTTTGATGTGAGATCGAGCGCACAATTATAATATACGGAAATATGAAATATCCATTCGAATTATCGAACCTGCATGACACAGTTCGATCGGAGCAATGCTCAAATTAAAGGTCTCTCTGCAGAAGAAAGCAAATAATAAATTGTCGACGTCGACATTAAAATAGAACCTGAGGATAAAATAGAAGTCGTCAGCCTGACGACGACCCTCTAGCTCTTGTTCCAAAGTATGTATTCTGAAGTTGCTTGTTTGATATATGTGAGCCTGCAGTCTGTACGGAACATTATTGTAATTTCGTCAAAGCAGTACAGTCTCATGATTCTCGTATGTAGTCGGTCCAACGCAATTGCTGTCTAAAAGTAAGCTTATTAGATGTCCGCCTTCTAAATTCAGGCAGTCGTTTGCTGAAAGTAACGAGTGAAATGCATATGCACCAAGCCACCGACTGACTTCATTTGTTCACGTACAAAGCTCGAAGCAGCATGCATTCCCGCCCACAGTGAACGCATCTTTGACCCAAGGTGGCAACTCCTGTATAATATGCAGGGGGGACCGTTTTGAGAAGAGCAAAAAAAGTTGAATACTTCAAATTTGATAATTTATTATAACCTTAAAAGAGCTTTTAATAAAGCTTTTACAATGAGGAGCTAGGGCTGTGATTTCTAATAAATTCTAATACCTTGTCTAGGATTGTACAAATCTAGTAGCATGTCTTCCACTTCGTCTTACATGAACTTGTGACATTGGTGTTGACTCCATAGATGGTGCAACTCTTGGAAGTTGATTCGCTATCGCAACAGTTGGAGTAGCTCTTGGTGGCTGAATCAAAGCCGCAGCAGATGGTGAAGCTCCTTGAGGTTGAATCAATGTTCCGACATTTGTAAACCTCCTGCTAGAGTTGCTTCTTCTTAGCTTCTCATTCTTCAAGTGATTGTCCAAAGATGACTTGTCTTCCTGTGTCAAAAAGAAACTCTCCGAATCTGCATTTCTTTTCAAAGCAATCAAGCAAATGACATATTTCAAATCAACAAAATCGGCCTCATGGCCACTATAACCACCATATGAATATTGAAGGCCCTCAATTTGTTTGTTATACTTAAGTAAAATTTTTATAGCTTCTTCACTCAAACAAACCGGTCTCACACAATCAATTAATCTTCCTTTATCCAATCGTTTCACAATTTTCTGTATGCGAGCTAAGTACCATATCAACTTCTTACCTTCTTCCATGATAATTGCAACATCATCAAACAAGCCTACTTCTTCAACCTCATGAGCACCTTCTGATAAGGATGAATTTTCAGCTGAACTTTTATATTACACTCACCGCAATCTATCTAATGGCAATTTAGATGGTGAATGTGCATTAAGCTCCGTAATAAGTCTCATTTTAAACACTGGACTTTTTCCTGGCACATCAAAAACTAGTGATACAGTACATGCTTCATTATCTTTAAGGTTTGAAGGACTTCTATTTATTTGACTTTGTTGTTCAATGTCTAAGACAGAACTTCTCATTAACACATCAACCTCATTTACCAAATTGTCATCAATAGATGTGCTAATTTCTGAATTTGATTCATTCATTTGGACATTATTAACAACCAATTCACTAGTTTCATCGTCCACTTCTATAGCACATTGTTCTACAATATTTAATGACTCTGAAAAAAAAAAAGGCCAAGGTTTAGCCCACTTACCTGCGGCAGAAAGTACATCCTTCATTTCAACGTCCATTGCTCGTATTTGAGCTTCAGCAAAACCATTTAACCAGGCTTCTTGTAAAGCCTCATTAGAAACAGATTCATAATCAGCTAGGTTAGAAGAACAACATGATTGATTTCCATCCCACCAAAGGTTTTTGCGTCGCCTTGATTCCATAAACAAGGGACCATCTTCATCAAATCTGATTTGTTCAGTCCTACCTATATGTGATGTGCGCTCCACTGCTTCTCCAATACAAAAATTATGTTTGTTTTTAACATGTTGACTCAGCAATGAGAAAAAATCTTCACAACAATTTGAACCTATTTTATCTAAGGCAACAGGCAAATGAGGAAACAAATCACGCATCATCATGATATATAATACTGCAGAGTGACATGATATCAAACAATCTAGAATGGATTCCCTAGGCAACCAATTATCTTTTAAAAAATGTCCATGTTTAACATGATGGATGTACTCTGTTCCAAAGTAAATCATATGCACCACAAAAGAAGACAGCTTCACCTTCTCTAATAAGGTTCCTCTTCCATAAAAAACTTCTAAAAAAGACCAAATCACTTCAAGATGCAAGATTGTTCCTTTTACATGTTCTTAAATCCTTTCACCCCCAACAACAATACCTTTATCAAGTTCTTCTAAACATTTCTTTACCTTTGGAAAAGAAATGCGCTGGACAGCTGGAAAGTTTTGCTTATCTTTGACATTTATATCATCTTCTAACAGACCATGTTGTTCTTTTGAAAAGTAATGATAAACGAGTAGTAAGTGATTCTTACTTACTACATACTTACCCCAAAATAAGACTCTTGCTGCTGAAAAGAGAGGATTGCAAAGCTTCTTTCCAATATGTAGAGGATCTTGCATCATTAAAACTGGCTCAGCTTCATCCACAATTTCAGCATACATTAGAAATCCATTAGTCTTTAAACCATATGTTCCCCTAGAGATGCTTTCTAGCATCAATTTTCTGTGCCTACTATCACCATCTGAGGCATGACCCCTTAGAGGTCCTACATCTTTTTCAAGATGCTTCTTGTGGTATTTTCGTATAAGCTCCCACTGCTTTTGCACTTGCACATGTTTAAATTTATTGCAAGTACTCAACAAACAATATACTAACCTTGGCATACCTGCAACCAATGGGTTAGCTACCAAAACCTGACACATAGAATCAACTTGTAAATTTTCAAAAGCATCTGAAATATTACTCCAAGTAGATGATGAAGGTTGGAGATCAAAACCACATTCATGGTTTGGATGTTCAAGAGATTCTTTAAAGCCACAAAAACCATCAATCACATCTAGCCTTCTATTCTATGTTGCTAGCTCTATACATTTTGTTTCATCTTCACTACATTCAAAGGGAATTGACCCTGAAATTCCAAGCTTTAGTTTGCATAATTTCAAAACTAAAGATATGTGAGAAAATGTACCCTCATTGATAACAATATTGTACAAGAACCCTTCCTTGTGAAAATTTGATCTGGTTGTATTTAAAGTTGGTCCTTCCAAATTCTTACTCAAAAAATTGTGTGTTGCAGAGCCCCCAAAGTTCTGCAAAACCTCAAACAATTTAATAGTACTAGAATGGTGACGTTTTCCATTGCCCTTACCATTTGATTTATGCATTGAAAGCAGATTTTTCACAACAACTGTAAGTAAATTCAACAAAACAGGACGGCTATTAAATGCTCCTACATCAAATGCTCTTCTAAACAACTCTACAATTTCAGGAAGTGATCCTTCAACCAAAGCAAACTGAAGTTTTATTGAAAAATAATCCTTTGTTTTTGTTGCCCTTGTCAAAGCCACATTCAAAAGGAATACATGATCATTTACAAGTTGGCATCTTCTCTCCCATTCCCTAGCTGTTTCAATCAGCTCATTCTTTTGCAAAAACTCCATCCTAATACTTGATTCACAAACTCGTTCACCTTTTGGCACTACCATGTTTTTCAATCGCTTTGCTCGCATTCGAAAATCAATAAAGCTGGGAATCATATAACATTTGTCACAAAATATTAATTCACATTCCATGTGACGAAAAGTTCCCTCAATAAGTATAGATTCTCCTTTTACGTTCATAATATTACGCTTATAATTAGGGTCAAGATACCAATATTTGCCAATTTTCAGGTCATGTAATAATGGATGGACATCCACCACATCATCTCCCAATTTCAAGAAATAATCATGATATCCATGACATACATTTTGCATGCAATACAAATTCATTTTGCCTTGAGGAATGTCTATAGGCTTTGGCACATATGGAGGAGGGTATTCACCTTCACTTGCTAATATACCTTTTGCCAATGATGCCTGAATTGTTAGCTGATTACCGGGTCTTCCAACTGCTAATTTGTTCTTCATTGCAAAGACATGTGCATTCCCTCTCATGTGTTGTCCAACTGTATCCACAACCCCAAAAGTGCCTTTGAAGTTGCAAATTGTACATTGCCATGAGTTCTTGTCAATAAGTTGAGCACCTATCATCAAAAGAGACAACATGCACAATAATAAATTCAATATGTAGCCTGAAATTGTCAAGTTGATTACACTTTAATTTGAAAAAACAAAGGCTATAAAGTTTCATCTAATAAAATGCAATGTATCAATATTTTAATATATGAATATAATGCTTCAAACAATTATATCATATGCATGGCTTTTCACTTATTTAAAGTAATAATTGCATCAAAAAGCAAAAACAGGTTTATTGTACAACAAATTATATCAGCTGAGGCATATATATAAACATTAGAGATATAAAGTATAAACAAAAATGTATAAAAAATTAGATATAGAATTAGGAACAGAAAGGTTAAAACAACATAGTATATGAGATTATAAAGAATCTTACCTTGTGAAGCACAATTTTGCACCCACACTTCTCTCCTCTTAAAGAGAGAATCGTTTTTCTCTTTTTGTTGCTGAGCTTCTTTCTCCACATTGGCACACTTACCAAAGTACACCTTCAGATTCTTCTCATGTACAGAATCCACACCATTAACCTTAGGAGACAAATGCACCTTCAAATTTGATAAATTGAAAGAAGGATTAATACTCCTCTCATCTTGGCATGGGACACAATACATTATCCACTTTCCAAGAGTCTTGTTCTTGCTACTAACTCGTGGGTAATATGGACCTCTTACTTTGAATCCCAAAAATGGATCTTCTTCCATTTCCTTCCAATTTTTTGATAGTCGTGGTGGCATTGATTTGTCACATTTTGCCTTCAAAATGCATGATTCAAGAGTACTTGAAGCTTTCTCCAGCTCCTCTTTCTCAGGGAACTCAAGTTTCACCCTCTTCACAAATTTTTCTTGGCATTCACCTTGGAAATCTGGAGCATCTCCAACACCTTGGCATCTCTTCTGTGCATCTTTCAAAGGTGAAGTAAGGCTACTTAAGTCAATGAGGCCATTGCTTTCCGTTTGAGAACAAACAGCTGGAGAGCTAATCACAGGTTGTTTCTTATGAAAATTTTGGTGATGATTACAACACAAGCAAACCTTCTCATTATTTGAAGAGGCTAGAAAACTCTGACATCCACAAAGCTGCCCTTGCAACTTCTTCTGACATACTCCAAACTCAACTCTTGCATTACTCATCCTTACATGATAATGCTTATGACAATCATAGCATCCACAAAGTAAAGGGTCAGAGTGACATGCTTCAAATTCTTGACAGCCACATTTATCACCCATGATGACCTTTTTGCATAAATCCCACTTGATTAAACCTGCAAAAAATACAAACCTATTAATTATCTTAAAGTGTCAATTTTATTAAAATTTAAGTATTCCAATAGTTTGAGACTTTTGAAGACATGCCAATTTAAAAAAGAAGTTTATATCATTCATGGCTACTACAAATTTGTGTAGATGGATGTTTTAAGTAGTTTGGCAATAGAGGTCTACCAATCTAACTTCAAACCATATATATCTAGCATTATTTCAGCAAATATATGATAAATTTGGAGCATGTGACAAATATAAGATGATGAAAGCCAAAACACAACACATTGTGACATTCATGACATTGAGAAACTGTAGATGCCGAAAAACATAGTATATGCCTAATTTAGATGATTTTTGAGAAAGTTATGGGAGCCCGAAGTTTGGCAGCCAGTTTAGTTAGCGGGTAATTATCGGATAGATTCGCCGTGAACAGTAATATGCCCCCCGGTGACAACCATGAATCTAATGTATGCTGGCAGAATAAAAACAATAATTAAGAAGACACCATACCTATGATAGGTGCACCACCGAGGAGGGTAGTTGTCACAACTAACGCCTTGGACAGATTGCTAAAAAGAACCCTCAGCTGCAACATCAAGACCCGGGTCAAGAGTGCCGAATGAAATTCTAGAAACTTGAAGTAACCAAACTTGTTAGTAAAATGCTGTTGAACTTGCATGTGACGAAATTAAAGACAAACAAGAAGTTCAACAATTGATATCAGAGCTGCTAGTTACAGCATCAACTTCGATATGAATGAAAAAACTACCAAGAATCGAAAAAACTACAGGAGTGCAGGACTTTGAAGCTTTGCAACACTTAAAATACAATATTACTAACAAGTGCAGGACTTTGAAGCTTTGCAACACTGCAAAGTTAAAACACAACAATCTACTAATTACTAATTAGTAGATGAATTTGCATCTGTGCACACATTAATCCATATTGAAAGAGCAAAACATCTGCAAGCAAATAGCAAAGATTCAAAAAGTGCAAAATTACCTTTCAGATTTAGCAAGTTGATTAGGGCTCCGTCGATGCAGATGGATAAGATCGAAGGATCCAGCAATGTAGTTAAGGCTCCGTCGATGTAGATGGATCATATCAAAGGATTCAGCATGTAATTAGCTAGGGCTGCGTTGAGGTAGACCAGATTGAAGGACACACTGTATTTTGACTTCAAAGCTTTGGTTGTTCTCAGTAACCAAATCGAACAGAAACTGTAGATGCCGAAAAAACAGATCGAACAGAAGTTTATACTGAAATTCTACCAAATCAGGTAGACCAGCTCCCTCGCCTATTGCTTGATCTCTTACTACTTTCTGATCAAAACGATGTTCTGCAAACTTTCAGTCACACAACCATCGAGAAACTCTACTATAATTGTATCCTTGTTTCTAACTTCAGAATACAAGGGCTTCCAATCACAAGTTGCATTGACAAATGACCAACACAACTACAAGTGAGCAAGGTGAGCAAGAAGTGCGGCAGGTGAGAGGAGAGTTGAGAGGGGTGCCGCACAAGCCAAAAGTCATGAAAAGTTAGGGTTGAACGATAGGAAAGTTGGCGTCAGAGAAACAAAGAAGGTTCAGGCCTTCAACACAACGTAGAAAAGTTGACAGTTTGGCACGCTAACGATCAAAGAATCCTAGGTCATCAATAGTTGAGGTAATAATTAACTTTGACCCCTGGTATTATTAGAAGCATTTTTTTAGAAGAGTATTTTAGAAATAATAAAATTTAATAATTCAAAAAAAAACCAGGGGAGATCTGAGCAGTGCCCCCTGTTTGAGAATTTTTTTGTATTATAAGTTCTTAAAATGACATTTGAATGCCTAAAACTATTATAATTGATATAAAAGTTATACCATTCAATTCCTCTCAATATTTCCTATCTTACTATGTTCCTAAAACCTACATAATAATAAAGTATATTCCCTTCTTGCACATTAGAAAAATTAAGAAAGCCCCTATATCATCGTTGTGAGTTGCCACCCCGGGATCTTTGAATTGAATAAAGTAAAGTTAACGTCTTCAATTGGCATGGGAAGAATATTCCGATTACAATCATATAGAGCAATTATGAAGGAGCGATCTTCAAAGGTTACCGACAAATATTGAGGACGCAATCCATGCACATTCCGGTATGACTTGCTACAGTGTTTAGGAAGTTCTTAGAGCTGCACCGTACTGGCAGGGCGTTACCCCGGGTATTATATTACATAGTGTAAATTTATCCCCTCAAAAGTTTCTTAAAAACAAAAAGTTTGGGGGATACCCCGGGGATAATAATTTCCTGTTGTTCTCCGTGTGGGTAATTTACCTCCTCCTTGTAGAAGGATTTGTAGAAGAATTGGGTGATTTTCCTTTCCAATGGTGCAGCTTGCATCCTCTCCTTATCAAAATCTCGCAGCTCATTTACTCTAGATGAGTATCAAACTGTCACCGTCCATTTTAGTTCAACTTCAAATTTGCAAAAGCTACAATCCTCCTCTTCAAATACATGCTAGTTTTGAAAATAAATTCCAAATCTCATTACATTGGGCAAACACTAACAACAAAACAAAGATTGATTGCTACAACCAACCCAAAAGTGATACTTGTCCCCACCCTATCTAAGCACTTTGAGCCCTTCAATAGCCAATTCTAAGAAGCTACCCACCTTGTCCACAAACAAATCCGCCAAGAAACAACTAAGATATTAGTCTTTGATTTGAAATGACAAGCGGATAAAATTTGACAATTTCATGAAAAGCAACAACTACATATCTACCTTTTCTTTTTTCACTTAAGTTGACTTTCAGTCCATTCAGTTTTTTGTCTAATTTTGGATCTTCCATTTTTACACTACATCACGTTATTTTCTCAAAGGACATTGACTAACAATGATCCTAAGAGCATCTTAATTAGTTTGCATAACAATTGACGCAACAGATTGTAGGGTGATTGCAAGGAAGACCATTAAACCAATATTATTTTGCGTCACAATGAAAGTGGCTCTCTTGTTATCAACTATAATTTTTGAAGCATGAACCCAATTAATTTGAAGTGTTTATTAAAGATGTCTAACTTAATAGTGTCCATACCCTTTATTTTTCAAAATAATTTCAAAATAATTTTATATTTAAATTTAAATTTAGCTAATTTGTCAGACTTTGTGATATAGAAAGTTTTAGTACTAGGGAGTACCCAAAATTAGTGATGTAGAGCTGAAATTTTTGTAGTCTGTTTCCATAGTAGAAAGTCATGCTTCTACCAAAGAAAATTTAGAAAGATTTTCCTCCACATGCATGCTAACAAGGGTCCTTTATGTATGCATTTCTAAACATTGAAGATGGTTTTATATCATTCTTTTGGTGAAATATCATTATTATAAAGTTCTTTCAAATTATCAAATTTTAATTATTTTTAAATTATTTTTCTTATTTTTTACAATGTGAAAGTACCTATTTTCCAGAGATTTTGTTAGTTCATGAGACTTTTCTAGTTCTCCTACTTAGAGATTTTTTCTATGTTTTTCCTTCTTAGGGTACCTAATTCTTAAAGGTGTATATATTAAAAATAATTTTTACATTTAAGAAAAAAAATTCTTCTAATTATACAATACTCCCGAAAGAAAAAATGAGTACTATAAAAAATGCTACAAAAAGCAGTCGATCTTTCTTACAACCACTTCATATATGATAAATAGTGCATGTCAGTGCTTAGGAAAGGCACGCCTTGTTACCGGGAGACTGCTATATTGAGGATTCCAATGCTACATTTCAAGTCCCAATGTTGAATCACGTCACAACTATGCAAAACACTTATATTTCATTGGTTGGGGTCAAGGTTAATCTTTGCGACTGATATCAAAAATTGTACTCGTGCTCAAATGAAGCAGACATCAAACATGAAAGGGCCCTATAGCTTGTAGTGCGACAAGCAATTTTTGGAGAGTCCGGCTGCCAAAAAAACCCTGAAGTTGGTCAATTACTCTAATGATGGTAAATAGTATTACCTATACTAATTGATTTTAAAAAGCGATAACTTTTTACTCTTGATGAATATTTTTACCAACTATGGATTTAGAGTTTTTCCACTTAGAATGATACTATAATTTATGCACTTTGTAAAAATATTTATGAAGAGTAAAAACTTATAGCATTTCTAAAACAATTAGTATGGATAACACTAAATACCATTATTAGTATAGTGGGACACATGAAGAACCCCGGGTGTGCCCAAATCATTTGGAGTGGCAGTATGGCGTAGACAGTTGGAGATGCTCTAACCGGCAGTCTCTTGACTTGCTGTTACCTGAATGTTCGCAATTCTCGTCATAACTATCATGAATCCTCACATTCAAATCGATTGTTATGATGGCGCAATTTGGTGCAGTGGATTTGGTATAGGGCAATGCCCGAGGAGGAGGGGATTGCGTGACAAAATGGACCGACGAGGAGGGCGGAGCCCGACGAGGAGGTGCATTTTGTCACGCAATCCCCGCCGACGAGGAGCCATTGCCCGACGTAAATCACGAACAGATGGATGAAAATTGGGGATGAGAAATCGAAGCCGGATGAGAAATCCGTAATGCCCGATTACGCAGGAAAACCCGCGTAATCGGGCATTACGCTGCAAAAGCCTCCCGCAAAATGAACAGCGCAAATCCCGGGAGTGGTTTACGTGCAGCGACTGTCCTCCGACTGAACCTCAGGTGGCAGATATGATACTGTGGTCAGCCATCGATTCATCTTGCCAGTTTCGACTGCCGGTACCTTATACCAGTCCTGGAATCTGCAGTAACTTAGTCGTTAAAGTTGGACTGTCTCAGGGTGCTCCAATTGGGGCATTCAAATGCACACAGCTCGAGAAAGTTAAACCAGGGATGGTAATTCTGGAAATGCCAATGTGATACGCAGGTTTCAGAAAGGCCGTGCCAGTTTCTATAAATTTTGTCATTTCACTGAAACTAACTAATAAGGTGTATCAATGTCTTCTTCTTTTTCACAAGAACGGTGTCAATTAAATAGTCTGAGGCGGGAGTAAGGAACAATCAATCCGGCTCACGCGGTTAACCCCTATAGTTCTATGACTATGTCTTCACCAAAAACACTCCAAAACTGCCATTTTTAGTACAAGTATCAAATTTTTGAAAAGAAACTTTTTTGACACATGTAACCGTAGGATCTTATAGTAAAATATTTTTAGAAGATGTTGAAAAAATTTCATAAATTTCCACCATGCGGATTGGAAGATATTAGCATTTGAATTGGCAAAAATCTTTTTTTTGTCCCTGCGAAAAACAGGGCAGCTGCACTTCACAAGGTCACATTTGTATGAAAAAATGTCCAAAATGGTGGTGCATCTTTGAATTCTTTTTCCTAAACAAGTTCTCTACATGCTTAAAAAATTTCAAATCATTTGATATTGTACAACATATACAAAAAAAATAGTAAGTAGAAAGAAGTAGAGAATGATCCAAAATACTAAATTGTTAAGAATTTAATTATGGAATTGAAAAATGTAAATCCCAATGGTTATAATGTTGTAATAAACAACCTACATCCTATGAAATTTTTTTTTCAAAAAATATTAAAAATTGAGTTAGATAAACAACTTCAAAGTTTATTTCAGAGTAGAGAATCTATAACTGCCCGCAAACTAAAAATCCTCATAACTTTTGATTCATTGGTCAAAATGGATTGATTCAAAGCTTTCCATGTATATATAACTCTAGAAAACCAATTTCAAATTTTTATTTTTGAAAAAAGTGATTTTTTCTGATCTGCTCGGACTGCCCAGTTACGAAAAAAGTAGCATATTTGGCCATAACTTTTGACTCCTACTTCTAAATGTCATGAAATTTAGTGCATATGAAAGGTACTCCTCGTGCCCACCTTCAATTAAAATTTCAGCCAAAAATATGAAAATCTCCAGTCACAAGTACCTGTCCAAATTTTTTATACTGCCAAAAACCGCATGCTGGTCCTTTAGGGGTTAAAGTAGCCTAGGAAGCAATTTAAGAGAAAGGTGCCACTCGGGCTAATGAAAATTGTCTAAACAAAAAAACTTCATTCTTGCACTAAGAAATATCAATATTCTTTTGATCACTTAGTGCCAGCCTTGAGGTTGGATTTCATTTTCTATAGACAATGAATTGAATCAAAGCATTAACCCAGAAAGGTTGGGTTGGTCACCTTGGACATCAATTTTTTGGGTACCTCTTGAATCATTTGCTTGAAGAAAACACCAAGAGAAGGTCAAACTATTGTGCAAGACCTCCCCTTTTCATCCAAAATTCAATAGATGAATATTTGCATTTCTTTCTTACATCTACACTTACTTAGTGTCTGTAACAACAACTAGTTCAAAACTGGATTTTGCAAAAATGAGGTCATAGATGTAAAGATCACAAAGTTTTCAAAAAATCACCATGTCAAGAGAACCTCCTTTCAAATCCATTCCAACAAGTTTTACTCCCAAAATGATAGCATTTTGCTTCTAATCAAATTTTGAATGAATTTTAAAATTTTCCTTTCAAAATCCATAAATATTTTATTGGTGATAGCATTGATGAATCTAACCGTACAGATGGAATCTAAAATTCAAAACCTACAACTTTCATTTCTATATCAATTCCAAAATATTCTTCCAAATAGTACTTTGTGATGATTTATCCCAAATCATCAATTTGGGAGAAGACTCTGGACGTTTAGGGGTTACGTAGAATCACAATTGAATAACCGAAGAGTATTGATGAAAATATGATTCCGAGTAGAAATCTAACGTTTTGTAAGCTCCAATGCCCCGACGAGAGCAATTACGCACACAAGTGGTGAAACCCAGAAAAAGGAAGGAGACTTGTCCAACAATTATGGACAGAATCTATAAATGTTTACAATTGCTCTGTATCATTTGGATCTGTCAGACATTCAAATGGTCTTCAAAATCTTGGTCGTGCACACATCTTGAGCAGCAAACTAAAGCGCATCACAATAGAGAGCAGATACAGCAACATTATCGCAGTTTGAAACAAGAGTTCAATGACTAATATCATAAACAATGGCAGCAGTCAATCCGAGATTTCCGAAGATTCAAAGAAACACGGGTGAGCAGCTCCAAAACAAATACAAAAAACGAGTGGGAGAATTCCCACTTGGCAACTGGACAATTGAGATCAGGCCTACCGTTCACCAAAATATTTGCACTGATCATCAAATTGACAAATTGGAGCCGCAACTGACAATAGCCCGACAACCATCCAGAAAAAAGTCGGCTGTCAAGGATAAAATGTTGGAAGTCTCGGGTATGAAATGCCTCTGGCTATGTAATCATTCTCGATCTAATGGAAGTCATTGCGGCTCTAGGTGTGGAATCCTTTCATGCTCCATTTCATATCAGACTCCGCAATGGAAGGATGT
Source organism: Antitrichia curtipendula (assembly GCA_951230915.1). Lineage (NCBI taxonomy): Eukaryota > Viridiplantae > Streptophyta > Bryopsida > Hypnales > Leucodontaceae > Antitrichia > Antitrichia curtipendula. The sequence continues at coordinate 28,386,021 of OX579635.1, forward strand.
GCATTGAAGAAGATGGCCGAATGTCACGCTAGGTGCGGGCGAGTCACAAGATGTGAATCCCACTTAAAAAGCACAAAAGGTGAAGGTGCAGAGATCCGCTAGCCTCTCGTGAAGATCCCCTTCTTCCTTGGTTTCTTATTCTTGATCAGCACCCTCTCGTCAGATTCGTCATCACCTTGCAGCACTGGAAGGTCAACAATTTCTCCATCGCCGACATCCTCCAGTTCGATTTCCTCTTCATGTTCTACCTTCTTCCCATTCTTTAGTTTCTTCGTGGCCTTGCCATCTGCATTGTCGCTGGCCTTCTTTTTCTTCCCTACTTCTTGAGCTGCTACTTGGGCAGACGCTTCTGTGGGTGTGTCTGGGACCTCGACTTTGGCGACTTCTTCAACAGATGGGGGCCAAAACTCAGCTGTCTTGCCTGCACGCAATACCTTGTCCAACACCGCTTGTGGCTTGACGGTGCCGTAGACCGTCACCTTGGAATTCTTATGGTCCACATGAAAGGATTCCACACCTGGACCCACAAATGACGACTAGTCAGGATAGAAGTGGAAGGGAGTTTGCAGGCATTAAGGGAAGTCACGGCTAAGCACTCCTCCCTCACCACATCCCATTTCAAACGAATGGAGACGTTGCAGTGATTTCAACAAACAGTCTGGAATCATTAGGGGAGTCACAGTTACCTCCTTCCTCCATTCCTCTATTTCCCCATCACAATAAAATAGAGCTGCTTGTTTCGGACAGCACTTCCAACAAACTGACTGAAACCCAACTCATGGGAGACGAAGAAGTTCCCATGAAAAGCGCACCACAGGTTTTCACATAACTTTTCATTTCTTGTGTGAAGCGGATAGAGATCAAGTGTAGAAATTCAGAAGGTGATTTGACATTCCAAACCCAAAGATGGAGGCCAATATTTGTTACCAAGTTGGGCACAAGTACTAAGCCCCGCCTATAGTTTTGGAAACAAACGCGCGAATAGCGGAGCAGGAATTGTGATGAGTGACACCCCTAATGACATCAGCGATGCAGTGACCCCCGTATTGACTTATAATGTCACGCGTTCACAACAAGGCTTACCCTCGAGTCTTCGAATGTGGCGCTTCACCTTCGAGACACATCCATCGCAGTGCAGAAGCACCTTGAGCACGGTAGTCTGCAAGAGAAGCGGGACCAGGCACACACTGTGAGATGATAGTGCATTGATGATTCACGGGGAATGACAGAAAGAAAGGACAAACTGAATTGTGACACGAACTCAGTGTTTCCTTCGCTATTTGTACCTCAGGCATGTTAGTTGTCGAAATGTGACCCTGAAGTTTTAGCTTCCGAAATTAGGTTTGATCTCCGTAGAAAACAAAATCCTGACGAAAGTGCAATGGGCAATGCAACCATGCGAATGAGAGATCTATCACTGCCTTCTTCAAATGAACGACCGAAACGGGGGAATGCAGCGCTAAAAGGACCACAGATGCGAGAGCTGAAAAATATGGTCACGCCAAACAAACCACACAATCACTCACTTGAGACAACAAGACGGAAAGAACAAGCTGAAATTCTCTAGGATTGCGAGCTGAAGGGGGGTGGCCACACACATCAGTGTGAATATGCAGAGAAGACCGATCTGTTGGAAGCAAATCGCTCCAGCAACTGCTCAGGTCGCCAGTAACTCGGGCACTGCAACGTTGATCGCCTGAATGTGGATCCATCGTACCAAAATTCATGTGCAACAGAAGAGTCGCTAATTCTGGCAATCAATTCTTGGTTCTGCAACGGTTCTATTCTCTTCCGGATTCCGCCAACGGCTCTTTCCAATTGGAGCTAGATTAGGGTTTCGGGTTCCGGGTTCGTGGTGAGATGAAATGTAATTCTTTCCAATGCGTCAGTGGGCGTCATCCTGCCGTACTGAGCATCACGCGTTATCATGCCCAGAAGGCCATCCCTCCTCCAGGAGGAGGAACGAGCGCATCAACCATTTCGAGCAAAAATAATTCAACTGGACTTGTCCACGCAAGCGCGATCGATATTTCCAAGAGATTCCGGTCGCCACTGGATTTGAAATGCAGTCTTGCTCTTGTTCTTGTTCTCATTGTGAAGCAACACTGGTCAAGACACTGGTCAAGACACGACTTTGGTCTTCGCTGCCGCCGCCAAATTGGGGTCTCAACATACGCCGGCAGCTTGGACACATGAAAATGTTCCATGAGGTGAATGACGCCGCTTTGGGGATAAAATGGTTCCGAACTGTGTCAGAGTTTTGCAATTGGGCTCATGCCTGCTGTTTATCTGCCTCCATCTATTCTCTGCCTGCTCGTTTTTTTACACTGAAGGCTAGGATTCCAACAACAGTAGCGAACTGAACATTGACGCTGGAGTGCGCTTGAATTGAGATAGTTGAGTCTTGTTACGAGTTTCCCATTGCCCGTTTCCTCAGCTAAAGCGCTAATCAATCTCACAATGGCGGATCATGAAGCTGGTAGCCAGTTGAAGCTGTATGTGCATCTAGGATCGCAGCCGGCTCGAGCAGTGGTCATTTTCTGCAGGCACGTTTCTCATCTTACCTTTTCGTTCTAACATCCGCCATGGTTATGGAGAGCTTAATTGGCTGCAGCGGCATGAATTTCAGTATTTATGATACCTGAAGTTCATATCTTAGCAGATTATTGTCGAGATTAAACAGCGTTGTTTTTGCCTCAGTTTTTGAGTGAAGGGTAGTTGTTAATAAGACGTTACTGAGTTAGGGTTGGTCTTATGGTACGTTTTGCAGAGCGAATAACATCGAAGCCGAGGAGATCAAAGTCGATCTTTTGCAAAAAGAGACCAGGAAGCCGGAGTTTAAGAGTACGCATAATTAGCCACGGTTCAGCAATTCGTTCTCATGTTGGAAAGGAACTACCTTGTGATGATGCAGGCTTGAGGAGCATGAGACCTTCTTGCTTCATTTCTGATAGCACTGAAAAAGTAGTTCATGAATCAATCAGTTCATGGCTTCAGTGTCGACAGCGATTGATAAGATTCGGTTAAATGTGCAGAAATCAACCCCATGGGCACCGTACCCTGCATTAACGACGACGGGTTCCAGCTTTACGAGAGGTAGCTGATCCTAAATCGTCAATCATGCACTTTTTTCTTGTTGGTCATTAGTCTGCTTGGATCCTTACCAAATGCATCCAAAGTCCTAAGATTCTCCTCCATCGAGATGATTGCCATTGATTCAAAGTAGGTCGTCAAAGAACCTCACTTTTAAGTGTCTCCTGTTTAGAACGAGGAGGTGGTTCTAAAAATAGACTGTTTTGGATCACATGAATAAAAGCATGCATTTGCAAAACCTGAAATAAAATACCATCATGATTCTTTAACGAGGAAACATCATACCACCTTCTGGTCATCGCGCAACTCCGTTCCATTACGACTGCCAGAATTTCATAATCTCCGTGGTGGTTGTGCAGCCACGCAATTTTGCGCTACTTGGCCACGACACGCAATGTAGCCGATCATTGGTGAGCATGACTGATCATGGGTGACCATCTATGTCATTCAGATTCTTTGCATCTACCTTTGTGAGTTCAGTGGTGGAAACATTCAACAAGACATGAATTCTTCTGACTCGAGAAATCCGTTTTCAGGTACCCCAAAGATGCGAAGAAACGTGCTCTTGTGGATGCTGCCCTTGACTGGCACCATCTGAATCTGCGCAAATTTTCAGGTCAGTTGTCTCTAACAATGTCTTTTTGTTCTTCTCTTCTTTCATTTATTGATATGAGTGAGCCAACTGATTCGATGATTCCCCTCTTAATTTTATGACCTGAACTACAAGCTTACTCTTCACAAATTACATCCTTGAACGGCACTCCGCCCACTTTGGGCCCATCTCCTAATGCAAGGAAAGAGTTAGGGGATCCCACATATTTTAATCCTCTGACATCCCCTTTCCTGCCACACACCCTATTGCATGTGTCTCAGTTCAAGAATTTTGAAGAAGAAAGTAAGCATACTTGACGTCAATCACATCAATGGCTCCCTTGCAGTTGCTGTCGGATTGACGCAAGCAACAGTGGCAGGCTGTTTGCACGCCATTCGATCTCAAGCGTATTGAACTGAAATCAAATAGATCTTGTTATCTGTCAGTGTATGTTGTTAGATGAACAGTGAGATGGGTGCACCCGTGGAACAACTTAAGCACAACCTAAGAAAGTTTTGTTCTTGGATCGTGCAGGGCAACTGCTCATTAACCGCACATTGGCGAAGCTGCCTCAATTCGATGGCTATTACCCAGTTGGGGATTATGACACCCTTGCCGCAGATGCTGAAAAGAGACTACCCCGGGTTTTTGATGAGCTCGAGTTCATGCTACAAGACGGAAAATATCTGCAAAATGCAGATGAAGTGTCGATAGCTGATTTGAGCCTTGTCTGTGAGGTGATGCAGCTACAGGTATACAGTATATCCCATTCAGTATCACAAATCTCAGAGTCCGCATCTATTGGCTTCTGGTAGAGTGTATTCTTTCCGTCCCTTTCAAGCATTTTGGAAATCCAACATGCATGTTTGCTGAGGCGTTTTGGGAACGCTGGAGCAAACATGTTCCAGAATGGTAGACAAATGTGTTCTCTCCCTAACACACTAAGTGAGCGACACGTCCTGAACCTCATTTAGGATCCCTCTAGCTATATTTGACATGCGTGCTGCTGTGCGTGGTGGTGCCGGTATCGGTAGCTATCTCAATCGAAATCAATTGTGCTTGCAGGCAATGTGCAGGGTCGAGGATCTGCAGAACCTACTTGGGTCTCGCGACAAGATTACGAAGTGGATGGTGGCTGTTGAGGAGGCTTTGAACCCCCAATTCAGCGATGTGCACCAGGAGGTCCGTGCTCTTGGCAAGCAAATTGCAGAGGTCCGCGCTAACGGAGCTGATATCTGAAGCAAACTAAAGGCCTAGGATCAGCGAAGCAAACAATCTTGACAAGCATTTCTAACTAGATTCCTGAGTGTATATATGAATCCTGGAAATCAAGCGTAAGATTTCGGTTACGAGACAATTGGACTGATTTCCTTTTCCTCACTTGGATTTGTGTTTCCTCCTGGCCACCTGAATTCGACTCCGAGGTGCGGGGAGAACCGGCGGTTACTTCATCGTTAGCCGGTGGCTTTGGGAAATTAACCTTTGTTGCGGAGTTTGGAAATGGAGGATCCGAAACTGCACAGAAATTGATAGCACCTACCATCAAGCGGTGTGGATATGTAGCCGTTGTTTCTATGAAATTGTTAGATTTTAGTGGTTAGCCATTTCTAATGCAAGGCTACTACTTGGATTGTTGTTGTTGGGTATGATATTGAACACGGCAGGTATGGCTTTTGGGTTGGCCATTGAGGGGCTTGGAGTCCTTGAGAATGCGGGGGTGGGTATCGCTTTTTTTAGGGTTGGTCATGGCGGCCAATCCTTGCTCTATCATCTATGTTTGCCCAATGTAATGAAATGAAATTTGGAGTTTAGTTTTAACACTAGCATGTCTTTGAAAGAGGAGGATTTTAGCCTTTGCAAATTTGAAGTTGGAAGAAAGTGGCCGTTGAAGATTTGATACTAGAGAAAATGAATTGGAGGATTTTGATAAAGAGAGCATGAAACCAATGCCTTTGGAAAATAAACCAATTCATTTTAGTAAGGGAAGGCAAATTATTGCGGTAGCTCTTAAAACTTTTAAAAACATTGAATTAGATATTTTTGCACTTGAGGGGTGTAACATTACACTTTGCTCGTACGATAGCAATGGAGTCATTTCTAAATGTTGAGGGGGGGGGGGGGGGGGGTAGCTAATGAAAATCATCACTTTCTCTTTGTAGAAAACACAAATAGGTGCAAATTTGTCAAATGTTGTTTATTTTATAATTACTTTATAAAAATCTTGTACATTTTTCACTCTATACTACTTCGAAATTATGCTTCTTTGAAATCCACACTAAAAATACATCAAAATGCCTACAACTAGAAGGTTGAAAGTGCATTGTATAGTATAATATTTCACTAATACATATTCAAATCATTCTGCAAGCATTCGTCATCTAGATCCTCCATTTGCCTTGCTGGGTACTCTACTAGGTGTGGTTTAGCCTCGGGTGGGATGATTATGGTCTCCTCCGTTCGCACACCATACAAGACAACGTTTGAACCTATGACGTGACCACCTCTTTCTCGACGCGGAACATCCACCCAAGAATATATAGTGATTTCTTTCTCAATCCAAGTATTACTCTCACCAAACAGTTCCCATGTAGATTCCATGCAATTCCTGTACCTCACTCTATTACCGTCTGCTTCTACTTCTGCTCCAAGCCTCATTATAGGCCAATACCACAAAATCTTCATCTTCGACGCCCACGTGCTTTGACCAAATTCAAGCACCTTCCCTATGAAAAAAGGTACACCTTGTCTTACTTCCATTAACTCTACTGTGAGAGCTACATATTGTCCCACAACAATGTTGTTTTCTGGATTAAATGGCGGAAAAGCATCTCCATTTGCATCATGTAGTACTTCTGGTAAAACTTCACTTGTTCTACCTCTTCTCCTTGCACCAGTCACTCTCCGTGATGCTTGCTGTGGAGGTCTGTCTCTGCAGGGTCCAAAGTAACCCCTCCTCTCAAGATTTGGCATTGTTGCCATAATGATTTCTAGGGCTGCATTCTCCATTTCCGTCCCCTCTGCATCAACTGCTCCGTTTGAAATTGTATCTACTTCCTCCACATTTGAAGCAGTACCAACATCTCCATTTCGGTTTCTGACATCACTCGGCCAAAATGGTAAATCACGGAAGCCTTCTCTAAATTGTTGTGGAAAATCCTCCAAATACTCTTTGAATTTATTTTTTTCGTCCACCACTTCCATGTCCCTAATTTGGTTGTTATCTCTCAATACCATCTTCTCCTTATATGCAATGAACTCGTTTAGTGCTTTCAATTTCCTCTAATTAGCGGCAAAAACCTCCGGAAGGTTAGGTTTCTTTGCTATGCTCGGCAGTGAATTCAAACATGAATGTCCTTCTGCTGGGTCCCATTCATCTGAGCAGAAATGTTTGTGTTGCACACGGACCAAACCATTCTCCACGTAAACCTCATATGGTGCGGGAATGTTATACTTGTCAATTGTTCTCCGCCTTGTAGCAAATGAGGGGTGATAAATGCCTTCCAATCGCGGATATGCTCAAGCTTGCAAGTTGTGAGCACTCACGAAAGCCTCTGTATATGATGTCCCTTTCTCCACTAGTTACAACATCTCTTCCAGTGTATCTATATCTTTTCTCTTCAATACATTAGAAATGACACTGAACCTCTGATCAATATCCTCATGGGTGTGGCCTACTATCAAAAAACAAAGATGCACTTTCTTAAAAGAAATCCAACCCAACCAGTGCTGCGCACATGACGAACATGTAAATGTTCTTGTTCTCCGTCATGGTGTTATCCGCTTGAATCCTCAACGCCGGTGGCAAACATTCTTTCTTTCGCTTCACGTCACATATTACGTTCATCACTGATGTTATGACTTAATTGCTATTGTACTTATGGTGAGCATTTATCCACACATCTGCATACAAACCAATACCATGCATAAGTACACCACATAAATAAGTCTTTACGAATCGAGATTTGATGTTCTTCACAGCCTGTCTCATCTTCGGTATCATGGTCATATTTTGATCCATACCATCCACGATCAAGCACATAAAAAAGTCTGGAGTGATCATAGCAGATCTTTTTAATATCCAATAATCTTGCCTCTCCTCCATCTGAAATCGAATGTGCAATATGTACAATTCTTTAATCTTCACTTTCGCTACTGTATTTGTCATTGACTCCATTCCACATTTGTACTCCCAACAGTGATAGCACTTCAAGAACCTCAAGAGAGGTGGTATTTGCACGTGCGAAATTTTTTTCCGCCACAATCGATTGAACGAGCTCATCGACAATTCTGATCCGTCCACTAGTTTCTTCACTTCTTCATTCACATATCGAAAAACATCCAGCTTGCTCGTATTCATTGGCAACAATATCAATGGTAACAAAACATTGTCTGTTTTCCTGCGTACTGATTGATGCGGTTGCTGACATCCTATTTCATTCACGAAAACATCAAGGCTTTCCCTAGCTGCTGACATTTTTACACTTTCCCTTTCTTTGTACATATTTTCATGAACCGCTGCTACTTTATCATAAACCATGTGTGTTGTCTTCAACTGCTTCAACCGCCTTTGAGAATAATCCAACGTTGCGATGTAACATGCATTGCAAACGACTACGCTATCTAATTTTGTCACGTACTTGTCTCTTATGGAGCCCTCCATACGAATATAGAAAGCATTCAGCATTTGCATTATCCAAGTAGCCCACACTTCATACTTCTGGCCCCATGCCATGTACCGCTGATCCAATACGTATTTTGCAATTACATCGCGCAAACAATTTCGTTTACATGCTCCTTTTTCCTTTGCACACAAAACACTTTCCAGTGTCACTTTTTGACATGTTGACTCCCCCCTTTCTCTTGAACTTCTCACCCTTGCCCTTCAATGTTCCATTGAATACCTCCTCCTTTGTGTATGATGAGGTACTTCTCCTCCTCTAGTGAAATCCGTAGTGCTGCCTTCAAAGCCTTGCGTCATTAGAAAACTTCTCTCTGCTGTGTTTCTTTCACCATGACCTGGTGGTGTCATTTCAGAAGAACTTGGGTGGTTCTCCACATCACGAAAATCAAATTGAGGTGTCGAGACTGGAAGAAAAGAGAAATTATTCCCCTCTCCAGAAGTCGTGGTTGTCATTCTCACTTCTGACGGAAGTGGCCAATGAACTTCATCACAACACCATTATATGACTTTAACTACACAGTCTCCTATATACTTCCCCACTAATTCACCAACCCATTCTGTTGTATGTACAGCATGTGTAACATGTGCAGCTATTTCAAAAGGACGTAATTTCACTGTGTGAAGTTCATCACCACAACTGAAACTCGTATCCACTACGCCAAACGCAACAACCCGTCCATCGTTCCCAAGAAATTTAATCCTGCCATTGGTACATTGACGTTGCTCAACTAAGGGTGCACTATCTCCATCTTCAAAAAGTCTTCTCCGTACCACACGCGCCAATCTCTCCCCTATGCTTCTTTGCTCTATGCCTACCATTATTGATCCTATGGCATTTAATACTACTGCACTTCCAAATACTTTTGTTGCCATTTTCTTCTGTCACTTGTTATTCAATAGAAACGTACTTGGTACATAACCTGACAATCTCAATATCTTTGCAAACCACCGTTCTAGGTACTATAATTCAATTCAAATAAAAAGTATTAAACTTTGATCATTTGCCGTCTATCAGAAGTATATAAAATGAATAAGATGCACAAATCAAAAATAGTTGGGTTCTCTTTGGATATTTGTGTTCTAATTTCATTTGTAAGTACACATATTTTAACATTTTTTTGTGTCACGATTCTGTGTAGCAAGATACATTTACAACATTATTGCTCACTCGAGGCAATGTTATACAAAAGAAGTCGAAAAAATACCATGTATTAGATCCAATACCGAACATTCCAAAACCTAATCCAATGTTATTGTGTTATTCTTCATTTCCATCACTTCAATTATGTTGTGCACATATATTCGTGAATACAAATTCAACAACCATTGCATATTGCATCTACAACTTCCATGACATGAAGACTAATCAATATTACAATTAACAAAGAAGTTAAATAGTAGAAAAATTTAAAATTTCACGAAAATGTACTTGAACAAGTCAAGGACAAGATCCTACAACTAGATTTGTCAAGAATTCTTATTGAGGAAGATTTTTACTTTACTTTGAAAATGCGTATTCTGAAGTCTTTTGGGGCTTGTAAACATGATAGTTTTTTTAAGGATTAAGGATGTAATTAGATAGTTGTAAAATGGATTCGTGGCCTTTTGATCCCCAAGATTTCTCTAATTTGACTTTTACATGAATGAAGATTGTTTTACAACAATACAAAAGTTCCTTATAATCACATTCATGTATTTTGGGCTCTTGAGGCAATAAAGAAGTTGTTTGCACATTAAAAGGTTGTATTTCAAACTGAAATTTCTTCTTAAATTCATGTAAAAATGACCTTAGCATTTTGGTCTGAGATTTTTTATGATCCTCCATGATATTTTTTTTCTCTTGAATTTGATCCCTAGACAACTGCAAGAAACGCTTGTATTATTTCTTATTACATGTTGTAAGGCAATATGTTTATTGGTCATAAATTTTACTTCATACCACCCAAAGACTCCAAATTTATATCATAGATATATAAAACTATTATACGTGTGTGTGTATATATATATATATATATATATATATATATAATACAATCTTGAAAATACCTCCAACTGAATGTCATCCTAACCATTATGGAAGACTATTTTGGGCCCTCCAAGACAAATTTGAAGCTAAAACTTGAAAGCTCAGATTACTTATAAGGATTTTATAAATCTACCAAATGGTTTAAAAAAACTAGTATTTCTGAAGCTTGCACATGTGTTCCAAATATGCTTTCTTTGTATAACTCATGGACTTTTGAATTCTTTTCATCAAGATATCACTAGTTTATTACATGTCCACATAGATTGAAAAATGGTCATTTTCAATTTTAGTTTTCTGAAATATTTTTTATCCAAAAATAAAAAAACAAATAATTTGTTATCTTATAATGTTGAATTTTTTTATGTTGTGCCAAACTTTTAGAGAATTTACTAAGTTCCAAACTTTAGGGAATCGATACATTATTTTCAATGTACTAAAAATTTTCCATATTCTTCTTGACCTTTAAACTTTTTGTTCAAAAGTTTTTTTCATATGGTATGATAATCAAAATCCAACAAATAGTATATGTATTTTTTGCAATTGCCCCTATCAATTGTCACCCAAGGTCTAAAGATTTGACCATTTAAGTATCTTGCTGGTCTTATTGAAACATCATTATTTATTATTTATTTTTTATTTTTTATCATTATACTATACATAGTGGTTAAAGTTGGCAAAAAAGTATTTTTAGAAATAGATGCTGAAATCTTTGGAATTAAAAAGAAAATTATGGAAAAAAATAAACCTTACAACATATTTCACAATTGTGAATACAAGGATTGGAAGTATTACTAATTACTCATTTTCAAGAATTTGAACTTGAAAAATTTAGAAGTAAATGATGCTTTCATCATAGACTTATAGATCTTGTAAAATTAGATTTTAACAAAATGGATGTTTCAAAATTATAGTTACTGCAAAAAATGCAATTACAAATTGACAATTTCACAACTTTTATAGTTCAACACTTTGTAACAATATATTGAATGACTTTGAAATACCTACATAGTCATTGAATGTACATGATCAAATCAAACCTCGAAATAACCATGAATCCAAAACACTACATAAGGTAGAAATACCATTCATTGTTTCTAACCTAGAACCATCCCCAATTTAGTAGTCCAAGATGTTAGCTCCGGAGCCTAGAGATGTGATGAGCCTATGAGCCTACTGAAGTGAACGCCATATATAACTGTCAAATTAACCGGATTGAAAATAATAATTGGATTACAAAGGTGGTGCTCCATGGTCAAAGAAAAATTGAATTAGAGTGCCATAAGTGTCAAGCAAAGTACTCGGTGTACAATCTTTGCAATCCAATAGTGGGGAAGTGAACATTTTATTTCAATGGCTACAATCTTGTGAAGTCAAAGTACAATCTTTCAATAGAATTTTGCTAGAAGCATTACAATGGCCACATCTAGTAGTGAAGATTTGCATAAAAAGACTGACGATGAAGATGAGTACTATAGCTCCAACACCAACAATGGTGGTTTATAAATAAAAAATGAGCACCAAGGGCATCTAAATGAGGAAGGAGAATATAAAAAATTGCTAACTTCAATTTTTGGTATTCCAAATTCAATTCAAGTATACGGGAAGGGAGTTCAAACTCTTGGTGGAGGCAGAGCGCAACATGCAATTCGTATATCAAAAATGAAGGAAGAGCCAACAACATCTAGGTACCATACTTCGGGAGAAGAAGATCAACCTCACAATCTACACCCATTGCCAACATGTTTCAACAATAGAATTGAACAAGATCAGTATCGTAGCTCCATGTTGTAGCCATAGCTCACACATGTTATGTCACAATAGCCTATAATACAACAACACAACTAGAAGTTGCAAGAAGTTAGGTATCATGAAGGAAAAGAAGATGCAACATTACGTTGAAGTACCAAATGTAAAAGAGGGCAAAAAATAGCAATAATAAGTTTTTTTTAAGGAGACAAGTCATTCTAGTGGATACCATAATTCAAACATAGATAGCAATAGTAGTAAGAGATTTTACAATAGAGTAGAAGAAGTAAATAATTCACCAATGATGAATCTTGTGTCCATAGTGAGGACAATAGGAGTGACCTCTATGGAAAAGAAGAAGTTCACCTAAAAGCTACTAAGAAAAAGAAGATTACTTCTTCTAAGAAGATACAGCAAGGTAAGAGAAATATAGCATCATTTTCAGAGGTCCTGGGCAATAGTGGCAATGAATATGAAAAACAACACAAGAAGGGCAAATTCAACTAGGAAACTGGAGAGGTAAACAACAACACATTCTGGAGCAAACGAGAAGGAGCCTACATTGTGCATCCAACACACAACACAAGGCAAACATCAAAAACAACAAAGGTAATCAAACCATCATCTTTTATGAAACCATTGGTAAATGTTGCTCAAAAATGCTAGTATTTAAGAATAAAAATATCTCCACACGTGCTAGAGGGAAAAATGAAGCCCTCCAACTAGCAATCCAAGCAATAAAAGAAGGACACAAAATCCAACAAGTTAGTGATTTTAACAAAATTCTTAGAATAAGCTTAGTAAATCATACTGATAAAAAGAAGACACTAAGAAAATGAAAAAGATAAGGCTACCTCATCAAACATGAAGAAGCAACCTTGTTGGAATATTTTGACAACATGTTAGCTTGAGGTCTTTCATTAACTACCAAAGATCTCAACAAAAAGGTGGTAGAGATCATCCAAGGAAGACCAAATGCATTCACTAATGGTATACTTGGAGCTAATTGGTTGAAGTGGTTCAAAAAAAATCCACAATACACTCTTAGAATTGCACAAGATTTGAACTTAATAAAGCTCAAGGATTGAGTTTGTCTCATGTCAAAATGTTTTATGAGAATTTAGCAACTATGTATTTAAAACAGAACTATTCTCTAGATCAAATGTAGAATGAAAATGAGAATGGTGCTGAAGATGGAAACAAAGAAAGTAGAGTCCTTGCAAAAAAAGGAACAAAAATAGTTCATTTTTTACTAGCTATTCAAAGAGAGTCCATAATAGTTTTATCAGCCATAAATGCAGGGGGAGAAACAATTCCAAACTTCTACATCATTAAGGGTTTGCATATGATGAAAGATTATATTAACCTATGTGAAAAAGATGCAATTGTGGCCATGCCATCCAATACATGGATGACTTCCTTCTTTTTCTTCAAGTGGATGTATCATTTTCTTGCTAATGTAAAAAAGAAAGGAACTATGAGTCCAATCCAAAGGCATTTGATGGTTTTAGATGGACACAACTCCCATGTCACCTTAGAAGTGATTCAAAAAACAAATGAAGTTGGGTTATTTTTTATTTTCATACCTTTACACACTAGCCATGCACTTCAATCTCTTAATATTTTCGTTTGTAAACCCTTCAAGATAGCCTTCAAAGCTTACAAAGACATCTGAAATATGCAAAATAGAGGACAATAGGTTAGAAAGGAGGATCTAGTCCAATGGGTTAGTTTAGGTCTACAAAAAGCAATGCATTAAATGGAATTTAGCTAGTCTATAAGACTATGAGTTCCCCTGAGTTTTCAAACTATAAGAACTTTATCATAGTGGTAAGTTGATGTGACAATGCGTCTGCCATGCTAGATAAATATTATTATATAAAATTAATATTTTTTTAATTTAGTTTCTTTATTAATAATAATTTTTTTTGTAAAGAAATTTTAAACTAAACTATTATTTTTAAATTTTGACCAACACCAGCTAGTTCATAGCATTGGGAACAAGCCTAAAAATGGCCCTCCAATGCCACTAGAAAACATCTATTGACATCATCAAACATCAAATCCAGATTTTTAACAACTAGAATTTGTCCACCAAATCCATCAAGAATAAATAAGAAAACGGGACCAAGATAAGGACTTGTAGACAAACTTTTAAATGTGCAAATCTAATAAATCCTAGATGAAGATGTATTTGACACTCAAAAAAATGTGATTCATTACTATAGACTTGAAGATGAAGTTCATGTTCAAGATGAAAATACAAATCATGTGGAAGTTTCTATAGATATTAGAATACTAGTGAAGGATATTTCTCTAGATTATTGAGATTGCTTCAAAAAGTGATGAAGATAAGAATAAATTATAGTGAAGCAAGGATTGACTACTCCACATCCTATTTTTTGACTAGCACCCAACATGTAGAGATTGTGACAATTGTAGCTGAGAGGAAAAGTAAGACATTGGAAGAATTCCAAATAAAGAAAAAAAAGAAAAAACTCACAAAGTTGAAGAAGACAAAAGAAAAGGTGCAATTAGAGACTTTTAATTAAAGGGGAAGATAGAAAGAGGGCTCTGCATCCATAAAATTCAAATAATAGTAGTCAAACAAAGTAAGAAGTAAGTAAGAGAGAAGTTACACAAGAATAGAACAGAACATGTTGTTGTAAGTATTTATGTAACTCCCTATTGTGGTTATCAACCTCACAAATGCAAGTTCCATAAAAAATAGCAAGTGAAAGATTCAAAGTAAAATAGAGGTTACAAGCACATGAAATTTGAAAATGTCCAAACACAAGAGGAGGATCATACCTTAGAAGAGGGACAATTGTTCAACTCCTATGCTGAAAGTAGAAAGAAAATTGCATCAGTGACAACATCAATGTTTAAGCTTCAAAACAAATGCAACAATTTCCTCAATGCAAGAAATTATGTATCAACAAACAATGGAGGAGGGGCAACGACGCTAGGATGTGAGCGTGTGAGCATGAGCCTAAGAGCAGTGAGCGGGAATTGTATGAGCCCAGAGCCTAGATAATTAAAAATGATGTAATCTCTAAATATTTTTGGTTAAAAAGTTAAAAGATTAATATTTTTTCAACAAACATTATTACTTTTACTTTTAATAGGACCTATTACCACGGGACCCATGACCATGTGTTTTAGATTCACAAGCCTTGTCAGATGATGCTTTTGCATCTTCTGAAATTTATATCATAGTCTTGAAGGCCGTTCCAAAGTGGATTGAGTGAAGTGATAGTATAAATACTTTAAGGCAATCATTAAATGTTTTTTGAGGCCTCTTAAGACCTATTTGAAGGAGGGTGTCTAAGCTATTAACTAGCACAGTCTTGGCCAAATTTTTTAGTTATTAAAATAAAAAAACAAAAAAAACTTTAAAATAAAAAATAATAGAAAAAATTAAAATTAAATTAAATTATTAAAATAATATAATAATAATAGAAAAATAATAATAAATAATTTTAAAATAATTAATTAATATAGCTGATGTGGCAATCTTTGACTCTTTGTACTACTTCAGCTTTCAAATTTTTGTAATTTCATAATTTTTTTTAAATTTATTTTTTTGTCTATTTTGAAGTTTTTATTATAATGAGCTAATTAAGTTGACTTGAGCATTTCAGGTCTTGCAATTTGCTCTTTTTTTTTTTATTATTATTGGTCAGCCGCTAACGGCTAGCGTTCTCTGCTGTTTGGAAATTAGAAACTTGCAGTCTTCTATAGGCCTCAAAAAACATCTAATATTTTAAAGATGAGAAAGAGACAAATGCAGTGAAAATATCATAGGATGTAGATCATCATTTACATAATAAAATATTAATTTATTGTTGCAAGGAATACATAGAGGGCTAGAAATATAATATTTGGCTACTGGAGTTTAGAGATTCTAAAGATAATATATTGATACTATATATCTATTTCATATCATGCTAATATTTATTGCCTAACTTGCTCACTCGCACGTCTTGATGATTCTAGCAACAATAAGTACTTGTTTAACTTCATCCAAGCTGAGGGTAGGGGCATGGATGAATGTATCTGTTTAATAATCCAATTTGCAGAAGTAACGAAAGATGTAGTAGAGGTGTTTGCAGTTTATGTACATGCCGCGCTTTCCAATGGAAGTCTCATTCATGCTTCCATAATGGGGACAAGTACAAGATGGGAAATTACAAAGTGTGATGTTGTAAATCTTCTGGTTAGGCTCAGTCCCAGACAAAAGCGTAATAATAGCACCAAGTCCAGGGAAAGGAAGGAAGTTTACCCCAGTAATACATACAATAACATTCCTTGCACTCTCCCACTGATTACGGTGATTTTCGGTAGGTGCCTTACTGCTCCGGCGAACTTGCTTGCCATTTCAAATGGAGGGGATTCTATCAGCATGTGCTGGTCGAGGATGAGTCCATAGTAAAGGCTCAAATATTCTAGATGAGGTGAACAGACGTCGAAGGGACATTGGTACGCTGGACTGCAAGCGAAATCCAGCTTCTTCAAGCTCAATAATTTCGGTACATGTAAGATTGGTACCAATAAGAACAGGCTAAACTTCGGGGATCTCAGGTTGGGTAAGAACATGGGAACGTTTAGGTTCCATAACACATCGTGCAATCTGATATGTACAGAACCAAAAATCTTTAGTCTGAACTGCCGTCCCCTTATATTCGCGCTTTTGTCCTTTGTAAGTAGGAGCAGCAGTGGGTTTTCCATGCCTAACAACCAATAGCTTGCATTTGGCTTGTGTGTGGTTCTGAATGGCATAACACCGTTTTCTTGACTTATGTGAAATTCTCGCTATGTGCCACTCCGATGTATCGCAATCCGTTTCCACCACAGATCGGGTATGGGGTATGGCCGTGTTGAACTCCTCAGCTGCAACTCCAAGTTTCCCCTAGCAATGGCTGATCTGGTTTAAACTTGAGGATGAGAAAAGTTAACTTTGTCAGGGCGATGAGAATCACCTTTGGAACCAATTGGAAGATCCAATTTCCTTTTGCTGGACCCAAATACCTCTTCTCCCTCCAAGTGCGAAATTTGTGTGCAGATGTCTTCTGCCCCAGGCATTTCACTGAGTGCATCCGCAATTTTCTTTCCATCTCTAGATGCCATAGCTCTCTTCAATTTCAAATCTTCTTTAGAAGGGCCTTTCCCAGAAGGGCCCCCACATAGGTAACCTCTGTAGTTGGTCATCTGCATGAAGGCTCGAACCCAATCATCACATGTGGCAACAAATAAATCAGATCCGCGTTTTCCGGAAGCCTGCATCCATTTGTTGTGCACTGTTTCTGCCAGATTGCATGTTGGAATGTCCGCTAGTTCTGTTGTTGTCAATTTCTACAAAGATGATGAATGAAATCATTATTTCCCAAGTTTATGATTTGAAAACTTAAGATAAAAAATAGAAAAAAAATGAGGATAAAGATCATACCGTTTCCATGAATCCGCCCCATTGACGGTATCGAAAGTGCCAAAATGCAAGCCAATCCTCAAGTTCACGAATTGCTGGTTTTGATGCAGCTCCAGAGGAATACCACCAAGCTCTGATTTCTGGATACATCTTGTCTGCCTCGTACATTGATGTTGCATCCTTGTACTGCCTGCAGAGTCGGATATGCTGGTTCTAGAATTCTTTGGCAATTAGCTTCTATGTGTGCTTGTGCATACTTATTGCCCAATGGAACAAACAAGTCCTTTCACGGTCCACCATTGGAATGGATGGATCCCCCGATCCATACACAATGCGAACTGCATTAAAGTTTGCTTGAGCAGTA
Organism: Antitrichia curtipendula; assembly: GCA_951230915.1. Taxonomy (NCBI): domain Eukaryota; kingdom Viridiplantae; phylum Streptophyta; class Bryopsida; order Hypnales; family Leucodontaceae; genus Antitrichia; species Antitrichia curtipendula. Next base: position 28,403,951 of record OX579635.1, read on the forward strand.
TCACACATGAATCCTTTGAAGGTTGGATCTGCCACCCCATTTTTTGCCATGACCTTATTTAGGCAACGCCAAAAAATGAGCTGGCCTTCAATGCCTTCACTTTGCATATCACAAACAGCAATAGTCATGACCTTACAAAAAGTAGAGTCATAGACATGACAAGCAATAGTTGTTCATGATTTCACCCTCTTGACATGATCAAACATGACAAAGCAATTCTCAAGATTGCCGCCAGGTTGCATTCGGCGTACAAGATCAACTCCACTGCCAGGTCCATCCACAAGCATCTTGAACAAATAGACCTTCTCTTGACCTTGTCCCAGAAATACACTATCGTGGATATATTCCATTTTGGCACGTCCCTTCATGTCAAGAATCCGATCAATCTCGCCACCACCCTTGTTGTTGCTCCGGAAAGAAGATATCATGTTGCGTACATTGGGCGAGCTAAGGAGCTGGAACTTATTCATGACATTCTCTAACGCATCGTCGTGGAGCATCTCCTTGGGTTCGGGTCCATTGTGAATAAGGAATGTGTCGAGGAACTCTTTGCTTGCTGCCAAAGCAATGGCAGAAGTTTTGGCGGTTGGAGTTCTAGCTACTTCATGAGCAATCAATCCATTGATTGCTTCTAGAGACTCCTTGCACTGGCCATCAGCAACTGGATGCGAATGGACACCCAAGTGGATGCACGTACGTGACAAATCTGCAGCTCTTAGTATGTAATAAATTCGCGAGCCACATACACTGAGGCAAGTAGGAGATTGTCTACAAACTTTACAGACCAGAGTAGAATCTAGTGGAGGAATCTGACCTACGCTAAAAGAATGCTTGGTAGTCCCAATCCACTCAGTTTCGTTATTCTTCAAAGCTCGTGTGCGGTAATCACATGTTGGATTCTCACAGATCAAATGTCCAACACAATATGACTTTTTAAACTTTAAACCTAGATCATTGTGGATGTTAGATGTCATGGTGCGACACCATGCGTGACCATCATACCGTTTATCCATACCCTCCATGCTTCTAGCCCCAGATGTAGGCCCATGACATGGCGGCAACTCAAAAAGAATGTTGCCATCGAATCTAGTTGGGAGAAACTGGACCTTTTGATACTCCACGACATCAAAATCAATCTGAGCAAGCTCATTCCGTGATCCAGGCACTGAAGACAATTTGCGAAGGCATTGCAATACACTATGGGACTCGCAAGGATTGGGAGGGAGAGGAGGACGAGAAAACCCGGACGATGCAGGACTACTAAAGGTAGTACGGAAGGCAATAGGAATGGATGAATCTAACGTGGATGGGAATGCAACATTCTTGGAGGAATGTTGACTAACTCGAATTGGTGTCTCACCTTCGGAATCACTAGATAGCTCTATTAGTGATCCTAGGAACTCACGCTTAACATTGTTGACATTGAACGTGATATTATTCTCCGAACGTCCACTAGTTGGAGACTCCATTTTTACTGGATGTAATAATGGACTTTGAATATTGGACGTATCAGAAACATGTGTCATTTCAGTTGAAGCTACCAAGAGCTCGGGCAATAGACCATAAACTCTATAGCGTCCTGCATGAAGAAGCCAATAGAAGCCTTTGTGATTGCTATATCTTGACTACAAGATAGATTCTTTAACAACACCATAGTCGCTTGAGACTTCTTCCTCTACGATGATAGAAGAAGGGGAGAATCCAAAACGGACATGAAAGATATGGACGGACACATGTACAAAACCTTCAGTACCTAATGGTAAAACCAATGGGACTTCGTGACCTCTAGCAACAATACTAGCCATAGTGAAGCACTAAAGAAAATTGCGGATAAGCACCAACACTAAGAAAGAAGAAGAAGCAATCAAGCAAAGAATGATGTTTGCAAGTGCTAGAGGTGTAAATATAAAGAAGGAGAGACAAGTAGTGTCATTCAAATGAAAGGAAATTTTTCATGGATGCACCAGAATTTGAAATTGGATTGATGATCTAAACGTTTGTTAGTACGTATCATATCTAGATTTGATATAGAAAAAGATATACTAGCAACGTAAAAATTATACATAGGTAAGGCGGCGGCTTAGATGGTATCAATTAACACACCACCAATAATAAATGGATTATATTACAATAGATGTACCAATTTGTGTCAGACAATGTTGGTAGTATTACAATTAACACTAATAAGAGACGATGGGCCAAATAACAGTAAGAAGTAGCCGTCATTTAGTCGTTGATGACAATTTAAATAACATCCAATAATTATAGAGAAAATTGAATTGTAGCTTACTAGAGGAGTTGTAAGAGTCTCGTAGAATATAAAAGCCCATGAAAGGGAATGAAGTAGTATTTAGAAATGCATGTTCTAAAGAGTATGTGATGTAGTGTAGAGGATGTTGATACTGTAATGCCTTACTAGTTGATTATTTCAGATGCAAGGAACATCATTTTTCCATTGTTAGCGTTGGACATTCCAGTTCAAGGTAGGAAAAGAAGGAGGAAAAGTAGCTTTCGTTACTCAAGTAGAAGGCAATTGTTAAGGGCTAGAATGATTAGACGGTTGCCTCGAATCACTACAGCTGATCTATCAGGCACAATAAAGAATTTAACGTATGGAGGTACTGTTTCATGTGGAGCAATAGGAGAGGATGTCGTGGAGGTGGAAACCATTTCATGTGAAGCTAAACTAGAACCAGATATAGTTTTTCGTCGTAGTGATTTGGATCAAGAAAATAACTCGGTTCAGTATATTAACAAAGTGGAGGAAGAAGAAGGAGGAGAAGACAAAGAGCAAGAGCTTGGAAGTACAAACGAAATGGTAAGAAAATAATAACCCAAAGTGATACTAAATTTGAATGTATGTGAAAAGTTTTCTTAGATGTGCATTTTGCAACTTTACATCATTTTTTTCACATCGGAAGCGCGATTCCAACGGTATATAGCATGTAAAAAACGGACACATATTGAAGAAGTTACGGCCTAAAAACTAATTCAGCATCTTAGAATCTGGCCTGAAATCTTCAGATTTCGCTGATTTTTAGGCGAAATCCAGCACTTTTATTTTCAGCAGACTTTGCCGATTTTTGTAAAATCATCATTGTGTCCAAAAATTCTGAAAAAAATTGGAGTGAGTCTGAAGCATATAATGTATGGGCATAAAAAAATTTGGCTCAAAATTTCAAAAACTCAAAAAGTTATTCAAAAGATTCTCTTCAGGCATATCTACCAATCTCTTCCTCGTTTTTTGTTTTTTTTTGGACACTAGCTTTCACCCTAATCCTTTTGTTGTCTTTGGACGCCGTTTTTGAAGGTGCAGCAGCAGGAACACACAGAAAAGGAAGACGGAGCTACCAACATGGAGGAGGGAGAGGCTGCGACGGAGGCGGCGGCGGAGGTTGTGCGGCGAGATAGGCAAAGGTTGTGCGGCAAGATAGGCAGAGGTTGTGCGGCGAGATGGACTCCAGTGCGCAAAGTGCGGCAAATACAGGTGCGTGGCTTGTGTTTTGGTTGGCCTTCTTAAAGGGCAGCCGTTAACAGCCACGGCCTTCTTGAAATTGGTTTGTTTTCTACATAGGCTACGATTTGGTCAAATGCTGCAACTTCTTGCGCCTTCATAGTGGGCAGCCGTTGACGGCCATGTTTTTGGGGATTCTGGTTTAGGGTTTATATAGTCCACGATGTTGTCAAATGCGGCAATTTCTTTGGCCTTAGTAATGGACAAGCTGCAATTTGGTCAAATGCTGCAATTTTTTGCGCCTTCCTAATGGACAGCCGTTAACGGCCTCATTTTCTGGAATTCTAGTTTAGGATTTAGATAGGCTTCGGTTGGGTCAAATGTTGCTATTCTTTTTGGCTTTATAATGGACAGCCGTTAACGGCCATGTATTTTCTGATTATGGTTTGCTTTCCGCATAGGCTACAATTTGGTCATATGTTGCAATTTCTTGGGACTTCGTGGTGGACAGCCGTTAACGGCCATGCATTTTTGGATTTTCATTTGTTTTCTGCACAAGCTAGAATTTGCTGAAATGTTGCATTTCCAAGGAACTTTGTAATAGACAGCCGTTAACGACCATGAATTTCTAGGTTCAGAATTGCTTTCCAAATAGATAGGGTTTGGTTACATGATGCAATTTCTTTGGACATCGTAACAAACAACCATTAACGGCTGCTATGTTCATTACAATAAACATACACAAACTAGAACAGTTCTATCTTGTTTTAGATCGAATGGAATTCAATTTTTTTGTGTGCAAGAATCACGTGCTAGACCTTTATGTTTCAGTTATGTTCTAAAGAAGCTTTGCCAATACAAGTTGTTTGTTATTATTGGTCAGCCGTTAACGGCTGGATTATTTCTTAAAACTCATCAAACACAAACTAAATTATTTGTAGTTTATATGATTCATGTTTTATTTCAAGGATTACATCAATCATTATATTTGTACATGGCAATTGATTATATTTGATATTTTTTCAGAGATATTGACGCAAGGAGATCCACAAGCACAAAGATTACCTGCTGCACTTGAGCCTCTTTCTAAAGATCAATTGGAGTTACAGTTACATGGCTTTTTGAAGAAGGAAACTGTAAACACATCTTCTCGTCTTGAGCGGTTGAGGTATCAACCAAGGGCAAAATCAAAAATCAACATTCCTTTATGTCGTATGATTTCTTTGCCGGTTGTGAGGCCTTTTTTGAAAAACGACGTGATGAATTTGGCTGCACATTTTGTTACTTGTGGTTATATGGAAGGCAATGGAGTTTTTTATGTAGCCTTGGAGAACAATGAGGGGAAGACTGTAGATGTCACTGATGATGTTATTAAATCATGGAGTGCCAATTGGAGGCTGGCCAATGATGCATTTGAAAGAGAATTGGAAAAGGATGATGATCTCAAAGTCTTTTCGGGCAAAATGTTCATGGTATGGGACGATAACCATCGCTTGCAAGCATGATTGCCTATTATCAATCGTGATCACACAGACGACTTCACATGGCACTATGCTGTTGAAAGCATTATTTTGGAGGTCAAGGGGGACGTTGCAACTATGTTGGCAGCTTTACATGAAGTCAACTGGTGATTCTTTCTTTTTTTCTTTTTTTTTTGGCAATTTTCATTTCATTTGACTTCTTAGTATCTAAAGCTTCTTTGATTATGATCCTTGCCATTGTCACTATTTTATTTTATTTGTTTCTCTGTTGGATGTTTATCACATTGTGTTTAACAAAATCAATCTTCTTTTGCCAAGAGAAACCAAAAATCCCATGTGTCCATAAATCTTGTTCACAAGCTTTATCGTATTCAAAATATTGCTGGGCAGCCGCTGTCTTACTTTGAAAAACTTGTTTCCAAAGAGGATCTTGCTGTAGCTGAAGCCAAGCCAAAGTCAAAATTTAGAACTTGGTTCACATTAACAATTGAAACTCTAAGCTCTAATGGAGTTTTATACCAGATTCGTTTCTAAAATTTTATTTTTCATTTCATATTGTTAGCAATGTTTTAGTCATTCTTTTGTTCTTGTTGTTAATTTGAATTAGTACCATCTTGCTCTACTATGCATAATAATTTTGTCATCATGTGCAATTTTGCATTTTCTTATAAATATTCTGCTTGATGCAGCAAGAGTTGGGAGATGCTGCTGCTGCACAAAGAAAATTTTATGAAAAGTATCCCAATCCAACAGATTGGACTCCAAGTGCAGTTGATGAGTGGGTCTCCAAAGCTGTTGAGAGGGTGAGGGTGGCTTCTCATTCAAAGTTGAAGAAACAGCTCCCCATTGCCGATCCTAAGCACACCACGGCCTTCTTGGAGCAAGTGAAGTTTCACTATGAAACTCATGATGAAAGCCCAGAAATGACTCAAGAAAAACTATGGATGCTAGCAACTTCAGCTATGGATACTTCTATGAAGATCAAATGGCTTGAGAGGTGGAACAAATCTCCTACTCTTCGGGAGTCTCTCAAATTCCCCAAACCAAAATTCAACGATATAGACTTTCCTGAGTGGCTTCATAAAGCTACATGGTGGGCTCAGGTGAATACTTATCTTTCTTATTTTATTATTTTAGTGTTATTTCTTTAAGACTTCTCATTCAATCATAGCATTTTCCTAATTTAAATTTTGTGTATGGCAGTTGGCTGTTGAGACAGAAAAACTTTTTGATGCTATAGTGGCTGATTTGGGCGTGTCAGTTAACTATCTTCCAAATGGTATGGATCCTTTGCCCACTATTTTTGATTATGTGGAGACAATGCGCATATTGTTGTGGGAGACTGCATTCTTTCGTGAATTTGCAGTGGACAAGGGGGTCCATAAGAATCACAAGATTGATAAGCAGCTAAATTTCAAACCAGCTATGCAAAGGGTGCTTTATAGGTACTTCAAGTATGTGCTTTTCCCTGCTAAAGCCATCTCCAAATCGCCTACTTTTTTTGCAAATTATTTAGACAAAGAAAGTGAAGAATGCATGTTCACTGAAGGGATCATGAAAGCTTGGGATCCTATGCATTGGACTCAATGTGGGTGGTATCTGGATTGTCCTCTCAAAAGACCTCCTACTTCTGACATTATCCTTTGAGATTCTATTGAACCCGCCCTCAAAGGTACAATTGTAGCTGCTCCTAAAACAATAGATAAAGAAGCAGTCAAGAAGCTCAAGAAGACAAAGCCAAAGCCGAAAAAGTTACTGGTTCATCTTAATGATTCTGATGAAGATGTACCGGTTCAAGAAACTCTCAAAAACCTTGCAGTTACTATACCTTCTTCGTCAAAGGGAGAGGCAATACTCCCTCCTTCAAAGCGGCAAAAGACAACTTCTGCTTCTGCTTCTGCTCCTATGGTTTTGGTGCCAACCGATTTTCCTACTTCTGAGATACCTCCTAAGATTAGGGGTATGATGAGTAATTTGGCTCCTTTGTCTACAAACCATACATCTTCAGATTTAATCTTAAATGATTCTTTTGTTAGAATTATTGAGGAGAAGAAGCAAAAGGGTTCATTTGGTGCACCATATGACGGGATTGTGGCCTTTTTATCAAAGGTGAGTTCATTTTTTTCATTGTTTTTCTTATTTATTTCATGTCATTTTGTTATGGATATTAACTTTGCCATCTTCAGTTATGAATTAAAAATCTTGAAATTTATTTTTGTAGGTTGGTGAAGGCAGAGAGTTCTTTTTTTAAGGCCAAGTGCAAAAGAGACCTGCTGTGGATCTCATTATTGCAAAATATCCAGATGGTCTTCGCATTCCAGGGGTTTCAAATCCGCCATCTCAAATTCCGCACTGGAATGCCATCATTCCAAGTTTTCTCCACATAATGATGGCATTTTCTCTTACTTATCTTCATGATGATGGAGCGTTCCTATTATTTTATCCTGACAGTCTTACAGTGAAGAAAGAAGTAGCAAGATTTTTCAAGAACTACAAATTCAAGATCAAGGACGAATGGACTATCATTAACAGCTTACACTTGGCAAATCCTATGAATCCATCTAAAAATGTAAGTAGCAAATGAAAGCTTTTAATTTTTTGTATTCATTCAATTTTTGTTGTATTTCCTTAGCTTTCATGTGTAGTCTCTAATTTCAAGTTGATTTGATTTCTAGACTTTGAAGTTCAAGGCCTTGTTGTTGGTTCGATCGTTGGCCTCCTCCATTGCAAGACAACCTCAGGAGCTTGTGATTACTAATGATCCCTCAATTCCTGAGGTTGATTTAGTCACAGACGACGTCGTCTTCAACACTGTTACTTCGACAACTCAATTATGTAGCAAGGGAGATGGCAAGCCATGGAGGGGTGCTAAGGAGAAGTCTCAAGTTCTAAAGAAACTTTTTGTTCCTTGCTTGAGCCCCGTAGGTGGCATTGTGGCAGACATGACTACCTCTACAGGTACCCTAAGCCTATAATATATTGAATTATTGTTTTTTTTTGTTTTTTTGTTTGATTATTTTATCTACACTTCAATTTTGATGTTTAATACTTCTAACATTCTGCTTCATCCAGGTTCTTCCATTATAGCGGCTCATTCATCTAATCGTCATATCTTAGCATAAGAGAGTGATGCCAAACTTTTTGATGAGGTACTCAAGCCTTTGCAAACTCCAACTACTGTCTCCAAGACTATTGATTCTGCTACCGCATGCGATGGTATGGAGATTGATGATGACTCTCCAATAGAAGATGTCGCACTACTTGACTTATGTGAGTAAGTTTTATTTATGTTCTTCTTTTTCAACAACTTTAGTCAAAAATTCAACATTTTGTATTTTAATTTGTTATTGAATTCTAATATAATTATGGTTTGTTGTTTGCAGTTGGATGACTCCATTGCCAAGGCAGACCTTGCCTTTTTATCGGCACCCTGGATTTCTTAGAAGTCTTTCTCTCAGTCCTCGTGGCCTCCCTGTTTATGCTGAAGATATAGCATTAGCTTATGCTAATGCTTCATCTAATTCATCTTCAAATTTTCTATCTCCTCGTAGATCTTATGATCCTAGAGTATGCTCTTACTTTGAACTCAGTGCATCTGAGTCTGACGATATTTGAGTTTATTTTTATGATTTAATATTTGACTTTTATTGTCTTGCTTAATCATTCAAATGCATTGCTCATGATTTAGTTCTTATAATGTTCAGAGTTTTTGCTTGTCACCAATTTCTATCTTGCTTCTATAACATGTTTTAGTTGCTCTTTCTATTTTAGACTTCATAAATGTCATCCCTATGATACTGTTATGATGTATTGCAATTTTACATTTATGTGCTTCATATTAAGACATCCTAAACCACTACACTTATTTGCATCATGTGTTGCTTATATATACTATCCATGTTGATTGTATCTCAATTTTTGGAATGATATTGATTCAATTTTTTTGGTAGAAAATGGTAAACTGGCATATTCATTTGTTATTCATTTGGACTCTAAAATCTTACATTTAATTCACGATCATAGGTTCCCAACGGATTTACATACCCTAAATTGAAAAAAAATGTAGGCTCACAGGCTCACGCTCACAAGCTCACATGCTAGCACTCCCGGAGGAGGGGCCTAGATAAACAAATCAATCAAATTAGTTTTTTTAAGGTATCCAATGTCTTTTAAGAAAAATAAAATTTATGGAGTGTTTGTACTAATGTGTTATGTAATCATTATAATTCAAAGGCTTTGGATCAACCTTTAACATGAGATCTCTATTCAGCATACAATATGAAAGTTAGAGGTTTAGTTTACTACAAAAGTGAAGTTTGATTTGTGTTTTTTATGGAATACTTGATCTTTCCATTTTTTGTTATTTGCTCCTATTTGTTCATTTAATGCAAAAGAATTGTGCAAAAGTTTAAATGACACCAAATTTCTAAATTGCTACAAGAAAAAGTTGATTGGTCACATCTATGGTTCATGAAAATGGCTAGAAATAAACTCTATTCCAATGCAACTTGCAATTATGCACTACAACACTACAAACAAGCGTATTTCAATTAGATGGTGCATAAGACATTTTTTCCACAGTTGCATTGAATATCATCTTTAGTAAGGCATTTTACAAAGTACATCGCACAGCACTGTAAACTTCAGATATTCATCTTGCATATCAAAAGTTAAAGGATAGAACTACCTTCAATGATAGAAACTATATTCAATTCTTGGGCATCGGCAAGAAATGACTTTAGCGCCCCCCAAATACCACTAGATCTCATGGGTTGAGCAACTTTTTTAAGAAAATTTTAGGAGTGACAACTTGTTGTATACATCAAAAGATTACAATATCAAGAAGTTGAAAAGAAGATTCAAGCATGATCCTTGAATTGACACATAATGATTTCATAATTGTATCAATCTAAAATAAATCCAGTCTGAAGCTACCACATCATACAATGTCATCAATGATAGAAAACATTACATTTATGCTTCATACCATTTGCTTGAAAGTTAGTCAAGATTTGCAATTCAGTCTCTACATAAGTCTAGTTCACTCACTATTTTGTTGATTCTTAAAGAAAACAATGGCCGCATCAGTCATCAACAGAACTGCAACCTTTGTGGCTAAGTCTTACAATTTGAGATCTTGGTGACCTCTACCTAGGGCTATTGAATTTGAAATAAAAAAACAGTAGAAATGAAAGTAAGGCAAGTCAAGCACTACAACATTGAGTGCAACAAGTATGTTTCAAGTTACATATTGATAGCTAAAGAAGACATAAGAACACTAGAAATGTAATGCAAATCTAAGGCCGTTGAGGGCCATCCACTACGAGTGCCTACCACAAGGGCCACCGATAGTCATGCAAGCATGTGCATTAGAACTTACGACCTATTTCTAACCATTTAAGGATTTCAGCATAGCTGCCAACTGGATTTGGTGGAGGAAGAATTTTTACGGTGCGGGAAAATAGAATTTAGACACAATTGAAATTTTTTAGTATCTTTTAATTCGAGAATGAAATTACTATTAAAAAATTTGTCAAAATTCTCTAGAATTGTATTCTTGTTATATAAGTGTGTCTTATTCCAACCATAGGTTGGTTAGAAAATTAACCAAAAATCAATGGCTCATAACACATCATTACTGAGCATTTAATAGAGGCCCACTTAAACGGAAATACAACAATCTACATGTTGAAAATGGAAGGGGGGTTCCAAAAGAGGTTGTTTAGACTCCAAAAAAATCAAATGACACAAAAACTCTCACTATGTCTTTGCAAACCTTTCTAAACCACATCTAGAATGACTCGAAAGCAAAAAAAAATCCATTGCAAACAAAAAAGTCCAAACGCATTTTGCCAAGGTTTACAACAAATCATCACCTTCGTTCTTCACACCATGACTCCAAAACTGGAATGTCAATTTTAGTTTATTCCACGCAACATGTACACTAGAATAGACATTTTGAAGAATATGATATAGCAAAAAATGCATGTAAAAAAAAAGCATAAGAAATTGTTCAAAAGGAGGCCATGGAAAGGAAAGTGAAGCAGTAGGTAAAAAATGAAGATGCTCTCTAATGCAAATCACAATGCAGCGGCACGGTGGTATGTATATGAGCATCGACTAAATCCTAAGGCCAAATCTGGATCTGCTTCAACAAAGTACAAGGACGATGGCACCAAGCTTGCCCACGCGATCTCAAATTGTCAAGTGCTGCAAGAGCCATTAGATTGTCAGATTTTGACATTGAATCTTCCAATACAGTATTAGAAATACTTATGATCTATTTAAGAGTCATTAGGGCTATGATGTGTGGGTTAGGTGTGTGAAATAGGAATACTTGTTGTTTATTCTGGGTCCCAATTCAAACTGAGAACCACTTAAACTTGAGGGTATTCAGTATTGTCCTATTTCTCATTGAATACCAATGTCAACGGTATTAAAAAGGTCTAGTGGCTGTAGTAGGACAATGTTTGATGCTTTTGGCTCTACCCACTACCAATATTGGGTAGATGACGCCATGACGGCTAGCTATTTGTAAAGTTTATTTCAAATTTTTGGTGGGTGAAAAATTCTCAATTTCACTTGCGGTCTCTTTTGGCTAAATTTAGCTATCTTAGAAAAATGCTACTAGAATTTACAAACCCCTTTGATATGGTACATCATCAATTCTAACACAATGGGTTGTGTTAGCTTAATGTGACGCCATACAAGAAACAATTGAAACTATTTTTATATGCTTAATTTAAAGTATATATTAGGACAATTTTTAGCCAAGTGTAATCAACCACTATTGCAAAAGTTTTGTGAAATATTAAAGCAAAATCTAGGTGCATATAAATAAGATTACATCTTCCTTACATGGATGGATTTGAGTTGTGAGTTGAGTTGTTTTGTGTTATAAAAGTTCTACAATAGGGTTGCATTATAGACTTTTGTGTGCTCCTTTGGTTCCTATTAGTCATTCTTACAACACAATAATAGTTTTCAGGGTATTCTTACTTTGAAATGTTGTATCTTTTGTTTGTTTGTACAAAAAAATTCAGAATTGAAGGTATCCTTATCATTTCCAATTGTTTACAAATGAAAAATTTCAATCCATCAACCGTTTAAGTTTTCAATGACATTTCTAGAAGCAATGGCTTAAATAAAAAGAAATAGATATTACAACCTTTAGTTAAGGGCTTAACCCCTAAAGGACCAAACATTATTTTTTTGACAACATAGCGATTTTAGGCAGCTCACTACGACCGTGATTTTTAATTTTTTTCTTTGAAATTTTCACACAAGATGTGCCCAAGGAGTAGCTTTATGGCCCAACAGTTTTCAAAACTTTTGACTATGTGCTTAAAAAGTTATTGCATGATATGTCATTTTCATTGGTCGGTGGGCAGCTCGGGCAGCTGAAAAAACTTCTTCAAAAATCACTTTTTTTTAAAATAAAAATTTGAAATTGGTTCTTTAGATTTATATATACATGAAGAGCTTTGAATCATTCCATTTTGATTAATGAGATGAAACTTATGAGGAGTTTTAGTTTGAGGGTAGTTATGTAATCTCTAGTCTAAGATAAAGTTTGAAGTCTTTTATTTAACCCAATTTTCAATATTTTTGAAAAATAAAATAAAATTGGGTGTAGATTTTTTATTACAATATTACAACCATTGGGATTGGCATTTTTCAATTCCATATTTAAATTCTTAATAATTTAGTATTTTGAACATTCTCAACCTCTTTCTACATACTATTTTTTTCCTATATGTTTTACAATTCCAAATCATCTGAAATTTTTCAAGCATATAGCCAACTTGCCTTGAAGAATGAATCCAGAGAATAAACACCATTTGGGACATTTTTTCATACAAATGTAACCTTGTGAAGTGCAGCTACCCAGATTTTTGCAGGGACAAAAAAAAGATTTTTGTCAATTCAAACGCTATTATCTTGCAATCCACAAGGTGGAAATTTTTGAAATTTTTTCCACAACTTCTCAAATTAGTTTAATACAAGATCATATGGTTACATTTTTCTAGAAGTGTTTTCTTTCTAGAATTTGGTACATGTATTAGAAATAGCAGTTTTGGAGCGATTTGGGTGAAAACATAGTCTTTGACCTTTAGGGATTAACCCCTAAAATAATCAAATTTTAAACAAGTGTCGATTGCAAATACATCCCAAATACACAAAAATGCATTTTTTTAGTTCATCAATTTTTTGAATATTCTTATATTAGTTCTTTAACATTTGTACTGGATATATTATGAAGATTTTTGCTTTCAAAATATTCTATAATTCAAAAGATATTAGTAGGTTTGGCTTCAAAAGGAATTTTTTCAGTTCAAAAAATGATTTGAATAAAATTGTAAAATCACTATGACTAGAAGTTAACATTTTAACTTTACAAAATTTATTTATGAAAATCACAAGTATTCAATCTACAATTGTTTTTAGAAGGAACTTTCAATTTTAGGCTTCACGTATTATTGAAAATATTAGTCTTTGTATTAGTTAATTTAGCTATATGGATGTGATCTATGGATCATATCTTAGAACTATTTTTTTTAAATCATTAGAAAATTATTATATTGAGTTACTTATCATATATCTTGACAATTTTGGAAGTTTGGATTATCTTTTGGTCTTTTAGGAGCTAAGTATTCCTTCATGTTCAAATTGAGATGCAATCACAAAAAACAAAACTAATGAACCACTATATGTGTGGTCTTGGACAACTATCCTTGTTGCTAGAAATAGGACATCTACAATATTCTCGGGGAGGTCACTTAGTGTATCTTTAGTATACCACGTGCGGCTAAATGATCTTTTGACCTCCTATTTACTTTTTAATAAACTATAATTTTAGCCTACAATTTTGAGCATTGTTTAATCAAGACTATAAGTTTTGTTGCCAAAATCTTCAATCCAAATAATATATGAAATGATTTCTAGAGAAGGTTGAAAAATGAACTAAAATGACATGTTTTTCAACTCAAGTATTTATAGAGAACACATTTAGACAACCATTGCATCAATATTCAAGAAATATAAACTTTCAATAGAGACTCATTTTTGAGGATTTTTTGTGTATTTTTTAAACAATTTTTTCTTATTTAATATAGAGGTGTGAAAGTTATTTTCAGCTTTACAGTGTATCTTTTTACTTCAAAAATTTGTATCTAATTATAATTTACGTATAAAATTATCAATAATTCATAATGTAAACTTTCAAAGTAGAGAAATCTACTCATATTTTTTTTTAATTTAAATTTGAAGAAGTAAATAGAGGGTCTAAAATCCTTGCCACAAGTGGGGTGTATAAATGCATAGAGTGACCTCCTTGGGACAATATTACAAGAGAATCTATAACTTCATCACTACATTGATTAGGATTTTTTTGGCTTTACCATCTATTTTTTTTCAATTCCTAATTTCTTACAATCAACCAGTTTTCAAGTATCCATCATGGTTATTTTCTATGTTTTTTTCCTTTTTTTTTAAAAAATTTTAGTTTTTTTTACCATTTTTTTTGCTTTGCATTTAAAATCCAACCAACTATTTTTTCATTTTCATGTCTCACTTTGCACTAAACCGCCAATTGTTTTCAAGCATTGTTACATCAATGACTAGGACTCTCCGAATTCCTCTAATAACTCTCTCTCCAATTATTGTCTCCAATTAGAGTTAGATTTGGAGTTCAGATTTTGAGACAAAATATTATAAATTCTTTCCATTGCATCTATGCCTATGTGGGCATCATCCAATCAAAATCTTGAGTTTCATCGTTGTGGCCTGTTTTGATTGGTTAAAGAGAGGCAAATTAAGATTGATAATGCTCAATGCTTGGCTTGTGCAAATTTTCAATAGGGTGTGTGAGAATTAAAAATCTCATTATTGGACTAGCAGAGAGAGAAATATGAGAGCAATCTCTACTACTACCAACTGGTATTCACTTAGTGAGTACTGGGTGGAAACACGCTAATAGGAGCCAACTTGGCCGTTACACCTCCTTTCTTTTAAGAATCTTCATTCTAATTCTTGAATATAAGTTGAAATTTGAAAAATAATTGAAGAGCATTGTCTCTTAGTTATGGCTACATGATATAATTTAAAACAAAATTAATTATGTTAAATTTCTAAACATCAAAAGGGCTAAAATGTAGCTATAACCACTGCTTAGTTCTGCTTAATTGGATTCAATAAAGACCCATTATAGATGACTTAAAGACTATTTTAGATGAATAAACAACAATTTTTGGTAGAGTATTGCAATAAGAATTCATTACAAATGACTTAAATACTATTTTAGATGAATAAGCGACAATTGTTTGGTGGAATATTCTATTAAAGACCTCTATAAGCACCTCAATAATGTCTACAAGTGGCTCCTATTAGCATGCTTCCATCCTACTCATGGACCTAACATAATCTAAATACAAGAGAGTTTTGTCATTGTGGCATGTCCTGATTGGTTAAGCAGTCAAAAGAAGTCAAACACTCAACTCTCCTGCATTGAGATTATGTCCAATAATTGCGATGTAAGCCAAGTCAAAAAAATAATAGTAGATCTATGCCAAACTTGTCGCCCATGACTTGGTAGGTCCCAACTGACCATTATTTTTTATAACTTAGCCTCCTTTGCAATTACCTAGTCCGTACTAAAGTAGTCTGCTCTTGAACCAGCATAACATTGTTAGCTGGCTGGGAATGTACCTCCCAGCTGGAGGTACATTCCTCCCTAGATACCTGGGGAGAATTAAGTTTAAGATTCAGCCATATTATTGGCTGATAGAGGTAAGTTCAGGAGGCTTACATGATGGGAACCGATGACGGGTGGTGAGTTGGCCCGGGCATGGGCGACTGACGTAAAGTCAACAATTCAGTTGATTGATCCGTCCTGATGTGAGCCACTACGGTACTGTAGTATCAGTGAAGCTAGTGTCTGGGCCATTGGAAAAACATATACATTTTATAGAACACAATATATTTAATATTATGCTTGGAAGAAATTAGTGAGTATAAAGAAATAGAGTGTCATTTAATATACTAAGTTGTTTAGACTTGATTAAGGAATTCAAAAATGTCGATATTAAATAGTAATGGTTGTAATGTTGTAACAAAATAACTATAGCAAATGTTTTATTTTTTTCTCAAGTATTAAAAAATGAGTTAACCTTGAAAGATTTTTCACTAATGTTTTCACCAACAACGCTTCACAACCACCATTTCTAGTATAAGTATCAAATTTCAGAAAGAAAAAAAGTGAGGAACACATTTAACTATAGTATGCTAGTTTTAGAAGATTTGAAAAAACAATTCAGAAATTTCCACCATGTGTACTACAAGATATTAGTGTTTGAAGTGAAAATAAATAAATTTGAGCTCAACAAAAAAACGTGCAACAACACTTCAGGTGTATTCATTATCAAAAAAATGATGAAAATGGTTGTAACTATGTAAAAAATCATTCAATGGATCCATAACTAAGTTCCAACATAACTTAAAGAAAATGCTTTTAGATAATTTGGAACTATACAACAAATATGAAAAAAATTGTAAGTAAAACAAATAGATAATGATCCAAAGTACTAAATTGCTAATAATTTATTTATGGAACTAAGAAATGCCAATCCCTATGGTTGTAATGTTGTAATAAACAATGTACACCTAATGATTTTATTTGTTTCCAAAACAATTGGAAATCTCAGAAGTTAAGCTTGGGTCCACTTGAGTAGCAACAAATGTGGCTCAGGACGTCAATCTTTTGATGCATTAGGGATTCAAGCTAGCGGTTGAGGGATGCAAGCCATCAAGGGAAGAAATTGCAAATTTCACCAGGAGGCCTGTGCTTTTCGAATAGAAATTTTGAATTGGGAATCATGTAAGGGAAGGTTCCGAAGGTGCTACAGGGCCGCCAAAGTCGCTACAGGAACTTTTCCAACGTCGGGAGCTGATTTCCACGGAGTGGGTGTCTCGCAGTAGTTAACACGACAAAGGGTAAGTTCCCACGCTGGGGGACTCCTGGTTTCGAGGGGAGGAAAAGGGACCCCCACCGTTGGTTAACAATGTTATGAGCCATTCAAGCCTACCTAACTCATCATTGATAGTAATATATAATTCAAGCAACATGTCATTCATTCCTAGATATGGATCACATTTAGAACATGATCACTTTCAGAGCACACTAGTTTAAGCATCACGCGTTGTCAAGTTGGTCGTCCTGTGTTCCTTCCCGAGAAGGGACAAAGGACAAAGAGAAACTGTAGCGCAGCTACCCACATTTGGTGCAAAAATTATTCAACTGGACTTCTCCACGCAAGCGCGATCGATGTTTCCAAGTGATTCCGGTCGCCACTGGACCTAAATTGCAGACTTGCTCTTCTTCTTCTCCTTGGGCAGCGAGACGTACTGGTCATTTCAGACATGACTTTGGTCATTAGGCACGAGGCTGCGGCCGCTAACTTAATTGGGGTCTCAACATTCGCCGGCAGCTTGGACACATAAAAATGTTCCATGAGGTGATTGGCGCCGATTTGGGGATAAAATGGTTCCGAATTGTGTACTTAAGAGTATTGCAATTGAGCTCATGCCTACTGTTATATGCTTCCATCAATTCTCTGCCCGCTCGTTCCATTACTCTGAAGCCCAGGACTCCAACACTAGTAGCGAACTGAACATTGACGCTGGAGTGCGCTTGAATTGAGATAGTTGAGTCTTGTTACGAGTTTCCCATTGCCCGTTTCCTCAGCTAAAGCGCTAATCAATCTCACAATGGCGGATCATGAAGCTGGTAGCCAGTTGAAGCTGTATGTGCATCTAAGATCGCAGCCGGCTCGATCGAGCAGTCGCCATTTTCTGCAGGCAAGCTTCTGATCTTACTTTTTCGTTCTAACATCCGCCTTGGTTATGGAGAGCTTAATTGGCTGCAGCGGCGTGACTTTCAGTACCTATCTGAAGTTGATACCTTAGCAGATTATTGTCGAGATTGAACAGCGTTGTTTGCCTCAATTTTGAGTGAAGGGTAGTTGTGATTGAACATAAGACGTTACTGAGTTAGGCTTGGTTTCGTGGTGCGTTTTGCAGGGCGAATAACATCGAAGCCGAGGAGATCAAAGTCGATCTTTTGCAAAAAGAGACCAGGACGCCGGAGTTTAAGAGTAAGCATAATCAGCCACGGTTCAGCAATTCGTTCTCATGTTGGAAAGATGCTTGCCTTGTGATGATGCAGGCTTGAGGAGCATGAGACCTTCTTGCTTCATTTCTGATAGCACTGAAAAAGTAGTTCATGAATCAATCAGTTCATGGCTTCAGTGTCGACAGCGATTGATAAGATTCGGTTGAATGTGCAGAAATCAACCCCATGAGCACCGTACCCTGCATTAACGACGACGGGTTCCAGCTTTACGAGAGGTAGCTGATTCTAAATCGTCAATCATGCACTTTTTTCTTGTTGGTCATTAGTCTGCTTGGATCCTTACCAAATGCATCCAAAGTCCTAAGATTCTCCTCCATCGAGATGATTGCCATTGATTCAAAGTAGGTCGTCAAAGAACCTCACTTTTAAGTCTCTCTTGTTTAGAACGAGGAGGTGGTTCTAAAATTAGACTGTTTTGGATCACATGAATAAAAGCATGCATTTGCAAAACCTGAAATAAAATACCATCGTGATTAACTAGGAAACATCATACCACCTTCTGGTCATCACGCAACTCCGTTCCATTACGACTGCCAGAATTTCATAATCTCCGTGGTGGTTGTGCAGCCATGCAATTTTGCGCTACTTGGCCACGACACGCAATGTGGCCGATCATTGGTGAGCTGACTGATCATGGGTGACCATCTATGTTATTCAGATTCTTTGCATCTACCTCTGTGAGTTCAGTGGTGGAAACATTCAACAAGACATGAATTCTTCTGACTCGAGAAATCCGTTTTCAGGTACCCCAAAGATGCGAAGAAACGTGCTCTTGTGGATGCTGCCCTTGACTGGCACCATCTGAATCTGCGCAAATTTTCAGGTCAGTTGTCTCTAACAATGTCTTTTTGTTCTTCTCTTCTTTCATTTATTGATATGAGTGAGCCAACTGATTCGATGATTCCCCTCTTAATTTTATGACCTGAACTACAAGCTTACTCTTCACAAATTACATCCTTGAACGGCACTCCGCCCACTTTGGGCCCATCTCCTAATGCAAGGAAAGAGTTAGGGGATCCCACATATTTTAATCCTCTGACATCCCCTTTCCTGCCACACACCCTATTGCATGTGTCTCAGTTCAAGAATTTTGAAGAAGAAAGTAAGCATACTTGACGTCAATCACATCAATGGCTCCCTTGCAGTTGCTGTCGGATTGACGCAAGCAACAGTGGCAGGCTGTTTGCACGCCATTCGATCTCAAGCGTATTGAACTGAAATCAAATAGATCTTGTTATCTGTCAGTGTATGTTGTTAGATGAACAGTGAGATGGGTGCACCCGTGGAACAACTTAAGCACAACCTAAGAAAGTTTTGTTCTTGGATCGTGCAGGGCAACTGCTCATTAACCGCACATTGGCGAAGCTGCCTCAATTCGATGGCTATTACCCAGTTGGGGATTATGACACCCTTGCCGCAGATGCTGAAAAGAGACTACCCCGGGTTTTTGATGAGCTCGAGTTCATGCTACAAGACGGAAAATATCTGCAAAATGCAGATGAAGTGTCGATAGCTGATTTGAGCCTTGTCTGTGAGGTGATGCAGCTACAGGTATACAGTATATCCCATTCAGTATCACAAATCTCAGAGTCCGCATCTATTGGCTTCTGGTAGAGTATATTCTTTCCGTCCCTTTCAAGCATTTTGGAAATCCAACATGCATGTTTGCTGAGGCGTTTTGGAAACGCTGGAGCAAACATGTTCCAGAATGGTAGACAAATGTGTTCTCTCCCTAACACACTAAGTGAGCGACACGTCCTGAACCTCATTTAGGATCCTTCTAGCTATATTCGACATGCGTGCTCCTGTGCGTGGTGGTGCCGGTATCGGTAGCTATCTCAATCGAAATCAATTGTGCTTGCAGGCAATGTGCAGGGTCGAGGATCTGCAGAACCTACTTGGGTCTCGCGACAAGATTACGAAGTGGATGGTGGCTGTTGAGGAGGCTTTGAACCCCCAATTCAGCGATGTGCACCAGGAGGTCCGTGCTCTTGGCAAGCAAATTGCAGAGGTCCGCGCTAACGGAGCTGATATCTGAAGCAAACTAAAGGCCTAGGATCAGCGAAGCAAACAATCTTGACAAGCATTTCTAACTAGATTCCTGAGTGTATATATGAATCCTGGAAATCAAGCGTAAGATTTCGGTTACGAGACAATTGGACTGATTTCCTTTTCCTCACTTGGATTTGTGTTTCCTCCTGGCCACCTGAATTCGACTCCGAGGTGCGGGGAGAACCGGCGGTTACTTCATCGTTAGCCGGTGGCTTTGGGAAATTAACCTTTGTTGCGGAGTTTGGAAATGGAGGATCCGAAACTGCACAGAAATTGATAGCACCTACCATCAAGCGGTGTGGATATGTAGCCGTTGTTTCTATGAAATTGTTAGATTTTAGTGGTTAGCCATTTCTAATGCAAGGCTACTACTTGGATTGTTGTTGTTGGGTATGATATTGAACACGGCAGGTATGGCTTTTGGGTTGGCCATTGAGGGGCTTGGAGTCCTTGAGAATGCGGGGGTGGGTATCGCTTTTTTTAGGGTTGGTCATGGCGGCCAATCCTTGCTCTATCATCCATGTTTGCCCAATGTAATGAAATGAAATTTGGAGTTTAGTTTTAACACTAGCACGTCTTTGAAAGAGCCAGGAGGATTTTAGCCTTTGCAAATTTGAAGTTGGAGGAATGTGGCCACTAAAAATTTGATACTAGAGAAAATGAATTGGAGGATTTTGATAAAGAGAGCATGAAACCAATGCCTTTGGAAAATAAACCAATTCATTTTAGTAAGGGAAGGCAAATTATTGGAGGAGCTCCTGAAACTACTTGAATGCTTTAAATTGTAATATAATATTTTGCAATGATATCATTGTCTATCTTTTTTCATGAAGATCAAGAAGGTATAATGTACCATCCTAATATGTTTTTGATGCATCCTTTGGTCATTGAACAAATACTAGGAAATGCAATCCAAATGTGCATATAGAGTAAACTAGGGCCCCAATGACATACCAACCACCTATGGGTAAAACCTAGAAAATGAGACCTATCAACTCCAAAAGTCCTATTGTCCTCTAAAGGAATAAATTGGACTTTGGATAGGTTGCTGTGTGAGCTCAATTTTTTGGGATAATTTTTCATTAGATATAAAATCTATTAGCTTTTGGAGAATACAATTTTTAGCTCAATTGGTGCTATAGGAAAAAAATTATACCACAATAAGCACAAATCTAAACTTGATAGGTAGAAAAATACATCCATAAAAAATTAAAAATTAAAAATTAAATTGTTTCTCACAGATTGTGTTTTTGTCTGCATAGAAAGCTTTGATTCATTCTATCTGGATTTGTGATGTGAAAGTTATAGAACATCTTGTTTTGTCAGCCATGAAAACATCTTTTAAAGAAAACCAAGTATGGTGTTTGTTTTTGAGTTCAATTTTTCCATTTACTCAAAAAATAAGTTCCACAAGGTTCACTTTGATTGTGAGAGCAATCTAACAATTGGGATTAGTGTATTTTAATTCCATCTTAGATATATTAATGATGTATTTTTATCCTTCAATGTCTACCTTCTTCTATTTATCAGATTTTTAAAGAGTGAAAAATCACATTATTTTTTTAATTTTAATTTTCCTATATTCTCATTTCTCAACTTAATTCTTCAT
The DNA here is from genome assembly GCA_951230915.1 of Antitrichia curtipendula. Lineage (NCBI taxonomy): Eukaryota > Viridiplantae > Streptophyta > Bryopsida > Hypnales > Leucodontaceae > Antitrichia > Antitrichia curtipendula. Next base: position 28,425,736 of record OX579635.1, read on the forward strand.
GGTTAAAATTTTCTAATTCAAAATCTATAGTGCAAAGATTTTTATTTAACAAGACTCAAAGTCTTATAGACTAGTTTGCCATGGTGCCTAAAAACATGATTTCTTCACTTTGAACACATTTATCTTGCAACCTATTACCTATGTGATGAAGTGTTGGAATTTTTCCACACATTCTCTCATACTACTCTATTTAAGATCTCATCGTTAGATATGCAAAAAATACCATTTAAATTTTTTTTCCTCTTTGTATTAGAAATGGTAGTTTTGAGGATTCTTTTATAAGAAAAAAGCCTTGGAACTTTAGGTGTTAAAGTCTTGCATCAACCCATGATAAAAAAAATTGAATAAATGGTATTCAATTTGCATTAGGTTGAATTACTAGCTACAATTAGTGTCTTGGATGGTGGTAATGGATTGATTGCACTAGGAACTTCTACTTTTTTATTGTAAATTCATCACAGAAAGTAACTTATTCATCCACCCACGTAGACAATATAGCATTAGAGAGGTTATTACATTAGGAAGGGTCATTGCACCAATGACCTTTATATGCAGCCCAAGATACAACATAACAATCATTGTTACTTTAGAAAGGTTATTACTTTAGAGAGTATTACTTTAAAAAGTATGACTTTAAAAAGCAAGACTTTGGTGACTTTCTATTGTATATTTTTGTTGGTTTTGGGTAGACTAGAGACAATTTTGGGCCAATTAAACATCATACTTCAAAAATTTATAACAAATTCATACTTTGTCAAAAAATAGAAATTCAGTTGATCTCTTCATTTCTTGTATTTGTCTTTATATGGAAAAAAGAACAAAACATTTCAACAAAACAAACCAATCATTCTGCGAGTCATATGCTTATTTACATTTGTTTAAGAAAACTATGCATGATGTTCATTCCTAAAGGACTAATTAGTCCACTTTGGGGTTTCTGAGAACTCGGGAAGCTTTTTTGACTCTATAATTTAGAAGTTTTGCGTGGATTTTTTGATGGATGCTACTCACCATAATCTACATGTAAGGCTTTGTTTCAAGTCATTCCAATAAATATTGCAAAAGTTAGAAGGTTCTTTATTTATTTCAATCTCAAACTAGGCAACAAAAAATATATTCTGAAATAAAAAACTAGTTATTGCCTTATTGGAGATTTTATAGATTGATAACTACTCAAAAAAAATTGAACCATTTAATTCCAAATAATGAGGTAAAATTTATGAAGAGCTTTTTTTGCAAGCAATAAAAGCAATAAAAACATACAAAGTTGTTTTTTGCATTCAATTTAAATAAAATGAAAATGAAAATGAAAATACAGGACACTATATTTTTACTAGGACATTTTCATCATGGTGATTAATAATTATGAATTTCTTGTAAAGTTATTATCATATTATTTGTTTTTCTTTCATTCAATACTACCTTCCATTTTACAATTTTCATAGAAATGAATATGAAAGTTTTTTGGGTTAAAAGTTTTTTCACATGTTTTCAATACATTTTCCAATATATTGACAAAATGCACAAGTTATGCAACACACTGTACTTTTCTAAAAATGTTGAAAGGAAAAACTTCACCTTTTGAAAAGGTTAGAAAATCTGGCATTTAAAAGTTTAGGCACATTAAATTTGCAATCAATGTGCTTTTTGCAATTGCCGCTATCAATTGTCACCCAAGGTCTAAAAATTTCACCATTTAAGTATCTTGGTAGTCAGATTGAAACATCATTATTTTTGCATTTTTTTTTATCATTATATCATATACAGTAATTAAAGTTGGCGAAAAAATATTTTTAGAAATAGATGTCCAAATCATTGAAATTAAAAAAAATCATGGAAAAAAATCAACCTTACAGCATATTTTACACTTGTGATTAGCCGATTACAAGGATTGGAAGTATTACTAATCACTCATTTTCAAGAATTTGAAGTTGAAAAATTTAGAAATAAATGATGCTTTTTTCATAGACTTATAGATCTTGTAAAATTAGATTTCAACAAAATGGATGTTTTGAAATTACAGTTATTGCAAAAAATACAATTACAAATTGACAATTTTTATAGTTTGACACCTTGTGACAAAATATTAAATGACTTTGAAATACCTACATAGTCATTGAATGTGCATGATTGTGAGCTCCCCATTTGTCACTTGGGACTCGTAGAATTATTTTTTTGAAAATTTGCAATTTAAAGTTAAGAAAAGTATACAAAAAGCCATAAAAAGAGTGTAGAACCAAAATAGGATTGTGACATACCCATTATAATATTTGGTCTAGATTTATGTTTAGACTTAGAATCCCACCAAACCTGATCTAAAAATAGATAGAAAGATATGAACCGGTTAGATTTGGAGGATTTGAGTCACATAGCCCCAAAAGGGCTAAATTTTCCTCATGAATGTGGCAATTCATGGCTAAGTCGGTCCGAGGGAACCACAACGAGGCCACTAGGTCGGGTCCTAGAGTTAGGTTTTAAAATTCTCCAAACCCCAATTGTTAGCATGTAGGAGCCACTGATGCAAGACCAGGCCCGTGGAGGAATCTACAGTCCAAGGATGGTGACCTAGGGTAAATCCCATGCCAGGAGTCCAACGACGAAATCGATTCGCCAAGATTCCTCTATCTGCAAAAGATTCCCGCACCATCGCTAATTCAAGGAGATGGCCGATTTCATCTCCACTGACCAATCGTGCAAGGTACGGAAATGCACCTACACGTCCTTCACGTGATTCCTTGAGAGGTCATGTGAAAAATCCCGTCATCTTCCGACTTGCAGAAGAACCTTTTCCGGGTGGTCAACCCTGGTAACCTCCAATGGGAATTTCATGGAAATTACCCAGGTTACCAGAAAATCTCACTAAAAATTAGACTATCTTGTTTTATGTTAATAATGCGCTCCGTGAAGTTTCACAACATTCTGATAGTGGCAAGTACCCGAACCGGCGAGATTCCTCGGAAATTAACCACGTGGCGGGGTCCCTGCCGCGTTGACCGGCATCCCGGGACCATACGATGGCGAAACAAAGTCAACCAAGAGTCTTTTACGACTCTCTTGCACCTACCAGAGACCCTAGGCTATTTACATTTCTCAAAATAGGAGACCCCCAAGATCTAGGATTTTACCACGATTTGGTTTTTAAACTAAATTAGCCTATGATGGGTTTTTGGCCTCGGTTTGGGGGTAGGGGAGTTTTGGACTACACACAGCGATCTGGAACCAACGGCGTAATCCGTTTGACAATTGGAGTTAATCTCCAAATGTTAGGAGGTTGGTCCAGCGTAGATAGGTAAAAGTAGTTTTTTAGGATTAGGATGAAAATCTTTGAAGATGAGGATGAAAATCCAAGTTGATAAGGTTACCTTAGAACTCTTGAGGGAGGGGTGGGGCCTTGTAAACCTATTTAAGGTCCCCATTTTTCTCTCTAGAACACCCCCAATTCTTGTTTTGGATCCGTAGGTCCAACTTATGTTGGGAAATTTTGGCGTTTTAGCCAAAAAAACTCTACGGTGTTTTTTGAGCTCTTTTGGGCTCCATTGTTGTTGAAATTCAAGCTTTGAAGTTCTTTGTGGAGTCCTTCTACCTTATTGTGTGTGTCATTCGGTTCTTTCTCTTCTTGTTCATTTGGACTAACGGGTTCTTTTGTCAAGTATCCTTGGGTTGATTGTACTAATCCTAAAGATACCCCCCACCGTACATTGGCGATGCCGCTTTGGGGGGCCTTTAGTGTGGATCTTTGAGTGCTTAAACTAACTTGTATCGTACTAACCCATGCATGTTAAGTAGAACTAACCCTTGGAAGCATTCTTGTGTTAGAGTGACCCCATTTGGAAACTGACCTTTGTTGAAAGTTGTGTTCACTGTGTGTGGGACCCCCATGGACGGCGAAGCTTTGAACCTATGAGTTTCAGAAGTCCTAGATTGTGAATGAAACCCCTATAGACGGCAAAGCTTTGAACTTACGACAAAGTTAGAGTCTTAAAGTTTGTGTTAAAGAGTTTAGGCGGCGGAGCTTTGAACCCAGTGGTACCACCAAGTCCTAAAATTGGTATTAAATCCAACTTAGCGGCGAAGCTTTGACCCTCCCCGGTGTTCCATTCTAAAGTTTAGTTTCCAAGACCTTTGTGGAAACCTCCAGAGTTTAGCTTCCAAGATATGTAGGTCGTTAGGAAGTCCGTTTACCAAGTTAGGACCCAGTCCCTTAGAATCAACCCATTAGAATTAGCCCATTAGCAATCAACCATTAGAACCAACTCGTTAGGAATAAGCCCAGTGGAATAAAAAAGGAAAGGAAAATCAGAATTCAAGAGCCAGTCCATTAGGAATTAGCCATTAGCAATCAGCCGTTAGAACCAGCTCGTTAAGAATCAGCCAGTGAAAAGGAAAGAAACCAGAACTCAAAAACCAGACCTCCCGTTCAGTCCCAGGGGGGGGTCAATCACCGGGGTCGGTCAGTCATTGGGGTCGGGCGGTCCAGTCACTGGGAGTGGGTTGCCGATCTGGTCCAGGGAGCTGGAGAGTTGGGGTTGCTGATCTGGTCCAAGGAGCTGGGGAGTTGGGGTTGCCGAGCTAGTCCAGGGAGCTTGGGGAGTCGGGGCCCTTGTGTTGGTATTTTTATTTGGTCCAAGTAAATAAGTCTAAAAACTAGGGGTCAAGGTTTATTTGGGGAGAAACTCGATTGCAAGAAATCAAGAAGGGAAAAAAAAGGGGGGGGGAGAAGAGAAGCCGCACGTCCAAATATATTAGAAAACCTACATATACAATACTCACATACCACCTCTCTCTCTTCACACCAATTTGAAACTAACAAGAATGGAGGAGGATTAGAGGGAAATAGGATGAAATAGGAGAAAGGTTGAGAGAGACGATAAATAGTAACCTAGGTTTGGCTAAGTAGACGTTAGGAGGAAAATCTTGAGGATTCGTAGTGACCATTAGAAGGGGGATTAGAATGACACCAAGATAAAATGGTGTAAGAGAGTAGGAGGGGCATTAAAACCTCCTTGGGGTTTGAATCTATAGTTGTAAGACATCCATAAAAGCTTAGGTGGAATAGTCTTAGTGTAGAAGGAAAAGAGGGAGAAAGAAAAGGAAGGAAGACGTTTAGATCGCGTGGGTACACTAGTCTTCCCAAATTAAGCGGCGAGCTTGGGAGAAATTCAACCACGACCAAAGGACCACCATGGAGCACGAGAAGGCGTACGTGGACGAAGACGAACTGATTTCCAACACCAGATGTGAAAAGGTGAGTCTTTGACTTAATCCTTGGTGTTTCTCCTAACTAGCATTGATTCCCTTAATTAGCCTTTGTGCAGGAGTAGCAAGTCGTGATTAGTATAGGTAGGTGTTAAATTCCAAAATACTAGAGTAGGAGTTTAGGTTAGAAGAAGATCTCGGATTCAAACTAGGAGTAAAAATTTAGAGTTAAATCTAGGAATAAAAATCTAGAGTTAAATTAGGAGTAAAAAATCTAGAGTTAAATTTAGGAGTAAAATTTAGAGTTAAATTTAGGAGTAAAAATATAGAGTTAAATTAGGAGTGAAAAATCTAGAGTTAAATTTAGGAGTAAAAATTTAGAATTAAATCTAGGAGTAAAAATCTAGAGTTAAATTAGGAGTAAAATTTAGAGTTAAATTAGGAGTAAAAAATCTAGAATTAAATTTAGGAGTAAAAATTTAGAGTTAAATTAGGAATAAAAACCCGAGGATAAAAGTCAAACCGTAGAGTCAAAATTGGAAGTAAAAGTTAGAGTTAGCACTCGGGAGTCAAAATCTAGAGTTACATTTAGAAGTTGGAAATTAGAGTAAAAACTAAACTTAGGGTTAGCCCGTAGAGTTAAAACTTCCGAGAGAAATGTCAAACAAGATAGTCTTGGAGGTTCATGGAAGGAACGTGAGGGTTCCCCTTTCACGTGGTTAGGGACGTTAGAAATGACGCCAACTACCCAGCCAACCCTAGACATAGGATAGATAGTTAGGGATTTAGAATTTTACTATCAACCCCGATCATTGCAGTTAGCCTATTAGTTACCCATGCATTTCTAGTAGTTTTGCTGCCATCCACGACACTTAGGAAACGTTAGCAAAAAAGATTCATTGCTTGGAAGGCACAGTGGACCGCGCTCACAACACCTCCATATATTTAAAATGTAGATAAAGGCATAAAACCTAGTCGGTGTTCGCCTGATTACCAAGGGTGGGTAATCTTGCGCCCACAATGATCAAATCAAATCTCAAAATAACCATGAATCCAAAGCACCACATAAGGTAGAAATACCATTCATTGTTTTCCCCCTAAAACCATTCCCTATTTAAGTAGTCCAACAATGGTAGCTCTGGAGCTTAGAGATGCGATGAGCCTACGAGCCTTATACCTAGTTGTAAATATATACCTACAATCATTTGAAGATATTTATAACATATGTAGCTATGTGTAGGCAGTACAATTTTTTGAGTTTGCCAACCTAGTGTGAAAGCAATCAAATTGATGCACTGTTTTCATTACAGTAAGACAATTAGAGTATAGCGGTTCATTTAAAGGCAAATAGTTATAAAATATTAAGCAACTTGAAAGATAGATTCAATACATGGCAATTGGAGCAGCACTTCTGATGCAGTTGCAAAGTTTATAGTCAATTTGATTTTCATTTTCCTCTCTCTCAGTTGGAGCATTGTTTTTCTTCCTCTCTTGTGTAGTTTTGCATTTTCAAACTTGTGAACTCTTGCATATATTGCAATAGAATTTACTTTTCAAATTGGTTGTTTATTGTGTGTGAAATTGTAATTGAAATTTATGAATTTGTTTATGGGCTGGGAAGTCTAATTGTTCTTGCAATGCGGAGAGTGCAGTAAGTTGTTGCTTGGTTGTGGTCAATTCGGTGTGATTGTGGGAAATTGCATCCGGATCTTTTGCTTTGTTGTGAGTGTAACTTTGTAAATTTGAGTCTGATTCACACTGTTGCCTAGATGTTGTAGCAGAGAAATCAATTCAAAATAAACTGTGAACAGGGAGTTTGTTGAAGTTAATAATCTAATTGTTATTATACCCATAGTCTTGGGAAGATTGAATCAAATTGATGCTTGAAATATGTTGATATACAAATTGAAAAAGAGAGTATAGGAAAGATGTTTGATGGTTGCTCGGAATTCCATGCGTCTGAATATGTGATAATTTGTAACAAATTGTGTATTGATTCAGTACAAAGAATCAAATATTGTTAATTGTGAAAGCAAATTGGAGTCGATCATTGTAATATGGTCGAATTAATATTCATGGCTTCTAATTATGAATGTTTGGATGTTCTCGTGGTATATGTGAGTGTGTGTAATGTTTCAAATTGTATGTAACAATCTCATTTGCAGATGATAGTATTTGAGCATAGATTTTCTTTAAATGTTGACATAAATTTCTAAAATTATATCACAATATGAGGAAGTGATCAAATTGGAAGATATCAGTAAGTCAATATTACTATTTAATTGTAATAGTCCAAACCGTGTGCAAATTGGTTCCTATTTGTGGATTGGTTGTCAATTGGAGTTATGAAATTCCTTGTATTCAAATTGAGTTAATGGAGTGATTGACCAAATTCCTTGCCATATATCAACTTAACATTGAGAGACATTTAGTGTAGGTTTATTGAAAGGATTGTCATGTCTTTGGTTTTGTCAGAGTAAGTCATAACTGAATACAAATTGACCTTGCAAATTTCTAGTATATAGGATGTGGTGGTATTACTACTAGAAACATGGTGGCTTTGCAACGTTTGTGAGCAACGTTTTTGTTGGGTCCAAGTTAACGAGCAACATTTGAACAATGTTATGGTGGTAATGATGAAAAAGATTCATTGAGCAATGTCTAAGCAACGTATAAGCAACATTTTCATACGGAGCACCGCTCTACAACGTTCCTAATGCAGAATAACTCCTCTTTCCCCTTTTTCCAGTATGCTTATTTATTTTTATCAGTTGATTCCAGCTAGCTTAACTTGACTCACCCAGGGACTTCAAAGACATGAAGTGATCCAAGACCCTTTTGTTTTCTTCTTAGAGTACATAATGAGCAAGGTATTCTAACCTAAAAGCATTTTGTCGTGTGATCGAGAGGAGCAGGGTTGTCCCCATCACGTCCTGTCCGTCCGTCAGCATGTCCGGACGGACGTCAGGATTCAACCCCGGCGTCCGTCAGGATGAAATCTGGACGAGAACCGTTGACAGAGGATGAAAACTACAGAAATGGATGGACGTTCTTCGCCGACGGGCGGCGAGCTTCCGTTGACGGGCACGGAACGGGCGGGATGGACGGGTATCTGGACGGAAAACTGGACGACCATGTGGACGGGCGGGTGGACGGGAGGGTAGATGGGCATCTGGACAGGCATGTGGACGGGAGAGGGGGCGGTTGTGTGGACGGGTATCTGGACGGGCGGGATGGACGGGTATGTGGATGGAAAACTGGACGGGCGGGTGGACAGGCATGTGGACGGGCGGGTGGACAGGTAACTGGACGGGCATGTGGACGGGCATGTGGACGGGCGGGTGGACGGGTAACTGGATGGGCGGGTGGACGGGCATCTGGACGGGTAAGTGGACGGGTAATTGGACGGGCGGGTGGATGGGCATCTGGACGGGTAAGTGGATGGGTAAGTGGACGGGCGGGTGGACGGGTAACTAGACGGTTCTGTGGACGGAAAAATAGACTGGACGGGTGGGATTGGATTTTTGGCTTAAATGCCCGAAGCACCCAAATCTGGTGTTGGCAAAACTTTGAAGTTAAATAAAACCTAACCAAGTTGCTATTTTTAGTAGTATCCAAGTTGCTATTTTTAGTAGTATCCAAGTTGCTATTTTTAGTAAGTTCTTCTTGAAGTCTAGTTATAGCATCAATAGTCTATTCTTAAAAATAAATGATAGTGATTTTTCGTTTCAAGACTTTGTGCAAGGGTACCCATTGCAATCTTGACTTCTTATAGCATTGAGAGCTTTTGGAAATGTACCTCGAAAACACAAGATCTTGGAGAAAAAATCACATTCAAATATTTTTTTTAATTTAAAAAAAAATATGGAGTATATTTTTAAAAGCCATAAATTGTTTGGGGTTATACATGTTCGGCAATTTAACCTCATATTTTTGTGGTCTAAATTTTTTTTAATTTTACTTGTGAAAACTGAAAAGAAGATTGGAAGACTTCACATCATTTTTGTAGTTTTAACACCCTCATGTTCAAACATTATAATCTTTTACTCTATAAGTGATATTGTTGTGTTTTAGCAACCTATGAGCCCCTAATATGTCTTGTTTGAATTTATATGGTTACAATTTTTTTGGAATTGATACGCCTAGTCACCTAATCAAAATGTTAACATTTTGTTCAATTTAGAGCAAATTTGTAGAAGCTCAAAACATGCCTTGGGCATCTAGGATTCTAGGGATTAAAGTTTGTTATTGAATTTCGAATTAGAGAAGTTGCTAAATTGATTTTACATTGACTATATGGCAAGAAATTCAAAAATATAAATCCATGTAGCCATGTAGGCCCTATGCTAATTATTGCCAAAAAAAAATCCAAGTTGGCATTTCTCCATGTTCACCTTGAAATGAAATGAAAAAAAATAAATTAGAATCTATTCAATTTAAGACTTTCAAGTATAGGATCGCCATTCATAAAGTCATTTATTTCAATTGATTTTCAAATAAATTTCATGTAGTGTGACCTTATCAAGTTAGCAATTGCAAGATATTAAACTTTGATCATTTGATTTCCATAATGCCATTTGAGAAAAAATGGAAAATGTTCAATACTTTAATTTGTAAACTTTGGATTTAAAAATAAACATGAGGGAGTAGTCAATCAATAGTTCAACTAAAAAAACATTAAAACTAATAGAACAAAAGTTACAAAACGTGAATTATTTTTTGGTTTAATTCTAAAGACTTAAAGGAGATTTCATCAAATATGAAGCAATCAAATAATTTGTTACTTATTTCTTGCTTTGGTAAAGAATTTCCATTGTTTTTATTTCTTAGCCCCTAAAGTAACATACTCTCATTGTCCTTTCTGCCAGGGACAAAATGGATTTTCGATAGGCTCCTATGATCTCATTTTTTACTAAAACTTTTGAAAACTTTTTCATAAGAATGATAAAATAGAATGATAGATAAACTTATGAGTTTATTCATAATACAATTTCTATTCCAATCAGTGCCTAGGAGCAAAGGGTATGCCACAATAACCTCAAACATGGGAGATCGGGACACCGGGCGGTCCAAGACTCCGGGTAGACAAAAAAATCCACAAAAAAATGAAATACAAATTTGTATATTTTTTTTCCAGTTGGATTGTATTTTCTTTTAAATGGGAGGCTTTCATTCATCACATTTGGATTAGGAATGGAAAAGTTATGGGTTTTTTGTGGAGCGGGCAATCCTAGCAACTTCTTAAAATAAATTTGTTTCTTTCACTTCGAATGCTAATAACTTTCAATCCATACGGTCAAACATCACAAATTTTTTATCACGTCATCTAAGACAAGTGTAGAACAAGATCCTTTGGTTCGATTCAAAAAATAAATTGGAAAATTTAATTCATAGGTGAACATAGCAAAAGTGGTGATTTAGGGTGGTTTGGGCCAAAAAATGGACTTCAGACTTTAGGGCTTCACCAAAAATAAAATAGAACACTCTTTTACCTACCATCTAAGCATACAAGCTTCTTCTATACTATTACAAAAAGGTCCAATAGATTACAAAAATTGACAAAGGCGAAGCAACAATACACGAGGTGGAAAGAAAACGATAAATGTACATATTTTATAAATCCGTTGAAGTACATGGTAAACTAATAAAGGCTTTACATAATTACATACGTTCACTTTGTACAACTTTCGGTATTTAATTCTACACATCTATCTAGTTATACACAATCTAGTCTACATCTTCGATTACAACGCCGCGTGCTATGCTATTTCTCAAAAATCGCTGCAATTCTTCTTGCGATTCGAAAGTCCTCAGAAGCTGAAGTGCTTCTATATCGTATCTATCATGTAAGTGCCCAAAAATGTCATTCACAAGGGCTGGCTCATGGAAGGTATTGTCTTCAATGTACGCCATTTCTTCCTCATAGCTCAATTCCCCCTCAAATCCGACTGGCTGGCCTTGAGAGTTAAACATGATGCGTTGTGGATGTGGTGCGCGTATAAAAATTAAGCGTTCTGGGTCCCAATGTCCACCGGCAATCTGACCAAAATATAGTCGACGCCCTGGATCACTGTCTCCAAACACCCTCCTGATCACCTCTGTCACTTGGTTGTCACTCGTCCATGGTATGTCAGCCACCGTTCCTGCCGGGAGGTGTCGGTTGTGGTGGCCCCACTTCCAAAGCCATGTCATGTCGGACCCCCAATGTACTCTATTACCGGGGCCCGGTAAATTTTCTTCATTGTACTCGTAATGTTGAGGCATGTGGTCTTCAAGGCCAAACGTTTTGTACAGTCGTGCATGAAATGGAGCCCTGCATTGCGCACATCTCTTTCTGGTGACCATGTGTGGAATAAGACACACGGGGTGGTATAGATGGCCACATGTACCAAGATTCCATCCACCCTCGGGGCCAAACGGTTGTTGGCACATTATACATGTTGTTCCATCTTTTACAAAATCTGGAACGGAAGGCCACACTAGTGGCGTAATGCCATCATTGTTGGGTGGCCCGTATCGTTGGCGATCGATATTATATTGGAATTCCAAGTCTGGACGGGCATTCCAATCGATGCTTGAATTCTCCCTATACGCTGGCAAATCATCGGTGAACATTTCTGCCACCCGAGGCCACGAGGTCAAGCCAAAATAACGTTGACCGCCATCATTGAATTCTGCAGCCACTCTCCTCACTTCACGTTGCATTTGCTCAGCCTCTTTTAGTGCTAAGATGCATGTCAACTTCATGTTGCACATTTGAAGCAGCCTCTGCTCCGTCTGAGGATTTTGAACCAACCGCATATTTTCAGCACTCAATGCGGTCATGGTCTGCTCCAAGGTTGTTCGAGCTACAGTAACCACCGCCACCTCTGCCTCGGCGTTGTTGGCACGAAGTTCCAAAGCACGCATGGCGTTTGTTAATTCTTCCATGTTTGTGCAAGTACTTCCAAGCTTTGCTTCAACTCGCTCAGCACGTGCACGCATAATATCCAGTGTGGCACTTTCTGCACTTGGAAAAGTGGATTGTGATCGCAGCACAAACTCAGATGTATTGCTCGGGCCTGGTGTGTCTTCGTGTGCACCGTATGTAGCACGTTCCACTACAAGATCGAGTGGTGGAACTGAGTCTGTGCTGACCCGCCTTTCACGCTCTACGAGCTCGGCTTCACGTGCGATGAGGCGCACATTTTCATCTTGAACGGCCCGCATCCTTGCATGATGAACTTCCAACACTGCAGCATGTTGTCGTCGTGTTTCTTCTTTTTCTGCTTGCAGTGTTTGTACTAATTGGCGCAAGCGAATTACTTCTTCACCGTCAGCCTGCACTCCACCAATCATAGCTTATTGATTTACATCTGGACCGCTGCCCTGACCAACTTCTATCTCTATCAACTCCGTCCCTGGACGCTCTGCCAGTGGAACCACGTCCATTTGCACATTTTGGACATCATCCAATGGCACGGCAAGATTTGGTACATTGTCCAACGGCACAGTAGGATTTGGTGCAATGTGGCGAGTTCGATTTGGAAATGTATTATTCCGCGATTTGCCCAAAAAGCTGCTCCAGTCCACATCCTTGCCAAGAAAAACCTCCGCATATGCCATTTGGCACAATGAAAGTGTCTCGTCTTTCTTGGATCTTGCCCCCCAAAGTGCCAATGATACTTCAATCATCTTCTTCTTGAAGTGCGGATATTGGCACTGGTCAATATTTACCACGCCAGATTTCACGTGCACCTCGTACCGGTCATGTGGCCAATGGCGGTTGATGTGGGCCCAATCTATATATTGACGATATATCACTCTTGTCCATGGGCCATCTGCCTCCAACCACCCAGGCTTTGCCATAACCTCTTCGGCATTAAGTGTGCCCCAATCCAAGGTTGCTCTGTTTCCTCTCTTCCTTCTACCTGGGGGTTCACCTGCAGGTACCAAACCTCCTAGGGGATCACCTCCAGGTCCCGAACCTCTTGCTACATCCTCTACGTCCATTCTTGATACCTGTAAAATGACACACACGATACTGTATGCGAATACAATGACAATTTACTTTGCCTTCTGTTGCGTGAAGGCAACTGAAATGTGGAAAAACAATGTCAAATGTATAACACTTCCTCCCAAATTGCAGAGCGAAGCTTTCTCAAGCTCGGACAGTGCAACTCAAAAGAGGAAGCACGTAAACTGTCCAAAAAAGTTTACTTATACCCCCCAATTATCGACCCGATTAGGCAGGGTAATTAACATAACATCATCCCGTCCCCCCCCGAATCCAGACCGTCCAGGGCGTGGGACAGCCCTGGAATGGACGGCCGATACGTCCACAGAGGTCCGACACAGGGTTGGGACGCCGTCAACGGGTTCGGGGCGCCGTCGACAGGTTCGGGAAATAATTACACCGCCGCCCGAGACTTGGACGGACGGATTTTCCGTCCTCTTGGCAGTCTGCCCGTCCCCTCGACGGCCTGCCCGTTCCGTCGACGGATTGCCCGTCCCCTCGACGGAATACCCGTCTCCTGGACGGCATACCCGTCTCCTCGACAGCATACCCCTCTCCGGGACGGCATACCCGTCTCGTCGACGGAATACCCGTCTCGTGGACGGCAAACCCGTCTCCTCGACGGGATACCCGTCCTCTTTGACGGCCTACTCGTCTCTTGGACGGAAAGGCCGTCCAAAAGGACGGGGTGCCCGTCTCTTTGACGGCATGTCCCTGGTCGGGAACGGCCCGCCCATCCTCTTGACGGCCTGCCGAACGTCCTGGACGGCCCTTTAAAATTTTTATGGGTATTCTTTTGAAAATTGATTTTTTATTTTTAGTAAAAAGCAGTTTTTTTATTTCTTCATGTCATGTCCATGTTAGAAAGTCTTGTAGCCATCTTAGAAAATGTTATGACTGTTTTAAGTGGGAAGATGACCATCATGGAAACAATTTTCTGCTGATTTGGGGTAGTCTACAAACTCGTTTGGGCTTACTGGACAGTACACTTCAAAAATTTAAAAAAAATCATATTTAATCCAAAAAATAAAATTCCAGTTGCGTTCTTCATTTCTCACATGTGTCTTTGTATGGAAAAAATTTGATTATTTTTGCTAAAGGCAATACAACAAATCAGTCATTCTGCCTGTCATAGGCAGGTTTACCTTATATCACAAGGATAATGACATTAGAATCGATCATAGCATAAACTTAATTTCCATTTCATGATTTATTTAGAATGTACTAAATGTAGTAGACATTAAAAACACATTTGAAGTGCAAATCGCAATAATGAAATTTCATTTTTAGGGTCGTGTTGGGGGATTTTACATAAAATAGGAACTAGAGAAAATGAACTTTTGCCTTATAGTTAGACTCAAACTCAGAAAATATCAATTTGGGGGATAAATTTCAGATTTAGACTAAGGAGCAACAACTTCCCAAGATACACTAAAGTAGCATTTTTTTTAATTTTTATTTTCCTAAACTCTAAATTACGTGGAGGCAAATATCGGAAAGACTACAAAATCATTTGGATACACTTTGGAACTCAACATGGAAGGTCCCCGAAAAATGAATTGAATGCTTCCACAATCTTTCCATCTCATTGAAGTGATTGAATTGCCATCAAATTGGCACTAAATGATGTCGTTGGGCGTTCCGAGGTTGAAGTTTATTGTAAATATCTTGCAATCTACAATTCTATATAGGCAAAGTTTGTGAAATTTCTTCCGGTCAATTGAACACTACTCTAGTACTCGAGTATGAGATCTTACATACTACAAGTAGATGTGCACCTTAAAGGCATAAAGTCCTAAACACATTCATTTTTTTTTTTACATTCCTTACTATAGAAATGGCAATTTATTTCAGATATAGGATGCAAAAGAGGCCTTGGGACTTTAGTCAGTTTAGTGGTTAACATACGGTACTACATAAGCAATTAATAAACAATCCATATGAAAAACTATAATAATTCACCGTTAGTTGCTTTATAGTTTAGAAGCCATAAAAAAAATATAGAGACCACAAAAATGTGAAGTTCATGTACTCAATGTTGCATTTCAATTTTATTACACCAATCCACTCTTATTTGCTATAGTTACATAAACTTGAACATCAAATACTCTTAAAATTGCAACAGTGAAGAGGGTTTAGGGTTTAGGGTTTAGGGTTTGGGATTTAGGGTATTGTCCTATAGGATTTACTTCAAAACCTAGCATGGACCGGAAACCATGAAAAATGTTCTTCCTTTTTTTAGTTGGCATTATAAGTGCAAAACTTGATCGAGATGTAGTCTTTGAAGTTTGAATTGGAAAAAAATACATTAATGATTTAAAATTAAAGTTTTATAAAACATATTGAAGACACCAAAAAGCGGCATAACAATATCTTTAGAAGGTAAAACATTCTTAAGTTTAGATGTATAGGGCTACATTCTTTTTCTGTAATGTATGAATGGAAAGCCAAAACAATGTTTTACATTAATCAATGATATGCATATGACATATGTTGTTTAGGAGGTCTTTCACTTATTTCATAATTAATCATTTCAGAGTTTTAATCTTACTACCTTTAACTAGAGCATTTAGAGGGTGGTTTATTGTCTTGGTCTTTGTATATTTGATCCGGGCTTAGTAAGTTATTGAATGTTTGTACGTTTGAGACTTTGAGTTGAGTATATTAGTGTAGACAGGGTTTAAAATTCAACAAAATACTAAATTGTCAGGTGCACTTACATGCAGGGAAGGATGGAATCAAAATACAATAATTCCAAAGGTGAAATTGTTCGAGTTATAATTGATAAAATTCATTTGAATTCGAATTTGAGCCCTACAGAATATAAATTATTTTAAGGGATTGAGAGATTCTGGGATTTTTGTAAAAAAAACATTGCCCAATGCCAACAACTTTCGTGAAAATGGGTGCAATTAGAATGAATCAAATATTAACATGAACATCCAAATAGAACATTCTAGGACTGACATTAAGAAGTTTTCAATTTGACCTTCTATGGTTTTTGCTATGTTTTTTCCATTATTTACGTGCAACAAAATATAATTCCATTCTAAATGAGCATTAAACCTTGTTTTTTGAGCATTTGAATGTCATCTCTGGTATTTATTTGTCCTCTAATTGAAACAAGTGTGAACATTAAGTTAGCACTCTTAAACTACCCGCCACCGTAGTCTAATGCCCGATTGAGAGGGAGGACACCTGTCCTGACAAGTCCGAGAGTGCCAAACCACATAAGTGAAAAATTCTCCGAACAAGGATTAGAAGTGAGTTACACTCGGCCAGCACTGTTTTGAATGGCCCGCTCGACGACCTTCCCACCCTCTCGACGGCCTTCCCGTCTCTCGAAAGTCTTCCCGTCCTCTCGACGGCTAGTTCGCGGGCTGGACGGCTTGGCCCCCTGGACAGCTAATTCGCGGGCTGGACGGCTTGGCCCCCTGGACGGCCTTCCCGTCCTCAGGCCTAAAACCGCAGGCTGGACGGTCTCCCCCCGTGGACGGCCTTACTGTCCTCTCGACGGCCAGTCCGCGGGCTGGACGGCTTGTCCCTCTGGACGGCCTTCCCGTCCTCTGGATGCCTTGGACAGCCCTGGACGCTCTGTCCGTCCTCTCGACGGCCTGTCCGTCGACATGAATGATTGGGGTGGATTGACCCCCTCGCTTGGCCTTACCAGGGGTGCATGTAAAAAAAAACCCTCTATTTTCGACCGATCCAGGGTTATTATTTGATGTGATTGAACTAATTAGGGGTCTTTATGAATTCAAAATTTGCAAAAAAGGAATGGTGCGGAAAACAGGATCGGCCCGGAGGGCCGAGCGAGGGGGTCAGTTCACCCCGGCCACGTGAAATGGGTATATAAGATTGTTTTTAGGGTACTTTCGCCACAGTCTCTCCTGCTCTGACGGTGCTCTCTTGTCTTGGATTGGTTGCAGTCCTTGCTTGCAAGCGCGGGTGCTGGGTAGAGGCTGTTTTGAGAAATAAGGGGGGCGGTTTTTCACTTTGTGGAAGACGAATTCCTAATTCCTTTGATTTTGATTATTTGTTACTTGTTACTGTCACGATGGCTGGTCGCGATTTCTCGAAGAGAAAGGTTGATGATTGGTGGACAGGTGTTGGAGATGCACTGGTTATGGACCCGGATGCGGAATCACCAGAGCCCGTTTCAGAGGCCGTAGCTGCAGAAGGGTCTGTAGCTGCTGTGGGGGGCGGAGAGTGTTTGAAGGGGAAGAAAAAACAACGAAGGAGGCACAAGGCTACAAATCCGGAGAAGTGGCCAAGCAAGGGTGCAACGCGCAAACTGCATGAAGTGGCGTTGGAATTTTTTGATCAGTATTTGATTTTGCAATTGAACTCAACATACGTCTCATGCGGATTACAGGGAGTGGATAAAATTAAACAAAAGTTCCACCACATGTTCTGGACAACAATGAGCGCGGATGAGTGGCATGAAGACCGCACAAAAGAATGCTTCGATCATTGGTTGGAGTCACAAGTGCAAACGTGTATCTTCAACCTTGCCCAAGTTGCGGAAAAAATAAAAGGCTTTGAGAAGAGTGTAGTGCCCAGACAACAAGCATTGAGTTTGTTGCACAAGAAGGTGTATTGGTGGCATGATGCAGTGCGTGGATTGTCTTCAAGCAACATCCGTTGCGCTCCGTGGTTTCAACGAAGTCAGAACTTGGCCTTTGGTCAACAAGCTGCAGGAGGAGTGGTTTTCCTTGAAAGAGGAGTGGTGGTGGTTCCTTTGTCTGGCCATAGCAAACAAGGGGGGCATGGGAGGGTGCGCAAAGTATGTGTTCAAAATTCAAAACATATTCCCGAGAATATGGAATTAGCTGGGAAGTCAGCCTTGCGCGTGGATGAATTGAAGAAGTCTAGGGAGAAGTTGTCCATCGAGGCATTGGTATGTCCGTGCGAGCATCCAGGGGTCATCAAATTCTTTGCTATAAATGACATGACCATGGAGTGTTATTCGCAATGGTGGAATGGCAGTACTCTCGGCGCCATGTTTACCCTTGATGAGAAGAACCGAGATCCAGATGAAATTGGGGAGTTGGCTTACCATGCAACTCCCCAATCAATGCAAGAAGCCAAACGACTCATGGCATATAGACGCAAGCGCACTGAACTTACGTGGGCGATGATTTGCATTGTGGATGCAATGCAACAGTGCTCTGTATTGCACAACGACATCACACCGGAGAACATTATGCTTCATTTTCCGAATGATGATGGAAGAACCATGTGGATTGGTCTATGTGATTGGGGAATGGGTAGCCGCATCAACAAAGAAACCCCTTCTCTTTACCAATTCAATTGTCCAAGGAAGTTTCAGGCAACCCGAGTGCAACGTTGGTGGGTGGCTCCTGAGTTGATGTACTTGATTGGAGAGACAGGAACTTCATCATCTCCTACTCGCAGGGTTAAGCCACCGTGTGTTAGTATACACACAGACGGATACTCCATAGGGAAATTGGCTATGAAGGTATGGAAAAAAGATCGCGGAAATGTAGATATGATTTCGGACCTTATGGCATTTGGTACATTTCAAACCATGTTGGGTGAATTGTGCAAGGCGGAGCCACTACAACGACGCTCGGTGACTGGAGTCGTGCAACGTTTAAGTGGTGCTCCAACGTTTTGGACACTACCCATGGATTGCTACCGCGAGGCCCGCAAAGAACAAGACCTTCAAGAAGAGCAGGCGCGCAATGAAGATTAGATAATAGTGTATTACCATGTAGTTGCAAAATTAGTGTTCACTTAGTACATGCGGTTATTATAGTATGGGCTTTCAGACATCCATAGCAATGTAGCACACTTTGTGGCTTCAATGCATTTTGTACTCATTTGGTTTATATAAAGTTATAAACGTATTTTACCTAAACATTGAGTTGTAAAAAATTTCTTGTCTTCCCTAACTTTATCATTTAAATTGCGTGTAAACACACATCTTATATCTTTAGTACTAAAAACTTTGAATTGTATATCACTACAAGAAATTTCAATTAGTTTTGTGCAAAATTGTAATTGTCAACATTTTTGTTGCACTTCATGCCATAAAACCCTAAAAATAGAAAAAACAATTCAAGAGATTCTAAATTTTTAGTTTTTTACAAGAGGTACAAATATCAATAGAGATTTCTAGTCAGAAAAATTTTCAATTGTTTATTTAATTTTTCATGCCCAAAACTAGTAAACAACCACAAAGAAAAGCTTGGAGTCAAATTTGACTATCAAACCAAATTTATATTTTTATTGAAAATCAGCATAATATTTTAATATTTTTCAACATACGTAAGAATTCATTTTCTATTTATGCTTTTTTTTTCCAGAAAATTCAATGGAAAATTGATTTTATTGTGATTTTATAAAGCTAAACATGGAAATCAGATTTTATCAATTATAATATGTATGAGAATAATCTGAAACTGGGGCCATAAATGAATGAATGAACACAAATTATAGTTTTAAAATTTTCATTTTAATGAAATTTGAAAAAAAGAAAACATACATGAAAAAAACACCACACTGTGTTATTTGGATTGCAAACATAGTTTCCAATTGCAATAATTCTTTCAAATTTTGACCTCGATTCTTGAATATTCAAAAAAATAATTCAAAAACAATAGTGCCCCGAAGGCCCAATTTTCCATAAATCACACTCAGTGAAAGTTAATCTGAAATTGCAAAGCTAGCATTCAAAAAACTAGTTTTTCCAAGTTTGAATGCTAATATCTTTCAATCTATTCGGTCAAACTTCATGAAATTTTTACCACGTGATAAAAAACATGTGAAGTATAAGATCTTACGGTTAGATGTTGTAAGAAACATTTTTTCCGTATGTTGAGGCAAATGCAAGAGAAAAGACAATTTTGCGTTTTTTTTGTGTAATGACTTCGGGACTTTAGGGGTAAATAGTTTTATGAGAATGAAAGGAACAAAAGTCATATTTCATATTATTGCTGATTTCAATATGCAAGGTATTGAGCCACTAAAACCATTGCATTTGAAAACATGAAGACCCTATTGTCTTTTCAAAAACATTCAACGTCTTCCATGCCTAAGAATGCTTATAGAAGTATTTGCATTTGCTTCTTGTACTATTGGTTCACTACCACCCATTTCTTCGAGTGGACCTTGTCGAGGCACCGGCCCCCTGTAATCACTATCTCCTGGAACCTCACCATCTTCACCTATAGTACCACCGATGGATTCACCATCATCATTGGATGTTGCACTACCACTTTTGCTGGAGGCCTCGGAATTGCGGTTTCGTTGTGGTCGAGCTATAGAAGACAACGTCCGAAGAGGTCGTTGGCCCATTGCGTCCATAATGCCATCTGTATTGGGTCCTCCTGTTTGAACTTCTCTTGAAAATGGTTGGGAAGCCGCTTCTTCCCTCCTCAGCCTTCTACGCGTTCTACTACTTACACGTTCACTAGTAGTACCTTGTGGTCGTGGACGCTTCCCTCGATTATTGGCATGTACAGGTGGTCGCAATGAAGTCGTATTTCTAGTCACACGCTGTGACACCATACCAGCCAATCGTGTACCTATCGACGAAGTTGGTTCGTGTGGACGGCCGTCGGAACTAGACGGCCTTGATGAACTTTGGATTTGTAGATTTTACAATATTGGCATTTGCCGTTGTGCAACCGAGACTCGATTTGGAGGGGGCATATGTGCTTCTCCACCTTGAGGGGGCCCTTCACTGCGGGTGGTCCTCATGGGCAATGACGGTGGTACTACTACGTCTTCTTCACGTCCTCTTTGAACGTCAACACCATCTCTTTCTATTGTGGCATCAACTTGTACATCCATAGGGTCTGGACTTAGTGGTCTCGGTGCCACAATATCCTCGTTTGTATTGCCCCCACTTGGCCCAGCATTCCACGTTTGTGGCATTCGTGGTGGACTTCCTTGATGTCCCTCGTAGTCATTGTCGTTGTTATCACCCTCTTCAAAGTCAAATACGGATGCATCAATTAGAGGACGCACTCCTCCCGCCCCACGAAATCTATCAAACGGTGGCTCATCGTCGTCATTCGAACTATCATCTGAATCGTCATCATTGGGATCAGAGAGAACCAAACCACGGTCTAGACCATCAGATTCATCTGTCATGGAATCCTCTGACATCATGTTTTCAGTATACCACCTTGTCGGATTTGCTGCAACCCTTTCTCTAAGAGTCTTGGAATTGGTATAAATGTAAACCAATTCCTCAGCACGCTCTGATGTCAATCTATTGCGTGATTTGTTGTGGACAAACGAATACATGCTCCAATTGCGTTCACAGGATGATGCAGAACACACTTGCGCGAGGATCTTTCTGGCAATCGGTGCAAGTGTACGAGCACCGGCTCCGAGAAGGTCCCACCATTCGTGAGGTTGCAAATTCAAGGCGTTTACATCAGGAAGTCCACCGAAAATGCCTCGCCGATCTCTAAATGCTTGGTACTCAAACAAAGCTGAAGCAAATGCTTGATCTCCAACAGCCAATTTGCGCAAAACTCTCACTATGGCTTCTCTTGCCTCATTATCATCCATTAGCATGACTTCGTCAAGTAAAAAGGGATTCAATAGAGCCCCAACGTAATGCAAATCAGTCCTGAGCATGTCCCAGCGCTTGTAGAAATCATCGGTGGCGGAAATTGCATATCTCCGCTCTAATAAAAATGATGGATCCTCCAAAGATAAAACATGCTTTTCCACCTTTTTCATTACAAGCCATGCCTTGTCTAAGCACGGGTGCTTGCCATCAAACTCTCGAAGAGCAATCAACACAGGCTCCACTGTATGCACAAAGTTCAAACATTTCCTCCAAAATTCATCCGTTTGCACATATCGTCGCACATCGTTAGCTTTTCTTTTCTTTTGATTGGATGCCAATCTCCGCGTGTACTCATTCCACTGTGGATCGTGGACTGTCGATTCTATCGCTTCCCTCACCTCCACCAAACGTTCGATCATGAGGAACATGGTAGCAAAGCGTGTTTGAACGGGATTTTTCAAAACGTGATTAGGAGAATGTCGTCGAAAGATTGCAAGTGGCATGTGATGCGTTCGAATGTATTTCACAATTGACTTGGCTTTCTTGACCATACTTGTAATCCAATCTTGTTTTCCCCAATCTTCAAGTAGAAGGTCAAGTGCATGTGCTGAACACCTTTGAAAATATATGTGTGGAAATCTACGAAGTAACAGAGCGCCAGCGGCCAACATGTTTGCTGCATTGTCTGTACAAACTTGTACCACGTTTTGTGTCCCTACCTCGTCAATGTAATCACCCATGCAATTAGCCACGTAAGTAGTATCTTTGCATTCGCCTGTTGTATCTATCAATCTAAGAAAAACCTCTCCACTTGTACATGCCAACATGACATTCATCAATGGTCGATGTGTAACGTTGTCCCATCCATCAGAGCATATTGTAACGCCATATTTGTGGATTGGTGCCCTCGTCTTCTCTGCTACAATTGCTGCCATTTCGTCTTTTGTAGATTTTATGAGCTTTGTACGAAGTGCATGGTACGCTGGAGGTTTGTAGCCAACTCTTGATTCCGATGTTGATTTCACTGCATCCAGAAAAGCAGGATGCCTCACTACATTGAATGGTATATTGGCTTCGTAGAAAAACTTAGCCCACTTCTTGTCAAGTACTTGCTTGTTTGATGCGTTCAGTCCTTCTTGTAGAGACAGTTGCCTCATCGATCGACTGTGGGTCAAACTAGGGTTGGGTGCCTCCGATGATCGTACTTGAGAGCTTTGCCCCCCAGTGTTTTCTCCTCCATCGTTTGCCGAGACTGAAGCATCATGTTGTTGCTCACCACGTACTACACTTGGTAGTATCGTTGATGGTGATGTCACTTCCACGCCGCGTCCAAATCCGTGCGAAGTGTTTGTAGGTATATGTCCTCCACAATTAAAAAACATTATCTTCACGGCTGCATTGACTTTAGTGCACGCTTTCACTCCAAGGAGGGTGTCATTTCGTCTATATCCCAAATGGAAAAGCAACCGATCCTTTTGATAGCTTAGCAAAGCTTCGCAAAACTTGCAAACAACTTTTCTATTTGGCCGTAGTGTGTACCAAGGTTCCCACTGTGATCTTGCTCCACCCATTGCTCTTATCTGTCCTCCTTTACCTACCCCTGCACCAAAAAAAAGATTAGTATTCTGTTTGAAATGTGATGTGGAAACAACACTTGTTGCTCTCACAACAAGTGCCACCACAACACACTCTTCTTGGACTTCGCTCTACCGCAATGGTTGTACTCCAACCAAGTCATGAAAGGCAAAATTAGTAAGGGAAAGTAATCTTGAATAGGCAGAAGTCCTTAATATACACCTTGAAGCCCTCCCTAAAACCCTAAACCCAGCTAGACAGAGTGACGGCTGATGGGGTGGACCCTAAACCCGCAGCCTTGCCAACGAAACCATCCAAGGGGCGACTGTCCCGTCCTGTAATATTCCGGTCCAGGGGACGGGACGGTTTCCCGTCCAGAGGACGGAGAGGCCGTCCAAGGAACGGATTACCGTCCTGGAGACGAGAATTCCGTCCAGAGACGGGCTCTCCGTCTAGGGGACGGCTTACCGTCCAGCGATGGACTCTCCGTCGAGCGGACAGCTTGCTGTCTAGCGATGGACTCTCCGTCCAACGGACGGCTTACCGTGCAGCGGACAGCCTCTTTGTCCACAGACGGGCTCTCCATCCAAGAGACGGATGTCCATTTGGCGACGGAGTCACCGTCCACGAGACGGCCTGACGCCGTCGCAGAATGGACAGACTTCATCCGCGCTCCGGATGGTCCCGTCAGTATCGGCGACGGGCTGTGACGCGTCAGGACGCGTCATGACATCCGGACGTGAAAAGCCCACGTCACGTCCGGATAGACAACCCTGAAAATAATTGACCAAAACAACAAAAAACCAACACAGAAGTGTTGATTTTTTTTGCTACAACGGTCGAGTTGATTTGGACATTGTATTTCAATAAATTGTTGATTTTTTTGTTACTGTTTTTTTTAATTCGGTCAATTTTTTTTTTTTTTTTTTTTTTTTTAATTTTTAAATTTTTATATTTCAAAAAGCCATGTGGTAGAGGCTGACACGTGGCAGCTGCCACGCCGGCAACCTGCCAATTAGGCAGGCCACGTGGGCAGCCCGCCACGTAGGCAAACCGCCACTATTGGGGTTTGAACCTTGGACCTCGCGGATGAGGTCCAAGGCCCTAAACCATTGAGCCACATACAAGTATATATGTTTAAAAGGTGTTTGTATTACATTTTAGTATTTTTTGCACTTTTTTTTCTTTTGTTTTGTAAGAGCAGAAGACTTTGGTGGCCGTTTTGGCACTCTAAAATTCGTTTTTTGAAAAAAGTTTGAACTAGGAAAAGTTAGGCAATCAAACTAAATTTCACCTCAAAAAATCCGTTTGAGATTTTGAGTCTTAAATCAAAAGTTATGAACAAAATTCAGAGAGGGTGTTTAAAAATGTCAACGAAAAAGTCCATTTTAACCCCCGCTCTGAATTTTGTCCATAACTTCTGATTGGAGACTTCAAATCTCAAACGGATTTTTGGAGGTGAAATTTAACTTGAATTTCTAACTTTTCTTAGTTCTTAGTTTTTTCATAAAACGTATTTTACTGTGCCAAAACGGCCACCAAAGTCTGTTGAGTTCAAAAGACACAGAATTGTGAATGATTAAGTGTTAAATTAAATGAAAATTGTACACAAAATTGAACCGTGGGGATTTAAACATTGCTCGAATGACAAAAAGTTATTTAAAACTTTTGTAAGTCTAAATGAACAAAAAAGTGTTGTTTTGTTGGTTATTTGGATGTTGAACTACCAAAATTAACAAAAAATTTAACCATTTTGTAACCTTGTGCCAAATCAACAAAAAGTTGTGAAAATGAACAAAAAAGTGTTCATAGCTTTGTTGATTTGGACATTGTACTACCAAAATTAACAAAAAGTTGTAACCATTTTGTTACCTTGTTCCAAATCAACAAAAAGTTGTGAAAACGGTCGATACAGTGCCCAAATTAACAAAAATTTGATGATTTTTGTTGATCTGGACATCATTTTCTACTAGTGATATTCCAAATCCGCGAGAGACTGAAGGAATGCCGCACCTGGCGTCCAGGGCAGCAGGTGAAGATCCCTCGGCGGCGAGGCTAAATCGGCCGGACCAGAGGACGTCATCAGTGGTTCAGCTCAAATTTCTAAGGTGGATTCTTCGCGGCTCACTGTCAACTAAAATTCACTGTCAACTCCGCGGCTCCTCTTACTCCCGTAGGAAGCTCAAGAGAACAAGAAAAGAACTACGCCAAAACTGCGTGAAATCAAGACAAAACTAAGCGAAATCAAGACAGGACTATCAAGACTATTAAGACAAGACAGGACAGAAATTCTATGCCTCTCCGAACGGCCGAGGGGGTAGCCCAGTCGTCCTCAGGGCTAAGGCTACATCCGGGCGTTTTCCAGACGTGATGAGAGGCTCCGAAAACTGAAGATAGGCAGAGCAATCCTAGGCGACGAGCTCACAGAAGCAATGGGATTTTCCATCGAAATCCAACAAAATCATTCGCGGACCAACACTGTACCGATTCTAATGGTGACTTGAACTCGATTTACCTCCTCCGCAGTGCGATACCGACGGCCGCTCCCGCTCCCTCCCGCACTCGTGGAAATGTCGGCAACCTCAAAACACACAATGTCGTTGTTATCAGGCTGGAAGATAAGCAGAAAAATTCAGTTATTCGTTGAATACTCTACGTAGTCGCGCAGGCCCATGCTCCTCCAATTTGGTCGGCAGAGGTTTAGGGTTTAGACCTTAACCTAAATCAGGTGACCCTAACTGCGTAAACTCCAAAAATCCATCCAATTAAAAACTAACAGATTCTAAATAGACCCAACGATTCATTCTTTTTAGGTTATGATGGTTGCTTTCCCTTGTCTCAGCGTAGACAATGTTTCAACTTTTACGGTTTTCTGTCCTCGAACTTGCAGACAAATGCTTATTGTCACTGAACTTTCTTAAGTCGCTCCCCGGGACAAGCACATTCAATCATACCTCGTAACTCAGTAAGGACTATCGGAACTTTGTAAGGCCGCAATCCAATATATACTATAACAGAACTCCCAATAAAGGGCTCTAAGTGTGAAGAAGGAATTCATCATTGAAGCTGTCACACACAAGCCTCGGAAACATCATGGCACCGAGAACCTTAATTCCATACTAAACTTGATGATTTCATGAAGAGTACAGCATGGACGTTTTCAAGATCTAATTTGAACAAGGAGAATATCAATTCTGTAGGGTTGATTCAAGAAATAATATAGGACCAATTCATTGACAATTTAGTGGTGAAATTTACATGGAAGAAGTTCACTCTAACGTCTGTACATAATAACTAACTTCATAACCCCTACACGGATTTAAATTCTCATCAGGAATGATATGATACTAACCTTTGTATTGCATCTCTCAGAAGAAATAGCATTTTCACATCTCAGCACCATTCCTTCACCATCATGTTCCTCAATACTATGAAGGCAAGGTCGAAGACTCAATCCTGGTGCACAGTCATGATGGACAGTGTCACCTATCTCATTTGGAAATGATAATACCTTGGTAACCGACTCCAACTGAATTTCTCCAACCTTAAATGACTCCCTCTTCACTCTTGATCGCTGCAAAACTATCCTGCTAGAATATCTAAACCCTGAGCGTCTCTTCCTCTTTCTGGTTTCATTGGACACAAGAGCCTCATCTAACTCATTCATTTGCCCTAGAAAAATATAAATTCCTAGCCTCAATTATTATAAGGATGTCTCCTAAGAGGCCCATTATATATAGTATACTAAGGTGACAGCTGCGCCGAAAATTACAGACAATGTAAGGATGGTGATTATGGCTTCAGTTCTGTTGATAGAATATTGACAGATATTTTGTACTTCCTCTGTCATGGGACAAAAGACTTGCAATAAATTCTGAATGGTATAGGTGTTCTGTACTTTCCTAATACCTACACTCTATTGTTTTAGAAAACAGCGAGTATGTGGCTCACCTAAGTATGAATATATCCACTTCTACTAAATAACATAGAAGATTATGAAATCTTTATCTAATGTTATTATTGAGCTTCTTGGGCATTAGTTATAATGTAAATCCTATTACACTTTGACACTAAAAACTAAAATATATTAAGTGTTTGTAAAGTCCTCTGAAATCTTTTAATAGAAGAAGTAATATTATCAGTCCTAATCCTAATGTTCAAGTCATAAATCATAATTTACTTTTATGAAAATATGAATATCAACAGTAACATTGAACTACAAATAGACTTTCCCAATATTTAAAATGCTAAGCAGGCTATCCCTTTGATATAGGTACTTCCCTCATTTATGAATCCTACTCACATTTATCAATTGCAACTTGCAATAAACATGACGGACCTACATCCTTAAATATCTCTCTATTAGTTGTGTGTTACCAAACTCAGCTTTCTGTCTGACACAACCTCATTTTGGCGATTCCTGCCTTAATTTGCCGTCATATACATCTTCCTCTTGAAAACTATGTCAGGTTCACAGCCCCTTACATTTGGCCCTCCCATGATTTAAATGGTTTCATGGATTGCTCATAGCACTATTCACATTCTCAATCTTTCATTTCAACATGGCTGCTCATATTACTTGTGTCCCTAATCCTAGGTTAGCTGTTATCTATTCTAATAGTGAAAGGGTTCCAATATCTTTTCCATTAGGCAATGACGGAGTAGCTCATGTCACCTCTTTGAGATTGAGTCTGAGGTTCCAGATGAGTGAGGAAATCATGTTCGTTGATGAAGAGGTCTACGATGCACAATCTGGAGATCTGATTCACACTATTGGCCAGTCTCCAGTTTGTGACGGAGCCACCAAGAAATGGTTGCTCAATGCTGGAAGATATCAAGTATACGGCGTGAGTCAGTCATTCATGGAAGCATCCTCGGAGTTTGTCACACCCTACCGATCGTCCACGGGCACCGTTCAGGTCACCTTGGCCACACGGATGAAGTTAGAACATGCTAATGAATTCATCACAATTCTCAGTGAAGATTCAGACATGAACTCTCCAATAGTACCACTTCCCGTGACTTCTCCACTGATCAATAGCACTTTTCTTGAGTCAAGTTTGAAGTCTTCTTCTCCGTTGAGTCATCCTTTAAGCCTCGTCTTTTCTCAGAAGTGCGTTAGTGTTGTTGATTCCTTGAAGAGGATTCGGGCTATTAAAGGATTTAGGAATGTCTTCAAGACACTTGATTTTGACACTCTTGACATCCAGAGGGTCAAGTTCCTCCCTCCTACATTTAGTGGAGATGTCCTTTTTGAATTACCACCAGTACATAAGACAGGTCCATTCTATATGATGTATGGAATGGAGAAGCGTCATGATGGTCATGCTTGGACCAAAATAGTTACTTCAAATATTAAGAGTAATGTCAGCTTGACATTCCGCACTTCTACGTGCATTGGCCACCTCCGATGTGACAATCAAGAGTGTGAATACACTACCCGCATTCATCGCACCTCCCAGGTCAATGAGAGGGAATGGGATGGATTCACTGTGAAGACGATTCCGGCTGGCCAGTCCGCATCTGCTAGGTCGACACTTGTTTGCAAAATCTGTAAAGTTCCACCGACCTGTATTGCAACTTGTGCTGCTAGAGTCTACTATGTCTATGGAGATGCTAACATGACTCGTGCTTGCCTACATCTGGGAGTTCATGACCATCCTGTAAAGGTGGGTGAAGACCAGGAGATCAAGGAGAAAACGCGTCAGCTCATTGAGGAGCAGGTCAAGAGGACTCCCAAGGCCATTAACTCTGCAATCGTCATGGAGGCTAGTAAGGAGCTCGTTGGTGTGTTACTCATTAATCCAGAAGGGGCGCCAGTTCAAAAATTCGATTTGGGGGAGTTAGTCCCTGTTCTCAAGAAGTGCAAGTACATGAGCTCCCCAAGCATCAAGAACGACGTCACTATGTTTAGGTACATTTGAAGATTTGGAGTCATAGACGGCATTGCCACACTCAGAGGCTGTAGCCACTGGGCCTACGTGTAGGAGAACAAGTTTCCGGGACAAGGCTCCGACTCAGACAAGGTATATGTTTTCAAGATGTCTGAGGTGGGGCACGAATCTGGGGTTCACTTGGTAAAACGAATGCAGCCTGGAGGAGATCTGGAGAAATCGTGGATTATGTTTGATCACGTCAAAAGAATCAAGCATTGGACCACCATGGCTTGCTATGTCTATGACTCCGCTTATTGTCGAGTCATGACCATTGCGGTTTGTGATATGCAGTCAGAGGATGTTGTTGCTCAGATGGTACTTTGGAAGAACATGAATGCTGTCATGGCCAGGCACGGTGTTCCATCACCAAAGTTTAAGGGCTTCATAGCGGACAGCGCGCAGGCAAACTAGAATGTTATCAGGATGATTTACAGTAGTGGTGATGCCACGATTCCCATGAAGGATTAAGAAAGGACGTGCCTCTTCCATTGGGCCCAATCCCTTGAAAAGCATACGAAGGCCAATATCCGTGCCAACCTCCAACACCAACACCGTCAACTCTGTAGGCAATACAAGAATGCAACTTCAGCTTCAGAATCTGAAACTCTATACCTTGCCATTCGTGCATGGTGGCTCTCCTCGGGGGCCACATCCAAGGAGGGATGGAGCTGTCTGGAGCTCTGGTTGGCATTCTGGCACTTCCGCTATCACCAATGGGGTGGATTCATGCAGTTGGTAAGTTTGCTATTGTTTGTCACTTTTCATATGACACTGGCTTTTCTTTGGGGCATTCTGGTTCTTCATTTCTCCCTTTAATTTTTGTCTGTGTCTCGGCCATGTGCAGGATCTCACCGAGTCGGAGCTTGCTGAGATGCCCTCTTGTAATCTCGCCGATTCAATGCACCACAAATGGAATCAACAGTCTGGCAACCAAGGTACTGATTTGTATATTGCTACTGTCGATGATTTCATCCGGGCACTCATGCAGGTTGTTCGATATTACCAATATCTAAAGGGCGACCGCGCTGGCATTGGTCCTAGGAAAGAAGAATTGCAGCTTCGCGCTGCCCAACACATAGCTGAACGAACTAAGGACCCCAAAGTGCTAAACGTTGCTATAGCCAAACTGCCAAGAGCAGAGCTCTTCTGCACTTGTGACCCTCATTTGGCTGGCGAGGAGGTCTTTGGCTCCCAAAAGCACTAGTAGAAAAAAACGTGTCCTAACCCACTGAAAAATCAATTGTTTTGGGTTGATTAGGGAGTGGGTTCGGATAGCTTGATTCGGACATCAATCAACATCTTTCAGTTGATTCGGACATGAATTAATAACTTTCAGTTGGTTTGGACAGTAGAAACGTGTTGATTGTTTGCCAAACCAATAGACAAAATTTTAAAAATTGCCGAATTAGCAGAAACGTGCAAATTAGGGTAGGCAATTCTAGTAGTGAAGCGAAAAGCCGATGTTGCTCTTGATTTTGAAGGCGAGTCACACTGGCCGGATAAGGTAAACTTCTCTCGTCCACGGATTGCAACCAGGTCAAGCCGAGCTAACCATGCGAGTTGCAGTCTTCCCGATGTAATGGAAGAACTCTCTCCTGAGCCGCAAGATGACGAAGCAATCAACAACCAAGACAT
This sequence comes from Antitrichia curtipendula, assembly GCA_951230915.1. Taxonomy (NCBI): domain Eukaryota; kingdom Viridiplantae; phylum Streptophyta; class Bryopsida; order Hypnales; family Leucodontaceae; genus Antitrichia; species Antitrichia curtipendula. The sequence continues at coordinate 28,456,628 of OX579635.1, forward strand.
GACGACCGACGTAGGGAGAACTAGTCATGTGATTGTTGTATACAAAACTGCTTGTAAAAAGACGGAGTGGCACATTGCAAGGCTGCCCAAGACCTCTGCAAAGGCTTGCTTCGCCCAGCAAGCTATCACCAAGAAGAAGTGTGAGGCCAAGATTGTTCAGTGCAACAAATCCACTGCAGCCCCCACATACACTGGCGTCATGCAAAACGCTCACAAGAAGAGGCCAGAGACAATGGAGTTCTTCTTCTGCAACGATGATGTCGAATGCTGTGTCAAAGGTACAACACGAAAGTGGGTACAGTCGAGACCGGACATCCCAAGTATATGGCCAGTGAAGATTGGGACCAACCTTTCCAAGAAGGAAATCCTTGATTTAGAGAGTGTTGGCTTCCAATTACCACAGCTCGCAGTCATCTCTCCAAGGAGACTCTTCGGGACAAACACAATATTCGTTATTTTGGGAGTTTTCCTATCTCCCAATTTAGGTCGGTTTGCGCTGATCTGCACCACAGATTGGAAAACTGGAATTTTTGAATGGGCATAACTTTCTCAAATTTTGTCCAAACTGAGCATATGAGGTGTTTTTTGACATCTACAGATTCCTTAGATGTCAAAAAACACCTCATATGCCCAGTTTGGACAAGATTTGAGTAAGTTATGGCCATTTGAAAATTCCAGTTTTCCAATCTGTGGTGCAGATCAGCGCGAACCGCGCTGAACTGCATACTCCCAAAATCATGGAATTCTCCCAAAATAACGAATATCGTGTTGACAAAAGAGCTTCCCTTTAGCCTCGCTTCATTTCCCACTTCAGCTAATGCAGATGACTGTCCTAAGACTAGATCAGGTAAGTCCATCCGCAGGAACAACAATGCTCCCAATATTCAGCAGGCCAACAACTGTGCGTCCGCTCTCACCTTGAAGGATCAGATACGTAAGGTGACGATGATTCCTCATCCAGGATATGGGTGTATTATCACCCTGGATTCTGGAGCTCCACCGAAAGTTCAACAGTACTTGATCAACATTGGCACTTTCCCTGAATGCTCTTGTCAGAACTTCAAAGATATGCCAATAAAGTCTTTGGGCAGACATGGGAGGTGGGCAAGTTGCAAGCATCTTTATTTTATTTTTACTGTTATAGGTAGCCTAAAGTCCGAGAGAGATGCTTTCATACATGCACCAACTTTTAGCTTCAATGAAGTGAAGCAGATTCTAGAAAGTGGTATCCTAGCTTATCGCATTCCAGAAATTCACCAAATGTAATCCTTATGGAATTCATTCAAAAATGGTAGTGAGACTAAAAGGGCCACTACCAGCTTTTGGAAATCATGTGTAAATCCTATTTGATTGTTCTATGGAAAATGTTGATAACTAAATCTAACTATGATTAGGAATTATGGTATGCATATCCCACTCCTGGGCTCTACTCTGTATTGACCATTTGGATGGATCCATTCAAATTTTGGAACATTTCTAGCTATTCAAATATTTATTGTCATAATACATTAAATGCATGTGAGCTCCAAGCTCAAGTTGAAAAATATTATATAAGTTGCCTACATTGAATTATGCATACTTGGGCAGGAGTGAACATGGCCCTAGGAATTTGATACGTGTCAACTTTCTCAAAAGTTGCTTCTGAGATGCTAAAGTCCATCTAATGCACACTTGAATCTGTAACTCCTTTTAATCTATATTGCTTCTAGCCCTCTCTTTCATTCACTTTTATTTACTCATTGGATTTTTCTATTCTCCGTCTTTCTCCCTCAACTTCTCCCTCTCTTCCTTGAGCTCTCCGTCTCTCATCTTCCATATTTTTATTTTTCCCTCACTCTCACTCTTCTTCTCCCTTGCCCTTTTTATTCGTTTAAATTCTCCCTCTCACTCTTTGTTCCTCCCCTTCTCCAGCTTCTTGTTTTTTCCATTTTTTTTTCCATAGTTTTCAAATTCTCTGTCTTTCTTTTTGTTCCTCGTATTGTCTCTTTTTCCAACAAAATTTTTAGTTCTCCCTCTTTCTCACACGTACTTTCTTCAATTTTTGATGGTAGTAGGCTCTTTTGAATCCACAGTCATAGGTCCCAATTTCACTAAATTTAGATTTTTGAAAATTTAAATCACGAAAAAATTCTATTTTGGATTAAAATTATTTATTTTTTGATCTTTTACAACAATCCCTGCTCCCCGCTCTCTTTTTCCCTACTCCCCGCTCTCCGCTCCAGGCTCACGTACTAGCCACATCCATATCATCCTTAGTAAGGCATTTTACAAAGTACATCACAAAGCACTATAAACTTTAGATATACATCTTGCATATCAAAACTTCAAGGATAGAAGTACCTTCAATGATAGAAACTATGTTCAATTTTTGGGCATCAGCAAGAAAAGGCTCTTTGAGTCCCAAAATTACCATTAGGTTTCATAAATTGAGCAACTTCTTTAAGAAAGTTTTACGAGTGACAACCTGTTGTATACATCAAAGAGAATATAATATTAGAAGTTGAAAATATAGATTCAAGCCTGATCCCTGAATTGACACACAATGATTTCATAATTATATCAATCCAAAATAAATTTAGTCTAAAACTACCACATCATACAATGTCATCAATGATAGAGAACATTACATTTATGCTTTATACCATTTGCTTGAAAGTTAGTTGAGATTTGCACTTTGGTCTCCACATAAGTCTAGTTCAATTACTATTTTGCTGATTTTGGAAGAAATCAATGGTCGCATCAGTCATCAACAAATTTGCAGCATTTGTGATTATGACTTGCAGTTTCAGAGCCTGGTGACCTCTACCTTGGGCAGTTGAATTTGAAATGAAAACTAAGGGAGGTCACTCTCACTACATTTGGAGTACCCATGTGTGCAGAGTGATTTTTTGACCCCCTATTTATTTTTTAATAAACTATAATTTCATCCTAAAATTTTGAGCTTTATTTAACTATGACTAAAGGTTTTTTATTGACAAAAATTTCAATTCCAAATAACATAAGATATATTGTCTAGAAAGGGTTGAAAAATGAACTAAAATGGCATGTTTTCCAACTAAAATATTGATACAGCTCACATGAAGATGACTATTGCATCAATATTCAACCAAAATAAAGTTTCAATAGAAAGCGATTCTATAGATTTTTTTTTCATTATTCAAATTTTTTTTCTTATATACTATAGAGGTGTGAAAGTTATTTTCAACTTTACAGTGTATTTTTTTTCTTAAAAAATCTATAATTAATTACTATTAGCATAAAAAAATACCAATAATTCAAAATATAAACTTTTAAAGTAGTAAAATCTATCCATAAAAAAAAATTTGGAAAAAAAATTAAATTTTAAGATGTATTACATATATTACTTTTTCCGCTGCACGTGGGTTGCTAAAATGCGGGGAGTGTCTTGGATTCCAAGAATGAAAATTTGTAGAAATGAAAGTAAGGCAAGTCAAGTACTACAAAATTGAGTAGCAACAAACATGTTTCAAGTTACATATTGATAGCCAAGAAGGGGTCATAAGAATACTAGAAGTGTAATACAAATCTATGACCATCAAGGGCCATCCACCATGAATGCCTACCACAAAGGTCACCGACAATCATGCAAGTATGTGCTTTAGAAATAAATCAAATGATACAAAAGTTCTTACTATATCTCTGCAAATCTTCCTAAATCAAATTTAGAATGATTCAGAAGCAAGAAGAAAACCATCATAGACATAGAAGTCCAAACGCATTTTGCCAAGGTTTACAATAAGTCATCATCATTGTTCTCCATACATGGCTCTAGATTTGGAATGTCAATTCCAGCTTGTTCTACGCAACATGCACACTGGAATAGACATTATAAATAATATGATGTCACAAAATGCATGTTAAGGAAAAGCGGAAGAAATTGTTCAAAAGAAGGCCATGGAGAGGAAAGTGAAGCAACATGTAGCAAGTGAAGATGGTCTCTAATGCAAATCACAATGGTGCGGCACAGTGGTATATACATGAGCATTGACTAAACCCTCATGCCAAATTTGGATCCATTCAACAAAGTACAAGGATGATGGCACCAAACTTGCCCATGCAGTCCCAAATTGTCATGTGGTACAAGAACCATTAGATTGTCAGATTTTGACTCTGAATCTTCCAAAATGGTATTAGAAATACTTATGATTTGTTTAAAAGTCATAAGGGCCACAATGCGTAGGTTAGGTGGGTGAAATGGGACGACTTGTTTATTATGGGCCTCAATTCAAAGTAAGAATTAGTTAAACTTGGGGGCATTAGGCATTGTTCTATTTTTCATTGGATACCAATGTCAATGATATTAAGAAGGTCCAATGGTTGTAGTAGGATAGTGTTTGATGCTTTTGGCTCCACCTACTGGCAATATTGAGTGGATACCAGTTAGCTATTTGTAAAATTATTTCAAATTTCTAGCCAATGTAAAATTTTCAATTTCACTTGTTGTCTCTTTGAGTTAAGCTCATCTATCTTAAAGAAATGTTGCTAGAATTTACAAATCCCTATGATATGGTACATTGACAATTCAGACCACAATAGTTTGTTTTACCTTAATGTGACACCATACAAAAAACAAGTGGCACCATTTTTATGTGCCTAATTTGAAATACATGTCAGGACAATTTCTAGCCAAGTGTGGTCAACCACTATTGTTGAAGTTTTGTGAAATATTAAAGCTAAATCTAGGTGCATGTAAGTAAGATTACATCTTCCATATATGGATGGATTTGAGTTGTGAGTTGTATTGTTTTGTGTTGTAAAAGTTCTACAATAGGGTTGCATTATGGACTTTTTTGTGCTCCTTTGGTCCCTATTAGTCATTCCTACAACACAACAATAGTTTTCAATGTATTTTTACTTTAAAATGTTGTATCTCTTGTTTATTTGTACAAAAAAAATTCGAAATTGAAGGTATCCTTATCATTTCCAATTGTTTACAAACGAAAAATTTCAATCCATCAATTGTTTAAGTTTTCAATGACATTTCTATGAGCAATGGCTTAAATAAAGAAATAGACATTACAACCTTTAATTAAGGGCTTAACCCCTAAAATAATCAAATTTCAAACAATTGTTGATTGCAAATAAATCCCAAGTACACAAAAATGCATTTCTTTAGTTCACCAATTTTTTAAATATTCTTATATTAGTTCTTTAACATTTGTGTAGGATATATTATGAAGATTTTTGCTTTCAAAATAATCTATAATTCAAAGGATATTGGTAGTTTTGGCTTCAAAAGGAACTTTTTCAATTTAAAAAATGATTCTCCTATAAATGATTTGAATAAAAAAAGTAAAATTACTACAATTAGAAGTTAACATTTTGAACTTTGAAGAATTATTTTTTCTAAAAACCACAATTATTCAATCTACAATTGATTTTAGAAGGAATTTTTAATTTTGAGATTCACATATTATTGAAAAATATTGGTTTTTGTATTAGTTGATTTAGTTGTATGGATGTGATCTATGGATCATATTTTAGAACTATTTTTTTTAAATCATTGGAAAATCATTATATTGAGTTACTTATCATACATCTTGACAATTTTGGAAGTTTGGATTATCCTTTGGTCCTTTAGGGGTTAGGTATTCCTTCATGTTCAAATTGTGAAACAATCTCAGAAACCAAAACTAATGAACTACTATATGTGTGGTCTTAGACTACTACCCTTGTTGCAAGCCCTAGTAGGTTAGGCATTAATTGCAGTAAGAAATGGGACATCTACAAAACTACAAGATAGCCCATAACTTCATCATTGTGCCAATTAATCTGAAGCACTTCTAAAGCATTGTTTATAAATATTTTTGGCATTACCAACTATTTCCTTCCAATTCCTAATTTCTTACAATCAACCAATTTTCAAGCATTCATTCCAATTATTTTCTTCGTTTTTCTACTTTATTTAAAAAATTCTAGATTTTTTCACCATTCTTTTTGTTTTGCATTTAAATAACAACCAACTATTTTCTCATTTTTATGTCTCACTTTGCACTAAATTGCTAGTTGTTTCCAAGCAATATTACGTTAACAACTAGGAGTCTCTAGATTCCTCATATAAATCTCTCTCTAATTATAGTCAAATTTAGGATTTAGATTTTAAGACAAATTATTATAAATTTTTGCCACTATCTCTATGTCTTTGTGGGCATCATCCAATCAAAACCTCGAGTTTCATCATTGTGGCATTTTTAATTGGTTAAAGAGAGGTAGATTAAGAATGATAATGCCTAGTACTTGCCTTGTGCAAATTTTCAATTGTATGTTTAAGAAGTAAAAATCTCATTATTGATCTAGCAGGGAGAGAAATTTGAGAGCAATCTTTACTACTACCAACTAGTATTCAATTAGTGAGGGCAGATGGACCTAACATAATCTAAACTCAAGAGAGTTTTGTTGTTGTGGCATGTTTTGATTAATTAAGCAATTAAAGAAGTCAAAAGTTCAACTCTCCTACATTGAGATTATGTCTAGTAATTGCAGTGTAGGCCAAGTCATAAAAAAACAATGGTAGATCTACGCCAACTTTGCTACCCACGAATCGGTAGGCCCCCGACTGGCCATTATTTTTGATAATTTGGCTTTCTTTGCAATTACCTAGTCCGTACTAAGGTAGTTTGCTCTTGAAGCGACCATTTAAGCATACCTAACTCATCATTGACAATAATAGATATTTCAAGCAACATGTCACTCATTCCTAGATATGGATCACATTTAGAACATGATCACTTTTACAGTACACTACCTTAACCTTTGGACACCGAGCCGATGATTGTGAAAATCATCCGTTTTGGCATCAGATGACATCATCTTCTTTGAAAAAAATAAAAGTGCTTGCTAGACGTCAAACTACTATGCATGATCTTCCCTTTTCACACAAACTTTGGAGGATGAATAATTGCACTTCCGTCTTACACAGGAGATTCTCTTGTCATTCATCGGCTGCAAAACGTCCGCTTAGACGTTTAAGGGTTAAGCATCACGCGTTGTCAAGTTTCTCTTCTTCTTCTCCTTAAGTAGCGACACTGGTCAAGACACGCACTGGTCATTCAAGACACGACTTTGGTCACTTGGCACGAGGCTGCGGCCGCTAATTAATGGGGTCTCAACATTCGCCGGCAGCTTGGACACATGAAAATGCTCCATGAGGTGATTGACGCCGATTTGGGGATAAAATGGTTCCGAACGGTGTCAGAGTATTGCAATTGGGCTCATGCCTGCTGTTTATCTGCTTCCATCAATTCTCTGCCTGCTCGTTTTATTACACTGAAGGCTAGGACTCCAACCCTAGTAGGGAACTGAACATTGAAGCTGGAGTGCACTTGAGATAGTTGACGAGTTTTCCATTGCCCGTTTCCTCAGCTAAAGCGCTAATCAATCTCACAATGGCGGATCATGAAGCTGGTAGCCAGTTGAAGCTGTATGTGCATCTAGGATCGCAGCCGGCTCGAGCAGTGGTCATTTTCTGCAGGCAAGCTTCTGATCTTACTTTTTCGTTCTAACATCCGCCTTGGTTATGGAGAGCTTAACTGGCTGCAGCGGCGTGAATTTCAGTACCTACCTGAAGTTGATATCTTAGCAGATTATTGTCGAGATTAAACAGCGTTGTTTGCCTAAGTTTTGAGTGAAGGGTAGTTGTTAATAAGAGGTTACTGAGTTAGGGTTGGTTTCGTGGTGCGTTTTGCAGGGCGAATAACATCGAAGCCCAGGAGATCAAAGTCGATCTTTTGCAAAAAGAGACCAGGACGCCGGAGTTTAAGAGTACGCATAATCAGCCACGGTTCAGCAATTCGTTCTCATGTTGGAAAGGAACTACCTTGTGATGATGCAGGCTTGAGGAGCAGGAAACCTTCTTGCTTCATTTCTGATAGCACTGAAAAAGTAGTTCATGAATTCAATCAGTTCATGGCTTCAGTGTTGACAGCGATTGATAAGATTCGGTTAAATGTGCAGAAATCAACCCCATGGGCACCGTACCCTGCATTAACGACGACGGATTCCAGCTTTACGAGAGGTAGTTGATCTTAAATCGTCAAGCTTGCATCTCTCCTGTTTTGAACGAGGAGTTGGTTTTAAAATTAGATTGTTTTGGATCACATGAATAAAAGCATGCATTTGCAAAACCTGAAATGACAACCCATCATGATTCTTTAACGAGGAAACATCATACCACTCTCTGATCATCACGCAATTCCGTTCCATTACAACTGCCAGAATTTCATAATCTCCGTGCTGGTTGTGCAGCCATGCAATTTTGCGCTACTTGGCCACGACACGTAATGTGGCCGATCATTGGTGAGCATGACTGATCATGGGTGACCAACTATGTTATTGAGATTCTTTGCATCTACCTATGTGAGTTCACGGGTGGAATCATTCACCAAGACATGAATTCTTCTGACTCGAGAAGTCCGTTTTCAGGTACCCTAAAGATGCGAAGAAACGTGCTCTTGTGGATGCTGCCCTTGACTGGCATCATCTGAATCTGCGCAAATTTGCAAGTGAGTTATCCCTAACGTTTAATGTCTTTATGATTTCGTAATTTCATGTCTTGATTCATCCTCTTCACAGTTACATCCTTGAAACGGCATTCCGCCCACTTTGGGCCCATCTCCTAATGCAAGGAAGAATCAGGGTATCCCAAATATGTTAGTCCTCTCACATCGCCTTTCTCTGACACACATCCAATTTGCATCTGGAGTTGAAGAATCTTGAAGAAGGAAGGACCTGACATCAATGACATCAATAGCTCCCTAACCTTAGCTTTCTGTTCCACACTTAAGTAAGCAAAAGTGGCATGCTGTTGCATGCCATTTCCCAGCATAGTGGTCGAATCCCTTTCATCCCGCGTCTGTTGTATATGTTGTTAGATAGATGAACATTACTATGGGTGCCCTGAACCCTAAACAATTTAAGAATGTTGTGTTCTTGGATCGTGCAGATCAACTGTTCCAAAACCGTACATTGGCGAAGCTGCCTCAACACGCTGGTTTTTTCCCAGTTGGGGATGACACCCTTGCCGCAGATGCTGAAAAGAGGCTGCCCCGGGTTTTTGATGAGCTAGAGTTCATGCTACAAGATGGAAAATATCTGCAGGGTGCAGATGAAGTGTCGATCGCTGATTTGAGCCTTGTCTGTGAGATGATCCAGCTACAGGTATGTATTTCCCATTCAGTATCACAAATCTCAGAGTCTGCATCTCTTAGCGTATGGTAGTAAGAGGTATTCTTTCCATCACGTACTTTGAGCATTCTGACCAACATGTAGGACTCGTGTGCTTTCATCGGGAGATCACTGTAGAGCTGCTGTAAAGAGATCACTTTGGGTACAATTCCCAAACTTTCTTGCGCTCAAAAGGTTAATACTGCTGGCTTGAATTTCATATGCAATCATTCGAAGTGGGTGGTTGTAGACTACGTACTATGGAATGGATACCAAAGACAAAAACCATTAGTTTCACCTTTTAAAGGAGCTGTACTGATCATGGACATTTAGCCAAATCGTGCTTACACTGGCACATACTAATAATTTAATATAATAATTTAACATAGTCCAACCAAGTGTATATATGAATAGATGAGTTGCTGTTGGTAACAGAGAGCCAGAATCAGATCCTCAACGATTTTTGTGTCCTCCACCTTTACGTGCTGAGACACGGAGCTAGTGACAACCTTTAGGAGTCCCTCTGTTATGCATTATGTAGGATCCTGTCCGATCCATGTGGACCTGTGTCTGCACTGGAAGTTAAGCGTGCTCAATGGGAATATATCAACTGTGCTTGCAGGTGCTTTGCAGTGTCGGGGACCAGAAGAAGCTGCTTGGATCTCGTGACAGGATTAGGATGTGGGTGACGGATGTGGAGGAGGCTTTGAACCCCTATTTCGATGATGTGCACCAGGAGATCCGTGCTTATGGCAAGCATATCGAAGAGCTCCGTGCAAACGGAGCTGATCTCTAAGCTAGTCAAGATTAGGGCACGAAAAAACATATAAATGGCTGCAGGATCATCAAGTCAAACCATCTTGACGACGGATACTTCCAGCTTGATCGATGTCATTTTACTGGCCGGATATCATTCGAATATATTGAGAAATATGTGAGCGTGATATTAGGGAGTTAGATAGTTGTGAAATGGATTGTAGGCCTTGTGATCCCATGGCTTCCTCTAATGCCACTTTTATATGGATTCATATGATCACATGCATTTGGGTTTTGTTTTTTCATTTTTAATAAAGAGTCAAAATGGTGATATTGAATGTTATAGTGGTGCTCCAAATTTCAACATTCATCCACATATTGGATATATGTGGATAAAATATCATATTAGTACATATCACATATTCATAATTCAATTTTCAGCCATAATTTAGTGATTTCATCCAATATTTTATTTTTATTTTAAGTTTTTTGGCGATTTTTCACCTTTTTAGTACCATTTTTTCCTATATGCGTGGTGCTAGGCTATAAAATTTGGTGCAATTTTGCCCCAAATCGCTAGAAAAAAATCTATTGTTCCTAAAGGCTTGTTTACACCCAAAAAACTTGGATTTTAACTCATGAACGCAAGTGGTCCCTTGTTCAAGAGATGAGATCATTGTAAGTGGAGTACCATACTTGAAACAAGGGACTTATAAATAGATAGTGGCCCAAACATTTGGTGTAAACCAAAAGAATAGAGTGATGACTCATGACCCTTTGTGCACTTGAGCTGAATTTTCTAAGTAGAGGTATCCATAGAAGCCTTTTTTAGATTTATCCCATAGTCATAGAACCTCTTGTAGTCAACACTGTGTCACATGTTTGTGTGTTGTTATGTTCTATAGTAGAAGCACCCATTGTCGACCACTTAAGTTATCTGTGCATGTTTTGGAACAGTATAAAGCATGTAAATTTTCTGCCATGTAGGAAGATAGAAATCAAGGGGATTGCAATTTTTCCGTAATTTTATGCCTTGAATTGAAATTACTATGAATTTTGGAAGCCGTTAGCTAGTTCAAATCTATAGCTGACATGTAGAGTCTTCCAATGCCAATCATTCAAAAACTATTTTCTGCTCATTGCTTTGGGACATGTGTCATAACTTGATTAGTCTTAACTTTGAAAAGGAGAAAAAACACATTCAAAGCTTTGGTTGAAAATTTATTGCAACCTTGGTTGGACATAGTACATCCTACAAGTTGGGGATGGTTCCCTGGTCGACAATGGGTGGTTCTACCATACCTCTCTCAAATTTTGGCCGTTTTTGATGATTTTTGGCCAAATCAGGTCCAAAATGGTCTAGAAACAAATAATAAACAAACATAAATAGTTGACTAAAAAAGGTCTCTTCCAATTTCTTCTGGGCCTTTAGGGTTGGGTACCTCTAAGACCTTTCCAAGAAATACTTCCCTTAGGTCTAGAAAGTCACTATCCACTTTGGCCATGGAGGATTCCAACAAGGATTTTCATCCATTGAAAAAATGATGGACTACAATCCATGTTTTAATCGGTGTAAACCCAAAAGCTAGGTACCTTAGCTATCTTCCAATCAAAACACTCCATTTCTTTGGACTCCAATCTAAAAGAATTAAGTGTAAACATGCCCTAAATTTGTGAAATATTACAAGAATTGTATTGGCATTACAGATCTTGGTTTAAATTGAAATTTCATTATAATTCATGCTTTTGACAACCTTCCAAGAATCCATGATAAAGCTTTCTTTTAGAAACTTGTTCTCTTGGTCCTCACTCATTTTTTGATAGTTTGACTATAAAATCCTAAGCTTGTCAAAACATCAAGCCACTCTCAAAAATTAGAGTTTGACCAACTAGATAATTTTTGTATTATAATACAACTATAAAATCAAAGTGCCCCAAGAATGTAGCATGAACTCTAGGAATGAAGAGCATTGGGATTGTATGAATTATTTGGGTACATAGAATTGACTATAGTATCCCTTGAAAATACTAGCTAGACCTACATTTAGGTTATTTTGATATTAAAAATTATAAAATAAAATTGTTGAATGTATTCAGAAACCATACCTTTTGCTTGTTTGAAAGCTTAGCCAAAACTAAAATAGACCTACTAATCAAGATGGATAAAGAACTGTTCAAATGGTTGAAATTTTATTTCAAAATAATGAATAAATAATAGTTTAAATGGATGGAAAATCATTTTAAGTGGATGAAATTTTTGAAATTCCAAAAATTGAACTAAGTATGTATTAGAAACCAGGGTAGGATAGTAGCTTCATTCCTAGATTTGAATAGCCTTTAGTATTGCATGCAAATCTCTTTAGGATCCCATGTTTGAATTTTCCTAGCTACATGAATAAAATGAATCAACTATTTTTCCCTTGTGTTGCTACCACAATTGTAGACTATTTGCATAACTTTGAGTAGCTTTTAGTAGTTTAGTATATCTTATTTCTTAGTTCAAACAATTGAGTGCATTTAGCAAACTATTTTTTTTTGCCTATTGCTAAAGAATAAAACTCTCACAAAACTTTCATCTATACAAATTTGTAACTATCCTAATTTGAATGCATGGATTTGACTACTTTAAAAAATTGATGAGATTTGCAATTTTGATTAAATTGGATGAGTGCCTTGAACTAATTGGCACGTACCTATAGGAATGATTTCATTGTACTAAATTTTTCCTATACTAGGAAGACTTGTCTTTGTAGACTTTTTTCTAACTTTTTAGACTTGACTTCTTCTTTGGCTTTGTAGGCTAGCCAAATAACCATATGAATGACCCAGCAATGGTTTACAAACCAAAGTCTTAGTTTAGTCAAGTTAATCACTTGTCAAAATTAATTATAAAGTTCAATTTTTTTACCTACTCTTATTTTTTTTTAAACACAAAGCAACATCACATTTTCATACTAGCAAGATGAATCCAATTTGTTGGCGCATGTAGGCACATTGTCACACATGACATGCATGTGAATAGAAGATCCATCCCTAAACATAAAGAGTTGGGTGCACTAGAAGGGTTTGAACCCACACAACTTACAAAATAGTGAATCACATTTGGAATAGGCCATCTAAGGCACTAGGAAACTAAAGTCCTTACTATTCCTACATACACAAGACCATAAAAAAATTGTATTACTATATGCTCAATGTTGTAAGAAAATTTTCTATTTTTTAGATGTTGGAAGTTTAGATTGTCATAAATGCCAATAGTAACTACCAAAGTTTCATCTAATCTTAATTATATAACGCTTATTTTTTAGCATGCAATAAATCAGCTCATGATGATGTTTATATGTAATATTCAATTTTATGTATACTAACTAATGAACTTTTTTGATAGGACTAAAAAGACTATATATTTTATCCAACCAATGTTGTTTAGGCAAGCAATCAATGAGTCCCCTTGTAATCCGCACAGGAACTACAATACCAAGCAATTCATTTGGTAAACATTCTTTCAAATATTCCTAGAGTCAAAGTACACAAGGTTGTTAAGGTGTGCAATGGTTTCATCTGTCCATCCATCTAATTGGACCAAAACATGTCCAACATAGTCAACATCATGTTGACCAAAGGTACGATAAATCTTAAATATGTAGACCTATCTTTTGTGTCATACAATTTGCTATTTGATTTAGGATTTGAATCCCATAAGATTAGGGCAATGATGCAACACAAGTAGGGTGCAAACTTTAGATGGGTACTCAAGGGGTTAAAAAAATAGAGTAGGAATTCAAGGCGAAGGCGGGAAGAATGGATAGATACTTAATGGATTAGGTGGGGCGCATCATCCGTAAAGTCCATTGTTCCTTCCTTGGGAAAGTGTTGTTTTTAAATATCAAAGAAAAAAATAAAATATCCATTTGTAGTGACCTACCTAAAATCTCTATGTTGCCAAAAAACGTACTTTGGTCCTTTCGGGGTTCAATTTTTTTGAAGATAGTAAAATGCATCAAGTTTTTAGGAACATAATTTTAATTTCACTTGGTGCTTGATAGCAGATGTTATGCCATTGTAAGCCCAAAACACAATTCGTTAGGGAGTACTAAAAAAATATAAAATTTGAAAATAAAATTTTCAAAATTTTGTTTCTCATAGAAAGTACTTTGTCTATATAGAAAGATTTGATTCATTCTATTTGGACTAGTGATGAGAAAGTTATGGACAATTTTGTTTTTTGAGCAATATAAGCATCTTCTTGAAAAAATAAATTATAGGATTCATTTTTGAATATAATCATTAAAAAATTTCAAAAATAATTGTGATAGGATTTAGTTTGTTTGCTCAAACAATTTCACCGTTGGAATTATTGTATTTCAATTTAAGAGCTATTAACAATTCATTTTTTCCTTCAATCTTGCACTTATTTCTATTTAACAATTTTTTTAAGTATGGAAATGTTTTTTTTTTAACTTTTTAAATTTTCAACTCAATTCTTAATGTAATTTTTTATTTATTCAATATTATTAGTGCAAATATTTTAAGCTAAGAAGATTTGAAGCCTTAAAAAACTAGGTAGGCATGCAAGGGGCAAAAAACCCGGTTTTCTTCATTTCAAATACAAATTTCTTGCAATCTATGAGGTCAAAGTTTTTGAATTTTCTACAACTCATTTTTGTACAAGTCTAATGCAAGATTTATGATTAGATATGCCAAAAGAACAATTTCTAAATTTTTTTGCACTTTGTAATAGAAATGGTAGTTGCAAGTGGAATTTGATGAAAAAAGACCTTAGGACTTAGGGATTAAGGTACAAGTGGGCATGCAATGTTTGAAGGTAGATAAAGAGTTAGGGGGATATTTTAGAATATGTAAAACCTTGAATTAACCTTTGAAAGGCCCTTAGGTTCCCTCTATACAATCCATATTTAGCATTATAACTCTTCAATTATGGTTTACTATATAAATTGTAATACATTGTTATTTATATACTACCATGATCATTAATTTACTTTGGACTAAATAGTATTTGATCAATGTTTTTTGGTCAAATATCACCATATTCATAATAAACTATACAGCCGCAAAGGGCTTTTAGGCCCTTCTAGGATTAAGGGAAGGGTATTCAAACCAACGACGCTAGTATGTGAGCATGTGAGCATGAGCCTATGAGCGGTGAGCAGGAATTGCGTGAGCCTGAAGTCTACAAATTTGAATTTTGGAGAAATTTCTAATTTTTTGTAATTAAAAAGGAAAAAAATTTGAGGTTTTGTTAGCAAAGTTTTTTTTTGAAAATATGTCCTATTGCCATGGGACCCATGACCGTGGATTTAAAAGCCTAAAAAGTTGGTGCTATTGCAGACTCAAATTTTATATCCAAGTTTAATGGTTTAAATCACATCTTCAGAGTCTGTCTTAGAATAGGCTTATAAAGTGAAAGTACAAATAGTTAATCCAAAAGGAATTCTAAAATTGACAAAAAGACAAATACAATGAAAATATCAAAAAGAATTCAACATCCTACAGATAATAAAATATTTTGTCATTGCAAAAAAGAATAGATATTGAAATATGAGTATAATAATCTGCATATATAAAAATTTTGAAGATAAAATATTGGTACTATAGATGTATTTCATATCATGCTAATACTAGTCAACTAACTTGTTCATTAACTTCACTCGCATGTCTTGATGATTCCGGCAGCAACGAACACTTGTTTAACTTCATTCGAACTCAAGGTAGGAGCGTGGATGAATGTGTCTGTCTTGTAATTCAATTTGCAAAAGTAACAAAAGATGTAATAAAGATGCTTGCAGTTTATGTACATACCACGCTTTCCAATGGAAGTTCCATTCATACCTCCATAATGAGGACATGTACAAGATGGAAAATTTGAAAGCGTGATATTATAAACCTTTTGATTAGGTTCAGTACCAGACAGAAGTGTAATAATGGCACCAAGTCCAGGGTAAGGAAGGAAGTTTACTCCAGTGATACTTGCTGTAACATTCCTTGCACTCTCCCACTGATTGCGGTGATTTTTGGTGGGGGCCTTACTGCTCCGACGAACTTGCTTGCCATTCCGAATAGAAGGAATTCTTTCAGCATGTGCTGGTCGAGGATGAGTCCACAACATGGGCTCAAATATTCTAGATGAGGTAAATAGCCGTCGAGGTGACATCGGAATGCTAGATTGCAAGCGAAACCCAACTTCTTCAAACTCTATAATTTCGGTACGACTAAGATTTGTACCAATAAGAACAGGCCAAATCTCAGGGATCTCAGGTCGAGTAAGAACATGGGAACGCTTAGATCCCATGACGCATCGTGCAATTTGGTCTGCACAAAACCAGAAATCCTCAGTTTGAACTGCTGTGCCCTTATACTCACGCTTTTGTCCTCTATAAGTAGGGGCAGCAGTGGATATTCCATGCCTAACAATCAATAGCTTGCATTTGGCTTGTGTATACTTTTGAATGGCATGACACTGTTTCCT
The DNA here is from genome assembly GCA_951230915.1 of Antitrichia curtipendula. Lineage (NCBI taxonomy): Eukaryota > Viridiplantae > Streptophyta > Bryopsida > Hypnales > Leucodontaceae > Antitrichia > Antitrichia curtipendula. The sequence continues at coordinate 28,473,054 of OX579635.1, forward strand.
TGACTTGTGAGAAAGTCTCGCTATATGCCATTCTGATGTATCGCAATCAGTTTCCATGACAGATTGGATATGGGATAAAACCGTATTAGTTTCTACAACTGCAGACCCAAGTTGCACTCTACCAGTAGCTGATCTAATTTAAACCCGAGGATGAGAGAAGTTTACTTTGTCAGGGCGATGAGAATCACCCTCAAAACCAATTGGAAGATCTAATTTCCTTTTGCTAGACCCAAATACTTCTTCACCCTCCAAATGCGGAATTCGAGTGCAAACGTCTTCAGCTCCAGGCATCTCACTAAGTGCGTCTGCGATTTTTTTCCCATCTCCAGATGCCATAGCCCTCTTCAATTTCAAATCTTCTTTAGAGGGGCCTTTTCCGGAAGGGCCCCCACAAAGATAAGCTCTGTAGTTGGTCATTTGCATGAAGGCTTGAACCCAGTCATCACATGTGGCAATGAACAAATCAGATCCACGCTTTCCTGAAGCTTGCATCCATTTGTTGTGCATAGTTTCTGCAAGATTGCATGTTGGAATATCTGCTAATTTTTCTGTTGTCAATTTCTGCAAATATATTGAATGAAGTCATTATTTAAAACATTGAAGATGTAGAATAAAAACTAGAAAACCAAATTATGAAAGTAGAGATCATACCGTATCCATGAATGCGCCCCATTGACGATATCGAAAGTGCCAAAATGCTAGCCAGTCCTCAAGTTCACGGATAGCTGGTTCTGATGCAGCTCCAGAAGAATACCACCAAGCTTTAATTTCTAAATACATCTTCTTTGCCTCAGCCATTGACGTTGCATCCTTATACTGCCTGCAGAGTCGGATATGCTGTTTTTGGAACTCTTTGGAGATTAGTTTCTCTGTGTGCTTGTGCATGCTTGTCGCCCAATGGAACAAACAAGTCCTTTCACGATCCACCATTTGAACAGATGGATCCCCTGACCCATACACAATGCGAATAGCATTGAAGTTGGCTTGAGCGCTATCACACATAAATCCCTTGAAGTTAGGATTTGACACTCCATTTTTGACCATGACCCTATTCAAACAATGCCAAAAAATGATCTGGCCTTCGGTGCCCTCAGTCTGCATATCACATACAGCTATGGTCATGACTTTACAATAAGTGGCATCATAGACGTGACAAGCAATAATCGTCCATAATTTCACTCTCTTGACATGATCGAACATGATAAAACAGTTTTCAAGGTTGCCGCCTGGTTGCATCCGTTGCACGAGATCCACTCCACTTCCAGGTCCATTCACAAGCATCTTGAATAAATAGACCTTATCTTGTCCTTGTCCTGGAAATACACTATCGTGGATGTACTCCATTTTGGCACGTCCCTTCATGTCAAGAATTCGATCAATCTCGCCTGCACCTTTATTGTTGTTCCGAAAGGAGGAAACAATGTTGCGCACATTGGGTGAGCTAAGGAGCTTGAACTTATCCATGACATTCTCTAACGCATCACCATGAAGCATCTCCTTTGGTCGAGGCCCATCGTGAATAAGAAACGTGTCAAGGAATTCCTTGCTTGCTGCCAAGGTAATGGCAGAAGTTTTGACTGTTGGAGTCTTAGCTACCTCGTTAGCAATTAGACTAGTTATTGCTTCAAGAGACTCTCTACATTGACCATCAGAAACAGGATGTGAATGAACACCCAAATGGATGCATGCACGTGACAATTCTCCAGTTCTAAGTACATAATAAATTCTCGAGTTACATAGACTGAGACAAACAGGAGGTTGTCTACAAACTTTACAGAGCACGATAAAGTCAGGAGGAGGAATCTGACCTACGTTAAAAGGATGTTTGGTGGTCCCAATCCACTGAGATTCATTGCTTTTCAGAGCTCGTGTGCGGTAGTCACAGTTTGTATTTTCACAGATCAAGTGCCCAACACAATGCGATTTTTTAAACTTCAAACCTAAGTCATTATGGATGTTTGATGTCATGGTGCGACACCATGTATGACCATCATATCGCTTGTCCATACCTTCCATGCCTCTAGCCCCACATGTGGAACCACGAGAAGGTGGTAGCACAAAAAGAACATTACCATCAAATCTAGTCGGGAGAAACTGAACTTTGTGGTAGTCCATGGCATCAAAATCAATTTGGGCAAGTTCGTTTCGTGAACCAGGCACTGAAGACAATTTGCGAAGGCATTCTAATACGGTTAAAGAATCGCGATGATTGGGGGGGAGAGGAGGACGAGAAAATCCAGACGATGCTGGACTACTAAGTGTACTATGGAAGATAGTAGGAATGGATGAATCTACCATACGTGGGAAATGAACATTCAAAGAAGAAGGTTGGCAAACTTTAATCGGCATTTGACCTTCAGAATCGCTAGACAACTCAATGACAGGTTCTATAGACTCACGCTTGATATTGAACACAATTGTGTTCTCGGAGCATCCACTGCCTAGGGACTCCACTTTTACAAGATGTGGTAATGGGTGTTGTCCCTTTGACTTATCAGAAGTAAGTGTCAATCCTTCAGTTGAAGGTGGTAAGAGCCCCGACAGGAGACCATAAACTCTATAGCGTCCAGCAGGAAGAAGCCAGTAGAATCCTTCATGATCAGTACACCTTGATTGTAAGATAGACCCCGTAACAACACCGTCATCTCCTTGGAGTTCTTCCTCCACAATAATAGAAGAAGGGGTGAATCCAAACCGGACATGAAGAAGATGGGCAAGCACACGAACAATACCTTGACTGTCCAGTGGTAGAAAAAATGGGACATCATGACCTTTAGCAACAATACTAGCCATAGCGAAGCATTAAAAAAATGGGAAGAGAGACGAAGAATGAAGAAGTAAGCAATGATGTTTACGAGTGTAAAGGGCGTGAATTTAAAAGGAACAATAATAGAGTTGTTCAAACTGAATGAAATTTTTTTCATGGATGTACTAAATTTGAAATTGGATTGATAATTTGAATGGTCATGAATAAATACCGTATCAAGATTTGATATAGAAGAGGTAGGTGAAATGGAGTTGGGTAAGACGGCGTATTGTATGGTATCAATTAGCACATCACCAGTAATAAATGGATTACAATATGAAAGATATCAATATGAATTAAATCAAGTTGGCAATGTTAAAATTGTCACTGACAATAGACGTCAAGACGTCAAGCAGTAGAGTTGATGGCGACGTAGGACACGTTTACAATTATAATAATATATTTAGTGGCCGGTCGAGAATATTGTAATCGATGATGATGAGTAGCAAATAGAAGTAGCCGTTATGTAGTCATGAAATGAACTTATATCCTTGTAGGAAGAAGTTGTTGAAGTCTCATCGAATATAAAAGTTTGTAGGACATGAGGAAGTAGTAGATAGAAATGTAAGTTCAGAAGAGGGTGTGATGTAGTATGGTAGATGTTGATATTGTAATGCCTTGATAGTTGATTATTTCAGATGCAGGAGGAATTGCTTCCTCCATTGTTAGTGTTGGACAGTGAAGTTCCACAGAGGAAGAAGAAGAGGAGAAGTAGCTTTCGTTATTCGAGTAAGAAGCAATTGTTAAGGGCTAGAATGATTAGACGATTGTCCCGAATTAGTACAGCTGATTTGTCAAGCTCAACGAGGAATTTGACTTATGGAGATATAAGTCCATGTGAAGCAATAGGAGAGGATATTGTAGAAGTTGGGTGTACATCTTGTGAAGCTCAACCAGAGATTGTATGTAGCTATAGTGATTGTGATGAACACATTGATGAAGAAGAAGAAAATGAAGACAGGGGAGAAGGACATCAACAACAACAGCATGAGCACTTTTTACTTCCAACGCTAGAGTTGGAGATGGAGCTTGAAGTTACAAACAGAATGGTACGTAAATAATTTTTCCAAGCAATGCTAAATGAGAAAGTATGTGAAAATTTTAGCGAGCCAGATTTCTAGGAACTTGACATGATTTTGTACGCGTCGGAATCCCAATTCCAACGGTGTATAGCACGGAAAAAACGGATGCATATTGAGTATTTTACGGCCTAAAAACTAAAATGGCATCTTGGAATCTGGCTTGAAATCTTCAAAATCCGTTGATTTTGAGGCCAAATCCAGCCTTTTGATTTTCAGCAGTTATTGGCGAATTTTGTAAAATCGCTCGAGTGTCCAAAAAATTTGAAAAAAATCAGAGTAATTCTGACCTGAAGAATCTACAAGTACAAAAAAATTTGGCTTAAAATTTTGAAAATTGAAAAAATTCTTTGCATGATTCCTTTGAGATACATCTACCAATTTTATACTTGTTTTGTTTTTTGTTTTTTTTGGACACTTGCTTTCACCTAAACCTTGTGGTTTCTTCGCACATTGTCTTTGAACTTTGAAGGTACCGGAGGAAGAAACTTTCACGATGGAGGAAGGGGAGGCTGCAGGAGAGGCTGCTGCGGGAGATGCGGCGGTTTTGGAGCGTGGACATGAGCATGGAGAAATGACGATCCAGGAAGAAAAGAGGACAGCAAGTACGCCGAATGAAGCCAATCCAGGTGCGTGGCTAATTTTTTTGCCCTCTCTAAACCCCAACCGTTGACGGCTGCACTTTTTCAGATCCTATTTTGCGTTCAATATCGCCTCTCTAATGGACAGCCGTTGACGGCTACGCTTTTCTGCATTCCAGTTTAGAACTTTGTGAGCCTTCCTAGACCCCAGCCGTTAACGGCTGCGCTTTTTTCGGCTCTTTTCTTCCTCTCTAATGAACAGCCTTGAACGGACACAATTTTCGGAATTCTAATTTCAGAATCAAGGTGCTACAATTTCGTGAGCCTTCCTAGACCCCAGCCGTTGACGGCTACACTTTTGAGACATACATTTCCTTCTACGAAACATTAGGGATTTAGGCTAATGCTGAATTCTTTTGGCTCTATACAACATTAGGGATTTGATCAAATGCTGAAATCTTTGTGACCTTGGGCCGTAGCCGTTAATGGCCATGCTTCTAGAGACATAAATTGCTTGTCAAAATATACTACATTGCTATGTTTGTCTAAAGCTAAATTTTTTAGACACTTCTTAGACCCCAGCCGTTGACGGCCACACTTTTTGAGACATATATTCTTTTATGAATGTATGCTATGTTCCTCAATGCTTATCAAAATCTGAAATTTTCTAGGAAACCTTAGACCTCAGCCGTTGACGGCTACACTTTTTGAGACACACATTTGCTTATGAATGTATGCTATGTTCCTCAATGCTTATCAAAATCTGAAATTTTCTAGGAAACCTTAGACCCCAGCCGTTGACGGCCACACTTTTTGAGACACACATTTGCTTATGAATGTATGCTATCTATGTCATTTTATGCTGAAAATTCTTGGGCCTCCACCAAAACTTCTTCTAATCTTTATGTATACATTGTTTTGGGGATGCCGGCAGAAGGAGATCCACAAGCACCAAGAGTCAATGCTATACTTGAGCCTCTTTCTCAAAATCAACTTGAGTTAGAGTTGCATGGATTTTTGAAGAAGGAGACTGTGAATACTTCTTCTCGTCTTGAGCGCTTGAGGTATCAACCACGAGCTAAATCAAAGATCAACATTCTTTTATGCCGTATGATATCTCTACCAGTGGTGAGGCCTTTCTTGAAGAATGATGTCATGAATTTAGCTGCACACTTTGTTACTTGTGGTTATATGGAAGGAAATGGCGTTTTCTATGTTGCCTTGGAGAACAATGAAGGGAAGACAGTGGATGTCACGGATGACATTATCAAAACCTGAAGTCCAAATTGGCTGAGAGCAAATGCTGTATTTGAGAGAGAATTGCAAAACGATGAAGATCTCAAAGTTTTCTCTGGCAAGATGTTCATGGTATGGGATGGAAACCATCGTTTGCAAGCATGGTTACCTCTTATCAACCGAGATCATACGGACGACTTTCAATTGCATTATGCGGTTGAAAGTATCATTTTGGAAGTCAAAGGGGATGTTGCAACTACATTGACAGCATTACATGAAGTCAATTGGTATTTCCTTATCATCCTTGATGAATTTCCATTTTTTTCAAGTCTTCCGTTTTCAATGTTTGTTCACTTTGAATCATTATGTCCTACCTTCTTTTAATTGAATGTTTAATTTATATGATTTAATATAGTAAATTTTGTTTTGGCAGGCGAAACCAGAAGTCCCATGTTTCCATAAATCTTGTTCACAAGCTCTATCGCATTCATAATATTGCCGGGCAGCCACTGTCGTATTTTGAGAAACTTGTTTCTAAGGAGGATCTTGCTGCAGCTGAAGCCAAGCAAAAATCAAACCACAAGACTTGGTTCACTCTAACTATTGAGGCTCTAAATGGAGTCTTGTACCAGGTTTACTTCTTTATTTCCTTTTCTACTTTTCATATTTTCTTGAATGTTTAGGCTTCTTGACATTAGTTCTTCTTTTTAATTTGATTTCATATCCCTTGTTCTCCTATGCAAAACATTTGTTCTCATGAACATTTATGTTTATTTTTAAATTTTCTTTACGTTGTGGAGTAAGAGTTGGGGGATGCTGCTGCTGCTGCTCAAAGAAAATTCTATGAAAAGTATCCCGATTCCGCGGATTGGACTTCAACTGCAGTTTCTGAGTGGGTCTCCAAAGCTATTGATAAGGTCAAGGTGGCTTCTCATTCCGAATTGAAGAAGCAGCTTCCCATTGCAGATCCAAAACATACGATTGCATTTTTGGAGCAAGTCAAGCTTCACTATGAAACTCATGACAACAATCCGGAGATGACCCAAGAGAAACTTTGGATGTTGGCAACTTCAGCAATGGATACTTCCATGAAGATCAAGTGGCTTGAGAGATGGAACAAGTCTCCTTCTCTTCGTGAGGCTCTCAAGTTCCCTAAACTAAAATTCAGTGACCTTGAATTTCCAGAGTGGCTTCATAAAGCTACATGGTGGGCTCAAGTAAGTACTTATCTTTCTTTCCTATAGTTTTAGTATTAATTCTAACACCATATTCATTACATATTTGTTATTTCCAATCTCTGATTTCAAATACTGTTCAGGTCCAGTCCACCTGATCTGCACCAGAGTTTGAGAAACTGGAATGTTGAAGTGATGATAACTTACTCAGATTTTGTCCAAACTGGGCATATAAATTGTTTTTTGACATCTACCGAATCTGTAGATGTCAAAAAACACCTTATATGCCCAGTTTGGACAAAATCTGAGTAAGTTATCATCACTTCAACATTCCAGTTTCTCAAACTCTGGTGCAGATCAGGTGGACTGGACCTTAACAGTATTTTCTCAAATTCACTAAAGTCTTTCATTACAATGAATATGGTGTATTCTTTGAACCTTGTGGATCAATCAAAACATTCTTCTAATTTACAATTTATGTGCATGGCAGTTGGCTATTGAGACCGAAAAACTCTTCAATGCTACAGTGGCTGATTTGGACGTATCTATTAACTATCTTCCTGATGGTATGGATCCTTTGCCTACCATTTTTGATTATGTGGAGACTATGCGCATATTGTTGTGGGATACTGCATTTTTCCGTGAGTTTGCTGTGGATAAGGGGGTTCACAAGAATAATAAGATAGAGAAGCAACTCAACTTCAAGTCAGCCATGCAAAGGGTGCTTTATAGATACTTCAAGTATGTCCTCTTCCCTGCCAAAGCCATTTCCAAGACTCCCACTTTCTTTGCCAATTATTTGGACAAAGAAAGTGAAGAGTATATGTTCACAGAGGGGATCATGGCATCTTGGGATCCCATACATTGGGAAAAATGTAGGTGGTATTTGGATTGTCCCCTCAAAAGACCACCAACTTTTGATATTGTCCTTCGAGATTCTATTGAGCCCGCCTTCAAGGGTACAGCTATAGATGTTCCTAAGAAAGCAGATAAGGAGGCAACCAAGAAGACCAGGAAGACTAGGTTAAAGAAGTTGGTGGTTGAACTTGATGATTCCAGTGAAGATGTACTAGTTCAAGACACTATCAAGAGCCTTGTGGTTACTGGACCTTCATCTTCGAATGTTGAAGCTACACTCCCTGCTTTAAAGCGCCAGAAGACGTCTTCTACTCCCGTGGTTTTAGTACCAACCTCCTCTCCTATTTTTGAGCTACCTCCCAAGCTTAAAGGTATGAGGAGTACATTGGCTCCTTTGTCTATCAATCATACATCTTCTGATCTAATCTTGAACGATTCTTTTGTTAGAATCATTGAAGAAAAAAAGAAGAATGGTACATTTGGAGTACCATATGAGAACATTGTGGCTTTTCTCTCAAAGGTTAGTTTATTTGTTTTATTTCCATCTCATTTTGATTGTTATGTAATCTTACATATTCTACATCATTTACATCTTTTCATTTTTGTTCTTCTTTGACATTGACATCTTCTATTATGAATTAACATTTTTGAAATTTATCTTTACAGGTTGGTGAAGGTAGAGAGTTCTTTTTTGATGGCAAAATCCAAAAGAGACCAGCTGTAGACCTCATCATTGCAGAATATCCAGATGGTCTTCCAATTCCAGGGGTTTCAAATCCATCATCTGAAATTCCTCATTGGAATGCTAGCATTCCAAGTTTCCTCCAAGTAATGATGGCATTCTCTCTTACCTATCTTCATGATGATGGAGCATTTCTTCTATTTTATCCTGACAGTTCCACAGTGAAGAGAGAAGTGGCTGGATTCTTCAAGAACTACAAGTTGAAGATCAAGGATGAGTGGACTATCATAAATTGCTTACATTTGGCCAATCCTATGAATCCATCCAAATTTGTAAGTACTACTTTCAATCTTTTGTTTTTAGCTTTGATTCACTTGTAGATGTCATTTATTTTGATTTCAAGTAACACCATATTCGTTATTTCCAATCTCTGATTTCAAATACTGTTCAGGTCCAGTCCACCTGATCTGCACCAGAGACTGGAAAAATGGAATGTTGAAGTGACGATAACTTACTCAGATTTTGTCCAAACTGGGCATATGAGGTGTTTTTTGACATCTACAGATTCTGTAGATGTCAAAAAACACCTCATATGCCTAGTTTGGACAAAATCTGAGTAAGTTATCGTCACTTCAACATTCCAATTTTCCAATCTCTGGTGCAGATCAGGTGGACTGGACTTGAACAGTATTTTCTCAAATTCACTGAAGTCTTTTATTATAATGAATTTTGCGTTTAAATGTACAATCTAACTTGGTTTTAATTTTGATTTGCAGACTTTGAAGTTCAAGGCTTTGTTGTTGGTTCGATCATTTGCCTCTCCCATTGCTAGGCAACCTCAAGAGCTTCAGATTTCTATTGATCCCTCAATTCCTGAGGTTGATTTAACTACAGATGACGTCCTCTTCAACACTATTACGACGACAACTCAATCACGTAGAAAGGAAGATGGCAAGCCATGGAGGGGTGCTAAGGAGAAGTCAAAGGTTTTCATGAAGCTTTTTGTTCATGGCTTGACCCCTACAAGTGGTATTGTGGCAGACATGACTGCCTCTACAGGTATTGTAATCTATATCATTGAATCATTGTTTTTTGTATTTTCTAATTTGATTTTTCTATCTACCCTTAAATTCTAATGTATTTGTAATGTCAATTTATTGTCTTATACAGGTTCTTCCATCAAAGCAGCTCATTCATCTAATCGTCATATTTTAGCATTAGAAAGTGATGCCAAGCTCTTTGATGAGGTACTGAAGCCATTACAAACACCTACAATCATCTCCAAGGCTCTTGATTCTACTACCTCGGATGATGATATGGAGATTGATGATGACTCTCCAATTGAAGATGTCGAACTACTTGACTTATGTGAGTAAGTTTTATTTTTATTTTTCAATAATTTCGATTCAAAGTTTTGTATTTTGAATTTTAATTTGTTACTATATACTCAAACATATGATTTGTTGTTTGCAGTTGGATGAGTCCATCACCAAGACGCACTTTGCCTTTTTATCAACATCCTGGATTTCTTAGAAGTCTTTCTTTGAGTCCTTGTGGCCTACCTATTTATGTCGAACATTTAGCATTAGCTTATGTTGATGCTTCATCTGATTCATCTTCAATCTCTTTATCACCTCATAGATCTTATGATCCCAGAGTATGTTCTTATTTTGAACTCAGTGCATCTGAGTCAGACGATATTTGAGTTCAATTTCATGCTTTTATATTTGATTTCTATTTACTTTTTGTTTAACTAAATCTAACTATGCATGATGTGGCAAATGGCAACAATTCCATTTGATGGCCTTCAACTTCACTTCATGTCCACATTGCCTTTGAGCTTGTCTATGCCCAAATTGTCTTGAGCTTATGATTCATTCATTAAATTTACATGAAGGTCAACAATTAAGACTACATTTATCACTTAGTTATAAGCTCAAGACCATTGTTCATGCTCTAATGCTTATAAAATTTTGCCTATCATTCAATTTATATTCAATCTCTACAACCCATATTTATTGTCCCTTCTATTTTTAAATTGATAAATGTTCCCTTAAAATTTTGGTATTATGTTGCATTGTATTATTTTAATATATATCTTGTACTGAGATATTCTAAACCACTATATACACCTATTTTCATTATGTGTTACATTCAAAAACCTCCTATTTTATAATATTTCATTTTTAAAAAATAGAATGGTTCAATTCTGGGGGGCAAAATCTCATAGGAATATATTCATTTGTTATTCATTTGGACTATAGATCCTTACATTTATTTCCACGGTCATAGGACTTGAACAAATTTAGGAATACTAAATGGATAAAAAAATGGAGGCTCACAGGCTCACAAGCTCACAGGCTCACGCTCACAAGCTCACAAACTAGCATCCCCGGTATTCAAACCACCCCATCTCTTGAGTTGTAGACCCGTTTCTTTGAGGTGCTGCCTCATTGCCATGAGTTAACGCCTTATTTCTATGGAACACCTTGCAATCCCACCCAAATCCCTTGAGTAGAAGTCCACTTCCTGCCTATCCACCCTATTTATTAAGTCATCATTCTTCCTCTTGTGTCATTTATCCATTGCATCAATGTCTAAACTTCTAGTATAGTGGTTCATATTATGGAGCCCCTTACCATGTCACATTGTAAAAGTAAAATACTTGCAATCAATAAATTTTTTTTGAAATGTATGCCTAAATCCTAAAAAATTAGGTATGTTTATTTGAATTATTTGGAAGGTCTATCCATCTTTGTTCAACAAACATCTCTTTGAGTGAACCCAATGTCACCCAATGTAACAACCTTGAGAGTACAATCTTTGTGTTAAAGAAAAAAGTGGAACTAAACTTTTTATTTGCACCAACTGTGAGAAAGAAAAAAAAAAAAAAAATGCTTTCTACTAGTACTATGCAAATCAAATTTTGTATATCAATTTTTGCTAAGACAATAAATACAATACATGGTTCTCATAATTTAAGGCTTGTTCCTATTAACCTCAAAGACCCACATGTTAGACAATGAAAGCTTTTACCACGCAACCTTAATATATTCTAGACATAAACATGCACAAGACTTGTCACAAATAATCTTCAAAGTTCTGGGGTGAAATACAAAGCTCACATTTTATTCAAGTTAAATAAAAGTTTTAGACAAAGTTTGTATGTGCATACAAATTTAAGGAAGTTGAACATTTAACAAACTTTGTAGCACTATAGAACAAAACTGAGGCAATTTGGTGACTATGCTTGTAGAGATTGTTGGGCTATGATGAAGTTTGGTCAATTTACAAAGCAATATGTGAAAAATTGAGAAGTCATGGTTTTCACCTAGGAAAAAATTGAGATATTTGACAACAGCACAAGGCATATCAATCTATATTGATAAAAAAAAATACATATAGTTTGTTTGTTTAGTTTTGTGATGTATATCAAGATCTTTTAAACTATTGGGTCAACGGAGGTGCGCTTGATAACGATAGAAAGCCCTTAGATAGAATATGTGCATAAAGCAAGTTTTGCTTTGTTTCAATCAAGAAGGTGAGAGATAATTATTGAATTTTTAAGTTTTTATTACACTGAAAATTTGAAAATTTAATGAAAATTATGAAAATTGATTGCAGAGAACCATCGGGCCATTGAGTCATTGGACCCTCAGATTGATGAGTTATAGAATACTTTGGTCACAACAATGGCACATGTATACTTTTATTTCTACTTTTATATTGAAAATTTGTTTGACATATTGTTTTTGTATGTCAAACTAAAAATAAAATAAATATAGAATATAAAAAATTATTACCATATATGATACTAAACATTAGTGTTCTACTTTAAGAATTAAAAACTGTTTATGAAAGGAGATTTAAAAAGCAATTGTCTAATATTTTGTGGCACTTACAAATGACATATTAATTGTAATTATGGAAATAGTACATGACATTATCTAGTAGTATATTAAAGTAACATCTCCTCAAGAGAAAACATCCAAAACCATCCATGTACCCATTATTGATAAGTAGACTTCTTTTGAAAGTATCCCCTTAACGTGCAATTAAATCGTTCCCATATTTAATTGTAATCAAATGATTTTTGATTTCGTAGATTTTAATTTATGACCAAGTTAAGGAATATGATGTGTTTCCAACCACGTTAACCATTACTAATTTTTGACTATGTTTTCACCAAAAACGCTCCAAAACTGCCATTTTTAATACGAGTATCAAATTCTAGAAATATATCATTTTGGACACATGTAACCATAGGATCTTGTAGTATGTTAGTTTGAAAAGATGTGGAAAAATTTCAAAAATTTCCACAGAGTAGATTGCAAGATATTACCATTTGAAGTGGCAAAAACATTTTTTTAGGCCCTATAAAAAGCAGGGTAGTTGCACTTTTCAAGGTCGCATTTGTATGGAAAAATGTCCATGTTGGTGTTTCTTCTTTGCATTCATTCTTTAGGCAAGGTGACTACATGCTTGAAAATTTTCAAATCATTTGAAATTGTACAACATATCTAGAAAAAAATAATAAGAAAAAACAAACAGAGAATGATTCAAAATATTAAATTGATAAGAATTTAGTTATGGATTTGAAAAATATTAATTTCAACGATTGTAATGTTGTAATAAACAATCTACATCCTATGATTTTATTTTTTTCAAAGAATATTAAAAATTGAGTTAAATGAAGGATTTCAAAGTTAGAGTAGAGATTCCATAATTATACACAAGCTAAAACTCTTCATAAATTTCATCTCATTAATAAAAATGAAATGATTCAAAGCTTTCCAAGCATATATAAATTGAGGGTTGCTATTATATGAGCATAGGAGTGTGAGCCCATGAGCCTAAAAGTGTTTATGATTATAAGGTATATATGTTACAAATACCCATATTATAAGTGTTTATGATACATACACCTTCTATAGTATGGGGTATCTATATTATAGGCTCAATGCTCATAAGCTTGCATTCTTGGGCTCACATGCTAGCACCATTGTATATAAATCTAAAAAAATAGTTAAAAAAGAAAGTGATTTTTTAAGAATTTTTAAAAATTGCCCAGACTTCGTAATTCAAAAAAATTACATATCATATAATAACTTTTTAACCATGTAATTGAAAGTTATGAAAATTGTTGGGCTTTATAGCTATTCCTTAGGCACATATTATGTAAAATTTAAAATTTAAAAAAAAAAATTCCATTTGTAATGAGCTACCCAAATTGCTATATTGCCAAAAAATGCAATTTGGTCCTTTAGGAATTAAACATTTTAGCATATGTCCAATTGAGTGATGGTGGGGGTGAGATAATTCCTCCGGTCATGGAATAGATATAGTGAAGATTTGCACTATTTTTTACTAATTTTTCATCAAATTTGGATTAGTAGAAATTAAGAAAGTGTAGATTATAGTTTGACTTGTTCTTGATGTATAGATGAACGTATTTCCGATTGAAGCGCAAAACTAAAAATTGGTCTTAATAACTTCATTATATGTCAATGCCAGTGTCATTTGTCGCACAATAATGGAGTTGCTAAGACCACATCATATTCCCTTCGTTCATGAAAATAGATCATCTTATCTTGCGCAAATGGAGTCTTGGTTGAAAACATGTTGTATATCTTATGTGATGGTTTCAATGGCTAATGGAGATTCCACTTTGAAAATTCATAGTAATGACATATCTTATCCAAAAATTCTAATTTAAAAAAATCCATTCTTTTCAATTGCTTATATTACAAAAATATTTTCTTTTAAACATGTGCCTTAAATATGTTGAATTGCTTATTTTGATGTTTTGGGGTGTTTTCACTTTAAATGTGACTTGTTTGTAAAATTATCCCATTAATATTCTTGTTTGAAATGCATAGTCTTCATACATGAGAGCTTAAGGTCAATTTTAGATACAGTTGTTTTTGATATTTTAAAAAATTCATAATTTTCAATGTAGATTCCAAAAAATGCACTTTAAGAGTGGCTAAAATTCCATTTCAATTGTCAACAAGATCCAAAGAAAGCTTTTACAATTCAATAATATTATTTGGTTGCATTTAGATGTTATTGCCTTAGTCCAAATGACATTTCATTGAGGCTTGCATACCTTGGGAGACGGGTCTTTATCCTCCACCTGTGTCTTTGTCATTTAGTCCAATACCAATATTATACACATGCCAATGAATATTATTGACACCTCCAATAACCGGACAATTCACTATTCTTGTCTAGTTGTCTAACAAATAAGTGAAAATATAAGATATACAATTTGGTGTCAAAGGGCAATGACATTTACATATAATAGCTATAAACCTATGTGAATTCAAATCAAGAAAAGGCACAGTTTTTTCATATATATTATACTTAAAAGCGAACTCCATTAGTATTCAATATTTCCAAAATAGTATGATTTCAACACTACCCACATGCTACGAAACTAGTGCTAAGTTGTATGTCATTGGCATGTGTAGGATACCTCTGCCGAACATCATGGCTTGACCTCTAAGGGAAAGTGAGTGATAAATTAAATTAACCTTTGAAAGACAGTGAGGCTAAAAAGCGTCCAATGAATGACTTCATTATTCATTATAGAAACAAAAAATGCACCTATGGGTTCAATAATTAAGAGAATTTTGGTGATTACCTTGGTCATGGGGGCCGAGTCTTTCAAGGGTTAAATCTTTTGAATAATAGGGTCAATTTGGACAAAAGCATTCTTCATTGGGTCTTCAATGTGAACCTAAAAATTAACTTTAGTTGATTTCACCAATGCATAGAAGCAAAAAGACATAAAATGACAAATAGATGATTTTCATCCATCTATTGGAACTCCCCCTTTGTGGGGTTTCTCTCTTGGATAGGTCAAAGTAGGACAATATCCTTAAAGTGATGAAGTTTGGTAGATGACATGTTGAATGGGGTCCTCTGTGAGTTCGCAATCGTTCTACTTCTCTAGAGAATATCTTATTTGATTATCATTTTAAAAAAACTTGTGTAATACAAGTGTGTAGACTCAACACAATTGATATGCAATTGGTCTATTCATAGTTATTTTTTTTTTTTATGGTTAAAATTTGATGAAAAAAATTTATGAGTATATTAAAGAAATACAATGGATGGCAATGGAAACCTCTACATACTTTACAAGTTATAGGTGTTGCTATTCATAGCATGGGTTAGTTTAATTTTTTTTATTATTGTTCAATGCATCCAATTTCTATCTAGTATGTGAAGTTGTGAAGGCAACTCTTATCATTCTACCAACGCTTAGAATTTGAATGTATTTTATTTAATATATAGATTTATCATGCATGTAAAATTGTGATGATTTAGAGAATTTAGTTGTCATTTTTTTGCTTATTAGAAATATTGATTTTCATTTATGTATATTCCTATTTGAACACATGTTTTCTTTTGTAGAAATAAAATAATTTTTTTTATTGCAATCATTTTATATTTCCTTCACTTCACCATATGGTTTCATTTATTTTCATTCATTTTAGATAATTTCATTCATTACATAGAATTTATAATCAATTTATCATTATAATTTTTTCCTTCAATAATGCTAAATGATTTAAAATCTTATTTTAATTTATGATTATTCCAATAAAAAAATATTAATAAAAAAACCATTTATTATTAATTTAAAAAAAAATTGCATTGTATGTATTAAATTAATTAATTTTTAATATTTTTAAATTATGATAAATTTTATATTTAATTATTTATAGAATATTAAACAAATTTGTGAATTGGATTTAAAACTTTTTTTCCTTAAATACAAAGATTTTTTTTGTTATTATTTTTTTTTTAAATTTAAGATTAATGTAATTTTTAAAAGTTTGACTTATAACAATTTGTGTGGCATTATGCACTTGTCCAAGTGTATTCCGTGATTAACCTATGTATTATTTTAATTTTTAATTTTTAGAATAGTTTATTTATAATTAAATTAAATTTTTGGAAAAAAATTCAATTGAAAATCCATAACTTTCACACTTAAGAACCCAAAGTGCAAAACAACTCTGGTATATTTCTATTCATTGATAGCTTTTTGGTGATGCCAAAATGACATCAAAAACTCCTATACTCTATTTTTAAATTTAATTCAATTTATGGTCTTAAAAATTGTTCACAAATCCATCATACATCTAGAAGCAATTATACAACTTTAGTACAACCCTTGTCAAGTCAAGTTCTCCAATGGTATAAAGAGAATGACCGGTAAGCGCACAACCGGAGATTTTTCAACGTTACACAAACTAAAATAATTATTACCAGTGTATTTTTATTTTTATTCAACAATTACTTTGCATACATAAGTAAATATAAAGGATGCAAAACCTCTACACTCTTGAATCAAGAGGTCAAAGATATTGATGTTCAGGTTTTGATTTTAATTGATTTTAAAGCTCAATTCTTTTTTTCCCTCTCTATTTTTTTCCTTTTTTTTTTCTTTTTTCCCTCCCCCTCGAGTAGGTCCCGGCGGCCCCCCCGCAAAGAGACGAAGGGTCCTCAGAATTAGGGTTTGAAGCTCCGAACTTGGGAGTCCGTCTGTTGAGCTCAATCACGCTGCAGGTTTGCGTTCAATCTCGTTGCGGGAAATATCGAGGTATTTCTTCGGATTCTCAGATTTCGATTTCGTTTGGTTCTACTGAATTTGAGCTTTTTTCAATATTCGAATTGATTTTGGTGGTTTAGAATTCCGTCGGAGTCATAAAAGGCGGGAGGTTTTGAGCTTTTGATGCCGTACATGGGTAATTGTGAGGATGGTATAGGTGTATTTTTTGGTTGATTCACAGCTTTTGGTTTCAGTGTAAAGAGAATCGAATTTAATTTTGGTGCTGTTCTGATTTGTCGCAGTTTGAGGGTGGCGCGTTGAATTGGGGCGGATTTAGGGTTTATAGTTGGCAGTGCATTAGCAATGGCAGAGACCGGGGTTGTTCCCAGGAATCGCAATGCGCGAGAGGGGAACATGGCGGATGACGAGCATCTTGTCTTTGAGACAAGCGCGGGCGTGGAGGTGATTTCGAGTTTCGATCAAATGGGCATTCGAGAAGACTTGTTACGAGGAATCTACGCGTACGGGTTCGAAAAGCCCTCTGCTATCCAGCAACGGGCCGTGATGCCCATCATCAGTGGTCGTGATGCGATTGCGCAAGCTCAGTCTGGAACGGGGAAAACCTCCATGATCGCTCTGGCAGTCTGCCAGATGATCGACACGGCCACGCGCGAGTAAGTGCTTTTATTTTTTCTGTCTGCTCCTAGTCCCTTCACACAATTGACTGTTTACATTTTTACCCCGTGGCAAGGTCCCTTCTCTTCCTCTTGTCCGAGAATTGAGGGATGGTTCAGGAGTCCAGTGCAGCAAGGTCACATTATTCTGAAATTACTTGGTCATCTATTGGCATTATAGCGAGGGACTGATAATTAGACAACTGCGGAGTGGTGGTCATGGAATGCTAAGATACCTGCAAAGCGTGCTTTCTTGTTTCAAGAGTGGTAATCGTTTGTGGTTGGGGACATTGCTGTAAGATTATAGTTCCGTCTTCTGTTTCTGCTATAGATGTGGATGAGTACGCCCAAATGATGTCAAATGGTGACAGGGTGCAGGCCCTCATTTTATCTCCTACTCGTGAGCTCGCCGCACAAACAGAGAAGGTGATCCTTGCAATTGGCGATTTTATGAGTATTCAAGCTCATGCGTGTGTTGGTGGTAAAAGCATTGGGGAAGACATTCGGAAGCTTGAATATGGAGTTCATGTTGTGTCTGGAACACCTGGGCGTGTTTATGACATGATCAAAAGAAGGACATTGCGGACCAGAGCGATAAAACTCCTCATCCTGGTAGGTTTCGGTGTCGTCACATGACACTGCACTTTCGATATGGTTTTCTGGCCGGTATGGCAATGGATGCTTGGACTTCCGAAAAACTCTTATTTTGCAGAAAGAATCGACTGCTGATATTACCGGATGCTTTTCAATTTCTTAATACATATATTATGAATTTGTGAATTTGTGAATTTCAAAATCTTAAATTTCCGTGCTGTTCTCCACATCTTATTCATTCAGCCTATATATAGTTTGTTTTGAGTGTTGCTTACAAAGCTTTCTATTTCAGTGAATCTTGCCTCATCATGTTTCGCTGATACTTAGATTTATTGTGGGGCTTCAGGATGAATCTGATGAAATGCTTAGCAGAGGATTCAAGGATCAGATTTACGATGTGTACCGTTATCTTCCTCCCGACTTGCAGGTGGGTCTCAGGTTGTCAAATTTATTGGTTAAATCATTTTTTGCCTCTTTTTTTATTATTCACGGTTCTTCTTGTTTGGCAGAATTATATAATTCTGATAGACTATGAAGTCTTTATTTATATGATGACTAAGCCAAACCTAGTGTTGACTTAATGATTTCCTGCAGCAACTTTGTTCATATTTTAGTAATGCATCTGAACTGAATTTTCTCTTCTATGAATCTTTATTTCAGGTTGTGTTGGTATCTGCAACTTTGCCTCACGAAATTCTGGAGATGACAAATAAATTCATGACCGACCCTGTTCGAATTCTGGTCAAACGTGATGAGTTGACCCTGGAGGTGAACGAACCATCACTTACCAATCTCACTGTTTTCCTATTATTCCCGTTTAATCTGGTGGTCTCATTCCAACCATGTGTATGGTGATCAAATTTCCTATGAATATTCTTACCTTCTTAGTCCCACAGCAATATTTATTGCATACCCTGCATTAGTGATGCATCTTGCATCTTTTGGGATTTTTGTTCTGAATGTTTACATCGGCCATTTACAGGGTATCAAGCAATTTTTTGTGGCTGTTGAACGAGAGGAATGGAAGTTTGATACATTGTGTGATCTATACGATACTCTTACGATCACACAGGCTGTCATCTTCTGTAATACAAAGAGAAAGGTATTTTGTGATTGTTATGACTGCTTCGATCTCTATTTTGCTGAATAGGACTGTATAATTTAGTTTGCTTGACGTGTGTTCCTTTCTGTGTGCCAGATGATTGAATACCACTGCAGATATACCGTTACTCGTTGTACCGGATATGTGGAAGGGGAGAAGTGTTTAGGATTAGAATCTGTTTAAATTACTGAAGAGTGTGATACTGTACACAGGTTGATTGGTTGACGGAGAAGATGAGGAGTAACAACTTCACTGTTTCTGCCATGCATGGTGATATGCCTCAGAAAGAGCGGGATGCAATCATGGCAGAGTTTCGGTCAGGCACTACCCGTGTCTTGATCACAACTGATGTCTGGGCTCGTGGTCTTGATGTGCAACAAGTAAGTTCAATCTGTTAATTCTTGTTGCCAGCTTTTGAGAAAACAGAACATAGATGTGGTCCTTCCTTTCAACATTTAGACTGTGCCACGCGCTGTCTTTGTGGTGAAACGCCGTTCAAAGCGTTAAACTTGCTTCTTTGATCTTGTCAGGTATCATTGGTGATAAATTACGATCTTCCCAACAACCGTGAGCTCTACATTCATCGCATTGGTCGTTCTGGTCGATTTGGGCGAAAGGTGCGTGCAGTGAAGCTATTTATGGAGAATTTTCGGTGTCGCTGACGTTACAAACTTGCTATTTAGTTGAAGTTCAATTTTGCTTCTATCATTTATACACTTTTTAGCTGTCCTTTAAGAATGTTTGCGAGAGGCCCTTATATGTCTTACAAGTTCTAATCACTTGTGCTTTGAATGTAGGGTGTGGCCATCAATTTTGTAAGGAGCGATGATATTCGAATATTGCGGGATATAGAGCAGTACTACAGTACACAAATTGATGAAATGCCAATGAACGTTGCTGACTTAATTTAGTTGCGTTCCATAAGCAAGGTTAGCAGGTTGTTTTCAAGTTTTGTTTAGATCTACGTGTGTGTCTATTGTAAAGTAGATGATTAAGTCTTTTTTAGTTCTAAGGCATGTTAATCACTTGCTGTTTGTGGTGTTTTGTACTGAACTTATGAAGTACTGTAGAGTGGCAAACTTGTACTACCCAAACATTTTCTATGGTCATGGCTGTTTTATAATGGTTTATTGCTCGTTGGTTGTACATTTCATTCTATCATATATCATATGTCTCTTCTTGCCAGGATTCTATTAGTACTCAATTGAACATCCTTGATGTATCAGATCAGAGTTATTCTCGATTGATTTGTAGGAGAGGATGTGGAATTGAACAGAATGACCGCAAGTTCCACTGGATTAAATATCTCCTACGATCAAGTTTCTTGACGTGGTAGTGATAAGAAGCTGTTCACTAGGATCACAAATTTTTCTGGATTGCTGCATTCTCATCTTGAACTGGGAAGTCTATTTCTTCTCTGTGATGGTAGAAAGCCCATTGTCATCCCCTTATTTGTTGCACATCTTTTGGGGTGGTTTTACACAGACCAGAGCAGTGACCTCTCGAAATCACCGGTACCCGATTTTGTAGGATGTGATGATGGGGCCCAAATCAAAAAATGAAATGCCGTTACTTTGTATGTTCTTGGTGTAATTAGGCCTGATAGAGTGAATCCCGAGATCAATTGAACAGGGAAAATCTATTATTCTGGGTGTCCCTCAGAATTTTTATAGGCCTACTTCAAAGAGGTGGGAATGAAAGATGTTCCTAGAAACTTGGACAACATTATCTACCTCGATCATATAGGATTCCAAGTGAACTTGTCATCCATAGAGAAAAGCATGGGTGTTGTCCCAAGTGTAAACTTATCTTGGAGGATCTTCAATGTTGCATGGATAATCCAAATATGTCACTTACAATTGTGGGAAAAAGAGCAAATCCTTTGTTATGTGTGAAGCTTCATGGCTTGGTTCATTTAATTCTCGAAATTGTCTGTTTTCAGTCCAATCACGACCCTCTCCACCCTTATTCAAATTGAGACTGTCTATATTTGAAACAGAGAAATTTTCATTACTTAGGATGACAAAGAGAGAATTGGATGCAGTTTTAAATCGCGATTGGGCTGAGGTCTCTTTCGAAATATTCTAACTTCTATGGTGTTGAAGATTAGTTCTGAAACTCAGGTATTCAGCAATAAGAGGTTCAAGAATCTCAGCACACAATTTGCAATCAATAGAAAGCAGGAATTCCTCTCTTGCATTGCCAAGTATGAAAATGGACTCTCCATGTAAATTTCTCCTTTCGTTCTTCTGCTCTTCGTCTCCAATGCTCCACGCATTGGATCGTACAAAAGGCCGGACTCATGTCCCCTATTCATTGAGATGGGGAAAAGGGAGCATACAACTGTTACACCTAATAACTAACTCACAATGTTATCGGACATCATGCCGATTCCTTTCATGGCACCCTAAATTCGGATCTGCACTCTTTGGTTGGACGCAGGGCATTGAGCAAAAGGGTTATCAGTAATAACCTTCTTCAGACAAGTCGATGAGAGATTGACACAGTTGCCGCAGAACTTGAACGTGGCAGTAAATGATTTGCTTACAGAGTAATAAATCTTAAAACCTCCTACAAAGAATAAAACAACTCCAAGCTCTCCTGGAGGTGTTTGTCGGACCCCAAACGCGGCGATTTCAAATCTTTCCAGATGAGAGGAGCGCGCGCAGCCAGCAGCCGACTCATGGACACAATCTCCTCAGTAAGCGGGTGCTTGGCCTGAGGGCGATACACTTGCACTCGGTCCAACTCGTTGCCCTTCATCAAATAATGCTTGGCAGGGACGACGTTGCCCCACCAGTACTCACTCATCACTCTAAAAATGAGTCCCCAGTATCTCTCATCTCTGTAGATTCGGTAGATGGAGCTCCCGTTCACGCACCACACGTAGAAATCCATCCACTCTCTGTCAAAAATCTCCAGCAGCCCTTGCGCTTGCGGCATGTAGTAATGTGGTACAGACGTCCAGGGAGCTCCGGTTTCTGGTCTGCCCTTGAAATGTGGGCACTTGACTTCTAGAATCCCCCCTTGGCTGTATGCTCTGGAGAGGTTGGCATCAATGAGGCCGTCCGGAGATGCGCCCAGCCACCCGTGCAAGTCATCCCCTTCCTTGTAAATCTTGAAGGCCATATGATCCACAAGGTTGCCTGTTAGTTGCTTGTATCGTTCAATGGCGCCGGCTTCCTGGTTTGTACCCCAGACTGTGGCCTGGTTCCCTGCAAAGGGTGTTCGAAGGCCCAGCTTCTCCTCCCACAGCTCCGCCCTGCCCGTTTTCCAAAACCCGAGGGCGTTGCCGAACGCGCTCGCTGTGATGCGTCCTTTGCGCAGGCTGTGCCAGTGCTCAGTCCTTTGTTGCAGGTCTTCCTGGAAAACAACGATCTTGTGACAACTGTGATCTACCCTTCTCAGTGAATTTCATGGGACTCAAGGTGGGGACACCAGAAATCGTCACCGAGCAGAGTTCTTACTACAGAGAATTAGGTTGGTCAAATTATTATTGATGCTCAAATTAGCAAATGGAAGACGGTTCGGATGCACCAAAGAACGCGCGCTTTGGACATCATAGTCAAAAGTTATAGAGGATCAAAGTAGATGACCTAAAACCAACATTGGAACAAATGTTCCTCCTTGTCAATATATACCAATTGTCTACGATTTCAGGGTGGCAATTATAGGTGCCCCTACCTTGACATTCTTGTAGACCCATGTTCTGTCCCTTGGCTTCTGTTCATCTCAGACCATTTGATTTCTGCAACATAATGAAGATAGAAGAATGTGCCTGTGGGATTTCAGGAACCACCTCGAACTCAAAGCTTGCGAATGGTGAAAGTGGGGGCCAGAGTCCTCAAATCCCTAATGCAAAGGGACCCTCCCAAGACTCTTCAAGAATGTAAGGATCAAACATTGATTTAACAAACGTGCCACTGTACATTGGTCGTCAATAACACTTACTGGGAGGGCAAGCGCAGATTCACCTCCAACAGACTGAAGATCCAGCCCAGTTTTGACAGCGTCCGCAGCAAAGCCTGTCACATCACTGCTCAAGCAAGAATATGCCATTTGTAAGGGCACTTTTTCGTCCTTTTCCCTAGGCTGTTGATTCCAACAAAAAGAGTAAAAACAGAAATTGCCATCATGTCAAAAAGAACATTAGAGCACATACCCCAAACCACTTGGTAGACTCGAAACAACACCGGAACAATGAGTGACCACAAGAGTACTGCAATGCCTTTTCATGGATCTTCCCTTCCTCCACAGCCCCTTCGAAAAACATCCTGTATGAAGATCCACGTACAGGGGAGCCATGAAACAATGAGCTTCGAATCTCAGGCACTTCAAAAATCCAATTCACGTACAAGTAAAATCAACACCATAACCTCAACATAGCGTGTCCTTGCAAATCATCCTGCCTACAATCACGAAAGCATACTCAGCTGCAAAGGCGAGGTACCTTGAGAAAACAAAGAGCAATGCCTGGGATTCGAAACAGCTGCAAACGCCGCATCCCTTTGTACCAGGCTTCCTGCGCATGCTTCCACTGGACCATTAGCAGAACTCACAACCCTAATTTTTCCACCGGATGCATCACGTGCAACTAGCTCAACACAGCAAGCTCTCGCACTTGAAAAAGTTCGCCAGCAACGTCAAGCCCTTTCGGAACGACGGCACCAGGATGCGAATGCAGAATTTGGTTCAATTTTCGCCAATTTCCAGGAAACATAACCACAAGATTCGACTCGGCTATGAAATGGTGAAGGGGACTTACTGGTGAGAAAACACGGCGGTCTCGAGAGCTGGCCACAGAGAGGCGGCATCAGGGGAAGACGCAGTGCCCGAAAAACACAAAACCATCCACGCCGCAAATTCCAAAGGTATAAGAATCCCAGATGGACTCCGCTTTACGAATTCAAAATTGCCAAAACATTATTGAAAACCCACAATCCGAAAACGGATTCGCATTTGAAATTGGATGCGAAATCGTAAGAATCGGGTGTTCCCCAAAACGTTCCCAGACGTTCTAGTAACGTCTTCTGCTGTTCCCGAGCGAGTTCTCCTCTGCTTGGGTGAGCGGGTGAAGAAATCATGAGTGCCGACTTCCGACCTTGCCGAATCGTAATTTAGGGCTTCTGGTTTGCTTTTCCGATGGTGGCGACTCGAAGGTGCGGCACTGTAGCGATTGATTCTTTTAGTGAGGATGATGCGCTTTGAAGGAAATATCGACAGGCCAGGTGTGGCTTGTGATGTCGACGGTTCGTTAGTTGTCGCTGTGATTGTGAAAACAGGGGACGGCGCAGGAATTGGTTCGGAGATGACGGATCACGCGGTCGTCTGAAGACGACGACGACCTTGAGAGAAATTATCTGTGGCAGGTACGTTGTGAAGTAGCTTCTTGAAGGTTTGCTGCCGTCTTTGTGTGTTTGATGAATTCTGGTGGCGGTTAGGATTATCTAATTGCACTCGTTGCGGTGTTATTTTTTTTTAATCAGAAGACCGCGATCGGCAGCTCGTTGCGCTTGAGAAGGAAACAATGCTGGTAGCTTAGTGCACATTACATGCAAAGGAACGATAGTGGCAAGAAGTCTGAGAAGTTTTCGATGCGAGTGTTTTAGAAGCCGAAAACATCTGCATGTCGTGGAAATCGTGCAGACGGGAACGAGAATTTGATTTCGTCTCGTTCGGTTCTCGTCCTTGTGGGTCGATAGCTGCCGTCTTCAGTAGCCGTAGAACCACGGGGTAAACTATACAAGAGAGAAAGATTGCACACGCTGCCATACAGAATGGCTACGAAAATGGCGCGGTACTACGCTCGACGTGGAATGCGTGGTGCTGTCTGTCGATCTTGCTGGCTTGGCTACTGGGAGCAGTAACGACTTTGAAATTCGCGTCCGTGAACTGTAGCCTCTGCTGCCCTTTTGTGAGCGAAAAAAAATGTTCAAGAGGATCATGAATCAAGTCTTAGTGTTTCGCGAGATGAATTTTACTTCTGCTCTTCATTTTCGGCACGGGTTTATGGTATTTACAAGGATACTAACGCACGGTTGCTCTCGATTGTGACAGGTATAATATTGGTGAATGTGAAGTTAGTGATGGTAAAGAACTTAAGGCAACAACGAGACCCATCTGGTGGTGAAGCCTGAGTAGGGCAGGAATGGCAAACGGTCATACTTTGCTGATCATCGTGGCTGCTGAGCTGTGAGCGCAAGGACCCATGGTTTAGTTTAGTGATACAGGAGGAGGGATGCCTCCCACAGTTTCCATCCCTCCACAGCCCGTGGAAATCATACTGGAGTTATTAAAGCAACCGTTGGAGAGTATGGGTACTCCCGGTTATCAGGATTTGCACTCGAAATGCGTTCCGAATGGTGTTTTACAAGGTGGCAATTTGAAGTCGAGCTCTACGCTTCAGGGAAAAGCAGAGACGCGGTTCGTGAAGAACTCCATGAGCGGCTCTCGGCAAAATATCTCCGGAGCTACTGAAGGTTCCCTTGCAGAATACACTTCCGCCTCAGTTATGGAGTTGGATAAACATGGGCCTCCATCTGTTCTTACACCTAAGAGTGCTGGCGCAGGTCTCATGCGAGGAAGAACTTCGGGGGACGAGGATTTGAAGATCGATGAATTTCCTCGATCGCTCTTAAAATCCAGAGGGATGGGCACCAAATCTCGTAGTGTTGCTCGATCCCCGATGTTGTCGTTCAGCAGTCTGTTAGAAGTTGCCATTAATGCTTCTGGAGTTCAACCTCGAACCTCTGTACACAAGATTGTAGAGTCAGGCACGCGAGCTGAGCTATCGTTACGTGGAGACACCGTTGGTGGCAGAGTACCGCCTGTGTCATACTATTCGCTTTTGCAAGCTCAACTGGGTGATGATCCTGTCGAAGTAAGAGCATCTTCTTCTTGCAAGACAGCGGAAACCTTGCATTTGAATGAGGAGGCTCATTCTCCACCCATTAAGTTTCAGTTACGGTCTGCTGAAGTAGAGGGTGGGTTTTTGGCTCTACTGAACCAGACCACTGGATCGCTTGCTCCTGTTGCTCAATGGTCAAGTTCACCACGGGCTGATACGGGTGGTCGCTTTTCTGATAAGCTTTTGCAAGCTGTGGCCCAAGATGCATCAGAGTTTGCAGACATTGTGTCCGAGAGGGATGATAGTGTCGCCCTGAGAGCTACTGCGGTCCCTATATCAGCTGCGCTGGCAAGATCCGAAGGTGATGTTCCACGGATGAAGGCTGTGGTGGAACACAGAATTTCAGAACTGGCTGACTCGATGTGTTCTGATGAGGATGTGTCGGGCACTCCGCATCCGGAAGATCTCGGCGGCCCCTTAGCTGTAAATGATACACGGTCCGCAGACATTCTCTCAGATAGGCTTGCCTTTGACTTCTCTGATACGGCTATGGTCCCAGCATCACCAGTCCTCACAAGAAGAGGAGAGGATGTGTTACGGGCAGATGCTGTGGTGTCTGATGCTGCGTCAATTGAGGACGAGATGTCGGATGCTCAGCTTTTCGAAGAGTTAGAGCGAGGTCTTGCTATGCAGGATTCAAGGCTTGCAGAGAATGCATCGAATATGAGTGTCGTAAACTCGCCAGAAGCTGCTGTGGCCTTGACATCGGCTGTACCTACAAGAATTCAAAAGAGTTTTCCACGGGAAGAAGTCGTGGTGGAACGAACAACTGTTGCGGTGGCCGATTCAGTGTCTTCCAACGAGAAGGCATTGGATGTTGAACTTTCTGAGGAACCCTCTGGTCCCCTAGGTGTAGATAAATCATGGTTTGCCTGCAATGTCTCAAATAGAGTTGTCACAGACTCCTCGAATGCTGTTCCAGAAGTTCCTGTTTTGACAAGACTAGAAGAGGCTGATCTTCCTACAGGGATCGAACGAGCAAGTTGTGCGGTGGCTGATACGATATCTGATATTCAGCTTCCGGAAGAAGTCCCACGGGCCCTTGTTTTAGATGAATCTCGGCGTCCTGAGTTTGTCACAGAGAGAGATCCCATTGACTCGTTAGGATCTGCAACAGTATCAGCACCGGCTGTGCTTGTAAGAAGGGAAGTGGTTGTTCCACGGGTCGAGGTTGTGGTGGCTGGTTCGATGGGTATGGACGAGGAGATGTCTGACTTATTTGTTTGGGACGAACTATCACAAGCCTTGGCTTTGGATGGATTACGAAACAGAGGCATTGTGATAGGGGAGGGTCCAGCTAAGTTGCCAGGAGCTGCTGCGGAGCCAGAGCCACTTTTGGACACACGAACAAGAGAGGATGTGCCTGTGTCGGAGGCTTTGGTCGAAATGGAGCTAGGGCTTTGTGGAGATGCAGTGGAGCACTCTGAACAGAGCAAAGATCACCTTCTATCATTCAATCGTTCTGATGAAGAATTGTCGGACGAGAGGATACAGTCTACGTCACAACGTCTGGAGACGGAGAAACGTTGTGCTGACGGCTGTGATGGTCTTATAGATGGTGGGACTGCCTTGGCGTCATCCTGTGAGGCGGGTTTGAAACAAATGGGCGACGCAGACGCTGATTCTGTGGATGCAGAGACGATCTTGGAATGGTCCTGCAAAGCTAGCTTGAAGAAAATGGACGTCGATAGAGATGTTGTAGAGCAACGAGGGGACTGTTTATGCGAAGGTGTATCTGCAGGAACAACTGATGAATGTCCCCGTCAAGCAGTTTCGAGGCGAACAGAAAATCCGAATGCAGTCCGAGCATCACATGTACCCACACGCATAGAAGAGGATGTGTCACTGGCAAAGGTTTTGGTGAATCCCGTAAGTGTTCTGGTAGCTGATTCTGTGTCTACCGATGAGCAGATGTTGGATGTTCAACTTTTGGAGGAACTAACTGGAGCCCTTGAGAAAAGTGTATCACTATGTACTGAGGGCATCTCTGAACCTGTTGATGAAGGGGCATTTGTGAGATCTTCCTGGCAAGCAGGTCCTAAGCATATTGAAGTCAGAAATGGTATCATTGGATGGGATCAAAAGGATAGCAACTGTCCTATTGAAATGCGAGAAAATCTGATGGTTCAGAACGCTGGAGCTATGGTGGAGCACTTGATTGGAAGTGATTGTGGAAGTGATAAAGAGAAGAATTGTAGTGGATCCGTGGGAATGACATCAACCACTGCATCCCCACATGCGAACGGAAATCTTCTAGTTGCAAAACCTACTCATACAGATGGAAGTGACCAGATGGTGATTCTTGCGGAGGAGAAAGTAGGAGACGTACGCATGTTGGAAGGCCTTGAGGATTCAAATGAGGTTGTTTCGCCGCTGGAGGGAGAGCACCACAAATTTTATGATTTTGCAGATGTGGCGTCCGGGGTGAAGAGGGCGATTTTATCTTATTCAGAAAGCCGAACAGGTTTCGTTGCTAGTGAAACGGGATATGAGTCGGAGCTAGTATCTCCACCAGATTTAGTTGTAATCGAGCAAGATGTACGAAACGAAGAGGAAAGAGTGCCCGAAGGTCATATTGAAGAGATTGTTGCGACAGATTCTGGTAATTCTGGGATTCCAGCAGACCAGGCCTTGAGTGCAGATCCTGACGCAATATCCGAGGGGTTAAGGCAAGTGATTCTACGGAATAGTGACGCCGCGGTTTCAGAGTCGCTGGAATCTGTGCAGGTTTCTGGAGCAGAAATTGGTGTTGCTCAAGAGGCAGGAAAACAGGTGCAGTCACCCCTGGGAACGAAGGCCAAAGTCGGGCACAGTCAACATGTTGACGATTTTGAAGACAGGCATACTGATGATCTCACAGTCCAACGTACCAGACATCTTGACGAGCTCGAGGATAATGGAGATCAGCCATACGTTTCACCATTAAACGTGACCGTTGATGATCAGTTGGTGAGCGCTGTGGTAATTCTTATAAATGTTTATCTGCTGTGGTTTTCTGGCATATATTTAATGCTTGATTTTTCTGTCAGTATCATATGAGAACTCATACTCTTTATGTCAATCGACTGTACTTCAGGTTCATCCTCTCAAAAAGAGGGGCAGACCACGCGCCTACTATCACGACAAAGCTCCACATGAAACAGGGAGGCCCCATCCTCATCCTTCTGGATTAAAAAGAAGAAGCCAATTACAAAACACCAGTAATCGATCCAGGCGAAATCGACATATTAATCCAGACCAGCCAGTCCTCGTCCTTGTTGAAGGTCGCGATGAGGTATCAACAAGGGAATCAACAGCTTCATGTGGACTATTTATCCTCACAAGTTCGGATATTGAATATGTTGTGAAAGCAGTAGAAATTAGGTAATGAGGTAATCTGGTAATCTGGTATATAGTCTGTTGTACGCCCTGTACGTTTTTGTTGCAAATAATTGTAATGTTTAAATGAAGTAAGATTGCACTGTTGGGATGGTACCCAGATTGTCATAGAACCCTGCTTAATTCGTTTCATTTTAATTTACTAGGATTTTGAGGACGCGGATTGCGGTCCATTTTGCCGATGGTTGACACATCAAGATAAAGGGTATGCTGCACCATCCCCAACTGTTAGGAAAAGAGTTCGCAAGCATGACCAAGAAATGGTCAAATCCAGAATAGCAACTCCATCATTCCGGGTTGTGTCCGACTATGAAGATACACAGCAAAATGTTGAGAAGAGGAGGAAGGTTGTGATGGAGCAGCATCGTGGTACTTGCGAGGTAATTTCGTTAAACTTGGAGTTTTTCAGCTGCTTTGCATGGAAAGTCTGGAGTTTTCGGAGAGCTTGTCATC
The DNA here is from genome assembly GCA_951230915.1 of Antitrichia curtipendula. Classification (NCBI taxonomy): domain Eukaryota; kingdom Viridiplantae; phylum Streptophyta; class Bryopsida; order Hypnales; family Leucodontaceae; genus Antitrichia; species Antitrichia curtipendula. The sequence continues at coordinate 28,503,145 of OX579635.1, forward strand.
ACGTTGGTTTGTCCTGCCTGAGAGTGCGTCCAGTATCTTTGTTTATCACCCGTCTTACTTGGCATCGTTGTTCATGGTCGTAGATGCAAACCTTAATGAGCTCGAGGACAGTGCGAGACTATGATATGGACGATGAAGATGAGAGATGGCTGCACGCTTGGAATAAGCGGCTCGCACGAGGGGTCTTAAAGCAGCCCATATCTGAAGACAAGTTCGAAGAGATCATTGAATATTTTGAGAGAATGCATGCTCAGATGGAAGTTGCTCCAGCTGAGGATTTTCCAGGATTCCCGGTCTGTCAACAGTCTTCGGCACATTCCGTACCTGGTAGTTCTTTACCAAGCACCTCCCCATCAGGTCTGGGCTGTTTAAGTATCAGTCCAGCTGGTACAGGTGTTCCAGTTCCGGAAAATGCGCTTGCGTCAAATCCCCCTAGAATTAGATCTCGACATCCTCCTTGGACTGGTGGTTTGAAAGATGTGCCGATCTCGGGAAAAAAGGCTTTAGCATCCTCAGCCATCCGGGTTAAGATTGTTGGTGGGGAATCTGTTTCGCCAGCCAGCACAGTCATATTCCGCACGTTGACCTCGGAAAATGAAAGAAACATTTGCAAATCTGTGATTGATACTGTGACTGAAAAACCAAGCGGAGGCTCATTACTGAAATCCTTCAGGACTCCAACACAACAGAACCCCTCTGACGGTTGTTGCATATGTAATGGAGGCGAAGATGATGATGATAACCCAGTACGTGTGCTTCTATATCCAGTGTGTTGTAATGCTTGAAGGAACTCTAGGTGCAGCGATCTCCAAGTCGTGCAAGCAGTGTGCTTCGTCTCTCTTTGCATTAGATTCTTTTAACGGGGGTTTCGTCCCGTGATTTCTGCCTAACTTGACCTTGAAACATTCCTACAGAATAATAAGGTGCATTACTCTTCAAGAATGATAACTGGTCCTGATGCATATGATGTGCTTTGCAGGTGTACACTTGCAAACAATGCTTGATACACGTGCATCAATCGTGCTATGGAATTCGTGAAAAGTTCTGTGATGCTCTAGGTCACGTTGTTGGGCCTTCAAGCTGGTGTTGCCGCAAGTGTGAGGCGGTGGCTGTTGGCAGGGCACAGCCTAAAGTCAGGTATGCGCTTTGTTGTGAAGTGGTGTTGTGATTTCATGTTTTGAACTGAGTTTTGTGGGAATTCATTCAATTTACCTGGGAGTATCTTTAGTCTCTGAGCGTGGGTTGACATTATTTTCCTAGAATTATGCCAATTAACTGGTTGTTGATACTGTAGGAAACTATCGTTTCGAATTGCAAACTTGTAAGTAAGAGAAGAGAGATGTTCATGATTTGTGCATCTTCTTTGTTGTTTTTCGTTTAACTTGTTTATAATTTGGGGTCAGCTAGACAGCCTGTCGGTACATATTGCTTTTGATTAGCATCTGAGCATCTTGAAGCTGGTTTTGCTCACATCTGCTACTGAGAATTTCCATTGGATATTATGGTGCAGCTGTGCCCTTTGTCGAAAAAGAGGAGGTGCTTTGAAACCAACGGTAGCTCCTCGAAAGTGGGCCCATGTCGCTTGTGCTCTCTATAACAAGGAAACCTTTTTTGTTGACCCTGATGCGATGGAACCAATCGATGGTATTGCAGCAGTGGCGGCAAGGATCCAGGACCGACAGGATCGACAGGATCGTTGTGGGTTATGTGGAGTGAAGAGGGGTGTATGTTCTCTCTGTTCAGTAAAGGACTGCAGAGCTCTATTCCACATCTCTTGTGGTGTAAGCCATGGAGCTTCATTCGAGGCAAGTTTACTAACTTCCTGGATTGTTTGTGAATTACACTCAATTTAGATCTTTACAAGATTTCTTTATTCCTGTTTCTTGTAGTTTCCGAATTTTAAATGATAAGTGAACTCGTTGTTAAATGGGGATTGAGTATTGTTCAGTAGGATTGTGTTCTCATGTCTGAAATCTGGGGTATGTTCTTGTCGCCCATTGTGTTCAGTTGCGGCAATCTAAGCAAAAAGCGGTAAGTGTCCGTTCCTTGTGCCCTCGCCATGCGCATACGACTCCAACCTCTGCCCCCTCGACTGGATTGAATGAAGGGCACCTGTTGAGCAGTACCATGAGCGGGGCCACAGTTTCCGCGACAGCCAGCAGCAGCATTTCAACAGCTTCGTCCATTGATTACAGGGAGGAATGGCGTTCGCCGCTAAACACCTCATGTAAGGACGGAAGTTTCGTAGAACCGGCTAGGCAAGCTACGACTGCGGATACATACGTTGGTAATTTGGCGGATAATGTTACGAGCATGACTGGGAAGGGTTTTGAGGATGCGGGTAGAGGGAGGCCCAATGGTTTGCGTTTCACTTTAAAACGAAGAAGGGCCGAGTCTTGCAAGGAAGTATGCGAAGATGGAGTCTCCAGTGACCTACAGAAGAAATCTGGTGACGGAAGAGAAGTTACTGGAGACAAGATCAAATCTCCAGGATGTAAATCTACGTGGCATGTGGTGGAGCTTGGGCAAAAGCTGAAGAAGAGCAAATTCAAATTGGGAAGGCTTGCTCAGAATGAGGATCCAGAGTCCTCTCCCACCCTTGTCCAGCAGGGGAGGATTGGTAGCGAGGACCCGGAGGCAGAGAAGAGTAAGGAGGTCATGCCTGTAGTCGGTGAAGTCTCTGGTGATGCCACTGGAAATGGCAGGGACATTGTGTTTTTCAATGGTTTCTCAGAAGACAGGTTCGCGAAAGAAGTGAAAGAACTTACCATCTTAGAACAGGCGATGAAGTCGGATGTTGCGCCGATACATATCATGCGAGAAGCATTTGTCTATTGGCGTGCCAAGCGAGCTGAGCACAAGGGTTCACTACTTTACGAGCTAAAGCATGTAAATTTTCTAGTGAATGTTTTCATGCTTGCAGTTGCTTCATGTTGGCTAGTTAGTGTTTTGACCAATGCCATCTGAATTTGAGGGCAAAAGTGTATGCCTTGCGATGATGGAAACTTGACATTTTTGGAATGTCGGTAGGATTGGCAGACTTATTATGCCTGAATGTCCTGTCTCGCATAAATCAGTACACAGAGTTGTTTGAAGAGTGATTGACATCATTCGTGATGCAGAAGGAATGGTCGAAATCCCACGGCATCTTTAATGTCCCCGGGGATGTGGGAAACCTTGCTACTGGAAAGATGGCTTCACCAATGCGTGTTTCACTGGCACAGCAGCTGTCCTCTGAATCTACTGAGAAGGTATATCTCCTTTGATAAGGTTACATCGTACACGTCTTGACTGAATGTTTTGATGCTCACTGCTTGGAGGTTCTGAGATGCAAAAGTTTTGGCGAACTCGTTTAGGATGTTTCCTTCTGGTAATCAGTCAGTAGGACTTGACATTATAGCGTGAAGCACCGGCGTTGTAGGAATATTTGCGAGGTCACCACACCTGGAAATCTTCTTGTTTATGGCATTTGGACACGTGTATCTCGTCTTTCAACTTGAGAGTTCGATGATTTTCCTTTGAAGAGACTAATGCTTGTTGAATGCTGTAGAGGGACCTAAGGATCGTAGGGTTAATTGCCGAATCCATGCTCGAGTGTCAGTGATAGGGAAGGATCTTGCACATGAACTGCTACGGTTCGTTTCAAAGTAAATGGTGGAGTTTTTACAGTGGCAGCCTTGGCATGCTATAAGCGAATCAGTATGTAGTTTTCATCTTCGACAAGTAGTGAAGGTGAATGTTTTCGGGTTAGAATGTAGTATGCCCCTCGCTGACCCCTTCAGTATACAGGCACCCCTAGATGTCTCCTGTTCAAGATGTCTCTACTAGGGTCATCTTGCCGCTTAAATGAACGATTCTACGTCTGTGCCTTGGATCGCCATGGGTTGTATGGTTGATTGTTTCTAGTGTTATCCTTTTATGTGTGGCAGATGTTGGAGAAAACAAAGGAACTTCGGGTGCAGCTGGCTCGAGTGCGGTCCATGGCTCAAATGGTGGTACGACGAGAGAAACTTAAATACAATCATCAGCTTGTGCTAATGACCATAGCCTCTGCGGAACTGAACAGGATTGAAAGTATATCAGAGGAGCGGCGTTGTGTTTGGTGTCCTTCAACAAAGACACTGTTGAAGTGTGGAACTTGTCCGCGCAGCTTTTGCTTCAACTGTTTCAAGAATCGGAAGGGATTTGGAGTGAAAGGGTGGATGGCTGCGATGAAACACCCTGGGTACAGCTGTAAATATTGCCGAGAGCTCTTGTGTAAAGTAGCAGATTTGTCTAATAATTTGGAACCATGTCCGAAGAAAATTGCGAATGCTGGGTTGGTTAGCAACCAAGTGATTCCGAGTGAACCTACTGATGGGATGTTTATCACATCATTGCTTACGAGTGATCCTACAGGTGGGGGTAGAAGGCAGGGAATAGGTAAAGGACGTGGTAAAAGGTGGGGTTTTCAAGGGTTTGACTACCCCGATTCTGCACCATTTAGACGAGCTGAAGGTGGGGTAGTTGCTTCAGCGAACAAGACTGTGGATGTAAATGAAGTTCGGAGTAAGGGACTGGGTATAGGACGTGGTAAAGGAAATCGTTGGAAAGTAAGTGACAACGCACGGCCTGGTCCTGCTAGACGTGGTTCTGGGAACGGAGCGAACAATCAGAGTAAGACCAGCCACCTTGAGGCTGGTTTGAGCACGCTCTTGAGCATCACCAATGGCCAGATGGAACACTCTAGCTTTGAAACAACGCTTCGAAGACTGAAAATACTCCGGTGTTCAAACACAGATATCAACCAAGAGCTGACGATTTCTGCTGACATCCCATCTGAGGGGATAGCAGAAGAGAGTGCAGATGTGAGAGTTTCGGGACCTGTCATTAATGGATTGGAAGCTCTTAAGCGGGACGCAATCAATGGTGGCAATGTGCCTGTTCCCGTGTCTCCTGATCCTGGTCCTGCATTGCTGGTGTTCAAGAAGAATAGAAGGTTGAAATTGGGTCCGAGCTCCGAAACTCCACTATCAGCGTAAGATTTTACAGATTACGCTCCCTCTTCTCCCGTCAGGATGGAGAATGGGGCATTAGATAGCCGTGTGGGGTTATTGTCTAGTGGTTAGTGAACTGGGAATTGGGAAGGCTTAAGGATTGTGCCTTCTGTCCTGGAAATCGAGTGTCCATGTGGCTGCATAGCATTCTCTAGTTTCATATTTCAGTAGGGATTGGTAGCAGCTATCCTGCTCCGTTGGCATATCCATGTTCCTCTATTGAAATGGAATTAGTGGAATTTGGTAACGTTTCCGAGTAGTTATTATTTGGCTCTTGATCGTGGACTTCGTTTCTTTTCTGATCTCAATAATCGTTCTTTTTGAGCGATCTGCTTGGTTTGCTATGAAGCTCTCAGGTGCAAGTCACTGATTGAGTGACTTCTCCGGTAGGATGCAATATTTTAGAGGATTTTCGACAAAACCTTCGTAGCAATTTGGAGAAGTCTGGAAGACTGCGTCTCATTTCTATTCTGAGGGATCGTCTACAGTAAGGTCTACTTCATTTACGAATTTTTCAGAAAGCTCAGCAACTTTACGAAGCTCTAGCATGCTCAAAAATGAACCGATTTTGAAACTGCAAATGAATCACAATGATGTGAACTTCACCTTCATGACAAGTGAAAAATAAATAATTTAAAATTATAAAACAACTTAGATTCCTTTTATACATTATCTATCATGTCATAGAGAACCTTTGGAGGATAGTCAAAGATTTCTTGCATTTGGGTGAAAAATAAGTAAGAAATCTTAGAAGCAGTACAGGAGTAAGTATCTCTAAAGCAATTGTGAAGGTTCATTTTTTATATGTACCATTGAATACAAGTTGTAATTTTCACAAATGTTGTCAACACTAGATAGTATATAGTGTATAGAAAACATCAAACTCTTTGTATGATTTTCAAATACATATGTGTGTTTGTAATGATGATAAAGTAGACTTCAATGTGATTCAAAATTCAAAATTCAAAATTCTTTTCATTTTTGAGTATATACAAGCCTCCAAAATTCTCCTAATTTCAACATGATCTAATAATTTGTAAATGAAATTGACCTTACTATATATGGGAGCATTTTATTGGTATAGACTTGTGCATGTATGTGGAAGCCTGAAGCAATGTTTGAAGCAAAAAGGCAATATAGTAATTTGGTATAAAAGCGCCCATCTTTTTTAAATCAATCCTGTAATTAAGTATAAAAAGGACATGAAGTGATCCTAAAATGGATATGTAACAGACTATCTCATGTGATGATGCATCCAAGTTCAGGTTGCAATTAATGCCCCCTTCCTCTTTGTAAACATTGAGAGCCGTTGATCTCGTAAACAAAAATCCCTCCCCCCTCCAACGTCATTAATCTTGAAAAATAAATAATATAGTTATGGATACTCTGGGATACAAATATGGATACAGATATATAAGACAGATATGGAATACAAAATATGTACAAGATGTGAAATATATAAGGAATACATATGGGATACAAACACATATTGTCATATAGATACAATATACATATGGACATATAGATATGGCCATACATTGTCCCATATTTTTTGCAGGTGAAGCACATGTCACAAAAATACAAGTAGGAGGGGAGGGGCTTGTCACAAGCACCCATGTCAATTTTTCAATTTTTAGCCAATGGCAAAGTGACAAGTACCCCTTTTCACATTTTCTAGAAAAGTTCAATGGCCAATGGTTGAATGCCACTTGTATCCCTTTGAAAATGATTTGTACCCTATTCAATGTTTTTCTCTGAAATTCCCATTCTCTCAATATCCACTCAAAAGACAAACATTGAATGGGTTGAGGATAAAATAAGGACGTAGTAAGGTCTGTTAGATATTGCTTTAAGGTTTAAACATAGATGGTTAAAGCACATACTTGGATCCATTTTCAAATGTAGTGATTTGTGGACATTGTATTCTTATTGGAAATTGATAAGCCAACTATTTTATTATGGAGAATGCAAAACTACTAAATTGATTTGACACAAGTATAGTGGCATTTAGGACCCTTGCTTGTTATTTATTGCAAATTCCCATGCTTCTTCTTTGGTTTCTTGTCTCTCTTTATAGGCTATGTATGTATACATTTTGCTAGACCTACTGTCAAGAATAGGTGCCTAGGACAAAAATCATAGAAAATTCATAAAATGAACCTCAAATACACTAGATCTTGGAGAGAAAAATCAAATTATAAATTCATTTAAAAAAAAATGGAGAGTAGATTTTGAAAAGCCATAAATTTAATGGAGTTATGCATGCTAGGCCCTTTATCCTCATATTTTTTTGGTGACCAACATTTTAGATTTGACATGTGAAAAGAGGATTACATTTGCAATTTGAATAGTCTTGATCAAGCGTTATAATCTTTCAATCCATGAGTGATATTGTTGTGTTTTCTTTTCCTATGTGATCTCTAACATATCTACTTTGAATTTGTACGGTTATAATTCCAAAAAAATTCATACAACTTATTAAAAAGTTGGCTTTTTGTTCAATTTAGAGCAAATTCCTAGAAGTTCAAAAAAGGCCTTGGGCACTGAGGAGTTAATAATACTTGAAAAAATACAAAACGTCTTGTGTTACATACCGCATCTATTTCTCTTTGTTTAAAATATGAACTAAAAATCTTCCAGTCCACAAAAGCCTATGAAAAAGACAAAAGAGACCTTTAATGGTTGCTTTTAGAGCAAACTACCTTAGGAGGTAGGAGGTCAATAAACCATTCCTTTAATCCCAAAAGGACCCTAAGGACAGAATGTGTCCTTGACCAATTTTTGAAGTTAAATAAAACCTTACCAAACTACTATTTTTTGTAATTTATATTTTTGATAAATTATTTTGGAAGTTTAATTTTAGCTTCAAAAATCTGATTTTGAAAATGATTGATTATGATTTTTCTATTCAAGATTTTGTGCACGGGTGTCCATTGCAATCTTGACTTTTGTAGTGTTGAGGGCTTTTGAGAATGAGCCTCAAATACACTAGATCTTTGAGAAAAAATCACATTAAAAATTCATCCAAAAAAATTGTAGAGTAGATTTTGAGAAGTCATAAATTGATTGGGGTTATGTATGTTAGGCCCTTCAACCTCATATTTTTTTGATGACCAACTTTTTAGATTTGACATGTGAAAAGAGGATTGAAAGACTTCGAATCACTTTCATAGTTTTAACACCCTCATGATCAAACATTATAATCTTTCAATCCGTAAGAGATATTGTTGTGTTTTCTTTTCTAATGTGATGTCTAACATGTCTAGTTTGTTTTTATACGGTTACAATTCAAAAAAAATTGATACAACTTATCAAAATCTCGGCTTTTAATTCAATTTAAAACAATTTCTTAGAAGCTCAGGAATTTCCAAGGTCATTTTGGGGTTAAGCCTACCTACCTCATCATTGACAATGATACTAATAGATTTTTCAAGAAACATGTCACTTATTTCTAGATAGGGGATGCATTTAGAGCCTTAATAGTTTATGAATCTCCTACCTTAGTGGCCAAGTAGAAGGTAGAAAGGAATTGAGAAAGTTGGAACTACCAAAAAATGAAGTCATTATACCATAACCTCAATGGAGCCCTTTTTTAGACAGATGGGAGCCCCTCATTGTACAAAAAGAGGCATTTTCTATAACATGGGGGAGCTTTACCATCAAGATGCCTTTCTCTCTAGACCCTCGATTGAGTAGGTTGATCAAAATCCAACAATTCAACATTGAGGTTATATTTAGTAATGCAAAAATAGAACCTCATTATAAAAAAATATAATCCCTTACTTCTCTTGAGGTTCATTGCATTATTCTTATTATGAGGCTCTATTTTGCATTATTCAGTCCATTCAATCTTTAAATTGGTGCAATTTGAAGCAATTTTCTTGCTATGTAGACATTTCCATCATTGATGGACAAATTGAGGTGCTTTAAGGCTTAGAATTGGGCTCTATTTAAAAGCCTTTGAGCCTAATCTCAACATTCAAGTTGGCCCCCACTAAGTGATTTATGAATGTTTTCAAGAGTTTATTGTGGGAACTACAAGAAATGGATGAAGTACATCCTAGTATCTTAAAAAAGCAAATTTTGTCTATTCTTCTTCTATACAACTGTCATAGTTATTTGATGTTTTTTGATTATTGTACAATGTTTTAAATGAGTACATATAGGGATGAGAAGAAGAAAGAAAGTCTTGCAAAAATATAGATTTGATGAATAGATTCTATTTATGCCATAATTTATTTTGCTAAAAAAGCTTTAAACCTACATTCCACCTTCCCTACTAGGAACTCTAGGAATTAAGGATCATTCAACATTGAGTGAATCCCCAATACATTTAGATAATAAGTAGCTAGACATTCATCGTCCGAAGTCAACAATAAATCTGGATAATAAGTAGATGCTCATTGCACAATGTTCAACACAACACAAGAACATTCAAATGAGGATATGTTTTTTAAAAAAAAAACTATTAATTCAATTTTGACCATTGATAACTCTTGAAAACAATATTCGAGTGTCATTCTTAGATTGCACATAACTTTGACAGTCATTATTTTGTTAATAATTTATCATCTCTCAATCGCGGTTGTTAGAATTTTTTGATTGGGTTCGAGCAATCCTACCTTGAACTTGATGAATTCGCCATGAATCTGTATCAACTTCCGTGCTCTGTGGTCTCTTGCCCAAGATCGACCTAATGTCTTCGCAGCTTGCAATTCTGGCCATGGAGCTGGATGGGTGGGTGGGTTCGATATGAGCAGACTTCCAGTGTTAAGTTTACTGGCGAAATTTCAACATTACCAGTTTGCCAACTTGGAGGTGCGCTTGCCACGGTATGCTTATTTTTCACTTCATTGTGGAGCAACAGCTGGTCTTTACTGAAAATCCATGAGCACAGTGAATTGACGTTCTCGCAATACACTGATTTACATGCTTTTCTTCTTTGCCACGTTTTTGCTAGCAATTAATCATTAGGTTAGGGCTTAGGGTTTAGGATGCAACACCAAAAGTCTTGTGGAGTTCGACTAGGAAGAACGTTCAGCTGTTTTCAGGAAACGCATTCATGAGCTACCTTGCACTAAATCGCTGCTCATCGGAAATTGATCTCCTTTCGACCCTCTGCTTCCTGTGAAGAGTTTGACATCGTGTCGAAGATTGCACTGGGTATGAAGTTCTTGCACACCCGAGGGATCACACACGGATGTCTGAGTTCTGGGATTATATTGATGAATGTGCATCCTCAGAGCAAGTTTGATGTTAAGATTGGTGGCTTCCCTTTCTCTCATTATACGGACAAACCATCATATATATGATCGTTTTGAGTTCAAACTTGGTCACCAGGGGCAGAGATTGAGAAATGCTGCGGATGTGTATCATTTCGGGAGAATTTGCCAGCAAATACTGTCAGGTCGACAGTCTTTTATGAAGCCAGAACTTCCTCCTACGGACTTGGAAGAGCTCATTTGTAAATGTTTGGATAAGAATTCAGGAAATAGGTCTGATTTTGTGGAAATATGCAACCTTGTGAGCAATCCTGTGACAGAAGATCATGGTTTTCGACGGACCTCCCGTACGGAAGGTGACGAGGAGACATGTTGCGTGGAAAAGGCAACGATATTTGAATCCTTGCCGAAGTATCTGTCAATAAACCCCGCTGATGTGGAGTGAAGGCGACTCATTGGAACAGGGGGATGCAACAAAGTATACCAAATGAATTGGCTCGGGTGCACGTTTGCGGTGAAAAGGTTCAAAGCGTCGTCTGTGGGTTTAAAAGTGTAATTGGACTTTCTTGTAAAGCTCCATCATTTCCACATTGCACGACTGATAGGCTTTCTCTGGACGACCACGAGGGGTGGATCATGATGGAGCTCATGGATATGGATCTATGAAAACTGATCGATTCTCGCATAAGAAAGAAGAAAAGATCTGCATGGACATCATCAGCTCCTTTCGGTGACGGTAATGTTCGGCAACTCTGCTACCAAATAGCTCTGAATGAATTTTCTGCATTCAAAACAGACTGTTCGATCACAGAGACATCAAAGCAGCGAATGTGTTGTGCATGATCATCAAGGGTAATTTGATGCCAAAATTGCCCATTTCGGTGTGTCTCATCGCATTGGGAACCCCAATTAATGTCGCTGGATGTGCAGGGACAGGTCTGTGGTGAGCACCTGAGATTCTCAAGGGATATCACCTCACAGAGGAGAAGCTCAAGAAATCGGATGTTTATAGTTATGCTATGACATGCTGGAAATTTTCCCTTTGAAGGGGACGTGGTTGATTCCCTCAATAGACCTTTTCGTGGCCATGTGCGTTGGGAGGATGTCCTTCTAGGGTGCAGGCCCAAGCTAGCTCCCTGCTGACCTGAATCCGGACTTGTTGCAGCTCATCTCCGACTGTTGGCACGCTGACCCTGTAGAGAGGCCTAACTTCGCCGCAATGTGCGCGCTACTTGCAAGCACGCCCCTTTGCAATGTAGTTGTGCCGCTGTTGCATTGTTTGAGTTTTTGTAGGGAGCTTTCCTCTACCTCGTGCGATGGTTGTGATCCACAGAAGTTTGGAGGATATGCATTTTTTGGTGAGATTTTAGAGGCATATAACTTCGACAATATTGAGTTGGAGTTGATTAATGAGGTATGTGGGGTGGCATGGAGCCCTATTTGAAATCTTGAATAATTGTGTGTGGATTCGAATGCTGTGTTTGGGTGTCCATAAATGAATTTCCCTCATCACTACCTAGACGCAAATCATTACAACGTTAGAATGCGTTCAAAACGATGGTGTGTCAAATTCACGTGAAGTTGGACATCAATGCAATCATTGTAACCTTACTTGACATGTGTAGCTTATGCAATAAAATGGCGTCATTCCCAATGTGACGTTAACCATCCATCATTTTGACGTCATTCTAACTTCAAGATTTCCTGCCTCTAGCTTTAAAATGCTTGCACAGATTTTGCTAGTGCTGACTAGGTTTCATTTCAGACAATCATGTGACTCTTTTCACAGTGTCAGGCCTGCTGTACCTTTCACTTCGTGATGCTTATCTTCATGCAAGTAAGGTAGGCATCCCCAAAATGGCACCTGACCGTAAAGTGCCATCTACACTGAATAGTGAAATTAGGTTGCCCCTCACTAATTTCTCGACATTCCACACTATTTAAATATTTATTGTTTCTATACAAGAAAATACTACTTTTGAGTTAGTTTTTTAATGTAGTTGAAACTCATGAACCTCCATGTATATAAATGGAAGTACTTGTAGAGATATTTTTGACTTTGATGGCTTACACAATAACTTTTGGGGGGTAAGGCAACCTAATTGTAAAGGCAACCTAATTTCACTATTTAGTGTAGTTATGTACCTATTTGGATGGAGAACTTTTAGAAACAAACTTTGACCCTTAATAACTTTTACTTTTGTGTACGGTGTCCAAATGTCACGTTCTCTGGTGCGCTGGAACAAGAACATATGAAAATTTGACCAGTCTAATAGTAGTAACTAGGCTCAGTAGCAAAAAGTGGCGGTTTTGGGTGTACCCACCTTAGCAGCCAAGGCAGCCAGCCACTAAGTTAACTCAGCATCCACGACACACTGAATGGTAGTTAGAACGAGCAGTTTAGTCATTCAAGGCATCAGTGACTGGTTAGCAGGATGACCGATTAACTCAGTGTATTTTCCTTGTGGCGAATTTTCGCCACTCTGACAGCCGTTTGAGCCTGTCAAACTCCTTCCCTCCAGGATAGCGCCAGCTGTGAAGGCTTTTGGCAGTTTACTATTAGCCAGTTACCGAATCTGGTCACGTGTGAGTGTCAGTGTTCTGGAGAGTCTTACTACAGTAAAACTACACAAAAGATGATATTTAGTGTCTTGTACACTAAATACGAAGGCATACACTAAAAGCCAATTACCCTATGAAAGTAAGTGACATTAAATGTCAATTCAAACACTAAATGTGAACCAGAGTTGTCATATCAGACGGAATATCACTGTTCACGGACAGAATCGGACCGATTAGGGCTAGGCGGCTGCAAACTTCAGAGCCTTGTAACTTTTGCAAAAATTCTTCAAATCAGGAAAATGAGATGTTTTTCGGCATCTACAAAAATTGTAGATGCCGAAAAACATCTCATTTTCCTGATTTGAAGAATTTTTGCAAAAGTTACAAGGCTCTGAAGTTTGCAGCCGGCACATTCAAGTCTAACACTAATTGTGGACAAGTTCAGATTTAGTGTTGTAGCTAATAGGGGGGTAAAAACACTAAATGTCACTCAACACTAAATATCATCTTTGGTGTAGTTTGTGGGATTTAGTGCAATATGCTACCTTCAAGACAAACAAGCATCAACTTTGGCTACCTTGAGCGTGAGTGGTATTAAAATAAAAAAATAAAATAAAATGATTTTACAAGTTATAAAGGATTATTATTGGGAGTACTATAATACAAAACTGACTAAATAGATGCTAATTCCATTGTGGAGGAAGTTGCAAATTGACTATCAAATTCTATTGTTTGTTGTAGTTTTGGCTAAAATCTAATTTTTTCAAGGATTTTCCCCCATATACATTTTAGCTACTGAAAAATATAAGTAGTAATGGAGCAAATTTTAGCCAGTTTTGTAAGCATTGGTTTTGACTGTTGAAGCCATTCATTTTTGTTTTAAATTTAGATGGGAATTCCTTCTTCTACATTATATCTTCTCAAGTGTTAGAGCAATTTGATGATTTACTCTAATTGAAATCAACCCCTATTTCGGTCTGAATCCTTGATAGCATATAGTGGAGCCACGTATAACTAATAAAATAAGCAATTGTGGACATGATTTGAAGTAGTGTAAGGCGAAGCAAATATTTGTGGAGGTGCAAAGATAGAAATGATGAAATGATGAAGATTGTCAAAACTTTGGTAATTTAATCATTTGAACTAAAATTACTATGAATTTTGGAAGCCAATAGTTACTCTAGACCCATGTCCAATATATAGAGTCTTCCAATTTTGATCATCATTAGAGCCAAATTCGGGTCTCTAGATGCCTGGTACTTTTGCCGTAGAAATGAATTGTTTGATATTTGCAAAAGCCTTAATTCCAAACATTTAGTCATTTTCACAAGTTGCCATCAATTATGTAGGCCAATGGGAACAAGGCGGCATAGGCCAAGTTGGCAATAGAGAGGTAGAGTACTGCCAAGTTGGTAACGGCTGTGTGTACCTCAACACTGGCCGTAGTGAACCTGTCTAATTGAATAGTGTATTTTAGCAACTATTTTATTATAACCTACAAGTACCAAATGACTTGGGATGTAAGTGTAGACATGGATTTAGGAGTTGGGATTTAGAATCCACCACCTAAAATTATTGTACTCGTACTGTACACATTAGTTGTGGTCAACGTCAAGATGCTCGCAAGGAACACATTGTACAGTTTGCAAATATTTGCAAATGTGGATCCTTGTTTGAGTGGAGACAAAATATATGCAACTGGATAATTTGAACTCCAATTGTACCTTCCCGCCAAAGGTACTTCCACCCATCACCCCTCATGGTGTGGCGGCTCCACTACTTGCTGTAAGCACGGTACATATGAGATGTCCTAAGCATGGTACAGACGTTGTCAACAACGATTTTTTTATAAAACTCCAAGGACCGTTTTCATAATGCCACCTTTAATTAATGGTTTCCATTCATTTGCAATTATTGGTTGAAACACCTTCACAATTTGATGTCACTACCTGAGGTTCCAGCATGGACAACGCCATGTTGGAATTAAAATGGATTTTCCATTGTACCTTTCTAGAAATTAGGCCATTTTCTATTTGGGCAGTTCCACACCCCAATTCTCCTCTAATGCCAATAACTATTTTCCTACTTACTACTTCCATTTTCTTGCTCATGACTTCAGGACATACGTCATGACCTTACTAGTTCCAACCTTGAAAAGAAAAACAAACAAACATTCCAAACTTTGTTTAGAAATTTGTTCTACCCTTGGTTGGAAATTAGTGCATCCTAAAGTTGGATATGGGACTCTAGTTGGGAATGGGTGGTCCTACCTTAATTTAGAATGCTACTATCTAGTCTTGTTGGTACTTGTACCTTGTGTATTACAACATTTGATTGGAAGATAAGCCATCAAGCAAAAAATTATCACATGAATCACTAGGGAATAGCATAAGACAGACGATCCATTCTCAACCAAAGCCTCATACCCAATTTGTAGAGTGTAATAATTTCCAACCAAGGTTGAAATAGATTTCCAATTGAAGCTTGGAGTGTGTTTCTTTCTCCTTTTCAAGATTGGGACTATTAAGGTAATAAGCAAGAAAGTAGGAAGTAGTGAGCGGAAAAGTTATTCTTGAATGATCCAAATTGAAAGAGTCTATACATTGGGTATGGGTTCAAGCCAAATTTTGGCTTCCAAAACTCATAGTAATTTGAAATGAAGGAAAAAAATCACAAAAAATTGGGCAATGCCCATCATTTCTATCTTTCTATAAGGCAAAAAATTTACATTGCCTTCTACTACTCCCAAACATGCATGGAATCGCTTAACCCCTAAAGCCCAAATTGTCCCCTCGGGGGACAATTTGGGTCCGGGTAGGTTCCTATTGTCTCAATTTGAAGTGAATTTTTTTGAGATTTTTTGAGGTTGTGAAGATTTGCAAGAGCTTTGTAGATATATCATTTTTGTTTCAATCGGATGCTGGATGAAAAAGTTATGGCACAATGAGCAAGAAATGGAGATTGGCGGGCAGCCCAAAAAAATTTACAAAAAGTCAAAATAATTTCTTTTGAATTTTTTTCCTAAAATTTTATGTTTTTACCTGTACGTGAACCTTTGATTCATTCTATTTGGACTAGGGATGAGAAAGTTATGGACAATCTTAGTTTTTTGGGCAATTTAAGCATCTTCTTGAAAAAAAACTTTTTGTTCAACTTTGAATGCTAATATCTTCCAATCCGTACGGTGAAATTTGATGAAATTTTTACTACATGATCTCAAACAAGTTAAGTACAAGATCTTATGGTTAAATTCCCCCCAAAATAAAAAATTTGGTTTCCCTAAGTGAATGCAACAGAAGTGGTAGTTTTGAGTGGTTTTTGGCAGAAAACACCCTCGGGACTTTCGGGGTTAAATAAGTGGGTTGACTATGGGTGGTTCTACCATATCTCTGCACTTCCGGAAATATTTGCTTCGCCTTGCACTACTAACTCCAGATCATGTCCACAATTGCTTTGCACTACTAACTCCAGATCATGTCCACAATTGCTTTGCACTACTAACTCCAGATCATGTCCACAATTGCTTTGCACTACTAACTCCAGATCATGTCCACAATTGCTTTGCTTATTGGATCGGTTGTGTGTGGTTCCACTGAAACTTCATTGCCAGTTCAGTTTCCTAGCAAATTTGTGAATCTACTACAGTACGAATATCTGACTGTTGCGACGAAACTGGCAATAGTTACCATACCAATGCGCCTGGACTGTCAATAGAGTTCCTCCAATGAGAAAAACGTGCGGCAGTATGACGTTGATAGCTCGTGCTGGCAGCAGGAGTCACTTCGGGTAAGCTTGCTCAGCGTTGACTTCTCCTCAAGAGCATGGATTGGAGCGCGTTGGAGCATGGATTTCTGCCAAAAGAAACTGGCTGGATGCGCTACAACCTGTACCTGCATTATGTTATGACCTCACCGGATTTTTTTGAAGATTTCCTAATGGCATAGAAATGTTTAGGATGAGGTTCCAAATGAAAAGAAGATTTTCAGAAATGGATCGGGTAGGAAAATTAAATCTCGGCATTTTGGTAGGTTGCCCTTGGAGTGTGTGGGAAAATTACCAATTTGAATTTTGAAGGCCTTTTCTTTGGTGGGCAATTGACCGGGCACATACTTTCTAGGAAATTTTTGTTACAATGTGCATAGTAGAATATTGTACAAGATATCCTTCATTTTATTGGCATTTGATGTGATTGGCTCACTGGCATTCAATTTTTTGTTTACCTATTTGGTTTTATCATTCTTCTTTTCTATTCAGCCTTTTTGTTTTGTTTTCACCAAGTCATTGGTGGCCGTCGATGGGCTCCACTGAGCAATTTTGGTTGTAGATGCATTCAAGGTTTACGAGCCAATAGTTTGGGAGGTGGGAGCTCTAGGAGCTTGAGTCATAGAGTGTTGCATTCTTGGATTTCTCTCACATCCACTTTGTTGGCGCTCAGAATCTCGTGTTTAATCTTTGAAGTTTCAATTTTGAAATTCTTCTCCCTTTTTCATTGTGCATTGTACAAGTTTGCTTAGAAATATTTGTATGCGACTCATGTGCCTCTATAATCGACTTTGTGTTGAGTTGCGGTGGCAATTTGGTATCAGATTCATTCTAAACTTGCTTGTTGTTGCTTCCCGCATGTGATTGATGTGTGATTCTACAACTTGCAGACTTGCCATGGCTTCTTGGTGCGCAATTCACTTGCAAGCTTGCAGTGGATTGTGTGACTTGCAGACTTGCAAATTTTATTCTCAAGGCAATCATTTTGCCCATCTGATCCTATTGAAAGTACATGATCTATTAATTCAAGGCCTTTTGCGTTTCTAAGAGCCACTCTCTATTGGACTACCAGACGTTCCAAACTGGTATGCTTTGCACAATATCCGTCTCAAGTTAATTGGGCTATAAGTTTAAAAATCTTTGAATTTTGATTTTAGTAGCTCAGTTTACCCCTCCAGGCCAAGGTCTAGACCCTCTAGCTTTGCATTCCAAAACTTCATGAACTGGAACGTGGACCTCCAACCGGAACTCCAAGTGCTCACCAATTTGTAAAGGAGCCCCCTCGCTTGTCCATAATTGGACATCCATGTCTCTTATAGAGACCAGCTTTAACTAGGTTGTATGCCTAAATCTTGCACCCTATTTTTTTCTCCCCTTTTCTCTTTCCTGTTTCCCCCCTACTTCCCTTTCCCATTTTTTTTTCAAACTACAAATTGTAAGTTGTCCATGCTCATTGGTTGTAATGGAAGACTTACTACTTCTACCTTCTAATTTCCAAGTTGCTCATTGTAGCAAGTTCCGGCCATGGCTAAGAGGCAAAATTCCATCCATGATCACTACTTCACAAAGTCCCGTCAAATGGATTAGGTGGAGTTGGCCTTACTTTATATGTAAGAGCTCCAAATCAACAACTAGTCTACAATCTAGTACGGATCAACCTCCCCTTATCAAGCAAGAATTCCATAAGGTTTGTAGAAAGAACAGTGGTTTATACAATTTGAGTGGTTGGAAATTTCTACCAAGGTGGGCAATTTTTTTTGCAAAGTCTATCTAGAGAAAGGGGTCCGCTTAGTCTATGCAAAAGAAGGGTCCAAAAATTTCAATAGTAATTCAGAAGAAAAATAATTTGTAGAATCCACAATTCCCTATTTTTTGACATTATGATTGATGAGTCTATTGACATCAAAAGTCAATGGACATTTTGTATTTTTTGCAATGATTGTTGAGGAGGGTTTGTCCATAATTGTCTTCTTAGGCCTTCTACAAATAGAAAGTAGCAAGAAGGATGCTACTGTCATTTTCGACACTCTCATTACAAAAAATTTGAATTCTGAAGAATGTTCACTACAACAAAACCAGTGTTTTATGACTGCAACGTGGCTGACATGAGTCATTACCGACGAGTCGCTTCGGACATCAGTCATATTGGTAGTCATATTTTTTGGGGGGTATAATTATCCATAATTAGCCGTATTTTTTGCCAACAAGGCGTATACTTTGACTATCTTTGAGGGCTTGACTTTTTTTTTAGTTGCCCGGGCAAACAAAAATAAATCCTACGTGGCATGTGACTCCATGTAGTAATTTTTTGGCTGACGTGGAATATGACTGCGACCAGTCATATTTTGGCTGACATGGAATATGACTGACCGTAGTCATATTTTGGCTAATGTGGCATATGACTGCGATCAGTCATATTTTGACTGACGTGGAATATGACTGCAGTTAGTCATATTTGGGGTAATGTGGCATATGATTGCGGTCAGTCATATTTTGGCTGACATGGAATATGACTGCGGTTAGTCATATTTTGGGTAATGTGGCATATGACTTTGTATAGTTATATTTTTCGTAGATGTGGAATATGACTCTTGTTAGTCATATTTTTGAATGATGTGAAATATGACTCTTGTTAGTCATATTTTTGAATGATGTGGAATATAACTCTTGTGAGTCATATTTTACTAATGTGAAATATGACTCTTATGAGTCATATTTTGGTTGATGTGGTAGTTCATATGGATGTCATTGGTAGTTTATAACTAATTGTAGTCATATTTAAAAAAATACAAAGTCATATTTTGGAAAAGACTTTATATAGTTAAAAATGAATATATATGATTTTAGATATATACAAGAGATAATCATATTGGAAAGGGAGAATGTAAGATGGAAAGCAACTCTCTTCATTGACATTTATTAGTCACCAATACCAAAACATATATACCACAATGAATCATTCCACAAAATCCAATAAGGCCTATATTTCTTACAATAATGTGAAGATGGCTCTATTGGGTTGCAAGTAGCCTCCAGTGACTTTGTTTCAACTTTTGGTGCCTGCATAAACAATTAAAGAAATAGGAGGTTAATTTTTAGTGAATGAACAACAAAGCTCAACTTTCAAAGGCTTACAACAATACAAAATATGTAGCTCAAGTTTAAAGTAGGAAAAATAAGAATGGTGATGGAGAAAACAAGAAGAAAAATAAACAAGTACTAAGAGAAAACAACAAGCAAGAGTTAAAATGCAACAATAAACAAGAACTAAGACACAATAAAAAATAAGAAGCAACAACTAGGACACAACAAGAAATAACAAGAAACAAAAGTTAAGATGCAACAAAAAGAAACAAAAAGCAACAACTAAGACACAACAAGAAACAACAAAAAAACAAGAGTTAAGATGCAACAAAAAGAAATAAGCAAGAATTGAAAAGTAACAAGAAGAAACAAAAAACAAGAACTAAGAAGAAGAAAGAGTTAAAATGTTAGAGAAAGAAAGAGTTTAGATGCAACAACAAGAAATTAGAAGCATGATTAAAACTAAGAAGCAACAAGAAAGAAGAGTTAAGATGCAACAAAAGACAACAGCTAAGAAGCAAAAGATAAGAAGCAATAACAAGTATGAACTAAGAGACAATAAAAGGCAAGGAAGAAGGGCTCAAAGAAGTGGCGGCTAGGGTTTCAAAACCCTACAAAAGTGGTGACTAGGTTTTAAAAGCCCCCCAAAATAGGTGAGTAGGATTTCAAAATCTTAAACAATGACTTGTCCAATTTTTTTTTGAATTGCTCGTATTTTTCTTGGGTTACCCAAAACAAAAAAAATGACACTACCATGAAAATATGACTGACAATATGACTTGGCGTTCCCCAAACATGTTCCCTACGTTCCCTATGAAGTACTTTGGTGTTTATAATGGTCGTATGGTGTATACTTGTGAAGTAGAAGGCCCAAAAATGACTAACAGTCATATTTTGCAGTTATATTTTTCCTCAAGGTGTTGGCTTTTAAGAATATGACTGCAACTAGTCGTCAGTCATCCTCAGTCATATTTTTGCAGTCATAAAATACGCGTTTTCTTGTAGCGGTTGTCAGTTTTATAATAGTGGAGAATGTTGGCTGGAAAAACAAGAAGGAAAATAATTAAAAATTCAACAAACTGCAATATGGGACAATTTTAAAATATCAATTTTAAAAACTTAAAAATGATAAAAAATATCATTTTAAATTACAAAACTTAGACAATTTGGTGTGGCACTACTACTACTATTAGTGCCACATCTGATTGTAATTATTTTATTATTATTTATTCAAAAATGATAATTATAAAAAAAGTAGTTTGTAAACTTTTTAAGTATTTTTTTTTAATTTAATGTTTTTAATAAAATTATAAAAAAATACTTATTATTATTATTTAATAATTAGGCCATTACTATGATTGTTGACAATTTGGGAAACCTTTTCTCAATGGTCCTTTCAAGGCCTGAAATTTTTCCTAATGCATATCTCATCTCTAGAACTAGAGATTGGATTTATGTAAATTCATGGCATTTAGCAACAATGGAGCAAGCACCATGGTCAACCTCGAAAGCGGTGTTGTGACCAAAATCTGCACTCAAGTGCAAACCTACTACTGTAACCTCTTTATTCTTGCTGAATTAGCTTGTATGCAGTGCGTTTCAACAACGACATGTGAGTGTGCAAAATTTAATTAAAACACAAGTGAGCAATAGATTGGATAGCAAAAACCTAAAAATAATGCTACGAACTGCATTAAAAGGCTCAAATGAGGAGGTAGACAATATTATTTGTGATGCTATCATTCTTTGGAAGAATGATAGCAAGTATCGTTTTGTATATGCTAACCCCTTTTCATATTTGAATGCTTCACATGGACCTAGTGTGAATAATGCATCTTGCTTGTCTAGGCGCTTGAGAATGATGGTAGTCATAGTATTGAGATTTCTTGATTTGCAATATTAATCATAAATTAACTAGCCTTCAAAAAATGCTTGGACCATCTTTTGGATCCTTGTATTTTTCAAAAGCTACATCCTTGGCCCTAGGATGGTAGGGACTTGGCCAAATTCAACTCCTACCAATGATAATTGAAAGCAATAAACAAGATAGCCCCCCCCCCCCCCCCCCCTCCCTAAAAAAATACAAAGTTGGCTCCATTTTCCAAATTCAGGAATATTGACAAATACAAAAAAAAATCCAACAAATTGACAAATTACATTTTAAAATGTAGGATTTCAACCAATAAATTTTCAATCTTGTGGCTGACTTCTAGGTAAAAATTTATATCTCCAAACTAGCTTCTAGAAGTTAGAAAATTGTCTGTTTTTTTTACAAAACTCCCTAGACTGTGGCTACAACATGCACTTCACAAACGTGATGTGAGACTTGGTTGTATAACCTTTTGTAGGTTAATACAATAATCGTTGGTAGCCCTGCTATATGCAATGTTATTAAATGGCATTATAAATTTTCTAGTTCTAATGCAACCTTGCAAATTTTTCATGGGTTAGGGGTTAATGATAGCATTATAAATTCTCTACTCTAATTTCAAAAGGCAAGTTTTTAATGGGTCATGGTAGAACCACCCATTATCAACTAGGGATTCATACCAAACTTGTAGGGTGCAACTATTTCCAACCAAGGCAAGAATAAGTTTGGAATGTGATTTTTCTCCTCCTTTGCAAGGTTGGAACTAATAAGGTCATCACATATGTCCTAGTGTAATGAGCAAGAAAGTAGGAAGCAATGAGCTGGAAAGTAGATATGGAATGATCGAAGTTGGAAGACTCAATATATTGTGTACAAGTTGAGGCCAACTTTTGACTTCCAAAATTCATAGTAATTTGAATTTGAGGAAAAAAATCACAAAAAATTGGCAATGCCCGTGATTTCTATCTTTCTACAGGGCAGTAAATTTACATTGCCTTCTATTTCTCCAGAACATGCACGGAATCACTTAAGTGGTCCACTATGGGTGGTTCTGCCACATAGGATAGCCGGATACTGTAAGGGGAGCACCTGCCAGAAGACTGTCACGTTTTTCGGATCCCGTGTACTCCTGCACCTTAAAATCTGTGCAACTTCGACGACAGAGGGAGTGTCTGTACGTCAGTGTTTCGTGACTTCTAGGAAACTGCCGGATTCACGAACGTTGCTGACTAGAATTAGCTGTCTACTCGTTCAATACAGGATTACAGGACCTACTACGGTACTCTCGGGTCTTGTACTCAAATTTCCGCCAGTAACTAACTTATTTCTGGGTACGAGGCGACCGGACTGTCCACTGACCTCTGCCAGTTTTCTCGCTGCCAATGCTGCGTCAGCAACCTATCGCCGTGTATGGCTTCTCCTTTCAGTTGCAGATACGTTGAAACACTCTCTTTATATGTGTTGCGTACATTTCACCCTTGATGTCTACTGATTCGGTAGGTTCAGCAGGTACTCTTCATGTCCGGAATATGGTGCCAAATTTACTGCTTGAGTCCTGAGATTCAGTTCTCCATGGCTTGCTCACTCCACGTTCCGAACGTTTTGACAAGGATGGCTGTCTGCCAGTCTAGACATCTAGACCAAAGTCTTTGTCAAGGAAATAAACAACGAATCTTCCTTGAATTGGGATGTGGAAGCTTCACATAAAGAGGCCTCCGCGTGTGGCAACCAAACATCAAACTACTGCAACCCAGGACGATCAAGTGCACTGAAGGACAGTTCAATCCTATCTGAAGGTTGGCAAGCTCATGCATCACGGCCAGCTTTTTCAGCATTGTTTCTCGCGTCTATCGTAGAGTCATATATCAGTAGACAGAGGACCACATCTAGTAGTCTTGAAAAAGCTCTTTTGAATCGGATTTTGATGTTGATGTTGATGTTGACTTTGTGTTGATGTTGTGCAGATTGAGTCAAGATGGTTCTCTTTGGCAGTGATCACAAGGATGAGTACCTCGGGAAATCCCCTCGGGAGGTTCTTTTGCTCTTTGCAGGCGGAGAAGTGACGACCTCCAAGCCCAAGCCCGATCCTGTTCCCGAGATTCCCAAGGAGACGGTTCCTCTGGCCGTGAAGTCTTCGTCTCAAGCGAGTACTGTGGTCACCAACCACCCTTCCGTCCTGGAGAAGCTGAATCCCTTCGGAGAAAGCTTCTTCCTCTTCGGAGGTGCATCACACGACCCTTCCAAAGACCCCAACCTGGTGCTCTACAAAGCAAAAGTCACCATTTTGAGGGCCAATGTGGCCGGCATTGACGTCGGCAACCCCATTTCGGATATCGTGGGGCTGGGACAGGAGGTCATCAACAATCACATCACCTTTCAGCTCGTCAGCAACGAAGTGGATCCTGGTAAGCTTCTCAACAACCTAGATACTCTGATTATGGTGTCTCTATGCCTGGATTTGCGTTTGTCAGTAACGAAGTGGATCCTCGTAAGCTTTAAAATATAGTTTAAAATACTACTGTAACTCTACACGTGGATATGCGTTTGTCAGCAACGAAGTAGTTCCTGGCAAGGTTTACAATAGGCTAGATACTATGGTTGTTGTGTCTGGATCCCCGGATTTGCGTTTACCAGTTAAAAAATAATAGGCACTTTTCCAGTCGCCCGTCTAAATCTCGGACGTCAATTTCGTTGAATTGGCGATATTCCAATATTTTGGCGCGGTTCAGGGCGGGCGGCCTGAACCCAAAATCTATGCAGGCTGTCCTCGTTTGTAGCCTGAAATTATACCTCTGTGAAGATATATGTCACAATTTTTGGCTGTGCGAGTATCGCCAATTTAACGAAATTGACGTTGTCGTATCGACAACAGTCCAAGTTTTTAGTGCTTTTGTGCACTTGAATGTCACAAAGTCGACTCGCTCTGTAACTAATTTGATCATGTTTACCGATCAGAGCAGGTTCTATTGATTTTGAATCTACCGATTTAGTTGTTCCTTTTGTGTGTGTTGTGCTGTGTTGTGACAGCGACGAAGTCGGGAAAATTGAGTGGGAAGGTGTCAGTGGAGCACTGGGGCAAACCCAGAGACTTGTTGATACCGACGCCGTTTGAGTACAACCTCGACTTCTATGTGGCCAAAGACTTTGGCGTGCCGGGGGCGATCGTTGTGAACAATGGACATAAAAACCTCGTACTGCTCATCAGCAAGATCACCATCTCGACCGAGTTTAAGCTCACCGAAGCGCATGTCACCATGCCGGACAAGAGTGTGGTTACATTCGCGTGCAATTCCTGGATTTACGCGTCGGAAATGAAGAAGCATGAAGGAAGGGTGTTCTTTGTCAACAAGGTACCTAACTACGTACCATTATCCTCGGTCCTGGGTTCAAATGCCAAATTTGATCGCAATCAACCGATCTCTTATAACCGGTCTTGACATAATCAATTTGAATGTGGTTTTGCAGGAGTATACGCCTGCTGACACTCCCGCTGGTTTGGTGCAACTGAGGGAAAACGAGCTGAAGGATCTTCAAGGAGATGGAACAGGGGAGAGGAAGGAAGAGGATCGGATCTATGACTACGATGTGTACAACGATTTGGGAACCCCAGAGAACGTCAGACCCACTCTTGGAGGATCGGCTGAGTACCCATACCCGCGTCGATGCCGCACGGGCAGAAAACTGAACAAAGGTACGTTTAAACGCCTTTACTGTGATCTCCTCTAAAATGACATCTTGCCACACATTCACAGTATCACTGACCTTGACATCCTTGTCACACATTCAAACTGGGACCCCAGTGGGTAAGATTAAAGAGGTTTGAGTGTACTCCACTGGTGGCACCGTATAAGTTATTGAAAGATTCGTTGAAAGATTTACAAGGTGTGAATGTAGTACCTTGCTGTACATAGAAAGAGTTCAATGAAGCGGCAGCGTCTTTGGATTTGTCTTCTGCTTTACGTTCATTATGAGCCAGTGCTATAAATGTTTTAGTCCTCGAAGTAAGAAGTTTTTCTGTGTGCTTGTGAGCAGATGGGAAAACAGAGACACGACTCAGCGGCGCTCTTGTGAGCAATTACATTCCTAGAGATGAAGTGTTCGACGAGGTGAAGAAATCTGGTTTCCTGGGCAACTTCATCAAGGGTCAGAAACACAAAGCTGTGTCTGACCTCTTCGACCTGGATAAGTCAGAGTTCCGAGACTTTGACGAGGTTAGGTGCATGTATGCTCCGGTTGGGGAGGAATCCAATCTGGAGACTATGGCCGCTAACCAGGCCAAGCCTTTCGAGCTCCTTCGCAACTTCGCTTTCGCCTCTGGGGAGAACAAGAACACGTTCAAGTACCCCACACCCAGAATCATTGCAGGTAATGAAGGGTTTGGAGAACACTGGATTGTAGCTTACTCCAGTGCTGTGGGATTTCTATTCTAACTCTACCGATCAAACACCTTAATTTGTACTTAACGTGATGGTTTTGGATCATAATTGGGTGCAGCTGATAAGAACGCTTGGTCCAAAGACGTAGAGTTCGCTCGTCAAGTGTTAGCCGGCATGAATCCCTTGCTCATTGAAACTCTTAAGGTACTACTGTCACCCTACTTATCTGGATTTATGAAGATTCAATTGCGAGTGATGGCACATTCGGGTTTGTATCGATCATCTTCTTCAAGACAAAAATACTGATGGCGCACTCTCTTGCAACAGGAATTTCCACTGAAAAGAGCGTCTGCTGTAACTGAAGAAATCGTTGAGCCTCAACTTGAAGGCCTCAGCATTTCCGAGGTAATTTTTTTTCCCCATGAAGTAGATTATTTTTTTGGCTGAACCACGGGAGCATCCCGGATTCAAATCATAACTGCATGTGAATAAATTAATCTACAGCCAAATCGAGCCAAATCGAGGGGCATGTGCAGAATTCTGCTGCCTGAATTTCGCTTGAGCGATGTCCCGTTTGTTAGATTGATGTGAGTTGATCCCAGTGTTGCTCATGGTACCATCCCAGGCCTTGAAGAACAAGAGGCTGTTTGTGTTGGACTACCATGACCGGTTCATGGGCTACATCCAGCGCATCAACGAGCAGAAAAACAGTCAAGCGTATGCCTCGTGGACACTCTTCTTCCTCACCAAGGCCGGCAACTTGAAGCCCATTTGTATCGAGCTCGCTCTTCCACCGAAGTCAGAGGGAGACAGCCCCATATTCCGAGTGTTCCGCCCTGCTGAGCGAGGCGCAACCACCAACTGGGCGTGGGAGCTTGCCAAAGCGCATGTCCTGAGCAACGATGCTTCCTGGCACCAAGTCATCAGTCACTGGTAAGTTCATTCTATTTAGCATCATTCATGATAAATGTGACTCAAAAACAGCCTGTCATAAAATAACAAAAGTTTTGTTCCGATTGTGTACTTTGGGACCACCTTCAAGTAGCTTTTGAGTGAATAGTTACTCGAGCATCATGGGATCCAAAGCTTAGTATATAGATACAATGATACATGGTGTTCATGGTGTATCATAGGCTTGCAATATATTGTATCATACACTGAATAGGATAAGCAGTGAAAGCTGACACGCACACTACATTGGGCTTACGTGATCATATGATGTGATGTGATGCAGGCTGCGGACGCACGCCGTGATTGAGCCCTTCGTGATCGCCACCAACAGACAATTGAGCATCTTGCACCCCGTGCACAAAGCTCTTGTCCCACATTACAAGAACACCATGGACATCAACCAGCAGGCTCGCACCACACTCATCAATGCAGGCGGGATTGTGGAACAAACCTTCACTCCACAGAAGTACGCCATGGAAATCTCTGCCGTTGTGTACAGAGGATGGCGCTTCGTCGACCAGGCCCTGCCGAATGACTTGATCAAGAGGTACGTGACAGCCAGCTTTCTCTCTAGCTGCGCCTGACTGTACTCACAGTCGTTCATAGGTCTTACAACAATTGATTTCAACCCTAAATGGTCATATTCGTAATATTGGCGTAATATTACAAAATTGGTGCATTCGGAAAAAGGGTGCTCGGAACTCGGAACCAGAGGAGATTGAAACATATCTCTGGAACTATGTCGGTTTGAGACACTCATCTGAAATCTCAGATCGAGATCCATCTTAGATTTGGAGCTCTGAGGTATCAGTTGGGCAACTGAAAACCTCATTTCAAGCACTAAAAACTAAAAATTCCTAATTTTCAGCAGCACTGGAAGGTTCCGATTAGGACCCTTAAATTCGCCAAACATGAGGTTTATTATTGTGAGCTCTGAGGTTTCAGTTGGGCAACTAAAACCTCATTTTAAGCAAGTGCTGGAAAGTCCTAATTTTCACCAGCACTGGAAGGTTCCATTTGGGAACCGTGAAACTTGCCAAACATGAGATTTTGATTATTGTGACAATTGTGTGATGTCTGTTTACCAGGGGTCTAGCTATCCCAGACCCTTCTGCCCCCCACGGACTGAAACTAGTGATTGAGGACTACCCCTACGCCAAGGACGGTCTTGAACTCTGGGCCGCCATTCGCGCCTGGGTGGAGGACCACATCGACCTCTTCTACGACACCGATGCCGCCGTGCAATCCGACGTCGAGGTGCAGAATTGGTGGACGGAAGCGCGACTCAAAGGTCACAGCGACATCACCGAGGGCTGGATCTTGGCGGACTCCAAAGACAATTTGGTGCAGATCATCACCACCATCGCCTGGGTCGCCTCGTGCCACCATGCAGCTGTGAACTTCGGACAGTACTTGTACGCGGGCTTCATGCCCAACCACCCTTCCTTGACTCGGAAACTCATCCCGGAGGAAGACACGGCTGAGTGGGAGCAGTTGCAACAGAAGCCGGAGCACTTCTTGTTGTCCATGCTGGCGAATCCAATTCAGGCGAGGATTAACATGACTACTATAGAGATTCTGTCCACGCATGCGACGAATGAGGAGTATCTCGGGCACAGGCCGTCTGGTTGGACTTCGAATTCCAAGGTATATTTATATGCTCACCCCTGTTTTTTCCTTTCCTTGTTCCATGGATATAAAACTACGTCTCGAACGGAATCTGGTGCAAAGCATGAAGACTGAAAATGTTTCATCACAGCTGCAAGGTTTGATTGAGAAGGTGTTTGAATGTCATTAGGATTTAGCAAGATCAAATGAATGAAAAATTGTGCTGATGAGAACGTGACTAATGAAATCGAGACCACTGAAATCATGACCCAATATAAGAGATGAAGTTCACACTTGTTACTTTTTTTTTCTTATTTGGTAGCTATTTAGATTGCTTACTACTTGCAGTCTGCTGTGGCTTGTTTTCGGTATATGTCGGTGCTGGATTTGTATCAGTGACGATGACAGGGGCAGCCTCATAGAATTTATTTTGTGTGTGATTTGATTGATTCAGGTGGAGGCCGCGTTTGGTAAATTCTCAAAGAAGATTGAGGAGATTGATGCTCTCATCAAATCAAGGAATGCGGATCCTTCATTGAAGAACCGAAAGGGTCCAACGAAAGTACCGTATGAACTCCTCCGACCCACGTCCGGTAGTGGGCTCACAAACAGGGGTATCCCCAATAGTGTATCCATCTAGATCTTGCCACAAGGTGAGCCTTGTTCGTTGTGAATATGAATCTCAAACGTGGCGTGACATAACTTTCAAGAGCAATGAACCTGCAAACACAAGTTTGCAGGTTGAAGGCTTCCAGACAGAAGAGCGGATAGACTTCGTTGCAAACATATCACAAGTGCTTAGCTGGTCATCTTTCCTGTCTCCTTCGGAGCCACGTTGAGGCCGCTCCGGAGGTTGGCCGCCCTGTTTGAGGTGGCTTTCGTTTTGATTCTTCAGTTTGCTAGATATTTTTTAAATAAAAATAAAAAATCGCCAGGGACGAGGTCCCTTGGTTCTTTGTACTGTTTCCCCTGCAATGGAAAATTGTCCATGTGTTTCAAAGAAAAAATCCAAAAAACATATCACAAGTGCAGTTTAGTTCTAATCACTACTGTTCTGTCACCAGTTCTTTTCTTTTGAAGTGTTGATATTGTCTGTATTTGAAGAGAGTCCAGTGTGGACAATTTGAATACTGCCAGTCATCTCCGCTTGACATTTCCATCTTTTCAGTATGTGATCTGGTTCTAAAGATCTTGTTTTGATTTGGAATAATTGAATTATTGCAAGCTGGGGCTTGAAGGAATTTTCAGGGTTAATTATCCATCAATTAAATGGATGTCATGGAAATATGGGTTTCTATATATGAGTGTATTAATTCTTTGAGTACGTAGCAATCATAGCCTTATTGAACTCAAATTTTGGAGCTAAACATTCTGATATAAGTGATCATGTAAAAAAACCATGTACAAAATTGCATTCTAGTAAATCCCTTCAGGAAGTGGGAAAATCATATATCGATAGCACAAGCACCTGCATGCTATAAAAAGTAGTTCAAATAAAGAGTTTTGAGTGCAAGCATATGATTTCCAAGTAACAGTCCAAAACGTAAACAAGTTTTCCTTTGCTCATAAGAAGTCAGGTAGGTGCCTAAGTACTACTGCAAACTGCAAATATACTACCAAAATATTTGAATTAAAAACAAGAGAATTCAATGACATGATATTGCATGTAGATTATCTTGTGCACTCTTGCAGTGTCTGAAGTCTGAACCCACACACTATATGTACAGTAACTTTCTGCACTGCAGACCCATCCTAGTCAAGTTAGACATGTCCACGTGAGTGTGCGGAAACACCGAAGGCATAGGGATAGTCAAGACATGTTCAGAGTGCATTGAAAAATCAAAGGCATAGTCATAGTCAAGGCATACCGTTAGTGTGCGTTGAAACATCGAAGGCGTAGAGATAGTCAAGACACGTCAAGAGTGCTTTGAAACATCAAAGGCATATGGATAGTTAAGACACGTTCAAAGTGCGTTAAATCACAAGTACATGGAATTAGAGCAATGAATTTTATATGAATCAAATACACACTTCTAACCTTTACCTCATGTAAAATTTTCAAAAAAAACATTCAAGGTCAAAGTTTTAGTTTACTCTTTGTGGAAAACTAATTTTAACTTTCTAATAATCATGTCTTTAAAGTAGTGTTTTTTTAATCATTAAACGGCATTCACTTGCCTAAAGGGCAACCTAAAGGGGAATAAAAAATATCCTTGAAACAAGGTAACGATCTTGAGGCTTGTCCAAAGTTTATGCAATCAGGGCATGCAAAAGTAAATAGTGAATAGTGCTTTGACTTTGCAACCTAAATGTCGTATTTGACAAGCCATATTCACTAGTGAAGTGGATCTAGTAGGATGAAACATTCCAAAAAATACAAAAAGTATTTTTTGCCAACGATTTTCTCAAAACCATGTCTTAGACTCTTAGGGGCTTATCCTGTCATTTAAAGATTAACCCCCAAAGTTCTTTTATTTTCAAAGACCCAAAATTACTTCAAAATACTCATCTTCAAAGCAAAGCTAAAATCTTCATCTATATTTATTTTTTAACAAATCCAACTACAAGATGTTTTATTTAATTTAATCAAGTACACCCTCTTAAAATTTTAGGGTGAATTACTCCACCAATTGCAAATTCAAGGTGCCTAAACTATAGAATGTAGGCTTTTCTTACCCTTTCAAAGCAGTGAAGTTTTGTCTTTCAACATTTTTAGAAATATACACTTATATTCCTTACTATTAACTTGTGAATTTTAGTCAATGGTTTGGAAAATGAATTCAAAATATATATCAAAAAATTTAACCAAAAAAACTTTCATATTCACAAAGTAAGGCAATATTGAATGAAAGAAAAAATCTAAACTGTAAATAACTTTTATAAGAAATTAAGAGTTATTTATTCCAATGGTGACAATGTTCAAGTAAATAATTTGTACCTTTCAATTTTCTTAAATTGAAAATTTTCAAAATTGAGTTCAGGAAATCATACTTTATATGTTTTTTCTACCTTCATTGCCCACAATATAAAACTCTTCATAACTTTTGCTTCGTTATTTGGATTTGAATGGTTCAAATGTTTTTGAGGAGGTACCAATCCATACAATTAACTAATCTTTTTTTTTTATAGCTTCCCGGTTCAACATTGAAATAATAAAAAAACTTCCTATCTTTTGCAATATTTAATGGAATGACATAAACCAAAGAGTTGACATAACTTTACACTTACATTAGTCATGATGATTAGCATCCATCTTCAGAAATTAATGTAAAAATTCTAATTTATGACATTATCAAAGTTTGTCCAAGTTCTCAAAAAATTCAAAGTAGGCTCTTAGATCCCTTGGGGGTTAAAGTACACCTTCTTTGCTTTTTGTTTTTACCCTTTAACCCCTAAAGGTCAAGAGACTATGTTTTCACCAAAAACGCTTTAAAATTGTCATTTCTAATACATGTACCAAACTTTTGAAAAAAAATATTTTTGGAAAAATGTAACCGTAGGATCTTGTGTTAAATTAGTTTGAGAATTTGTGGAAAAAATTTCAGAAATTTCCACCTTAGTTGTGGATTGCAAGATAATAGCGTTTGAATTGACAAAAATCCTTTTTCTGTCCCTTGCGAAAATCCGGGCAGCTGCACTTCACAAGGTTACATTTGTATGAAGAAATGTACAAAATGGTGGTGCTGCTTTGGGTTCATTCTTCAAAGCAAGTTAGATACATGCTTGAAAAATTTCAGATCATTTGGAATTGTAAAACATATAGGAAAAAAATAGTAAGTAGAAAAAGGTAGAGAATGTTCAAAACACTAAATTGTTAAGAATTTAAATATGAAATTGAAAAATGCCAATTCCAACGGTTGTAATGTTGTAATAAACAATCTACACCCAATGTTTTTATTTTTTTCCAAAAATATTGAAAATTGAGTTAAATAAAGGACTTCAAAGTGTATCTTAGAATAGAGATTCCATAACAACCCTCAAACTAAAACTCCTCGTAACTTTCATCTCATTAATCAAAATGGAATGATTCAAATCTTTCCACGTATATATAAATCTAAAGAACCAATTTCAAATTTTTATTTAGAAAAAAAATGATTTTTAAAGAAGTTTTTTTAGCTGCCCGGACTACCCGCCGAACAATGAAAATGACATATCATGCAATAACTTTTTAATTACATAGTCTAAAGTAATGAAAATTGTTGAGCCTTAAAGCTAATCCTCGGGCACATCTTATTTGAAAATTTCAAAGAAACAAAATAAAAATTCCTGTTGTAGTGAGCTACCCAAAATTGCTATGTGTCAAAAAACGGTGTTTGGTCCTTTAGGGGTTAAATGTCTAAATGATCATTTTCTAGTTATGGACCCTCTCTGATAAACAACAAAGATTAAAAAAAATCTTCTTTTAAAAAATAATTATTTTTTTCTGTATAGTCCACTAGGTTGTCTTTTTATCCCCTAAAGGACCAACATGTGTTTTGGGCAGTATAAAAATTTTAGGTAGGTACTTGTGATTGGAGTTTTTCATATTTTAGGCTGAAATTTTTATAGAAGGTGGGAACGAGGAATATCTTTAATATGCACTAAATTTCATGACAATTGGAAATATTAATTAAAAGTTATGGCCTAGTATGTTACTTTTTTCCTTGGCCAATTAGTCCATGCAAATTTTTTAAATCACTTTTTTCAAAAATAAAAGTTTGAAATTGGTTTTCTAGAGTTTTATTTACGTGGAAAGCTTTGAATCATTCCTTTTTGATCAATGAGTCAA
The DNA here is from genome assembly GCA_951230915.1 of Antitrichia curtipendula. Classification (NCBI taxonomy): domain Eukaryota; kingdom Viridiplantae; phylum Streptophyta; class Bryopsida; order Hypnales; family Leucodontaceae; genus Antitrichia; species Antitrichia curtipendula. The sequence goes on from OX579635.1 coordinate 28,536,384, forward strand.
AAGTTATGAGGAGTTTTAGTTTGCGGGTAGTTATGGATTCTTTACTCCAAAATACACTTTGAAGTCTTTTATCTTATTCAATTTTCAATATTTTTGAAAAAAAATAAAATCATAGGATGTAGATTGTTAATTATGACATTGCAACCATTGGAATTGGCATTTTTCAATTCCAGAACAAAATTCTTAACAATTTTGTATTTTGAATCATTCTCTATTTCTTTCTACTTACTGTTTTTTTCCTATATGCTGTACAATTTGAAATGGTGTGAAATTTTTCAAGCATGTAGCCAACTTGTCTAGAAAAAATAATCCAAATAAGCACCACCATTTTGGACATTTTTTCGTAGAAAAGTGAGGTTGTGAAGTGCAGCTGCCCTGTTTTTCGCAGGGCTAAAAAAATGATTTTAGTGAAATTGAATGCTTATATCTTGCAATCCACTCAATGAAAATTCCTGAAAATTTTATCACATGTTCTCAAGTCAGCATACTACAAGATCCTATGGTTACATGTGCCCCAAAATAATTGTTTTTCAAAAAATTTGAACTTGTACTAGAAATGGCAATTTGGGAGTGTTTATGGTGAAAACATAGTCAAGGAACCTAAGGGGTTATAGTAAATTGAACTCTTGATTTGAATGAAAACTTTGCCTTGAATCATTTTTCAAACTCAACTCTTCAAGAATTTTTCAATTTGGTGTGTTCAGAGAGAAGCATTAAGCCAATCAAATGCCATCTTATGCATAAATATTCTATAGGTAGTAGAAGTAGACAAAGACTTGATTGGTGGAAGAAATAGTTGCACACAATGGGATTCTTGTTTTTGTAGTATCTCAATTGATTTCAAGGTATTGAAAATAATCTTTCATTATTCCAATGAATCCTTATAAAAATTGGCATGGATGTTTTCAAGTATTCATGATTGCATTGATCAAATATTTAAGTGAAAAGTTTCCTTTTGTGAAAATCTTGAAATGTGGTCCCCAAAATCATTGTGTTGAGGACAAAAATTGTTGATTCTTCAAAAATTGAACTTTGATTGAAAAAATCCAAAATCTCAATGGTCAATGACTGTAAATAAGATCCTTAAATCACTTAAGAATCAATTAAACTACTAAAAACAATTATACATTGATTTCAAATTAAAAAAATTATATGTAATTTTCAAGGGAGGAACTATCAGTCAATCAAAGATTAAACATATTATTTCATCTTCACTTTTATTAACAACTGTAACTAAATTTGACTTCTCAATTATGGAATAGTCTCCCTCTAAATAAAAATTGATAGGACATAGCAATCCCGGATACGCAACTCCTGTATTATATGGCCCTCATTATAATCACTTATAATGCATTTTAGTCCAATCTCAAGGAACATAATTTGTTCTAATGTAGAAAATTCTTGTAGCCCTTTCAATAAGGAATCCAAAAAATATAATTATTTACTTTAAATGAGTATTTTTGAGAACAATAATAGCATTAAAAAACTAATTATATGAGTTTTTTTAATACATGTATCATAGGCCAAGCTACCCAACTTTGGGGGCTTTCTAATAAAAATTTAAGATTTTTTTTATTATAGATAACACGTTGAAAATGAATTTTAGTTTTAATTGGAGGGAACTTCTTGTATGAAATTTTTTAACTATGCATTGGTTTTTCAATTCTTCATGTATAGTGCAAGTTTTTTTCTAATATGTATGCAATCCAACTTTTTTTGCATTTAGTTTTTTTTAATTTGATCTTCACCCAACTATTTAGTGTTTTTAATTTGATATAATTTTTACAAAAGCCATCCTCTAAGCCGTTTCAATGCCAATGACCCTTGTGTATAATACAAGAGTTGCATACCCAGGCGCATATTGTTTTTAGAACTATCCCATTTGGCATGACGCAAACATGTGTTTTTTGCAATGACCTAATAATATAATTCTTTCAAATAATGCCACCAATGTATTTAAATTTATTAACGTCCAATCATTTATCAAACAAAGTCAAAAGACTAAATAATTATGAAATAAAATGAAATGGTACCTAAAAGGAGAAATAAAGATGAATTAAATGTAGATTAAGTAAAAAAACATTTAGTAAGAACAAACTAGAAGTGAGCGTTTGTCCCAAATTGAGCCCTGATAAATGTAAAGAATAAATAAATACAACATGTAGGATGTTCAACATTATTTTTTTTAAATAACGACGTGGATTTGAAAAATCTTTTAATTTTACTTTTAGCTCTTGAGTACTGATAACAAAAACCATTATGAAGGTGGAGTGTTTTGTGGGGATAGAAATAATTTTTATCTATAATTTATTATTCCATTTTGATGATTTCATTTATGTTTTCAAGATTATCATCTATTGTCTGACAACAAAAACATGATTTTCTTGAAAAAAACATAATAGTTCTTTCTTAAAAATTCCCTCCAGTGAAGTCTATAAATATTGCTTAAGCTAGTATGTCCATAAATTGACCATTTTAGGGTTGGAATTGAATTTTGGGGAGGTGTATCTTCTTGAATTATTTTTCAGTAAATTTTCCTTAAAAAGAGAAGTGAAACTGGCATCTAGCTCAAGTTGTTTCATATTTTTTGGAGCTTTGTGGAAATTAGTTATGAAAATTTGAAGTTGAATTGGTAGAGGGCTCTATAACCGCCCCACCTAAAACGTACACTGTTTGTACATCAGTGAAGGCTATGAAAAGGCGTCATGTACAAATAGTGTACATTTAAGGGGATGGGAGGTTTTGGAGCCTGTGCGCTTTTAGAACCTCCTACCTCACAGCCGAAATTTCTCCAGTCAAAATTTCTCTAGTCAAATTAAAGCTGACTTGGAGCCCAAGCACGACATGAAAGTCGTGTATGGAACCCAATGATTGGACAGACAGCCCCAATAATTCTGCATTTCATCTCACCATCCATTTTCCCAACGGCCCCGATCAACCGACCACGCCCTCCCGACAAAATTCTCCGACAACAAAAAAGAAAAGATCCAGTCCGTCGGATCCACTTCTATCTAACGTCTTAGATAACCCCAATCGCCTCGTGCGTTTAGTCCACACGGAGCCCGCAGCACCCACGAAGCTTCGCTACTCGTCGTCCTCCCTTCTATAACACTGCCTCCTCCTCAGAGCCCCTTCACAAATCAAACCTCTTCAGTTCTCATGCTGTTTTCTGAGTCTTGTAGAAGTATTTGAACCTACTGTGCTTGTAATCTTGCCATTGTCCATCATGTAGATCTCGATGTCAAGTCAAGTCTTCTGAACAACTGCTGGAGTTGTTCTTCAGTTTGGAAGTTGTTCTTCAATTTGAAGACTCTTGGGAAGCTGATGTGCAGAGCTTAGCAGAGATGAATAGAATGGTCGTGGTGGTGTTTACTTCTGCAAAGCTATACACATCAGCCTTTCATGGGTCATCTAAGATTGAATTCAATTGAGTAGTTTTGGAATGCTGGCCTCCTTTGTTGCTCCGTTGGAGGCTGATCTGGATAGTCTTGCATGGCTGGATGGCCCATGATGAGGGATCGGAGGGGTTGTCCATTGCTGTGCAAAACTATACACATCAGCCTTTAACCGTGCATCAGAATTTGATCATTTGGTGGGCGTGGTACTTCTCTGGAGCACGGTTTGATTGTTCTATTGATTTTGTGAGGAATGTGTCCATGACTTGGGTGAAGATATGCTTAACCAGGATGTTGGTTTTGGCAGTCAATACTAAGCTCTTGCTGATGTCAATGCTTCCTTACGGTACTTGATTCTGCAATCGAATCATCACTCCAAACAACAAGATGCTTTTGATGCCTATTGGCTGATTCCCTGTTACCAGCGGCAACTCGTCTATTGCAATACACTTCAATTAGCAAGTTGGGTGTGTAAACGTCTGTGGCAACTAAATGTCTGTCTGGATTCTGGAATGGAAATGGAGTTGTCTATGGTTGTTTCCTCCCCCTTTTGAATGATTGCATAAAATTAATTCCTACATTAGAGTTAATTGGAAAGTGTGCAATGAGGGACCAGGAGCTGGAGTTTGAGAAAAGCACCGGACAAAATCCTTGAAGCACCTGAACTTGGCGTGAAGGAGTTTGATGCTGTGTTTCTACTATTCTTAGTTAACCCCTCCTCTGACACCCCTTTTACAAACTGGGGTTCACTTTACGAAAAACTCTATTGTGATAAAAATTTGATAGAGAGAGTTGGCTCTTGCACCTGCATTTCTCTCTTTTTAGTGATCTCCCAAGAATCACTCCTGGAGTCCTGGGGATTAGTTGAAATAAGAATGTGAGTCAAATGGTATCCTCATGTATCTGAAGACCTGTTTTCAGGCTTGTGTAAACGAGTCCTAAGACTTTCCTCTTGGGTCAAATAATGTCAGTCAATGGCCTGAAACGAAACATTTCCACAAACTAGGGCAGATATAGATTAAGATAAACCCAAAACACCAGTAGCAATCAACCAGCAAGGGACCAGTGAGGTTCTGAGGCCACGTTCTCAATATAGTTTATTCTATTCGCGAAGGTGCTGAAGACAACCATTTACCAAACCAATGGGTTAATGAGGTTACGGCTTCAAAATGTAAGTGAGGATTCTAAACAATTTAATACTCCGTATTTACCTATTCATATTTACGGATCACGTCAGAAGAGGTGGTAGGATCAGATTTCATAACAGTCTATTTCCAACGCACATTCAATACCCAACTACATAGCAAACTTCTTTCATGCACACTTGCCCGAAATTTCCTATCAATTGTATGCACTCTCTAAAAATCTTTAGTTCCCTAAGACCTTGGACCATCTTATGTCCAGGCACATTCTCTTTCCAAACACCTAGTTTGAACAGCCCATACTTTACACGTCAACGAGGTAAGATTAAAATTGCCCAGGCAAACAGATGGATGCCACATGAATGCATCCAATAAGAAAGGCCCGAAGACATGTAGGGACGAGAGATTATTTAGCATACAACATGCAGATTGAAAGACCGCATCAACAGTAAAGCATCTACTTTGGGGTTACTTGAGAGCCGCCTCTCGAGGAATACAGAAAACGGAGAGAAAAAAAAGTTACATTATTGCACAATGATGTATTCTACGGTACACGGCTCATGCCACCCTCCTTATGATCGAAAACTTGATAACCACTTGGAGGATTTTTTCTCATCCTGTTCTACCGACTGGGCCTTTCTCAATGCACGGACCACATCCGTCATTTCTGGACGGTCTGCCCCGAATGGTTGTATGCACTGCTTCGCAACGTCAATCACCCGTTTCAAGGCCTTGGGGTTGTAATGGCCACCCAAACTGGGATCTGTGACGGTTTTCAGTGCCCTGGAACTAGCACTGGGATTGTAGTGTTCGTCCACCTGAAATTCAAGAGTAGTTTCCAGTCACCAAGTCAGCATCTCATACGAGTTTCAAGTAATTTGGTGCAGCACTCTTCAGTTGAGGAGCCTCACTTCTACAATTCAGAAGTAATCCAACACTGCTCATGTGAAAATATTGATGCGCATTTTGAGAATATGTAACGTTCCCACCAAGTGTTAGATGAATATGTAAATGAGTTTTAAGGCCTCAAAATTTTATGTAAGGGTTCAAACCACTTCAAAATCTCACCCATCTATATCTATCAATCCCAACCACTCACACTAAAACAGCAGACCACTATGGGTAGTAAGAGATATGTAAAACCTTTCGTGGTCTTATGTCAAAGTGTGCACTTTTTGAAAAGATCCGATGAGAATGTCCCATCAAGAAAAAAAATTTAACTCTTTGTTTTTACGGGTATTCTAAACAGATTGAACATCTCTCATAACATTATTAACCCATGGGGTGTCTTTCGTGAACAATGTAGTGGAGACAGGTGAAGCTCGTTGGTTTTGGTTGCGTAAGGTTAAGAGTCTGATAATTGGAGATTATTCTAGTGAATGGAACGTATGGAACATATTGATTTATTCCATAATGGTATGCTTCCAGCAAGAGACTCCAAAGAGGTCACTAGACTACATTGTTAAAAGTAATGAGACCGCGAGTGGCTTACCCAGTCACCGATGAAGCATTTTTTCTCAGAATTTTGGATTGGTTTCCGGCCTGTAATGATTTCCATCAGAATGACTCCAAAACTGTACACATCACTCTTCTCTGTCAGCTGGCCGGTTTTGAGATACCTGCACAAACAAATCCTGAAAGTGAGACACCTGCACTAGTTGGTAGAGTTGCAAAATGTCGGAGGATCAATGAAATCGGAGAACTTAGTCTCTGTCAATGACTGATGCAACAATCAAATCATCGCATTGAGAAACTGAAAGTGGATTCAAGACATACTCTGGGTCTAGATACCCAAGGGTTCCTTTCACCATGGTTGTTACATGCGTCTTGTTCAAATTTTCTTGGTCAGCACCCAACTTCGATAGGCCAAAATCAGCAACCTTGGCAACCATACTTTTTGTAAGAAGAATATTTTGACTCTTGATGTCTCTGTGAATAATTCTAGGACTGCAACCGGTGTGCAAGTACTCAAGCCCTGAAGACACAAAAATGTCTCACGCAAGTTAGCAACTCTTGAATTTTACCAGCTCGGTCATAAATCAATACGGAAATCGTCTTTCAAAAATTAAGAGACCATTAAGGATTCTCCAGACCCAGAACATTTATCCACAAGCGATGAAAAGTTTTAATGCACTCATCGGCAGGGTAAACCAACTGAAAGTGATTATGAATTGCGCCATACAAACCACGCCAGAGTCGTTTAAGATAAAATTAAAGAGATTCGCCATGCTTGTAACATTCAAACAAATGTAGGAGCAATGATCATACCACATGCGGACTGTAATGCTATGTTGAGACGCTGCTTCCAGTCTAGGGATTTCCCCCCCGCTGCAGTTCATTGCATGAAACGAATTAATTCAAGAGCAAAGCGCAACTGCTAAGATACCCCACTGGCACAAAAAAAAAAGCTTTCTCTCGAATGCTGAATGCAAACAGTAAACGTATATTTCTTTGCAGACGTGGTTCTGACCTTGAAGATGGTCCCATATACTCCCTTCTTCTGCGAATTCATATATAAGAACCTGTCTCTCATCTTGGCAGTAACCCAAGAGTCTAATCAAATTCACATGGTTCACTCTTTTGAGAAGGTTCACCTGTCACAACATGACCGAATCAATACGTTCAATACGATCCAGAAAATACAGAAGAAATCATACAAAGTTAAGCAAAACTCAGGTAGTAATAATTGTGATTCCATGAACGACGACACACAGCAGCGGGACTCGAAACAAAATAGTGGATGGGTACATCATGCAGGCTAAGAATTATCGTGTAAGCAGAAATATTACTTCCCTAGATACCGGTCACCTAAACTGCTTTGTCCTATTAGTGAGGTTGAAAAATTAATGTCACCTACAGGACTAGTGCCACTACAATAAGAAATTCTTGCGAAAATTTGGTATAATACAGCAATACTGTGACCACTAATTTAAATACTTTACAAACAGTGTCATTCTGGTACATTAGGACAAATCAGTGTACACTAATGACTTTCATTTGTGTGAACCAAAAATATTCCAAAACCTTGCACAACCAACAGTAAGAAGTACTGTCATCCAACCAACAGAAGACCTGCATAATATGAAACCCAATCCCTCATCCAAAATTGACAGAGCACCGTTTCGTCGTACCTCATTAAGAAACTCAGATATGCCTTGCTGAGAAGACGCATCAAGGATTTTCACCGCCACCTCTTTTCCATTCTCCAACTTGGCCAAGTAAACAGCCCCAAAACCACCCTTTCCAAGCTGTCTGGAAGTCAGATTATCCGTCATCTCTAGAACTTGGTCCCAGTTATACTTCTTGACAACGTCTTCAATAATGGAATCACTTGTCATTATTCGCGGACAGGAGGCACTGCGAGCAGTCTCTGGTCTCGGAGTCTCCTGATTCAATGGCTCAGTTGCGCAGGTTGCTGATCTTTGCAGCTCGGGCACTCTGTCCAATTCTCCACGCGCTCTGAGTGAATCAGGATTAGAGAAATCCTCCGAGCTCATATCAGAGGTAGAGCTTGATTTGTATTTATGTTCAGAAGAGACTGGACGGCTGCTCTCCGAGGCATTGTTCGACTTGTACACGGGAGACAGTTCAGCCGGTTCATGTTGCTTGCTGCTCAATCTCTGCATTGCGGATGCTTCACCCGGCCTTCTCTCTGAAGTGCTGCTTGTTGCGTACGCTTGTAACGGTTCAGAAGAGTATTCCTGTGGTCTGCTCTCCTGGCCATTGCCGGACTTAAGCACTGGAGACGATTCAGAAGGTTCAAGTCGCCTGCTCTCTGAAGTGCTGCTTGTTGCGTATGCTTGTAATGGTTCGGAAGAGTATTCCTGTGGTCTGCCCTCCTGGCCATTGCCTGATTTATGCACTGGAGATAATTCAGAAGACGAGATGCTTGGCACCCTTTCATACTGAGTATCAGGAAACTCCTGTGACCGACTCTGAGAGGCGTTGCTTGATCGAGGTGACATAAATGGTTCCAAAGATCCGTAAGGCCTGCTCCCGAAGGTCTTACTTGGTCTGTATACTGGTAGTGCTTCAGAGTACGATCTGTTCTCGAAGCTGTGGCTTGACTTGTATACCTGTGGGGTTGGGGTTGGGGGAGACTCCTGTGGCCTGCTCTCCGTTGGTCTGTACACTTGTGGTGGTTCAGTACGAGATCTGCCCTCTACGCAACTCCCTGGTGGTGGTGCAGACACTTCCTTTAAAATGCGGGGTTCAGATACTCGTGGTGATTCCGAGCCTGACATGCGTGGCGGAGGTGGTGGCGATGCAGAAAATTCTTGTGAACTGCTCTCCACAACCTTGCTTGAGCCATGTCCTTGCGGTGGTAGGTCTTCTGCTAGTGGATATAGATCCCTCAACTCGTTAAGAAGTCCATAAACTTGATCAAATTCTCGCTGGTTCACGAGAGCATCTAAAGATGGATCCTTTGCCGTCATCATCCCTCGTAGAGCTTGGAACTCCTTCCTTAGTGACGTTGCCGTGTCTAACTTAAACGACTCAGCCAGTCGTGTAAGTTGAAACGGGGAGCGTGAGCGTCCGTTTGTCTCATCCAGTACAGCTGTTAACTCCGCGTAGAGCTGCGAATCGACAGCATCTTCCAGTCCTTTTGATCTTTTGAGCTGACTGTGAACGAGATCAACCTGAAGCAATAAGAAAGATAGGATTAACATCAAGGATCTCGTCAGCAGAATCTCGCAACTTGCTTCAATACAATCCCACTTCCAGCAAAAACGAGTACTTGTTGAGAGTTCTGAAGAGCAACCAGAATTTCAAAGCAAGGCTACTATGGATTGAGAAGCCATTAGAATTTACCTGCTCCCGTACTTCTTCTGAAATTTCAAGCGAGCTCGGTAACTTGTCCAAGGCTTGAATCAACGCTGTGTTCACTAAGGAGAACTGTTCCGCCACTTTTCGTTGTTCCAAGATCTGGAACAGAAAATGCTCGTCAGACTCCTTACCATCAGAAAATCATCCTGACAATAAAGCTGAACAAGAGACTAGCTCAGCAAAAGACAAGCCTTGTAGCTAATAACACGGTGAAGGAAAATCACTTCCTCCAACAAGTTTCAAAACAATAAGAAGACCACAAAACGCATAGAGACGTAAACGGATGAGAAACACAGGTTAGGGCCGTCCATTATTTGCAAGCACATATATTAGCCGTTCTCATGATGAAATTTTTTTAACAGGCGAAATCTCACCAGGTAAAGTTTACTTCCTTCACTGCACAAGAGAAGCAAGGCTTTGGCAGTGTTGAGGACTGCTTCAAAGGCACTAAAGCATATGACGACTGCTTCCGAGAAAGATAAATCTGAATCCCGGAATTCCACAAATAGTGGGACAAGCATGTTCGCACGCCTTATAAAGGTGGAACACTCCTTTTTATGCGCCTGAAAATCTGCAATGGGGGCAATCACGTGGACATTCTCAATTATCTTATGCACTAAAGAGATATGTGAGCTGCTCTCCACGAAGTTGCTTGATCCATTTGCTGAAGAAAATTCCTGCGGCCTAACCTCTGCACTGTTGCTTGATCCAAATGCTGGCGGTGGTACAGAAAACTCGTCAGACCTAATCACCTGAGTGCCGCTTCCTGGAGACGGTACAGGTAACTCAAGCTGTTTGCTCTCATAAGAGATAACCCCATGCACCTGTAGTGGTTCAGAGTGTTCATGTGGTCTGTCCTCCAATTCCTTGGATGCTGGTGATAAAGCAGGAAATATAGCTGGTCTACTTTCCAAGGCGTTGCTCGAGCCTCGTTGTTCAGAAAACTCCTGAGCCTTCCTCGAGCCATATGCTTGCAGTTGTTCAGAAAACTCCTGTGGCTTGCCCTCCACAACAGTACTTGATTCATGTGCTCGTGGTGGTGTAGGTAAATCTCCTCTGTGACTTGGCTCTGGAGTCGGCTTCAGCCACTGAACCTCAATAGGCTCTGCAAATTCTTCTGACCTAACCTCCTCGGTGCATCTTGAAATTAGCGCTGGAGATGGTTCAGGTAACTCACGCGGCATAACCTCAGAGGAATTTAATCCATGTACCTGTGGTGATGATGGTACAGAAAATTCACCTGCTCCATTTTCCACGGTGTTGCTAAAGCTGTAAAACTGTGTATTTTCCTGTGATCCGACATCCACAACATTGCTTGGTTCAACATTTTCTTGTGGTCGTTCAGAAAACTCCAATGGTTCAAATGCCAGTGGTGGTTCCACAATTCTCAGCAACCTGCTCTCCGCATTGTTGTTTGCTTCACTTGCTGGTGGTGGTTGAGGAAACTCCTGTAAAGTCGTCTCAAATGTACTGCCTGACTCATGTGGTTCAGAAGACCTGCTCTTCACGTTGTTGTTGAATTCACATGCCAATGGAGGTTGAGAACTATTCTCTACGGTGATGTTGGATTCAACTGCTTGTGGTGGCACGTAACTCAACTCCGGTGACCTAGTCTCAACAGTCTTTCTCGGTTCATGTGGACTGCTCGCATTGAAATTGCTTGATTCATGTGGGCCTGACGGGCTGATGGGATCATGTGGATTCTCAGAGGGATGATACACCTACAAACAAGAAGTAGAATTTAGAAGGCAACAGATTTGTCCTTAAATTCAACATTACTTCGGTTTCGTGATTGAACACATAACAAAGGCTTGCCAACACCAATTCATAGCATTCGTCATTAGAGTCACCCCTAATTTTTCTGCAAACAAGTTCAGCAACCCCACTTTGAATCACTCAAATTCTTCATCACAGATTGATGTAGTGAAGACTTGCAAGAAAGGTACTTTGATTTTGGAATTTCAAACCTGAATGGGAAACCTTTGGCGGCGCTCGTCATCGTCATTCACTCTACTAGTGGCAACGTCAATATCCTCCTGCAGATGAAATTTCGAGTCAGTGCAGCCTTTCGTTTCAATGTTACTGCTTACTTCTAATTCGAAAGTATTTGAAGGAGAAAAAAAGCTGTCCTTGCCAAGCACTGTCTTCTTGAGAACAATTTTAACACACAAAAATACAAGAGTAAAGTTCAAAATAGATCCAAAAGCTATGGTTATCGAGCTTTGAACACTTTACCATGTTAACCTCCACCTTCTGCCCGGTTGTCTTATCTTTAGCTAAAGCCGTCAGGATACCGTCAGCATCGATGTCAAAACGCACAAGGATCTGAGGCACACCACATGGAGCAGGAGGAATCCCAGAAAGTTCCATGGTGGCAATCAACATATTCCCGCATGCCTGAGGATTTTCGCCTTCGTAGATTTGGACAAAAATACCCGGCTGGTTGTCATAACAAGTAGTGAACAGCTGCTCACAACTCTTGGGAATGCTAGAGTTTCGTGCGTGCATCACGTGCATTGCCCCTCCAACTGTCTCCAAGCCTAAAGACATGGGCGCCACGTCCACTACAAGATAGTCTGCAAAGGCTTTGTACCCACGAGAGATTCCCGATCGAACAGCAGCGCCACAAACAACAGCATCGTCGGTGGCTTTCTTCAATTTTTCTTCGTCATTGAAAAACTCCGCCAAAAGTTGTTGCACCTTGGGGATACGAGTAGAGCCCCCAGTCATCACCACTTCGTAGACGTCGGCTTTCTCTACCCGTGCACGTTGCAGACACTCTTCCACACACTGGATGCATTTCCTGAAAAGGTCAGCGTTCATCTCCTCGAAGCAGGCTCGGGAGATGCTCGAGTGGAAGTCGAAATCTTCAAGCAAGCCATCAATCTCAATGGTAGTTTCCATGTCCGAGGAAAGGGCTACCTTGACCCTCTCCACTTGTTTCTTCAATCTCCTCACCACACGTGGATGACTGGTGATGTCCCTCTCGTGCTTCTGCGTGATTTCTTGAATGAAATGATGGAGCAACCTTAGGTCAAAATCCTCCCCTCCCAATTGACTGTCGCCGCTGGTTGCCTTGACTTCAATAACCCCCTCCTCAATGCTGAACAAAGTCACGTCCAGTGAACCCCCTCCAAGGTCAAAAATCATGATTTTCTTCTCGCCAAGGGATGGACGGGTACTGTTGGCTACTGTATACGCGAGGGCAGCACAAACAGGCTCATTAACAAGGATCACGGTCTCCAAACCAGCCATGGTGCAGGCGTTTCGAGTAGCTTGTCTTTGAGCTGAGTTGAAGCAATGAGGAACACTGACGGAAGCTTCATTGACAACGGACCCGGAGGAAATCTCGGCGAGATCTTTCATCTGCCCCAGGATCATGGCGTACACTTCTTCCGCAGGAAACACTTTTTCCCTGCCCTTGTATTCGACATGGATCACGGGCTTGTCATCCTTCCCACAAGCCACTCGAAATGGCCACTGGATGTGCACTTTGTCAGAATCGGTTCCCAAGGCACTGAATTTTCTCCCGATCAACCTCTTCGCATCTGCAATACAAGCAAGTATCATCATGGTCACATTAGGTAAAAGTGGCGTGTTTCAAAGCGCCAGAAATTAAGACATTCAAGTGCACAAAGCTCCAAAAGTAGAACTAGTATAGATTCGAGGTTGCAGTCTCATGCCTTGAATACGACTCGCTTTTGACTAGAGAAGCAAAACGTGCTGCGAAGTATCAATCTATTGCCTATGACTTAAAAAAACCAGCAGGACCGAGTGATGGTTGGCAGAGTAGAGCAGGTCCTGTGGAGGACTTTCTTTCTCCAATTTTAACTGTTTCTTAACCAACACATGGAATGGTTTTTACTGATATTGGCGATACAAAATTTTCCCCCATCTTAATTATGGTGTCCACAACGGGATCGATTAAATTAATCATTTCCAAACCATGAACCCTTGGTCCCCACGACACGAAAACATGCTCAATTATTGGTAAACTGTTGGCTTTCTTTCCTTCTCTCTAGTCTCAAGAAAGCATCTAGCCTGACGAGAAACGCACCAAAAATTGTGTTGGCAGGGTTCTTCGACCCTTGATCCTTGGCCGCGTCACCAATGAGACGCTCCGTTTCTGTGAAGGCGACATAGCTGGGCGTACTTTGATTCGCATGGTCGTTGGAGAAGAGCTTGAAACGATTCTCCTCATCCAACCAGATCCCAACACGACTGTTTGTGGTTCCCAAATCGATGCCAATGGCGCATCTAGTGTCCTCCGATTCAGCCATCGTATCAACAAAACTCAAAGCTCGTCGCCCAAAATGTGTTGAAATTCTGCTTTGATTCGACCTAGCAGACTCTGTCAAGTCCTAATAGTTCGCTGCATAAGATGTTGCTATTCCTGAGAAAAGTCTTCAATCAAACATCCTCCAGCAGAATAAACAACGCGATCTTCTCATATCAAACCGAGCAATAGATTCTAGTTCTAATTATGCCAGATTATTCAAATTTCAGCTCTCCTGAACGTACACCTCAGCAATTGCAACACTATACACGGTCTGACACTCAATGTGCACCTCATTGTGTGTTAAGATCTACTCTCGGACAATGATCCCTGCTGATAGAACAAGAAAGGTAAGATTCGTCTCTCAATGTCAGCTTGTGCGTCTTGCAATTGCTGCCATCACTCTTCTGCACAAAACGGGAGCACAGAAGCAGTGAAACACGGAGGTTTGTTTAGATCTCTACCTGTGGTTGAACTCGTCACACGAAGACGGTGGCACCGACAATCAACCACCATTCAGCACACAGCACACCGTCTCCCATACCCTGAAGCGACCTCGAATCTCGAATCCTGGCACCGCCATGGCGTCCCAGCTCTGGATCCACAACTCCACTTTGCTGCGCTATGGTGAAAGCCCGTTCTACAGCCCAAAATCTCTCGTTAAAGTGACGATTTCGTCACCGGAACGAAAAAAACAGAGCAATCACCACGAAAGAAAACAGAGTTGCACCAGCAATCAAAACTGCGCACAGTGCAAAAACAGAAAACCAAGAAAGCTACGCTCCAAGTCGGACAGTGACACTCTTTCTATCTCCGACAAAAGCTGGCACGAATCACGACAGCCTCTGACCCCTGTCAATTTCTTTACAAGAAAGTGGATCCCTCAGTTCTTGCAAATCTTTGTGAGCGGGTATGGCGCTTGAGTACCTAGAGCAATGCTCCTGTAGATTGAGAAGTCTCCTAACGAAGCGTGAGTCCAGAAATGGATCAATCGATCAATGAAACAAGTTGCCAAGCAACGGCAGCTTGCAAAGAGATCGAATACAGATGAATGCGTAGATGCTCCCAGAGTTACTGCCAAACTTGGACTGTTTCCCACTCAGATACGAACGCAAGGGGAACAGTTTGGTAGGCAGCAAACTGGCGGCCTCGTCACTCACCAGTGTACAATATTCTGACCGTCCGTATCGGGGCGAGGAAATTCTTTAGGTTTCCACGCAACTGTCACACGTAAAACAAGTGATCCTGCACGGCTTGATCAAGTCAAGGGGCCCCTGCAGGCTCCAGCACTGCATCAAAACAAGCAGTTTGTACGCTACAGGCAACATAGCTTCTCTGTAGATGTAGGTTGTATCTCTGCGTTGTCAAATTACAGTAGAAGTGTAGAAAGGTCGTGTCTGTGCCCAAAGAAGACATTAAAATACAAAAAAGGGGCTGGGCGCCTGGGCTCCACTGGTTGTGAGCGTCTGAGCGGACGAGCGCCAAGTTGCATGTACAATTTTATACTCCGTATCTGTTTGTGACCCCTCAAAAGGGGAGCCGTGTGGCATTTTCGACCCGATAAGACAGCATCCTAAGCAGACCGTAAGGATCATCCTCGTTGCACCTGGATTGATTGAGGGCCACCTTAAACGTGAGCCTGGTGGGCAAAGAAAGCAACTAAAAGACAAGAACAGTGCCACCGATGATCGGTAAGTAGGAGAGAGAGTTTCACCCATACATGTAAAAAGAGCATAAAAGTGCTTTTTATATTTCGACCCTATTGACTCCTCCCACCCACCGATACATGTAAGAACATCATGACCTGTCCTACAAAATGCAAGCCAATTTGCAAGCTGGTCAATCCAATTTGCAAGCTAGGGAAGATGGGTCGTCCCACCCATAGCCTTTTGAGAAGCCATCGCCACCCAATCGGCTACATCCACATTCACGGATCAAGCCCTTATTTGTTGAAAAAGTGCAAAAGGTGCTTGTCTCATGTAGTTTGCAAGCCGGTTTGCAAGCCACCCTTTGGCTTGCAAAAGAGCCCGGTTTTGCAAGCCACCAGAGGCTTTTGGCTTCGCCTCTTAACAAGTTCATCCATTATGCAAGACAGGTGGGGCAATTTTGCAAACAGGTGACAACAAGTCATCCATTTTACAAGACAGGTGGGGATGCTCTAAGGAGGCCCTGAGAATATCATGTCCAATGTACAAAAGAGCAGAGAAAGTGGGCTTTAGTGGTGGGATCCAGGCATCCAGACATTCTCGAACACCCGGGTCAAGAGGACTGGAGATGCCCACCACAAGAGAATGATTCGAATCAATACTCAAACAACACCGCTAATAAACCGCTTGACTGACTGCTTGTTGACGTAATTATTGTCACCGGCAGGGTGTGGAGAATATTCCTACATTGGCGGTCGTAGGCTAAGACCGTATCGCGAGAGGGATTCTTTTCGTTTCGGACGGGATGAAATTCAATTTTTTTGCAATTGATTGGCGAATGGGAAATCGCTCTGCTAGTTGAAGCACAGCTGAGGCGACGGATGGCGCCCTTGTTGAAGGATGCGCGGGATCACTTCCATGCTTGCGGTGAGCGTATGCCAGGAATCCAAGCAGGTTGAAGGTTTGTAGACTGTCAGTTTCGGGTTTGGGAAATGTCGGACAGCTGAAAGAGTGATGTGTGGCTTGTGAATTTATGTCTTCAGTTCTACAGGTTTATGTTGCTGAAATTGCAATCATGTTGGAATCTTATTTTTAATCTTTCTGGGGCTGCTTTAATGGCTTTCTAGGGTTTAAAAAAACTGGTGTGTTTCCATAATCCTTATTCTGTGTGGTGTTTTGTAAATCGTGACTTCTACTTTTCAATTTTTAGGGTTTAGGTCATGGGCTAGAATTCTTCTGCATTTCCACGCAGTAAGGTGTCCTTGTTTTTAAGGATCCTATTCTCTTTCATTGTTCTAGACAGTGTCGAGTAGACTGCCTCGTCTAGCTCACTGTTGAGCAGAGCGGTTGTTCTCATACTATCCTTCATCCTTGCAGTGTCAACTTTAGAGCTCCTGTGAAGCTGATACCGTTGGAAATTTCATTTGATCAATCAATCTTGTCCTTCATCTGGTCAGAATGTTCATTTTGGGATAAAGTTGTGCGTGCGAGAAGGTGTAGCCCACAGTACATACTGCCATACTGGTCCTTAGCACAACTTTTGAACCTTCTGAGTTTATATTCTGATGCTTGAATTGCAGAATGCAAAACACTCCATTGCCAATTCCACTAACTTGCCTTACCTGTGGCAATGCTGCCCAGTTGGCCAGTTGGTGTCTTTGGTAGTCAACGTACCATTATTTAAAATTCTGTGAAGAAAGCTTTAAAATCTCCACACATCATTCATGGTCCTTGAAGTTAATCACAGATGCTCGGTAGTTGTGACTTGTGAAGTCAGACTCAAATCATCACTTAAGGTAACAGGCTCTAAAATCGCCCACCTCTTCAAATGTACACTCTGTGTACATGTTGTTTTTTCATAGTCTTCAGCAATGTACAAACAATGTATAGTACTCTTGCATAATGATACGTACATCCATTTTTGCCATTCAAAAGAACTTTGCATACTATAAAAATTTATTGATATTTTTTTTTTGCATAAATAATATTAAATTCTTGCACAATTCCAATGAAGCATACCAAATTTGGGTTTCAAAAAAGCAAAACTCCATTTTTGGTGAATTTATTTTTTTTAAATTCATGGTTTTACATGATAATTGATTGAAAAACATTGGTGAAGAATTTTTTTAATTTGATTGCATAGATATGTAGGAAATTTCTATACACACATCTTTCAAATAAAAAAACACTCCATTAAGTAACAAAAATATGACCTATGAAGAGCTTAATGTGAAATTTTATATGAGTAAATTTTGTAAAATAAATACCTCCATAGTTTAACTAGATTTTGTTGTTTCATTTGCACACTACATCTATTTGTGTACATTTAAGCATGATGGTACAATTAATCTGCCAAAATCTAGTTAAACTATGGAGATATTTATTTTACAAAATTTACTCATATAAAATTTCACATTAAGCTCCTCATAGATCATATTTCTGTTACTTAATGGGGTGTTTTTTTATTTGAAAGATGTGCGTATAGAAGTTTCCTACATATCTATGCAATCAAATTAAAAAAAATTCTTCCCCAATATTTTTCAATCAATTATCATGTAAAACCATGAATTTTAAAAGAATAAATTCACCAAAAATGGAGTTTTGCTTTTTTGAAACCCAAATTTGGTATGCTTCATTGGAATTGCACAAGAATTTAATATTATTTATGCAAAAAAAAAAATACCGACAAAATTTTATAGTATGCAAAGTTCTTTTGAATGGCAAAAGTGGATGTACGTATCATTATGCAAGGATACTATACATTGTAGGAGGTGGGCGATTTTAGAGCTATATGCCATTTCAACTTCTAAATTTTAGAACTAATTCCATGAAGCTCCAAAAAAAATGAAACAACTTTGGGTAGATGCCTATTCCACTTGCCTTTCAAGGAAATTTAGTTGAAAATTATTTCAAAAAGCTTTGCTTCCCTAAAATTCAGTTTCAGCTCTTAGGTGGACGATTTATGGACCTCTTACCTTATAAAGGCATCCTTGAATTTTATTTGGGCAGTTGTGATACAGCTCATCAGAAGTTGGAGCTCTATTTATGATATATCATACGCACTAACTTAGGGTGTGGCCACACATGGCCTTATGGGTAGTATTATCGTCTACTATTGTATCATAAAATGAGGGTTGCTATTTTGTATGCATGGAACATGAGCTAATGAGCCTAGAAGCCACTATACACTTACATTATAGGTGTCTATATTATTAAAAAATTCCATGATTATAATGTAATTATATTATAGATATTCATATTATAAGGACTCTCATGGTTGTAGGATATCTACTTATACATATGCTCAAGGCTCACATGCTCACATTTTCATGCTCATACACTAGTATCGTTGAGCTTGATGAAAAATTAGTAAAAAATAATGCAATCTTCATTCTTTTTATTCCTTGGTTAAAGAAATTGTTCCCCCCCTTACCATTGTTCAACCAAACATATGCTAAAATACTTAATATTGTTAGAAATAGGTGAGATATCTTAACCCTCACATTCCCACATGGATTGCTTATTAATTGCTACGCCTAGCTAGAATGTGAGATTCTAGTGTGTAGAATTGGATTGTGGAGCCTATCAAGAATGTCATTCTTTGTTTATAGCCACTCTATGAATTGTGTGTGATCCTTCTCACAATTACATGTATCTACAAAGTTGGGAAAAAAGAGTCTATCTTTGCAGGCTGCAAGTGCATTACCCTCATCCTTCTATCAAACAACAAACTAATAGCTATGGTGAGCACAAATGCCGCTCTTACCCTACCACTCCATCCTCGCAAGTGTGAACCTAAAATACAACAAAATAAAAGAATACTTGAACTTGAGATCCTAAAGAGAGAATTTGACAAAGCCTCCTTCTAGTGTGAACAACTTCTATACAATTTTCAAAGAAATAGGCTCCGACAAATGTATGATGTAAAATAAATTTATTCATTACTGTGATTATTTTATTATTACTATTATTTATTCATATCATTATTATTATTTATTCAATTATTATTTATTCAATTATTATTATTATTATTTGTTTTTCAAATTATTAAAGAATCTAGGCAACACTACACGTGTTCATAACATGAAGAACCTTTTCTTAACGGCCTCTTTGAGGCCTGAAATTTTTGATGTGGCACATTAGATTGTTAAAGTTCCATAATTTGGGTTTTAATTTTTTATTAATTTATTAATATTTTAATGTTTTTAAATAGTATTTGTTAAAACTGTCTTATGCCATGCAGTCCTCGCTGTTTGCTGGAAAAAATTAGTTGATTAATTAATTAATTAATTAATTTTTAATTATATTTTTCTGGCGAGCATTGGGGAACTGACGGCCCTTTCCAAGGCTCGGAATTTTTGAAATGTGGGGTTTTGCTAAAACTACACCCTCTTCACAAAAATCCAAGTGTGGATATATTCTTATAACTTGTGTAGTTGATAGTTTTTATGGTTTATTGGACTTGGGGTCTTTGCTAAAATTAAGGTAGGAGGTTCAAAAAGTGCATAGGTTCTAAAACCAAACACTTCCTCAAATGTGCACTATTTTTACTACCATTTTTGATTTTCTAAGTTTTTATGTTGAATACTTGAGTTGAGAATCTAAGAAAAAAAATTCAAGAAAAAAACACTTAATTTTTGCTCATTAAAAATTTATTAAGTAAAAGTAGGTTCAAGATTGAAGAAAAAACTAAATTGTTAATAGCTCTAAGATGAAATTGAAATACAATGATCCCAATAGTGAGCTTGTTCTAGCAAACAAATACAACCTTGTCTATCAATTTTTTTTTGAAAAAATCGCATTAAAAAATGAAATCTATAAGTTTTTATTTTTATAAGATGCTTAGATTGCCCGAAAAACTAAGATTGTCCATAACTTTCTCATCACTAGTCCAAATGGAATGAATCAAAGCTTCAAATGTAGAAAGATATATATAGATTTAGAAAAGAAATAATTAAACTTTTTTTTTTACTTTTAGTGTTTTTTTTATGCTGCCTGCTGACCTCCATTTTTGGCTTATTTTGTCATAACTTTTTCTCCCAGTCACCGATTGAGATAAAAATTATATATCCACAACGCTCTTGCAAAATTGCACATCCTCTAAAAAATTCAAAAAAATTCACTAAAAATTGAGGTCATAGGATCTGACTCAAACCCAAATTGTCTCCCGGGGGTACAAACGATCCTTTAGGGGTTAAGCCCAACTATCATTAAGGTAGAACAGCCCAATTCCGTCAGTTTCCCTATTCCATTGCCTATGCTTTGGCCCCAATTCCGTCAACTGCAAAATCTATATCCATTCACTTTCCTGACAAATTTCAGTGCATTAATGCCTAAAGGGCTAACGTGTCAATCCTTCACTGGTGAGAACTTAAGTGCCAATAGATACATGTTAAGATGGTAATGGGTTGTTCATGAGACAATTTTGACCCGACTCTATGCACAGTTTTGTAATTTCAGGGCAGCTTACTTTGAAAATTCACAGAAATTACAATTTTGATCTGAAAATTATAATTCCACTTGGGTTTGATTTGTGAAACAACCACACAACTCTGAAAAATATGTACCTCTCTCGAAGTTGGCCCCAAGATAGTCAGATTGCAAATCAGTATGGTAATAGGTTGTTCTACCTTACATGTTATACAGCCCATGTAGAAGACTGCGAGTTCCCCAGGGTTCCAAGACTCTGAAACTGTCTGGAACTGTGCCGCAGCAGCTGCGTGACGTGGCCAGGCGACTGCCACGTCATACAATTTTATTTTATTTTCAAAAAAAAAAATTAAAAAAAAATTATTCACCTTATTTTTTCATTTTTTCATTTTAAGATTTTATTTTATTTTTTTCAAAAAGAAATTCTGACAGCAGCCGTTCTTTTGCTGCCGGCGGAATAGCGCTAGGAACAGGCCCGAAACGGCCCTCCAGACCCCCCCAAAATCATCTAATGGTGTGGTTAATAGCTGTTGATACTCTTAGTTTTGCATAACTTTTGTGAGGGTTTGCTAGTATTGTGCTTAAGTCTAGCTTCCACTATGTGAGCCCGGTGGACAAAGAAAGCAAGTAAAAGACAAGCACAGTGTCATCGATGATCGGTAAGCATGGAAATAGGAGAGAGAGTTTCACCAATATCAATGTATTAGACACCGTAGGAGTATAAAAGTGCTTTCTATATTTCGACCTTGTTGACTCCTCCCACCCACCGATACATGTAAGGAGGCCCTTATCTCTGTGTGAACATCCTCGGCCTTGGTCAAATAGCGACCAGTGACAGTATCTGGGCAGTACCTTACCGATAACTTCGTGCATGGCTGAAGCATCTGTCTCAAGTTTTCAAATATAATTTCAGTCCACACAGTCCAAGGTAGTACGTACGATAAGTGCAAGTAACGTCCACTGTTGGTTTTCCTTGCAGGAGTTATTGTGCTTCTGGCTCAAAGCTGCCTCGTGGGGATCCAGCTGTCCCACAGCCCCAGCATGTATGATACTGTAAAATGATATTTTGATGATAACCCCTAAAGCCCCAAGGGTGTTGTTTTTTGGGGTCAAAAATCACTCAAAACTATCACTTCTGTTGCATTCACTTAGAGAAAACAATTTTTCTTTCTTTCTTGGAATTTAACCGTAGGATCTTGTAATTAACTTGTCTGAGATCATGTAGTAAAAATTTCATCAAATCTGACCGTATGGATTGGAAGAAATTAGCATTCAAAGTTGGACAAAAAGTTTTTTCTCAAGAAGATGCTTAAATTGCCCCAAAAAATAAGATTGTCCATAACTTTCTCATCCATAGTTCAAATAAAATGAATCAAAGCTTCACATATAGATAAAAACATAATATTTTAGGAAAAAAAATTAGAAAAGAATTATTTTGATTTATTTGTAATTTTTTGGGGGTTACCTGCCAATCTCCATTTCTTGCTTATTGTGCCATAATTTTTTCATACGGCATCCGATTGAAACAAAAATGATATATCCACAAAGCTCTTGCAAAACTACACAACCTCAAAAAAAATCCCACAAAAATTCACTTCAAATTGAGACAATGGGAACCTACCCGGACCCAAATTGTCCCCCAAGGGAACAAACGGTCCTTTAGGGGGTAAGGTAGTTGAGTGCCAAACAGTTGGTACTGATGGAATTGTATTCCATTTCGGATTGTGTAAAAAACGTGACATAAGGTAGTTTGCTCTAAAATGACCATGTTCTAAATGCGTCATAAAGGTATGAAAATCTCAACTGTATAGTCTTGTCTTGTGCATGTTGTAGATGGTGTGAATCAAATTTGGGGTCATTTGACCGTATAGATTGAAAGATTATAATGTTCTAGTGATGAAAAAAGATGCTGAAATTTTCCTAAAAATACATTTGGAGGTGAAATTTGATTTTAAAACCTACTGAAATGATAAAACGTTAAACTACAAAGTGATTCAAAACCAAAAGACAAACATTGTAGTGAAATAAAAAACCCATTCAATTGACTCATTGCGTTTGCAAAATTGTTTTGAAATGTCAAAAAACAGTGAAAAAAGTAGCAAAAAAACACATCTATGGCTGAACCTACCTCTACTAAAATGCTTCTCAGTCAATCATAACTTCTTGGACTAATATGAATTTTTTACTACAATAACTAAACTAGTGTGCTCAACTTTTGCAACAAGAATGATTGAAAACAAACCCTGTCTGAAGAAGTTATAAGCCGCCAAAGTTCACTGTAATGCAAAAATGTCTGGATTTTGAACTTCGAATTGCTACCAAGCATTCGAAACAACTTGGATTGACATGAAAATTTTACCACAATAATTAGACTTCATGGGGAATAAAACCCAACAAATTTTATTGAAAACTAACATTTGATGAAAAAGATACAAGCCCACGAAGTTGCAGCCATCTCAATGCAGTGTGGTGAACTCGAATTGAACCTGCAAACTTCAAATGGCTTTAAAAAACTCATTACATCTTGGATAGATTTGAAAATTTTACCACAAAAAATAGACTAGTATGTGTAACTTTAACAACAAGTTTTGTTGAATTTGGACATTGGATGCAAAAGTTACAGCACTTTGAACTTGACTGCTAGACTGTGTGAGGACACTTTTTGTCCCCTTGGGCGGTGAGGGGTTAAAGCTTCATGATACACTTGATCAAAAAGCTCTAAAATACATTTCAAACTTTAAAAAAATCAGTCAACAATTCCTGAAAGCCAAAAAAAGTATATGATGATTGCGTAACTCACATAGGGTCAACATTAATACATCCACGACCAAAAAACCATGTCACAAAGATCCCAAAAAAACAAAAACCATTTCTGTATGGACACATTTGCTCCACCGACCCAACTGAAAAGTCCCCGACGTGATCCATCCCACCGTCGAAATTCATCGACATTCATTCAGAGCTCATCACATCCGCCACTGAGCAAGTTTGCATTGCGAATTTCAGTTCATTAAGTTTGTCGGGGGGATTTCTGTCCATGTAACCTACAGTTGTGAGTTCTTTGTTTAGTGTTCATTTGCAATTGCGTTCGAGAAGAAGTAAGTTAGCCGTGCTTTTTTCCAGCTCACATGATTTGGATATTTGTCACTCTGATGTGGACATTTTTGTGTTGATCTGTATAGAGTTCGTCGCTTACAAAGCGTTGATATTGACACTGTTTTCTTCTAGTGACAAGAAGCATCTCGGTTCGAATTTGCATGAGCCTGTAATCTGCACTAGGTTCGCAGCTTGCGTGTATTCACAATCTTTTCTGGGTGTTGCCATTAGTCTCTCCTTCACGTTTGTTTTTTTCTTCTCCAGGCAGTTGCAATGGCGAGTACGTCAACCACTTTGGGCTCCAACCTTCGACCAAATCTTGCGTGGTGCAGCTCCAATTCTGTGACGGGGCTTTGTGGGTTGGGATTATTGCAGTTGCTAGCCCCTGGGAAACTTGCCAAGGTATGTTTCGTAGAGGAGCACTTGACTAGGGTGCTACCTCATCAGTATTGGTTGTGTAAGGGAATGTAGGGTTTTGTTTTACTAGTTAATTGCATCAACTTCGAAACACTTGTTTGTAGTTGCGAGTGAATCATTTTCTGTCTGGATGCTGATTAATGAGCGGTTCTTGCAGAATGAAAGCAGGAATCATCGCTATGGGTTATGTAGAGCAGCGCAATCTTCGTCGTCGTCTTCGAGCCAGCGGCATGTCGTCGTCACCGGTGGAAACACTGGTATGAGTAGCTGAAACTTGATTAATTGCCTGAATTTAGGATGCGCTCCTGGATTCAAATTTTCTGATATTGAATTTAGACTACAAATTGACAAGAAATTCAACAACCATAGGTATTGCACCATCAGAGAATTGTTAACAAATGCAAAGGGGGTGAACAGCGTAACTGAGATGGTCTCTATTTGCTGAAGGTTAACTGAGAGTCTGACAATTGCAGAATATTTTGCCTCTAGCCATTCTTCCGGCTGTGGGGAATGTTTCGACAGTATCTTGATTTTCTCAAAAAAATTGGCTGCATTATCCAACGTGTTATTTTAAGTATTATTTTAATACAGGCACCGTATGCACGCTAGAGTTATGTATTCTATCCACTTGAAGGATTAAGACGTCAAGATGTATCAATCAGGTCAAATTTTGCAGATTGCCCGTTTCTCAGAACGGAGAAAAGAATAACGTGAAATGCGGGCATTTGGTAAAATTGTTCCTTTAATCACAAGGTTGATTTGATGCTTTTCCAGGTATAGGGAAGGCGACCGCCATAGAGCTTGCAAGGCAGGGCATGGCTGTCACAATTGGTGAGAATCGACAGACACATTAATGATTGCTTACTTTTTTTCACTTATGATGATATCCCTGTAGGTGACGACTCTCTGTACGTTGAGTTAGACGTTTGTATGTCTGTTGCTCCACGGCTTTGGGGACAACGGTGGTGTTCTTAAAAATGTTAGTAATTTCTTGAGAAGGGTGTGTGCACAGTGATGGTTTTACAAGATTAAGATCTACAGGGCAGGAAATACTGAACTTCAAATGATTTTTGTCCCCAAAACTTACAGAAATGGGACACAACACTTTGTTGGCTATATTCCCAGGTTTTGTGCAAGTTTTGAGGACAAAAATCTTTTGAAAAATAGACAACAAATGGACAGAACACTCTTGACCCTTCAACTGAGAATATTTCAAAGTGTTTCAACTTATTCTGAAATTTTACCTCAAACGAGCAGGAGTCTATCCGCCACAATGGTAAAATGGTAGATTTGGGGGTACATCCAGAGGACCCTCAGGTCTACCCTATTGAGGGCCAAGTTGGGCAGACCCAACCTGTAGCTTCAAGTCATAGCACGCTTATGGTTTAATATTCTTTGGGAGGCAAATCAAAGAAGACGTGTTTCTTCTGAATGAGGATGCATCACCACTTATGACAATGATACATTATTGTTAATTCTCGAAATACTGAATTGAAAATATGGTTGTACTATTGTACAACTGTACGAGGAGGATTTTCATTATCCTGCAAGATTAAACTATCACCTCTATTGGTATAGAATGTTGCGGATTTCAGCATGGACTGGACGTCCTAACTGTGACAATGACACAAGCCACTGTACAGTACTTCGAACAACGAAGTCTAATATGAATGTATCAATCACCAATCAACATCATTTCACCTGTAATCTGGATGTGTTGGCTCAAGGAAGCATGCAGAAACTTGGAGAAGGGAGGGCAAGCTGTGGCAGAGATTGTTCGAGCATCCAATAGCTCATCTGTCAGGTCTCTGATCTGATCTCTGTCGGTGATCTTTCGGTGTTGTTTTGTTAATTGATCTTATATTGTTGTATTTTTACCAGTATGGCTTGTGTAGTTGCCACAAGTATGTTAGCCCTACCACTGTTCCCCTCCCCTCCCTTGCTTTGTAAACTTATTCTTCTTCTGTAATTTTGGAGCATCAGAGTAAAGTAAAATATAGGAAATTTGACCATATTTTTAATGACGAAAATTCTTTGAATTTCTGTATCTTGTGAGAAACTTTTTGATGGGCAACCCCCTCTTTGAGGACTTTCTGACAATACCAAGAACGGCCCCGTCCATCAGCCCTCCGCTTACGGAAAGCTCAGATGAAAAACACCTGTCTATGTTAGTTGATGCATCGGCTATGCAGTCACCGTGACCATTGTGGAACTTAACAGGGTAATGCAATTAGACTTGGCTTCATTTGCCTCAATCCGCCAGTTTGCAGCAGAGTATTTGGACTTGGGCCTTCCATTGAACTCTCTTGTAAGCATGAAACTTCAAGTCTTTTTAAAATTTCTCCATGAGTACATTTTTATGCAATGGTTTGAAGCACATACTTTCTGCTTTGTTGCTGTAGGAGTGCGTGTCTAGGGCTTTCATCGGAGGCTATTCCTTTTAATTAGTTATAATATTACGCACAGTATTCCAATATAAGTGCTACTTACAATCTTATATGTTTATTTTTCCTCCATGATTTATTGATTGAAAAGTTTGCAAACATTGGATCAGTGTTGGAAGGCACTGTCTGTTAGACTGAGGTTTCCCCAAACACAAAGCCTGAAAGTCATCTGGAGTGGTTATAATATAAACAGTGGTTAGTTGTGATTTGTACAGGTGAATAATGCAGGGGTAATGGCGTGCCCGTTTCAGTCCACAGTGGATGGCTTTGAGTATCAACTCGGGGTTAGTGTTGCTTCCTTTTAAGGATTAGACAAGTTAGCTTGAGTAGGAATGAACTGTAAAATGACCTAGTTTTCTTCTGTGATCCGTATTGATGGAATGTGAGTGTTGATTCCACATGGTAGTCTTCCATTTGCGTAGCAGGATAAGTTATATTGGAATGGCATTGGCAGTCAATCATATTTTTCCTTGCGTTGCTAAATAACCAGAGTATGTATGATCCATATGTCTGGTGCAGGTGAATCATTTGGGTCACTTTCTACTCACTGCGCTGTTGCTTGACAAACTCAAATCAAGTGCCTCACCTGGGTAAACGAACATTTCGTCATTTGTGAAGAATTCATGTATGATTTGGCAAGTTGGAATGATCACTTGCTCTTTTTCAAATTTTCCACTTGTAATGGAATCTGTTTGAGTTTTCTTCCGTGTTTGCTGTTCCAGAACCAAGTCAAGAGTGGTGGTGTTGGCCTCTGCTGCAGAGCGAATTGGGAACCTTGACTTTGACGACCTAAATTTTAAAACTCGGAGTACGGAGTCTTTCCATTACTGCGCTTCTTTATATTTGTCGTCGAAATTGCCAATCCTATCATTTAGAATTTTCTTGGAACATGTTATTTAAGAAGAATAGAGAATATTCATTTCACTTTGCTGAATTCGAAAGACACAACCTGCAACTATATTTGGCATTAAACCAGTTGCATGTTTCCTCAATAAGTTCTACCTCGAATTCTTATGTGTACCTTTCTGTGTAGAGTACAACGAATGGCTGGCATATGGACAATCAAAACTAGCTAACTGCCTCTTTTCTCATGAGCTAGCACGACGCTGCACATCTTCGAGACTCCCCGTGACGGTGAACTGTATGCACCCAGGCATTGTTGACACGGAGGTGAGTTTTTACAATTTTGAAAAATCAATGATGTGCATTAGAAATTGAAACGCTTTGAGGACTCGTTGTGAAGCGTTGGTTTTTTGTGAAATACAAGCTATGAAGTTTTTAATTCAATTTTCCCGTTGCAGTTGATTCGGTTCGTGTTTCCTCAAGCAGTGTATACAAATCTCCCATTCCTTTCGGGTCTCAGGCCAGGACTGATGAAACTCTTAGGTTTGAAGGTAATTGTCTCCCGAGACTATTGCATTCCGCATCATTCTCTCACTTATGTTCTGATTGAGAATAAATGTCGAGGAAAGCAGCTCGTTTAATATCTGAAGATGGGCATTCGTGTTTTTTGGTATGTTTTCAGTTTCAGTTAATTGGTTTGGTTTTTTCATTATGCAGACCCCTGAGCAAGGTGCATCAACGGCAGTGTATTTAGCAAATTCCCCCGCCATGGAAGGTGTTACAGGACGCTACTACGAGAATAGTCGTCCGGGGAACCCGAGTGCCAGAGCTGTCAACAACGAGTTGTCTTCCTCATTGTGGGCAGTTAGCGAGGAACTAACAGGCGCATCACACGTTCTGGAACCCCTGCAGTTGAGTGCCCGGACCACGTCACTTGGTTAACCAGGTTTAGCTTCTAAGAAATCAAGGGCTGTGCAACGTTTATGTCGACTTCATGATTTAAGGATCTCCCATCTGTTAGTGTAGCCAATCTGCCGCACCCAAGATGGAAAAATGTAGATTTGAACTTCAGGAATTCTGCAAAATTTTCCATTTGTATTGCAAGTGGGCTTACCGAAGTGAATTTCATCCTTTTGTGCCGTTATGCTTCATGAACCGCATCTCATTCCAGTATTCTTTCTGTAATTTCTCATAGCCCTCTCTCGGAGTTCTTTGTGTGAGGTAAGCAACTAAAGGCGAGGTGATCATGGGAACGGGCTCTTATGACTTGAGCTACCACTCTTATTGGAGGTACTTAAGCACCGCCACAAAAACATTAGAGTAGAACTTCACTAAGCTGAACTTCTCTAAGGTAATGACCTAAAGTGATGGAGTAGTGATTGTCCAATCTTGCATTAGGCCCATTCAATCCCAGACATACACATCAAATAAGTTCTTTGAGATTCTTGAGCATGGGGACTTGAGCCTTAGTTTCAGGGCTATTACTTTAGAAAAGTTCTATTGTATTAAGTAATAGCCATAGGGGGGCGTTGTTAGGAGAAGATGTTGGGAGTTCAAGTGACAATTTCAAGTTTGTTCTTTACCATGATCTTCATGTACTTGATATGGTGCACAATATTTTGCTCCTCATAAGGGTTAGAATTCTCTTACTCAATTTTATGACACTAGTTGCTTAGTCCTACACATAAGATAATTGAAATAATGTAATGTTTGATGCATCATCTTTCCTTCACATCCAACTAGAATGTACAAAATAAATGCGTTTGATCGTTAATCCTTAACCCCTAACGTCCAAAGCCATTTTTTTTTCCAAAAAACACTCAAAACTATCATTTATGTTGCATTCACCAAAGAAAAAAGAAAGAACTTTTTTTTAGAATCTAACCGTAGGATCTTGTACTTCACTTGTTTGAGATCATTCTTATATGAATTCAACCTTTTTCCAAATTTTCTTGAAGATATTTCCGAAGCTCTTCCAATTCCATTGAGAATATGGGTTACATACTTGTATTACGAGGTTCTTGCCCTTCCTTAAAATGAGTTTTCATATTGGACACACCGTAGTCCAGTAATTCATTGGATGCCTCTTCGCTAAAGACTCCATGCAAATTGTTGTATTTGGTTGATATCTAACCTTCAGTTGCACCGGTTAACTTGGAAAACTCCAAGGCATACACCTCTATTTCCTTTGCGGACAACCAAAAAGCCAGTGCTGATACAAAAGAATGCCTTGGCGTTGTTAACTTTGACGGGAGTTTATTTATCACCTCACTGGATGCACCTAGATCAATGGTACTTGATCTTACAAGCAACTGCAGGTCGATGATCTCCTTTGCCTTTTTGACATATGACCCTCCAATAAGAACTATATGGATGGTTGCCTTGATATTATTATAACTTCCTTTTTGGTTGAAGCCACCAACAACCCTTGTCATTAGAATCCACCAATGTCTCTTGAGCTACTATTTGTCGTTGGATGTCATTTTCTTAGCAGTAGACTGAATCAAATGTCACACTTTGTCGCGACAATGGATTGTTGGGCCGTGGCAAAACAACCACAAAGTTTCCAATATACATGGATATTGTACAGTATTTGTTAAATCAACCACCAATATTTCTTGATGGCCACCTATGATAAGCTTGATTGTGGCTTCATGCATGATAAGTCCCAAATTAATCACCCTTCGACCCTTCCATCCATGACCCTAACTTCTCACGGAACCACCTTGGGCCGTATCATAGCTTGACACTTGTGAACAAAATTGGGATGCATGGACATTCATGTGGCCTTGGAGTCTACAAGGGTGGGGACCACTTGTAGATTAATTTGGGCTTCCAAAATTCAGTGTGTCCCTGGGTCGATGGTAGTGCTCAGATAGAGTGGAGGTAGCACCTTTTTCTAGTTCTCTAGTAACTCTATTTCATCAGAGGAGGAGAGTGCCTCTAATTGAAAATGTATCGGCCCACCATTTCCTTATTCCAAGCTTGGTCAGTTTTCTTCATATATTTCAACTAGATCCGCCTTTGGAATTGTAGCAAACGCACTTTGATTTGTGCACGGGTATTGAATCAACTCACTTAGTCCCCGGCCCCACCTTTTTTCCTGATTCCATGCCTCCCATCTCATTTCCTCCTATGACTGCAAGCGGCAATGGCTTGGATGGATTGGTCAGACACTTGGCTCGTATGTGACCCATCTTGTCGCACAACCACACCCCAACACTTCCCTTGCCATTGGTAATCAAGTTGTTTTGCCGTCATTTTTGCTAGTGTTGTTGTCATGTGAATTGCATCAATCTCCATCAATCCCAGTCATGTAGTTCCTGTAGATGCTTGGAATTGTCTTGCATGATTTCACAATGCAAGGGTTGGTACCTTTGAGTTGGAATAATTTGATTGAAGACGTTGATTTTGGCATTGTGCCCACAATCTCTCGTCAATAACGACGCCATTGCGTCCTTCATCTAGGGCTTGAAGGATTGGCATGGCCCAATTTTGTGCCACCCCGGTCATATAAGAAAGGGCTTAAGCTATTTTATCTTCATCATAAAAATAGGCTTGCAGCTTACCTTAGAATACTAAACAAAATTGTGCAAACCACCTATACACTTCCCCGCCTTTCTTACATAATTATTTTGGATTTGGCAACCTTCAACTCTTTACTCCCAAATCCAAAGTCGTCATATCCTTCTACCCCTCTCTAAACCCAATCGTTTGCCCTTGTGGTTGCTTAAGGAGACGCTTGTTGTGGCACCGTAACCATTTGTTTTGATATTTGTTTTACCATGTGCGGAATTGCTGCTTGGAATACCGATTGGATTTGTTGTTGAATAAATGCGATCCACTTCAATCCAATTCCTTCCGACACCGGAGGCCCTGTGTATGCACCCAACTTCTCTCTATCCATAATATTTTTTTATTTGAACCTTAATACAAAAAATTATTGAATAGGTTTACACTTTCCTTGTTGATTCCAAATGCAAGACAAATTTGATAACTAGAACCAATGTAACAGTTATTGAGGAAACTCACGTTCTCAACAATAATCAACCACTATCATTTTTTTGATTCAAGTGATGAAGTTGGATGATTCACAAAGGAATCAAAACAATTATATTCAATTAAAAATGTAGAGCCATCATTTAATCTTCATGTTGCTTCCTCAACAAGCACCAATGTAAAATCAATATGCAGTCTCAACGGCAATTGTTATAAGGCCAAACATCAAATTACCACCAAGATTGAGCAAACCAACACATTGAACCATCCTAAGAGCTTAACTGAATAAAATAATGTTGCAAGGTTGATCATCTAGCCATCAATTTTGAAAGAGTCCAATACAACATGATGGCATTCTGCTCTCTTTCCATAAAAAAGTCTTTTGCACCAACTCTTTGTGCTCTCACCTATTTAAACTATTTCAAAGCAATATTTAAAACATGGAGATATCTGTCTTGTGTGTAAAGTTTGCTCAATTTTCCTTTGTGACCTCAATTTTGGGAACCAACCAAAGCATTCAAATGAGGAAAAAAAAACCCTCAGAATTTGCAACTACAAGAGATACTTTCTCTTGTTTCACTCAATAAATTTAGGAGGAATTGAATAACAAATGCAAATAACAAAAAATGCTCTAGGAGCGTGGACAAGTCGTGACGCAATCTAATGTCAAGATTTGGGAATCGGGGATCGATAAAGCTTGTCAACGCTCCCAATCGGTGCGGTGAGCATTCACAAAGAAGACAAGATATTGCGTGAGGACTACCTCCTTCCCCATGGTCTTTAAAGGAGCAAGAAAACTCCGTTGTAACCGCTCGCTAATAACCGTTGCCCTCTTTCCTCCCTCCTTAGTCCAGTTGTTAGGACAAAGTCATAACAATCTTCTTTAGTTAATCTTTTTTCCTTAAATTTTAGTGCCTAACCATAACGTTCTTGAACACTTCAAAATAGGGGACTCTTTGCTTGCCTATGAATTGTGAGCCATTGTAACACAAATTATTCTCGTTGAAGTGATACTACATAGAAGGAAATATATACCCAATATTAGGATTCGAATTTATTATAGCATAGAGGAATTCTATGACTTCCCTAGTTCTCACTTTCTTCCTTGTGCATAACGTTCCTGCTGATTGGATTTGCTGTTGTTGGACCTTTGTACGAATACTCTTTCTTTCAACTTGATGAGTCTCGCTAAAAGCGTAAAGCCAAATTCTGAGTCTAAAAGCGTAAAGCCCAATGCACACCCGGTACAAATCAAGTCAATGCAGTCTTAGAAATGAAAGGGCCATCTCCCAAGCAGGTCAAGGTGAGCCCATGTCCCATCAATACAGTATTATTATTGTCCTTTCCAATGCCATCTGAAATTTGCTGCTTTTGTCTGCCTTCTATATAAGGTGGGTACACCCAAAACCGCCACTTTTTGCTACTGAGCCTAGTTACTACTATTAGACTGGTCAAATTTTCACATATTCTTGTTGACAAATGAAAGGAGGTTCCAACGCACCAGAGAATGTGGCATTTGGACACCGTATGCAAAAGTTATTAAGGGTCAAAGTTTGTTTCTGAAAGCGCTCCATCCAAATAGGTACATAACTGATTTTGAAAATGTACACAACCTGTACATGGCCCTTTAAGGTCAGGTGCCATTTTGGGGGTGCCTACCTTATGGCTTGAATTTGGGCCATCAATTTTTTGTGTGTTGACTGTTGAAAATCAAGGCAGGAGCTGGAGTGATTGAACTGTCACACCATTCCTCACTGGAAATCTGGGAGGCAAAAATTTGTCCATTTTTCAGGTGGTGTGCCTCACCAGTCAACAAGGTATGACCTCAGTGTTGCCTGGCTATGTAGAAGTGGCAGCCATCCATTGGAGAACAAATCAGAAGGTTTGGCTGTTTTCCAAATCCTTGAGGTCATTGGACCTACCTTACTTTGACATTACAGTCCACACAAGCCGCAAGGTTGGCAGAAAACCATTCCCGAAACATTCCCGAAAAATGATGAAGTAAGTCTAAAATCAATACCTGTAGTTTTCTGAGATTTCATCTTCTAAAAACATAATTATGGGAAAGAATAATCTTACAAGATATTCACAATTGACATTTCCTGAACCTTCCTTTTCCTTTGAACCAATCAATCAAAAGTAATTCAACAGGAACATGTCCATGTACCAAGTCCTTTAGATCTGTGCTTGTTCAATCCTTTAGATGGTTGACTAAGATGCGAGTAACTTTAGGATTTACTTTTGATGACATTTATGGAAATACAACTAGATCACTAGATGGAAGACTCGAGGCTGCATTATTGTGGAACATTTAGTAATGTCATTCTACTCAATCAAGATCACTTAAATCTGAATTTCAAGGTTTTACATTAGAAAAATTTTGGGCCCTATATAGTGGCCTTGAATGGGAACCTTAATTTGATTTAAATGCATATTTGTAAGGGAAGGAAGGATATTTTTTCCCTAGTACTTCTATTGACATCATAATGTTTGTACATTCGATTGCATACCTTCTATTGAACAATGGAATATTAGGTACTTGTCATTCAAATCCTTTAGTTAGTACATTTGGTGGGAATATTTTATATGAAAAAGGACAAACTTGATGCAAATATGTACTAGTGGCTCATGATGTTTGCACAATGGAAGTCTTCTTGTTAGACAATGAGACAATAGGTACCTCTTGTCATTCAAGTCCTCGGTACTATGAGTGAATTCTATATTTTGAAAAGTTCATGGCTACTTGATGATCATGATGTTTGCACAATGAAATGCTCTAAAATTGGACAATGAGATATGAGTTACTTCATGTCATTCAAGTCCTTGGTACTATAGTACGAGTGAATTTATTTTGAAAAGTTCATGGGTACTTGATGAAATTCCCACTAGGTACATATTTATGTACTTGGACTTTCTTCTCTAGCCTTTAGTAAATAGCTTTGCATATCAACTCTTGATAGGCACCTTGAGAGTTCAATTTTTTTTTTCTAATGCAAATTGCAACGAGCATGGAGGAAATTCTGAATTTCATTGGAAATAAAATGAATCGAAATAAACAAGGCGGCGACACTACGAAACACAGGTGCAGTAGTGACGAGGTGACGATGGTCATGGCGATTCCTCCTGCTAATCCATCAAATAATTAAGTTTCTGCTCTCAAATTAAGGCCCCAAACCCCCCTTAAACCGAGCATTCAGTTCGAAACTAGCATTCTCAGATTCAGGCGTGAATCACACACATTTAATTACAAGCCAGGCAATTACAACTAAACAGTTACAACATATTTCATCTAGATTCAAAATGCGTGCCTTGCCCCCAACTAACCATTTTTATTACATTAACAATTTATTTTTTATTTTCACACAATAAAACTGGTCTTCATGGAAATAGATCAGAAAGATGAATACGATGATATCTTATTACATTAGGTTTTGAATGAGCTACAGACGTCCACAACTGAAGGAGATTATCGATCTCTGATTCCCGAATTGAATTACAATTCGGGAAATTGTACAATTTACAATTTGAACACACAGAAAATTTGTGCCACTGCTATTTGCCTGTTTCCATTGCCACTTTCCCTGCTTCTAGCTAGCTAGTACAAAGTCATCTGGGAAAAACTAGCTTCTCATATTCTTGTAAGGGAAACAAGAATAATCAGTCAGCCCTGTGCACGTGAATCCTCATTCCTCAGAGACAGTAAAACTTCGATTTCGTTCAATTGGCGGAATTCCAAATACTCTGGCACCTTTCATATCGAACACCTGCATGCTCTCAAACATAAATCCACATTGACTAGAGATTTTTCGACATATGTGTTCGTATATGTCACAATTTTAGCGTCGGAATCGCACCACTTAAACGAAATTGACGTTGCAAATAATAAAAGTCAAAATAATTTGAGTAATCTACGATACAAGTCCGGATCGATATCGTCAGCTAAACAACATCAGTGGTACAAATCAATCCTCTGGAAACCAAAAGAACATCGATCTAGACGAATTAATATGTATGCACGTACTTACCAGTACAAGCGAGAGTGCTTTTCGAGACTTCCTACAAATCACTTATATTCACCCATATATAAACTGTACACATTCCGTTGAATTATTTCCATTCCGGCGCCAAAAATTGTGACCCAAATCTACATAAGCTCTAAAAATTACAGTGGGACAGATACTGTATAAAATTACGTTTGAGGCTCTGCGTCGATCGAGAAAGTGCCAAAGTTGTGGATTACTCAAATTATTATCGCGAGTTTATTTTAACGAAATCAACTTTATGTTTCAATGAATCCTAAGATTTCGACTTCAGTTGAAAACAAAGTGTTGAACTTAACCTTATTAAGCATCCATTCCCATTTGTACGACTGCATGGTGCTCGTCTATCTGTCTGTCTCCACATTTTCATCGATCTAGCTTGCAATTGATCGAATTCCCTCTCAGTCTCCAACTAATTAGCTGTCTGAGGTAGCATATTTTCAATTGATCAAAATTGATTGATATTAATCGACAGCGTTGCAATTGCATGGCTATGGCTTCGGGAATTCATCCACGAGTCCGGACGCACTTGCAGGATGACCACATGTCCCTCTCGAGCTCCGACCTGAATTGAAGGCCTGGAACTTGGACTCGGAATCACGGCGCCGTTGCTACAGAAACTGGCCAGGCAGACTACCGGTACTGCACGCTCGGTGCTCATTCGCAAAACCTTGACTGCGAGAACCCAGGCGACCGGAAACTTCCCCGAAATAGCCTGGGCCTCCGCTAACTACCGCTGTTTGACTTTCCCTTGACAATCCTGATGGAGAGGGATTCGGGAATCATTTTTTACATAGATTTTGCAGATACTGCACTCCCGATTGCACTGAAAAAATAGAGTTGTTGCGAGTAAGGGGGCAGCTAATCTGGGAGAAGTCCAAAAAGAATGTATATTGCAGTCAAAAGAAGCTCCTGGATTTACTGTCTCTGATCTAACTACAGTAGCTAATTATCAGGGTTGGTCAAAAGGGAGTTTGTTGAGAGTCAAAATCATGTTCTCTGGCCACGTGTGAATCGAAGGTGTTTGGGCCTGAACTCTGAAGGCGAGGGTTTGCAAAAATGGCCTCAAAGTCGCAAAATTCAGGCATGAGATCCAGAGTCAATCTGGCCTTTGAGGAATCATGGATGATTCATGGGCAGTTCCAGTGGTACAAAGTTGGTCCTGGAGCACCAGTGAGAGCTTGGTGGCAGAGACCCATATGGGCACCAAGCTTTGGTGCTCTCAGTGGTGCTTCAAGACCAACTTTCTACTACAAAAAATTTCTTGCAACATGTAACTGATGTAAGGTGAAGGTGAGGTGGGCACCCCCAAAACTGTCACTTTTTGCTATTGTGTCTCTAAGTTGATACTATTGGACTAGTCAAATTTTCATATTTTCTTGTTGGCAAGTGAAAGGATGTTCTAAGTTCCAATGCACCATAGAATCATACAACATTTAGATAATGGAGAATTTTGTTAAAGTGGCGGTATTCCATGTGCCATTTTCAAATTGCACAGAGTTTGAACCATAAAAGCGGCATCTAAGACAGATATAGATTTCAAAAATCTAGAACAAGTATAGATTTTAGACTATATGACCTCAGTTGTGAAAGTGACATCTAGGACCCATGTAGATTTTAGACATCTAATAATGGTGTAGATTTTAAACATCTAGGTCAATTGTACATTCAAACCGCACAATCTAAAAATAGTTAAATATGGCATTATTGTAAGTATTTCCCAGTGTGCAATTAAAAACTAAGCCTTGCCATACTTAATTGTAATTAGTTCACTATTGATTCTCTATATTTTTGTTTTATGACTAGCTTGTGTAACGGTTTCAATGGTCTAGGGAGCTTCTACTTTGATCATTTATATTGATTACACGACTTATCCAAAAAAAAATTACAATTTATAATCAATAAAATTATAAAATAAAATTATTATTTGAAAAAGGAATCTCCAACTATGTTGAATTGCTTACATTGAAGTTTATTAGGTGCTTTCACATTAGAGGGCAAGACAACATTGCAATGATGTAGTATAATTCAAGAAAATCTTATTTATCCTTAATCAATCTATATATTGAAGAAAATCAATAATTTTTAATTAATAGTGTTTAACACCTAAAGTACTATTGTCACCTTAGCCCTTAGTCGACAAATAAAAGTTTGGGTAGGTTCCTAACATTCTATGTGGTTATGTTCTCAATTTTTGGTACAATTTTTTTTTTTTTTTTAATTTGTTAAGAT
This sequence comes from Antitrichia curtipendula, assembly GCA_951230915.1. Lineage (NCBI taxonomy): Eukaryota > Viridiplantae > Streptophyta > Bryopsida > Hypnales > Leucodontaceae > Antitrichia > Antitrichia curtipendula. The sequence goes on from OX579635.1 coordinate 28,574,171, forward strand.
GAAAAAATGCATTCAATTTATGGAGATATGATTCTTATTATAATTAGTGCCTAAAAGAAAAATTTATGTCATCCTAAGCTTAAAATTTTAATTGCTAGACAACAAAAGAATCCTATAAAAATCTAAATTATAAATGTTTAAAATTTATTTATCATAGGTTGTATTTTTGTATATATAGAAGCTTTGATTCATTCCATTTATATTAGTGAAGAGAAAGTTTTGGAGCTTCTTTTTCTTTGGAAATATCGTATAAACTTCTTGAAAAAATCATGTATTGGATTTGTTTTTGAACTCAATGTCCATAGTTCTCAAGACTAAGAAGTTCCATGAGTTTTAGCATGCTTGATAGAACAATTTCACCATTGGGATTAGTGTGTTTCAATCCCATCTTAATTTTTAAAGTTGTAATAATGATATATTTTTTCTTCAATCATTTATTTACTTCTACTTAACAACTTTTATAAGAAAGAAAATAATTTTTTTTTTAAATATATTTTTCTAGACTATAAACTCAATTAGTCAATTCTTCAACATAATCTTTTTGGTTTCAAAATTTGTAATGCAAAAATTTGAAGCTAAAAAGATTCAAAGTTGTACAGTCTAGTCATACAATTGTAAAAAAACAAACTAATTAAAATAACTACTTTAAATGCAAGTTTTTTGCAATCTACATGGTCAAAGTTTTTAAAATTTCTTTCACATATTCTCATACTCCATGCTAGTCTAGTGTAAGATCCTACGATTAGATATGTCCAAAAAATAAATTTTAAATTTTTTGTTTGTTTGCAATAGAAATGGTAGTTTTGTGTGGTTTTTTTATGGAAAAAAAGTCCCAACGTCAATTTCGTTAAAATGGCATATGAAATCCGCCATTTTGTTTGAACATCTAGGACAGGTATAGATGTAAACCCGCCGAAGTTCTGGAATGCCATTTTAATGAAATTCACGTTTCCCTAACATTTACCCTTGTAACATTGTTACAAACACTAAGAATTCTTTGTCAATAGATGACAAAGAATCCTTCAATTTTTGTGAAAAGTAGAGGTCTTGCACACTATAGTAGTTTGACACCTCCAAATGATATTAGAAAAAAAATCAAGCCTTTGGAGGGTTGCTAGAAAGTAACATGACAAGTCTATTAATAATAGATTATGCAGCTTGTCAAATGTAGCAAATTTGTATTATCAGCTTGTATGAATTTTGCAAAAGATATCAAGACTTAGTAATGAAGGTGTAACAAAGGTATGTTTAATATTCATCCTTACCAAATTATAAGGTGATTAATAGGCAAATGAAACAAATTAAGTCAAATTAAGCCAAATAAAGTAGCTTTTGAAGCTAGTTGCCAAAATAATTAGAGAACTTTAATGTTTTCCAACTAACTTCAAAAGCCATATAGTTACGTGTGTTCAAAGTTGAGAAGAGAAGCTATTTATACAAGTGGGGTAGTATTAGGTAAAACAATCCATGTAGGATATGTAAATTAGAATTAATAGGAGCACAACCTCTCATAGATAAGTCAGAAGCAAAAATTGTGTTTAGTGTAGAATTTCAGACCTCATTTAGGCATAGTAGAATGTTCTTTTTCATAAAACTTTGAACTAAAAAAAGTTGGGGAATCAAGTTGGTTTTCATCTCCAAAAATCCGTTTGAGGTTTAGAGCCTCCAATAAAAAGTTGTGGAGAAGGGGTTTGAATATGCCAAATAAAATGTCCCTTCCAACCCCTTTTAGAATTTTGTCCATAACTTTTTATTAGAGGCTCTAAACCTCAAACGGATTTTTGGAGATAAAAACTAGATTGATTCCCCAACTTTTCTTAATTCAAAATTTTTTGGAAAAAAATCATTCTACTATGCCTTAATGAGGTATGCCATATTTAACTACTTTTGGACTTTTGAAAATCTAGAATTAATAATGGTCATCGGGAGATCCCATGATGGTCATCAAGAAATAATCTAAAACATTGAGAGATCTATACAAACATTGGCAAATCTCACAATGTTATTATCCGCGTGATCTTCGGATGTTTAGTCTAGAATTCATTGAATATTCCAAAAGTAGTTAAATATGACATAGGTCTAAAATTCTAATTTGAGCACAATTCATATGTTTTGACAATGAGTGCTCCAGCTCTCATCTTCAAATTATCCCATAAACTTTGAAGATTCATCATGAACAATTGATTTTTTTATAAAAACAACCTCTTAACCCTACATCCTCACCAAATGTCAATGATTTTAAGTCTTTCATGTTGCCATCTAAATAATTTTTTGATGGTAGATGGTCGCTAGACTATTTTGGACATTTGCTTCTTCTTTTTCGCAACTTAGTTCATTAGATGTGTTTTGGGAGGGCTGGATGGCCATTTCAGGCCTATTCTTGGTGTTGTCCCCCCCCCCTAGTGGTTAATGAACAGCCGTTGTCAAAATTTTGAAGAAAAAAAATTCATCTAAAAACAACGCAAAATGCAAAAAAAATTTGAAAGAATATATATATAAATTGACGTGGTAGTTTCTCTGCCTGTCTGCCACGTCAGGCAGCTGCTGCGGTGCAGTTTTTAGACTCTGGGGACCCAGGGGAAACTAGAGGAACTCATAGCCCTCTATAGGGGCTGGAAAACATCTAATGAAAATACAAGGTATCTAATAATCAAAGTTAAGGTGCATTAGAGTACTTTAATCCCTAAAGCCTTGTTTGTCCCCTCAAGGGACAATTTAGGTCCGGGTAGGTTCCTATTGTCTCAATTTGAAGTGAATTTTTTTGAGATTTTTTGAGGTTGTTTAGCTTTGCAAGAGCTATGTGGATATATAATTTTTGTTTCAATCGGATGCCGGATGAAAAAGTTATGACACAATGAGCAAGAAATGGAGATTGGCGGGCAATCCCCCCAAAATTACAAAAAGTCAAATAGTTTTTCTTTTGAATTTTTTTCCTAAAATATTATATTTTTACCTATACGTGAAGCTTTGATTCATTTTATTTGGACTAGGGATGAGAAAGTTATGGACAATCTTAATTTTTTGGGTACTTTAAGCATCTTCTTGAAGAAAAAAATTTGTTCAACTTTGAATGCTAATATCTTCCAATCCGTATGGTCAAATTTGATGAAATTTTTACTACATGATCTCAGACAAGTTAAGTACAAGATCCTATGGTTAAATTCAAAACAAAACAAAATTTGGTTTCCTTAAGTGAATACAAGTATACAACAGAAGTGGTAGTTTTGAGTGGTTTTTGACAAAAAAACACCATGGGGGCTTTAGGGGTTAACCCTAATTATTGAACACCTTGTACTCAGATTTTGAACCATTGACAAGCATCCAACACTATGACATAAGGTGAGTGGCTACATGAGGAAAAAACTCATCCTTAAGCAAAATTAAATGTAACCGTGAGGGTCCTTTTAAAGCTTTTGGGCAACCCTATGGGAGCATGATTTTTTTATTCTCTAATGAGTGAGTGCTCTTGGTTGCCTGTTTTTGAAACAAATGATTCCCACGATTATACCTGAAAAGGATGATTTCCACACCTGGTGACCGGCCGCGTGGCGTTCCAGGGTAGGTTCCAGAATCATGCCCATCCTTGGTTCGTCTAGATTCGATTAGCGTGACGAGTGATAGCTATCACCGATCGAACCGACTTAGATGCTTCGCAGTGATTTTGGCCTCACCTGGGGAGTAGGCCAAGAATGGCATTTGAAGAACAGACAAGGTTGGTTGGTCCTCCCCAAACTTGGATTCATCGATCCTCCTTCAATTCCCAAGTTCCAACACGTACTGACCTAGCAAACGGGTCATTACCCTTCAATTCTATCGGGTCCATGCCAGTGTCTGAGCCGTGTCATTCGATACATGAATTCAGGGCACGGCGGCATGAATCAATTGCCAACCTGGCTTTGCTTCAAATGAACGTACGTACGTGACTGTCTACGCGCGGCAGAGATGAGTGGATCCACAGACCGACTGACTGCGTCGCAATCGAAGTTGATAAGTTAAGCCTGTCCAGCACTGAAAGCCGAGAAGTGGATCTATTGGAGACCTCATTGGGAATGCAGCTGACGGATCCGGATCGGCGGGCTGGCGGGCTGGCTAGCTGAGGAAAAAAGAAAAAAGAGCTACAGTAGGTTTCCTTGATCTCCTAAAGTTATAATTGATCAATTCCAAATGAAAACTCAGGCATGACCTGACCACTGGGATCCACCAAACCAACAATTGGCCGCATTTAGTCCCATTTAGTTGACAAAGTGGACACAACCCTAAGTAAGTAAGTCAATCAATCAATCACGAAAAGAAAAGTCAAGTCCCAAGTCCAGGCTTCCGAAGATACTGTACTGTAACTGTTCCATTGGCAAGGTTGGGACTCCGATTCAGCAATGAATTGGTTTCCACTAACGTAGGTACCCCTAAATGTGTCGCTGATCTTAAACCGCCATCTATACTTGTGTGTACATCTCCAAAATCAGTTCTGCACCTATGTGAGTTCTGTACCTATGTGAGTTCTGTACCTATGTGAGTTCTGTACCTATGTGGAAGAAACGCGGTTAGAGCCAAACTTTGTTCCTTAATAATTTTTGCATACAATTTCCGAATGCCATGTTTTTTTGGTGTGATGGAACCCTCCTTTCACTTGCCAACGAGAACACATGAAAATTTGATTAGTCTAATAATAGTAACTATGTTCGGTAGCAAAAAGTGATGGTTTTGGGTGTACCTACCTTACTAACAACAGAACTTCTATAAATCTAAGTGAATTGTGGTCCAAGTCTGGATGCACGGAAGATGTACAAAGTTTACGAAGCAGAGATAATGTACAAGATAACCCTGGAAGAATGACCACAAATTCCAGCCTTGCACAATCCTACACTCTATTTGATGTCATTTTGCAACTTTATATGAATCATTAGGAAAATTTTGAACTTTCAAAGTGCCTATCAAAGAATTGACATACAAAGCTATTTATTAAAGGATGGGCAATTTCATTAAAATGGCAATATTCTGTGTGCCATTTTAATGAAATTGTAAAGTGACATCTGGGATAGGTATAGATTTTAGAAACCTAGGATAGTTATATATTTCAAAAATCTATAACTAATATAGATTTCAGATCGCAGAGTTATAAAAATTCAGGACTTATTCAGATTTCAGATATCTAAGAATGACATAGATTTCAAAAATCTAGGACAAGTATAGATTTCAGCCCATTTCAGACTGCACAGTTTGAACTATTAAAAGTGCCAAACTAATGGAATACCGCCATTTTAACGAAATTGACCATAAGGCTAGAGTAGATAGTCCAAGTACATAAATATGTATATGAATGTGTCCCTACCTTGTGTGAATTTCATCAAGTAGCTATGAACTTTTAAAAAAAAAATTCGCGCATAGTACAAAAAGACTTGAATAGTCGAATGACAATAAGTACCTCATGTCTCATTGTCCAATTTTAGAGCATTTCATTGTGCAAACATCATGAGCATCGAGTAGCCATGAATTTTTTTAAATATAGAATTCACTCATAGTACCAAAGACTCAAATGACAATAGGTACCTCTTGTCTCATTGTCTAACAAGAAGACTTCCATTGTACAAACATCATGAATCACTAGTACATACGGGAGTACATATTTGCACCAAATTTTTTTTCTATATAAAGTATTCCCTCAGTGCACTAAGGATTTGAATGACAAATACCTAATATTCCATCGTCTAATAGAAGGCATGCAATTGTGTAAACATTATGATGTCAAAGATGGGTGGAAATAGGAAAAAACATTCTTTCTTCTTTTAAACATGCATTTAGATCAAATCAAGGGCCATATTCAAAGCCACTACATTGACTATAAAGGGCACTTTTAGGGTCCAATTTTTTTTCTAATGGAAACTTTTTCTTAAAATTATTTATAGATGAAATTGCATTACCTCTAAAATTTATAAAAATTTAAAAATACTAAAAAAAATTCAAGAAAAAATTAAGAAAATTTGTACCATATAGTTCAAAATTTGCTCAAAAAAACTAAAATTGATTTATGACACATTTAACTACTTCTGAACTATTCAAAAAAAATTTGAATAAAACATCTAGAGATGTCTAAATAATAACATCGGGAGATCTCCCAATGTTTGTCTAGATTTCCCAATGTTTGTCTAGATTTCTCAATGTTTGTCTAGATCACTCAATGTTTGGTCTAGATCTTCCAACGTTTTGCATTATTTTCTAATGACCCTTTTTTTTCCTTCCAAAGACCATTATTAATTTTGAACTTTCCAAAGTCTAAAAGTAATTAAATGTGGTATATTTTCACTATAGACTTGTATTATAGTGCATAACATGATGGCAAGAATAAAATTTACTATGTCATTCTAAAATTAAAAAATCAATGAATCATGGTTGTAGGCCCATAGTTAAAATTGCAATAAAATATTGAATTTCAAGAATTCAAAAAAACTCAATTGGAGTAGAAATTGCACTTGATAAATTTAATTTAATTTGTTAGCTCAAATTCAAAAATTATCATTTTTATTTCTAAAATTCACATGAAGAATATAAAGCAAAAAATGGACAAATTACTTGCAAGGGTGATCCATGGATTCAACATGTTCTTCTTTTGAAAAGTCAATTTTATAATAATGAAGAAGTATTCGATACTATTCACTTAAAATCCACTCAAGCAACTCTCCTTCCAAAAAATTGGATGAAAATTTGTATTTTTCCATCCACCAACCTATTTTAGAATCATCCAAAGGACATTAAACATCTTCAATATCATGTCAAGGTTAAATGACATTATTCTTTTGTAAAGTGTCCCTTTTGAGTGAATAATCATTAAAGATAGACACCAAAGCTTGAACTCCAAATTCCTTCCGAAATTTTAAATTGATTTATTATTTATTATTTCTAACAATATATATATATACATCATATATATTTGAATGCCAGTACCTATATATAATATTTATATATAGTATTTATTTTCATATCCATATCATGCCTATTTGTAAGAGAGATCCCTACACATATGCATATTTATATTTGTATCAAAATATATCATGTATTCAAGGTGGACGGTTTAAGAAAATTATTTTATGAAGGCATTAGAGGGTTATTAATATTTGGACGGCATGCTCGTTGTCTCTCTCTTCAAGAGATAGTGGCTAGGGAAAGTCACAAATCTCAACAAGTATCTTCATTGATGTAACTTAGGGCATCTATCCACAAATGTGTAATCAATTTCTTAGTTGCCTTACCTCAATGACATCACAAGATGGAGTGGCTTACTAGATGCTAAATATTAAAGAAATGTTAGTAGTGAAAGAGATGGATTTGCAATCGAGGATGAGTTTTGTAAGGGTGAGCAAAACATTTACTATCTAATGCATTGAAGTTGTGTAGGTGGTAGGTTTGTCTATTCCTATGGCCATCCACAATTCTTAATTGCCTTTGCACATCTATAGAGAGAGCTTTCGCAAAAGATTAGTTCTTTAGGAATCAAGGATATTAATTGAAGGAAGTTCAAAAGATTTAAATGCAATTTTTTGAACTCTTGACAAGTTTTCAACTCCACATTGGATAGTGACCATTTGGTGTATAAGGCTAGGCTTACAAATATTTCAACCGCAAGTAGTGACTTATGTTGATGTAGAATAAGTAATAATTAAAATACTTGGTTAGCACAATTTTCAAAATTTTGTATATTAAATTGTATCTTATTAATTATTTTGTGTAGTCTATACTTTGGATGGATAGATGTAACTTTAATAGTCACCTTTTTGATATTGAAAATAAATCGAGAAATTTGACTCTCAAAACTCCAAAGATGGTAAAAATTAGGAAAACTAAGATCATCATTCTATTAAATATTGATATTTAAATAGTATTATCTTTAAATTAGCAAAACCAATGTAAACCACCCAATTTGTGGCAACTATAACATTTTGAAGAGACCTCAACAACTGTCAACCTTGCCTCTACAATGCAACATTTGAAATAGTATAATCTCATTGAATCGAATCATTGTGATTTACACTAAATACTTGCTCTAAAAACAACCATTTAAGGGATGGTTTGTCATTTTCATGGGCTTCTATAGACATGAAGATTTTTTAACTCATTTTTCAAACAAAGAGAAATAGATATGGCATGTAATACAAGTGATTTCATATTTTTTGGAAGCATCATTTAATTACTTACAAATTTTCCAAGATTTTTATCCTAGGCACATATTTGTAAATGTAGGTCTTCCCAATGCAAATTCATTCTTTGCAACTTGTAAAGAGATATGAGAAATCTGAGGAAAATGATTGACTCTTGCAATAAATTACACTTTATCCTTGATTCACTCAATGAAGGTCATATTCATTATATTGAGACTTTTTGCAGTCTTATTTTTACCTTCAACTCGAGGATAAGCCGCTTTATCTCTTTACTAGTATTTTTTTATAAAAAAGTAACAACAACAACTTTTAGAATTTTATTATAGAATCACTATTTTAGCATGATTTATTTTTTATTTCAATTACTATTTTTTTAAATGAATTTTCCAATAACTAGCATTCTGTCTCAAAATCTACAAAAAATTCCAATATAACAAATGTGGCTTTCATGGCTAAAGTGGTTGATTTAAGGGCCACTTCACACTAGGCGACACAGTTGAGAGTCCTTCGGTTTCCACCAATCAAATTCCAAAGATCCAGGAATTCGGACTCTTGCCCCTTCACACTAGACGGCACAGTCAAGAGTCCATCGCCCTTGTGGCACCCTACATGGCAATGGCCTCATGATGGCCTCTCGACCATAGTTTGGGTCGGCCAAAAACGGTAATCCAAAATATGGTCATGAGCTTGTTGAATTTTTTTCAGAAAAATGTCATAAATGACAAGATTGCAGCTTCTATATTAGAATGGATTTGTACTAGTAGGTAGTAGTATACCCCTTTTGATATTTGATATTTGTCGCTATTGGGGTTTGAAACCTAGTCTCCACCATTACAATGGGGAGTCTTTGCATTCAATGAACTGAGTTTCATTACATGTTTTTTAACCCTTGTGGAGGGCTGCAAGTTCCCCAGGGTTCCTAGACTCTGAAACTGTCTGGAACTGCGCCGCAGCAGTTGCGCGACGTGGCCGAGCGATTGCCACGTTATACCAACCAAAAAAATTTCAAAAAAAAATAAAAATTGTTCATCTTGTTTTTCCATTTTAAGATTTTAGGATTTTTTTTTTACAGCGGCTGTTCTTTTGCTGCCGGGGGAACATCGCCAGGAATAGGCCCAAAACGGCCCTCCAGACCCCCAAAAAATCATCTAATGCTTTAACCTACACCCTTTCAATGGCTAATGCCATCCTTTTATTCCATTTATATCCTTCATATTCCTTGTTTGATGATAAGAGCATGTGTTGTGATTTTTTTCCAAGACCATTTTGGACTCCTTTCTCATGTTTTTTTTAATCTTTTGTTAGAAAAAATTGTCACACGGGTGAGGTTTGGACTTTGGGCTTGGCCTTTAGAGGCTTCACATTATGGCCACCCAAAGTCTCCAATTCCTAAATTTCAGGGCATATTTATTGCCCATTTCTTTGGACTCTCACCAAAGTTTGGACTCTCACTTCCACGGTCCTCTCGACTTGGTCGACCATAGTATCAAGCAGCCCTAAAGATCACCTCATATCCATTTCAGAGCTAATTATAGGGTTGATTTTCATTTGAAAAAGACGGTCACTTATAAAACACACTACCTTGGAATTAGAATGAAGATTGTACAGGTGAGAAATTGAGCATTGAAGACACATGACTTCAAACATGCCAGATTCATGAGATGTACCGAGTGTCAAATGAATTCGAATGTCACACAAATCAAGGAACATCCCACTTTCAAGGCAGCATAAATGTTGCAATTTGCGCATGATCGTACATCATACACTGAATTCAGTTGGAACTTCTCTTGTAAGTTGGCTTATCTTTTGTGTTTGGACTTTCCTAGGCAGACTCTAGATTCACACCTTTTCTACTTAGGCTTTTGTTTGGGGTGCGTGGACTAAGGTAAGACTCTGGCAGAGGTCCACAAAGCACCCATAGAAGAGCTGCCATTGCATTTGGGGGAAGGTAAACTTCTTGAAATATTTTTCAGTAAATTTTCATGGAAAAAAAAAATTGGAATTGGCATCCAACCTACGTAAGTCATTTCATATTCAATCTGGGCCTTTGTGGAATTAGTTACAACTTTTGAAGATGAAATGCAATAGTCATTGAAAGTGTCCACCTCTTGAAATGCACATAATTGGTACATTGATGGTGTATTTGAAGGAAGAGAAATGTACCTCTATGTTAGAAGACGCTTACATGACACTTTGAAAGCTTAGTCAATTTTAGGACCTCTTACCTTAATCCTTAAAGGACAAGAAGGTGACCTTGGAAATCATCCCTTTTCATTACCGTGTGAATCATTGGCTTAAGAAACTGCAAAAACACTTATTGGTAGTCAAACTATTATAGAAGACCTCCCCTTTTCACAACAAAATTCCGAGGATGAATAGTTGCACTTCTGTCCTACTATAACGATTCCCTATCATCCATCAGATGTTTGGCGTCCGTGTCGACGTTCGAAGGTTAAGATTGGTGAACTATTTGGTAACTAGACAGAAGACATACTCAACGTTATTTTATTTGGCCTTGTGTTAGAAAGGGTCTATGTTCCCTTTGGATTCAAAATGGACCTTAGCAACAATCTCTACACCTAATGCATAGTTGGGATGAATAATTTAAGTTTCATTTACATTTTGCATATTTCATCTATTGATATAGATGCAAACACCTACATCACTCCAATGAAGATTGTTTTTTGCATGACCCAAAATGTTGTGTCCTTAAGTTAGGCTGTTCGTTTGTTTTTGTTTTTATTTATTTATTTTGTTGTTTTTGCTTTTCTTTTTTTGACTGTGGCAACAGGACAGGGCACACTAGTGATGTTGAACGCAAAGTCATTACATTTTCATCTAGTACCTGCCTTTTGCTATCTTATCCCAAGCCTACCCAAACTCGTAACATATTCCACAACAAAACAAAATAGAGGCTTCTACACAAGTTGAGGCTTCAGTCCAGCAATCACCACAGTCCTGCACAGTGACACTTGCATACTTCTTAAAAAATGGACGCACAAAAACAAAAATATGTTTGACTTCGCCATGATCTTGACAAAAAAAACAAAAACCATGTTTGGCATACCTGAGAACACACATCCCAAAGTAACTTACTGCAAATGAATATGATTCCCCAAAAGACATCCCTAACCAACTGAAGTTGTAATGTTCAGTACAGGTATCCCTTCCTGTGGCCAGGGAGGATTGACCCCTGTATTGCCTTGTCTAAGGGTGAATGTAAAAATTTCCCCCTAATTTGTGCCACTTAAATTTTTTATTTCATCGTGCCTCCTAGCGAATATGGGGCCTCTGATTTCAAATATGAATTCAGAATTTGAAAGTTTTATCATATGCGGCAAATAAAAGATTTCAGTGTTTTCTGCAGTGGCCCATGATTTAACTTAAGCTTACTACAGTCCAACTCCCTTTCAAACACCAAGAAACACACTCAGGGAGTGAGACTGGTCAACTGATCCACACCTGACTGATTAAAATATACTCCATCTTTTCCACGCAATTCAGGCTCAAAGGCAGCCGCATCATCACCCTCACTGGAGCATCAGCTGCAGGTGCAATAACGTAAAAGAGTTTATTATAGCTAAACTATTAGCAGTGGTCACTCACCATGATAAATTGAGTCAAACTTTTCATCGCGGAATATCAAACTGTGGAATTATTTACTCAAGTAAAAGTTCACCATCAATTAGGCGGACCAACAGACCTTTCATGAGGGACATCATGTGCCCAATTTAACACATATGTAGACTTTTCAACAGACACACAGTAAAAGCCAAGTCTCAGATTCAAGACCTCTAGGCAAAACCCAATGTCAATACGGGTAGTCACGGCATGTTCAAGTGGTGTGTGAACTGTGAACAATGAACAATGGAAAGTACTTTGAGGGGCCAATGAGAAGTGACGAATATTGAACAAGCCGTGACCACCCTTTTTGTTCAAATGTTGAGAATGAACAATGGAGGATGGATAATGGCGAGATGGACGGATGTAATTGAAAGTTAAGAGAACAAAGGAATAATCTTAACGGAACATTGATTGTTCACTCCCAACATCCACCTCCGGAGGTGGATGTTGGGAGTGAACAATCATTGTTCCGCTATGAATATTTTGTTGAAAGCAAGCCAACCCTATGCCGCCACCACTTGAATGTTCATTGTTCACCATCACGGTGAACAAGCTGTGACTACCACTAATGTCAATGTCTCATTTGCTAATTTGCTATTTTGAACTTGTTTCTCATGTTTTTATATCTTTTGCTTGAAAAAATTGACACATGGGTGAGGTTTGAACTTTGGGCTTGGCCTTTGGAGGCTTCACACAATGGCTAACCAAGTTGAGAGACCGTGCTCAAACTATGGTCGAGAGTCCAACAAAATGGGCTCTTTAATGGGCATTTCTTTGGACTCTCACCCAAAGTTTGGGCACGGCCTCTCGACTTGGTCGTCCATAGTGTGAAGCGGCCATAAGAATCCATAATCATTCTCAATCCTTGGATCGATCAACCCAAAATATGTCGAAGGGATGTATACTTCACTTTAACTTGTTGCTAGTAATAACTTGCCTAGTTGCCTACCCATCTAAATGGATTCTTGACTACTTAAAAATATTTATCCTTTACCCATAAGGACCTCCAATTAGGGTCAATTTCGTATACCCTTGAAATCAACACTCAAGACAATTCATTGTTTATTCATATAATGGTGTCCAATATATATATATATATATATATATATATATATATATATATATATATATATATACTAAAAAAATCTAGTAACTTTTTTGAATTGATAATAAGATCTTACAAAAATTTAAACAATCGTAACCCTTGAAGTTCCTTGACTATGTCCTCATCCAAAATGCTCCAAAACTGCCATTTCTAATACAAGTACCAAATTTTTGAAAAATATCATTTTTGGACACATGTAATCATAGGATTTTGTAGTACTTTAGTTTGAGAATATGTGGAAAAAATTTCAGAAATTTTTACCTTGTAGATTGCAAGATATTAGTGTTTGAAGTGGCAAAAATCCTTTTTTTGACCCTGCAAAAAATCAGAAAGTTGCACTTTACAAGGTCACATTTGTATGGGAAAATGTCCAAAATGGTGGTGCTTAATTTGGATGCATTTTTCAAGGAAATTTGGTTACATGCTTTAAAATATTCGGATCATTTTCAATACAACATATAGGAAAAAACATAGAAAATAAAAAGAATGGAGAATGATTCAAAATACTAAATTGTTAACAATTTATTTATGGAATTGAAAAATGACAATCCCAATGGTTGTAATGTTGTAATAAATAATGTACACCTAATGTTGTTATTTTTTATCCAAAATATTGAAAATTGAGTTAAATAAAAGACTTGAAAGTTTATTTTAGAGCTTGTTTTAGAGTAGAGAATTCATAATTGCTCGCAAACAAAAACACCTCATAACTTTTTACTCATTCATCAAAATGGAATGACTCAAAAGCATTTAATGTAAATATAAATCTAGAAAACCAATTTCAGATTTTTATTTATGAAAATAGTGATTTTTTCAAATTTGCCCAAATTGCCCGAGTTAAACAAAATACATACTACACAATAAGATTTTAACCATGTAGTCAAAAGTTATGAAAATTGTTGGGCCTTGAAGAAAAACCTTGTCCACATGTTGTATGAAGATTTCAAAGAAAAAACATAAAAACTCCACTCACATGTACCTGCCAAAAAATGCACCTTCAGTTGATCCTTTAGGGGGTAAATAATAAGAATCATTTTAAAAGCTTACTCCAATGATTTTAGGCATGTGTTCCAAAATGAAATTTCTAGATTGAGTAAGGTGGAATCACCTATAGTCAATCCTTTAAGCGATTTTGGAGTAGATGGTGAGGAGTAGGAGGTGATGGGAAATTTTTTCTCATGGTGTAGGAATAGGAAATATGGGGATTGCTAAATTTTCAGAATTTTTTTTCAGAAATTGAAATTTTATTCCCCCAAAGTATACTTGTCCCATAGACAATGTTTAGAGTCTTCCAATTTCAATCATTCAAGAACTACTTTCCTGCTCACTACATGTACCACATCTTCAAGCCACAAAATTTGTTAACAAGAATATTTCCCTTTTTTTGACAAGGTGAGGTCCACCACTTATTGCTTGGCCCACTCTCATTCAGTGCCACCACTTTTTGTTATTCTAGAAGCTAGGACCACTTGGACCTATTATATTATAGAGATTTATTCACTCATGGAGGGTGCACTTACAAAAATTCTACTGTATCCATGAAATAAATTATCCCTGGCATACATCCCTGTATTGTGTTATTTATTATAAAGCATTTGTTACAACTGCTTGCAAATTCTCAGATTGGTTTGTAGAAAAATATCCCATGTAGATTCCGCCCTGTTTTCCCATTCCCTGGACCAGGTAAAGTGAGCACTTTAATTTATAGTAAAAAACCTAATTTTGACTGAGATTACTTGTTTTACTGGTTACCCTAGATTTGGTAGATTTTTTGATTTCATCCTGGTCAACATAATGTCAAGAAGAGTATAAGTTATAAACTTCTGCTGTAACGGAATTGGAAGATTCTCTCCTGTGTCAAGACCAACCGGGGGTAGCCACACGGCATCTGGGCCAGGATCGCGGGTTCAGGAACCCGGTCCAGACCTTCAGGTCCGGGATCACCCCTGGCTGCGGTCCTTTGGGGATTTCAAATAGAAGTTGCACGGCCAAGCTGAATTCAGTTGAATCCATGTTTATGGCGAAGCTTGTAGTTTAAATTTCTGCAGGTCCGGGTTGTGTGAAAATCCCGAAATGTTGGTGCAGATCACGCCGAAGATGCATCTTCAGAAATGACCATGATAATATAGAGCTAAAATCGGATGCAGGACTCGAGGTTATGGTATTTGCAGTAGAAGGTTGAATGGATAATTCGGCTTGGGTTCTGACTGTGCAGCTGTATGGGTCGTTGAGAGATTAGAGCGCAGTGGATGATGCGAGGTTCGGAATCGTTATGCGAGAAAGAGCACGCAACTACGTAGTATCTGAAATTTTATTAGAGAAGAAGAAGAAGAATGGAAGCTGGAGATTGTTGTCGTGAAATTTTATGATTTGTTGTTCGAGTTGGAACGAATTCCTCAAGTACGTATTCAAAAAGATACAAGAGATGGAACGATGTATTACAGGAGTGACGGGATGGCAGCAGCCGCTGTGCATGACAGTGATGAATCCGTTCACCAAAGCTGCTCCAGCGGCTGCAGTTGAATTGCGAGAGTTTCACCGGAACTACGGAGGCGCTCTTCATGAGCATATGCCAAGGCAGAGAATGGCAGGAGCGCTTCTCGTCAAATGTGAGTCAAATCACAAGAATAGGAGGAGTCAGCGAAGGTCCAGCAGGTCCTTGAACCAGGCCACATCGGCGTCTAAAACACGGTTGACTCCCGTTGAAACGGAATTGGAGTTAATCAATGATCTGTGTGTAGGTCAGGGGATTAGCGATGTGTTTCTAGAGTTGCAGAAGCGGAAATCCCATTCGCAAGTGCTAAAGGTTGCTATCGAGTTGTGTAAGAAGGAGTATTTCGTGGTGCCGAAGTCGGTGGCCGAAAGTGACTTGAAGTTTTGGGATGAGGAGGACGAAAGACTGGGAAAGAAGATTCGGTTTCGGCTTGTTAGCGTTGAGGTTGATCCAGGTGAGTAACTGCGTAATATTTTCACCGCAATCTCATGATCGTTGAACAATACTCTGACAATCTAATTAGAAGTTTCCCCTTTTCTTTTTTCTTTTGTCATGTGTGAAAGCTATAGTCCTCACAATCGTGCGAGCGTCACAGTGACAGGGAGACCGAAGCAGAGTACCGAAGTGGCGATAGAGAAGTGGACGGAGGTGGATCCCGAAAATCACAGTCCTTCCTCGAATGTAACGAAATTTGATGTCAACTTGAAGGTGGAGAAGGATTTTGGAACTCCAGGTGCGCTGATTTTGAAGAATTTTCACAGAGACGAGTTCTTTCTCAAGGCCATCTCTGTCGAACATCCGGACGAGTCTAAGGTTCATTTTCCGTGCAACTCGTGCGTGTATAACGCTGACCAGTATGCTGACGACCGCGTGTTCTTCAGCAATAAGGTAGCCTTTCAACACGCCTTCCTGTTCAACAAAACATTCAATGAACGAGCACACGGACATCACGTTCATTCTGAAATAAGTCGTCGATCTCACCAGTCAAGCTCGAAGAACGGAAATCACAGCCTACATTAAATGTTTCCTGGCAAAGGTTTGGTTATGTTCGTACAAATTTCTGTACTAGTACATTAACCACTGTAGACTGCTTGGAGTGCATAGTTGAATGAACCGATTTCTTGATAGTTTTCAGTAGTAAATGGAATCCCTGGAATTGATTTGAAATTTAACAAAAATTGAAGTTTTTCGAACTAGTTAGCCTCCAAATCCACTGCAGTAACATTGAGTGGTTACGAATAGAAAGAGTTAAGATGGAAACAGAGAGTACTGCATCACCGTTTATTGCTTTGAAACAATGCCGGAGGGTTATCGATCTTCTCGATGTACAAATAAAAATCATCGATTCTTGCGCAGGTGTACCTACCACAGGAAACCCCAGCCGGCCTGAAGGGATTGCGTGAGCAAGAGTTAATCAATATGCGTGGCAAAGGGTCGGGGTTGCGGAAGGAAGCAGATCGGATTTACGACTATGATGTATATAACGACTTAGGAGACAGTGACCAGCACGAGAGCTTTAAGCGGTCAGTGTTGGGTAGAAATGACAAATTTCCTTACCCTAGACGCATGCGCACTGGACGACCACCATCTGAGATTGGTACCTACGACCGACCTTAACCATGAATTGAAGATGCAATGTATTCCTCAAACACAATCTTAGAGATGTGTCAACTCTAACCCTATCCTTCAGCATCCTACGATCAAATGTTAGACCAATCCCCCGTTGGTCATTAATTTTAATGTCTTTTCACTTTCGTCTGATACATCGTCTTGTTCCAGATCCGATATCAGAGCACCGAGGTGAAATGTACGCGAAGTTTTACATTCCAAGGGATGAGCGGGTAACGTTGGTGAAGATCCCGGGCTTGGAGCAGGAGGATGCGATCGAAACGGCTTCGAGAAAATTGATGCCGGCCCTCTTTGCACTGTACTCCACTCAGGTGGAGTATCAGAGCATGGATCAAGTATTCGACTTGTTCAGGAAAGGTGTCACTCTGTCTAATGATTCCACATGTGCGTCGGACCCTGAGCCAGGATCTGAATCGGAGGCAGAAACTGTCACGTTTCGACTTCCAAAAGTTGTTGAAGGTACATTTGTGTGAAGTTCAGTAGCATGATAGCTGTTGCTGGCATAGTGCACTAGCAATTCTTATCAAATCAAATATTGGATATGGCATTCATACAGTGTGCTGATGGTAATTGATGATCAATCACAGCTCGTGAGGATGCTTGGATGCATGATGAGGAATTCGCTCGTCAGATGCTTGCCGGAATCAATCCAGTTGCAATTGAGCGTGTGCGTGAGTTTCCCATTCGAAGCACCCTAGACAGCACCACATACGGAAGTCCAGTGTCAGCAATAACAGCGGAGCACATTGAACCATTTCTAGAAGGGTTAAACGTACAATCGGCAGTTGCTGAACGGAAGCTCTTTGTGCTTGACTACCACGATATTTTTCTACCATTTGTGAACAAAATTAACGACTGTCCAACTTCAAAAGCGTACGCCACTAGAACTTTGTTGTTTACAAGAAAGGACGGCACTATGATTCCGGTTGCCATTGAGCTCAGCCTGCCACCATGCGAAGGGAATAATCAGCCTGCCATGAATCGTGTAGTCACCCCACCATCCTTGGGCAAAAAGGATTGGATATGGGAGCTTGCAAAAACTCATGTCATGGCGAATGATGCTGGGCATCACCAACTCATAAGTCACTGGTGAGTATCAATCTTACTTCAAAACAATCTCCAAGAAAAGACAATCTATTTTGAATGTCCCTGGATCTCTAAAATTTCTAAGCAGCACTTTGAATTGTAAGCATTGTAAATTCAGTTGTATACTTGCAAGATTCATATATATACTGAAATGTTGTGGGGCTCACAATTGTTGTAGGTTGCGGTCGCATGCCGCTATGGAACCTATGATCATTGCGACGCACAGACAATTGAGCCCACTTCATCCAGTGCACCAAGCCCTTGTGCACCACTTCAATGATACGCTGGACATCAATGCCGCAGCACGAAAAGCACTCGTCAACGCTGGTGGCATTATAGAGAAGACCTTCACCCCCCATGAAATCTCCATGCAGATGAGTTCCGCATGGTACAAGCATAAGTGGCGATTTGACGAACAAGCCTTGCCAGTGGATTTGCTCAGAAGGTACTATCTCTCTTTCTATCGCCCATCTTCATATCCTGGCCAGATTTTTTTGAACTTGCAAGTGACTAACAAAGTTCTGGAATGTGCTGAACAGGGGCATGGCTATCACAGACGAAAATGCAGAGCACGGCATTAAGTTGGTGATGGAAGACTATCCGTTCGCTGCAGATGGGCTAGAGCATTGGGGTGCAATCCAATCGTGGCTTTCAGACTATGTAGAAGTAATCTACAAGGATGATGCCAGTGTTCGCAAGGACGAGGAGCTTCGAAGATGGTGGACCGAAATTCGGACCGTTGGCCATGGCGACAAAAAGGACGATGAAGGGTGGCCAGTGATGGATTCCAAAAAGTCTTTGATCCATATTTTGAGCATCATCGTGTGGACTGCTTCTTGCCATCACGCAGCGGTGAATTTTGGCCAATACGAGTATGCCGGTTTCATGCCTAACCATCCAACGATTACACGTAGACTTATTCCCAACGAAGGAACACCAGAATTCCTGGAGCTTCAAAAGGATCCCGAGGCCTTTTATCTGTCAATGGTCTCCAATGAGACACAAGCAACGGTAATCGCAATCACAACAGAGGCACTATCAACTCATGCAAACCACGAGGAGTATTTGGGTCAAAGGAATACACCGAATTGGACTAACGATGACAAGGTATTTCTTCCATCAAGCTCTCCTCGATCAAACTTCTGGGAATTACTGTTCATTACAAAATCATATATGATTGATTCAGTGAATGTATAGTTCTAAAACTTACCAAAAACGCTGGAGCTTGTGCAGATATTGGCAGCATTTAGCAGTTTCCAAAGGAAGATCGGTCAAATTGAGAAGCTCGTAAGGCAAAGGAATCAAGACAAGAGACTAAAGCATCGTAATGGTCCAGCTCAAGTTCCTTACGAGCTCCTACACCCCTCCTCTGGACCAGGTTTGACAGGTAAGGGTGTTCCCAACAGCGTCTCAATCTGACGACAGCACTTCACAAGACAAGCTGGGTTGAAAATTGTACGCAGCAAGTCAGTCAGAACCTCAGTCACAACTAAGACAATGTGACCAACAGTTTTGAGTTCCCGTTTTCCGCGGTAAAACACCGCCTGTACAGAGCTGAAAATGGAGCAAACATGGTTTATGATATGGTAGTCGTATTCTAGAATTCTTGAGTGTACTCATCAAAATTTGCAAGAGGATGCATAACTTTCGCACTGCATCCCTTAAGTTTGTATGAAGTGATTTCTCTCCAATACTTTCATCATGTGCCGACCATGCATGAAATTGTACAAGTTTCTAATGCAGGCACCTCAAACCTAATCATACAATGTACACCATATTGGAAAGCCGTTTGGTCACCATGCTCACGAACCTTGAATGACTCACCATCTATGCAGCTCACAATCCGATAGCGGAGATCAGCCGAGTTGCGAGGACCGAAAAGGCCTCTTCACATCTCGCCAGTCCGCGTACTCTTCAGGAGCCAATTTGCAAAAGATCCATCTTCTCCTCTAGCGAACACTCCACGTGACACGAAGTACGGCACCGGGACGGAATCAGAACCAACCCCAAGCTCCGCTGTTCTGCAGGCGCCATGCCCACTCCCCCAGCACCAGGCACGTTGCGGAACTCCACCGTGTCGTACAAAATTATGTTGCCTTGCTTGTCCAGACAATGGAATTTCCCCACGAACATGCGGCCATCCTCCACTCCCACCTTGAACCTCCTGTACAACAACCGCCGTGCCTTCCTCACAATCGGCTTCCCATGTTCGGGCACGCTCTTCTGATCCGCAAACATCCTCAGATCCTCCAGCTCTTGAATCGGATCCCTGAAACCCTCCGGAATCGTGCTCGACCCGTCCTCGACATGAGCATCCATTCCTCGCTCGTAATCGTAATCGACCTACCCCCACAATCACCACCCAGCAATTGCAACGAACCTCACAAAAATTGACGCAAATGGGATCCGGGACGAACTTCAAAACCTAATTTCCTGATACTGTATTTGGTCAGTAGAGAGCATATTTTCATTCATTGGTTGGTGATTGTTCATCCGCTTCTCAGGGGGGCATCCAACTTCAGAGTAGTAAGGAAACGGAAGGGGCTATGGAAACGTGGGCCTGGGTGAGCCAAGGGTAAACGTAAAAAATTGACCCCTATTTTGTGCTGCGTAAATTTTGTACTCCCGAGTATTTCTTCACCTCTCCTACTTAACCCCTAAACGAGTAGATTCATTGCAAAATAGTCAAACATCATGTCTAAGCTAACTTTTCTCTTTTAAATTGTGTTTAAATATCAATTTTATATTTTTATTATGTGACACTACAAACTACTCCCTTTGTCCCACTAAAACCTTCCAAATTAGACACAATTTGTGTCCCAATAAAAAAACTTTGTTTACTGATTTTGACCATTGAGTAAATATTGACTGTATTGAATGACCTCATGGGAGTAAGTGGCAAGACAATCAAAGAGCATTCCCCTCCTAGCAAACTTGGCCTTGCCTATATGAGGCTCCTTGTTGCTTCTTTGCATAATAGTATTGACAATGGATTTGGTGACCACTTGGGTGCTATGTAGATTTGTTCATGAAGGAGGCCAAGTTTCCTTGTTGCGTTATTTAGGTTGGAGCATATATTTCTAGGATCCCATTGTTGCCACCAACCTTTAACCCCTAAAGGCCCATTGTCCCCATGGGGGACAAAATGGATTTTGGTCAAGTTCCCATGACCTCAATTTTTAATAAAACCATTTGAAACTTTCTTATAAGATAGAAGAACTTATTAGATTCATGAGAATATAATTTTTATTTCAATCGGTGCTTGGGAGCAAAAGTTTTGCCATCGTAAATATAATTTCAAGTCATTGGTCAGAAAAAGAAATCTACAAAATCTTGAAATTAAATTTTAATTTTTTTTTCTTATAGATCATATTTTTGTCTATATGTGGAGCTTTGATTCATTCCATTTGGATTCGTAATGTGAAAGTTAAGAATAATCTTGTTTTTCAGACAATTTGAGCATCTTCTTGAAAAAGTAACTCATAGGATTCATTTTTTAATGCAATTTTTACAATTTTTCAAAAAAAATGTTTTAAAAGGTTAAGCCTATTTTCTAAAATAATCTCACCATTGAGATTATTGTAATTCAATTCCATCTCAAAGCAATAAACTATTTAGTTTTTCTTTCAATCTTGGACTTACTTCTACTTAACAATTTTTTAAAGAATGAAAATCAAGTGTGTGTTTTTTAAAAGAATTGTTATAGTTATCATTTTTGTGACTAAAAGTGAAAACAAATTTGTAAATATAACAAAAACAGTCCAATTAATTTGAATTTTTTTCAATTGGGGGTCTCTAATTCCAAATACAAATTCAAAGTTTCAAAATTTTATTATAGGTGACAAATAAAAAAATTATAGTGTTTTCTCTAGGAATAAATTATAGGGGGGATGAAGGGTCAAATTCACCCTAGCTGGAAACATACCATCCTACATCCATGTCAGTTTTGAGAATAACTTAGCAAAAGTTGAAGTCTATCAAAAACTTTATAAATTTACATAGCAATATTTAAGAAATAAAGAAAGAATTATTTGAAGGCCTGTAGTTCATTTTGAAATCTAGAACATTAGGTAGAATTTTATGAGTAATTGAAAAATTTAAAAATAACATGTTGAACAACCAAAACTTCAGTATCAAACCATTTCAAAAGTGTCAAAATTGACCTTGGGATAAGATACTAAAATGAAAATGGATTTTAAAAAACATCAAATTTTTTTAAAGAAGAAAGCAATTGTATAATGCACTCCTTTTGTGGATATTCACTTACAGGTGGCAATTCCATTAACACCCAATTTAAATACACTTGTTATACACGTGGCATCTAGTGATAGGACATAATTTAAAAAAATTCTCAACCTCCACTCCAAACGTAAACCAAACCAACCAACTCCTATTTGTAATTTCATATTGCAATATCAGATGCAAATTGATCACAGGATATATTGTTGTATCCGTATCCATCTTATGTAGTTTGTATCCATATATGTCCTCTATACCCATATCCATATCTCAAAACAATGGCCATTGGTTTTTGGCAAATTAACAGCATGGGGATTGGTTTCAGGGAGTTTTCTGTGAGTAGATCGATGGTGTGTGATTTGTGAGAATCGAAAGTGTGTGGGGAAATTAATCAAAAACACATTGTTCGCATCTTTTTAGAAGATAGTCATGTGGATTGACTTTCACAACACGTTTATATAAGTAGGAATTAACCCCTAAAGCACTAAACTGCGTTTTTTGGCAACATAGCAATTTTGGGCAGCTCACTATGAATGGAGTTTTTGGTTTTTTTCTTTGAAATTTTGATACAATATGTGACCAAAGAGTAGCTTTAAAGCCCAACAATTTTCATATCTTTTGACTACATGGTTAAAAAGTTATGGTATGATATGTTGTTTCATTGCTCGGAGGACAACCCGGGCAGCAAAAAAAACTTCTTGAAAATTCACTTTTTTTAAAAATTAAAATTTGAAATTGGTTTTGTAGATCTTTGTATATATGGAAAGCTTTGAATAATTCCATTTGGATTAATGATATAAAAGTTATGGGAGTTTAAGTTTACGGGTAGTTTGTAGGTAGTTGTAGAATCTCTACTCTAAGATAAACTTTGAAGTCCTTTATTTAATTCAATTTTAAATATTTTTGAAAAAAAATAAAAACATTAGGTGTAGATTGTTTATTACAACATTACAACCATTGGGATTGGGATTTTTCAATTCCATGAATAAATTGTTAACAATTTAGTGTTTTGAATCATTTTCTACTTCTTTCTACTTACTATTTTTTCCTATATGTTGTACACTTCCAAATGATCTAAAAATTTTCAAGCATATTGCCAACTTGCCTTCAAGAATGAATCCAAAGAGTAACCACCATTTTGGGCAATTTTTCATACACATGTGACCATCTGAAGTGCAGCTGCCTGGTTTTCACAAGGCCCCAATTTTTTTTTTTCCCAATTCAAATGCAAATATCTTGCGATCTACATGGTGGAAATTCCTAAAAAATTTTCCTCATGTTCTCAAACTAGTTTACTACAAAATCCTATGGTTATATGTGTTCAAAAAAAATTTTAAGAAAAAAATTTGGTACTTTTCCTAGAAATGACAATTTTGGAGCGTTTTGGTAAAAACATAGTCACAAACCTTTAGGGGTTAATCCCCCGATACTCAAATGGCCAAAGTAATTGTTTTTAAGTTTTAAAGAAGGTATTGAAGTAAATGCCAAAAACACAAAATTGTATCACCACTTATTTGGTAATATTATACCTCTAAGTTACTTTTGACACTTTTTTTAAAATTAAATTTTTTTTTCTTATCTCATATGTCATTTTTAATTTCAAATTATTCAAAAAAATTCTTATAATTCAAAAAATATATGAAATCCTAAAGGCTAAAATTTCACTCATGAAGGTAGGATATTTTTGTTTTTTCTTCAGCTATTCAAGATTAACGTTGTAAGAACAAAATGGCCTAAAAGTATCTGATGGTTGACAAAGAATCTTTTTATATAAGACAAAAATGCAGATATTCATCCTTAAAATTTTGTGTGAAAAAAAAATCTTACATAGAAGTTGATCTCCAATGAATGTTTTTAGATTTTTTTAAGCAAATGATTAATAGAATACACGAAAAGGTGATTTCCTTGGTAAACAATATAACGTTTAAAGGTTATTAAATTTCTTCCATTTGTGTGAAATAACTCTCTAAGTTACATTCATCCATCCATAAAATATATTTTAAAACTTCTTTTAATCCTATAAATTTCTTTACCTTTGGTATGAATGTACCCTTAGTAGAACTACCTACCTAGCTGATGGTCAAAATTGACAGACTTAAGAATTTTTTGTCAGAAATTGCCGACGTGGATCTCTCCAGATCTGACGTGGAAATTCAATTTCGGGGAAGCTGACCGTCTCGTTCGGGTATTCGCGGACGGACGGAGGCACACTATTTCCGAAGTAAGACTAAAAGAAAGAGTTTGTTGCGAGGATGAAGCTTCAAGAAAGAAGCTGGGTGGGGTAGAGTCGCGCTCTCCTCGCCTGCGTCGTTAGGTTCGGCGAGACCGCGACGATCGGGAGCACTTATCGTTGTCAGCAATCGCACAGGACGGAATTGCTTCTGCGATCGCAGACAAGGCCGTGATTCCGAAGCGCTCCCGGGGCTGGTCATTGCGTTTTCCTTGGCAATTCCGGTCCGGTACGAGGCCGCTGCGTGAATTTGCTCCTTCGCGAGCGCTGTTGCAGGTTTGCCGACCTTCTTTGTTTTAATTCTTAGTTTGATGAAGTTGAAGAGCTTTTGAGTTTAAATTACGGTGAAGGTTCGTTGCAGTGTACCATTCGAGAAGCGGTGGTATTTAATTTTTAATTCTCTCTCTCTTTCTCTCTGTCTCTCTCTTCTGGGAGGGCTGGTTCTAGTGTCCGTGAGATCGTCTGCTGGATGAAGACCTAGCCGGTTGCTCGGGTCGCATTTTTGGCAGAGGAGTGATAGTTGCAAGAATTCTTTAGGGTTTGGATGAGAATGCTCAGGAAGTAGTAATTGTCTGCATCATTTGGAGATTGTACTGGCAGAGATCGAACTTTTCTCGTCATTGTGGATCAGTGTAGGAGATTGCGACCTCAGGGCCCTAGAACTCGCAGTGGATTACACTTGGTAGCCTACAGTTTCTTCTTTCGTAAGATAGCTTGCACTACCCTTCATTCAAAGCAGACCTAGGGTAGCGCAAATTAATATGAAATTGACGCGGTAGAGGGTTCTAGGTCAGCTGACGGAATGCTTGTTGCTCTCTGTCCATTGACTGTGTCTCTTGCTGCTGGCTGATTACTAGGAGCAGGAATGGCCAAAATTTTGCTTTCTTGAGCTGTAGCACTCCTGCCCTAGTTTTACGGACGGTCAGGTCGCAGGCTTAGTGTCCTGACGGGAGAGTTAACTTCGCTGCTGCTGCTGGTACTCAACAAGGGTGTAAACAAACCTTTTCTTTGATGGTGTTCTTTTTTGTGGCAGATGATAAGGGCTGAATAGAGCAGGAATGGGGAAAAGGTCAGAGTTCACTTTGCTGCCGAGCTGTTTGCGCAGGGGCCAATAGATTAGTATAGTGATGCTGGGGGAGGGATGCCTCCAATAGTCTCCATCCCTCCACAATTTGAAAGAAATTTTTATCAAAGCAAACATCGGAGAGATGGATAAACTTGGTTACCAGGATTTGCTCTCGAAATCCCTTCTGAATGGACTTCCAGAAGGTGGCAATTCTACATCGAGCTTCCAGCTGCAGGGGAAAGCAGAGCCTGTTGTAGGAGCAGGTCGGTTCCTGGAGAATCTGATGAGCGGTTCTCTCCGGCAAGATACCTCCGGAGCTGCTGAAGGGCCTCTTACTGAACCCAATTCGGGACATGGGATTGGCTCTGGAATGGACGGAGCAGTTGTGGAGAAACGTGGATCTCCATCTGTTCATGGACATAGAAGCATTATGCGGGGAAGAGCTTTGCGAACCGAGGATTCGAAGATCGACGGGTTCCATCGATCACTTTTGAAATCCAGAGTGATGGGTACTAAAGTACGAACTGATGTTCAGTCGCCCATGTTGTCGTTCAGAAGTCTGTTAGAAGGTGCCATTACTGCTTCTGGAGTCCAGCCTACTACCCCTGTGCAGAGGATCGCAGAATCAGGTTTGCAATGCGATGGTTTTGTTACGAACAGTACAACGCCGGAATCTTGTGGTGAGGGGAAGGGTCTGTCAGTTGAGGGTATGTCGGAATTACGGAAAGGAGAACGAAATTTCGCACTACGTGCACATGATTCTTGTCTACTAAGAGGAGACACGGTTGGTGATAGCATCTCGCGTGCCTCATACTCTTCACTTTTGCAAGCTCAATTGGGTGATCATCCTTTCGAAGCAAGAGCAGATCCTTCTTGCAAGACAGTGGGAACATTGCGTTTGAGTGTGGAGGCTCATTCTCCACCTGATAAGTTGCAGTTACAATCTACTGAAGTAGAGGGCGGTTTTTTGGCTCTACTGAACCACACCACTCGATTGCATGCTCCTGTTGCACAACGGCCAAGTTCACTATGTACTGATTCTGTATCTAATGGAGGGAGGACATCGGGTGTTCACTTTTCTGATAAGCTCTTGCAAGCTGTCGCTGGAGATGCACCACGGTCCGCAGACGGTTTATCGGAGAGGGATGGAAGTGACTCGCTGACGGTCCTTGCATCAACAGTGCTGGCGAGATCCGAAGGTACTGTTCCACTGGCGGAGGCTGTGGTGGAACGAAGAAGTTCAAAGGAGTCTCATTCGATGTTTTCTGAGGAAGATGCATCGGGCACTCCGCTTCCGGAAAAAGGCGGCGGCCCCTTAGCTGTTAATGAATCGCGGTCCGCAGACCTTCTTTCAGATAGGCTGGCCTTTGACTTCTCCAATACGGTTACGGTCCCAGCATCACCGATACTCACAAGAAGAGAAGATGATGTATTACGGGCGGATGTCGTGGTGGGTGATTCTGCGTCTATTGTGGATGAAATGTCGGATGCTCAACTTTTGGAAGAGTTGTCGCGAGGCCTTGCTATAGAGCAATCAAGCTTTGCAGAGAATGCATCGAATATGGGTGCTGTAGGCTCGCCAGAATCTGCTGCTGCCTTAGCATCGGCTGTGCCTACAAGAGCACAAGAGAGTGTTCCAAGTGAAGTTGTGGTGGAACGGCCAACAGCTGTTGTTGTCTATTCCTTGTCTACCGACGAGAAGGCATTAGAAGCTCACCTTTCTGAGGACCCCCCTGGTGCCCTTGGTGTAGATGAACCAAGGTTTACGCACAATGTCCCAGACTCGCGAGAGGTTGCTGCTGTTCCAGAAGTACCTGTTTTCACAAGATTAGAGGAGGCCGATCTACCAGCAGGGATCGAACGAGAAAGTGGTGTGGTGGCTAATAATATATCTGATGAGGAGAATATATCTGATGCTCAAGGTCCGGGAGAAGCCCCACAAGCCCTTGCTTTGGATGAATCTCGGCCTGCTGAGTTTGTCCAAGAGAGAGATCCCATTGACTCGTTAGGATCTGCAACACTATCAGCACCGATTGTGCTTGTAAGAAGGGAAGTGGATGTTCCACGAGTCGAGGTTTTGGTGTCTGGTTCCATGAGTACGGACGAGGAGATGTCTGACTTACTCGTTTCGGACCAACCATCACAAGCCCTTGCTTTGGATGGATTACAAAACAGAGGCATTATGATAGGGGAGGATCCAGCTAAGTTGCCAGAATCTGTCGCGGAGCCAGAAGCCCTTTTGGACACACGAACAAGAGAGGATGTTTCTCTGTCAGAGGCTCTGGTCGAAAAAGAGCTAGGGCTTTCTGGAGATGCATTAGGGTACTCTGAACAGAGCAAAGATCACCTTCTGTCATTCAATCGTTCTGATGAAGAACTGTCGGTCGAGAGGATACAGTCTCCTTCACAACGTCTGGAGAAACGTTGTGCCGACGGCTGTGATGGTCTTATAGATGGTGGGACTGCCTTGGTGTCATCCTGTGAGGCGGGTTTGAAACATATGGGCGACGCAGACGCTGATTCTGTGGATGCAGTGACGATCTTGGAATGGTCCTGCAAAGCTGGCTTGAAGGAAATGGAAGACGTTGATAGAGATGTAGTAGAGCAACGAGGGGACTGTTTATGCGAAGGTGTATCTGCAGGAACAATTGATGAATGTCCCCGTCAAGCAGTTTCTAGGCGAACAGAAAATCCGAATGCTTTGTTCGTTGAGGAGCAAGTTGGCGAGATATGCGATGCTCGTCTGACTTCTTCAACTGAAAATGAATCATTCAAATCAAAAGCGTATACTGAATCGACAAAGATCGCTTTGGAAATGGAGTTGGATACATCTGAAGATGGTCCTGTACATTCAATACATACTGAATCGGTCAAAGATGGCCTAAATGTGAATGCCTTGGCTGAGAAGTCCCCTTCCTTGCTGCCTCCTAGTTCAAATGAAGTTATTGATCGACTGGAAGTAGAGCAGCACAATTTTGATACTTTGGCAGACGAGCTAACTGAGAAGCAGTTGGCGGTACTACCGTACTCAGACAGCCAAGGTGCAAACCAAGGTTTTATTGTCAGTAGTAGTTGTGAATCTGAGGGATTACCTCCATCGGAGTTAGTTGTAGTTGAAGTTGAACCGGATTTACGAAACGAAGAGGAAAGAGTACAAGGTCATGTTGGAGAGATTGTCGACAGTGCGACGGATTCGGGTAATGTTGGTGTTCCAGATGATCAGGCCGTAAGTCCTGGCGCAGTATCTGAGGGACTGAGGCAAGTAATTTTACGTGATAGTGATGCCACGGTTTCAGAGTCCCTGGAATCTGTACAGGTTAGTGGAGCAGAATTCGGAGCAGCTCATCAAGAGGCGGGAAAGGAGGTGCAGTCACCTCTAGTAATGAAGTCCAAAGACGGACGTAGTCGAGATGTTGGCGATGTTGAGAATAGACTTATCAGTCATTCTGACGATCGTGAAGAAACTGAAGAGCAGCCATATGCTTCACCATTGAATGAGACCGTGAATGATCAGTTGGTGGGGGTGGAGGTATTAGTGCCTATAGTTTATTTATTTTTATTAAATTAAAATTTTAATATTTTTAATATTTTATTGAATTTTATATAGTGATTTGCGTAATATTCTTCTTATATGAAGAGTTGGTGTAGTTCTTTACATGCTGCATTGGAAGTCATTGATTCTTAGTTTGCATTCCGTCTTTTAAGGTCTTAATCTGAATTGACTGTGGCTGCAGGTCCGTTCTTTCAAGAAGAAGGGTAGGCCACGCGTCGACAATCACGAGAAAACTCTTCATGGAACAGGAAGGTCACATCTTCAACCGTCAGGATCTAAAAGGAAGAGACACTTGCAATACGCTGGTAATCGATGGAGGCGTAATCGACATATTGATCCAGACCAGCCAGTCCCCGTCTATATTGAAGGTCGTGATGAGGTAAAGGTAGACTCGTACTCGGGAAAAGTTGCTCCGAAGGGCAGGAGTCCTGATTTCTACCTTCCAGCAGATGACCCCGGAACAATGGAATCAGCAGCTTCATGTGGACTATTTATCATCTCAAGTTCGGATATTGAATATGTTGTGAAAGCAGTAGAAATTAGGTAATATGGTAATCTGGTAATGTGGTATATAATCTGTTACAAGCACTGTTTTTACGTTGCAAGTTGTTGTAATCTGCTAGTGAGACTAAGATTGCACTGTCGGTTGGGTACTCATCGACCATGAATTGACAAGCGCAGTTTATTGCTGTATTTCGTTTTATCCTTGTTGATGGGTCATAAATCTACCGACCTTCGTTGGAATTTTCTCATCTATTGATTATGGCTTAAGGAATGTTACTAATAGAGGCTGAATTAAGTCAATTTATACATTGAATAGAAATTGACTAGGTGTGAAGGTTTCATTAGGAAATACTTGCGTGTTCTGCTATTTACTTCTGACGTTATTCTAATGCAATGTGTTAGGAATGATCATGAGGATGTACTTATTATGTTGAGCTAAGAAGTCTAGAAGTGGGAAGCTGCAGGAGTGGAACTGATTTGTACTGTTCCATTTTTCTAGGGTTTTGAGGAGGCTGATGATGGTTCATTCTCGCAGTGGCTAGCACATCAAGATAAAGGGAATTCTGCACCATCTTCATCTATAAAGAAAAGGGTTCGTAAGCATGGCCCGGAACTGATTAAACCCTTAATAGCAATTCCGTCCTTCCGATTTGTTGCCGATTATGAAGAGAGACAGCAAGAAGTTGAGACGAGAAGGAAGGCTGAGATGCAGCGGCAGCTTGCTCCCAGTACTCACGAGGTAAGTTTTATAAAACTTGTGGATTTCAGCTGTTTTGCATGGCAGTATTCTAGTGAACCTGTTATCCCCATCATTTGGCCTTCTCCAGAGTGCTTCTAGAATTTCATTAGGTATCTAACACATGATCGTTGTTCATGGTCCGTAGATACAGACCTTAATGAGTTCGAGGACAGTACGGGCGTCAGACTATGATATGGACGATGAGGATGAGAGATGGCTGCACGCATGGAATAAGCGGCTCGCTCGAGGAGGCTTAAAGCAGCCGATATCTGAAGACAAGTTTGAAGAGATGATTGAATATTTCGAGCGAATGTATGCTCAGATGGAAGTTGATTCAGCTGGGGACTTTCCAGGATTCCTCCACTGTCAAAAATCTTTGGCACACTCTGTGCCTGGTAGCTCATTACCAAGCACCTCCCCATCAGGTCTGGGCTTCTTATGTACTAATCTAGCCACTCCAAATATTCCAGTTCCGGAAAATGCACCTGCGTTGAATCCTTCTAGAACTTGGTCTGGACGCTCTCCTTGGACTGGTGGTTTGAAAGATGTGTCGAGCTTGGGGAAACAGGTTGTGGTGTCCTCAGCAATCCGGGTTGACAGGATTGAGGGGGAATCTGCTTCTCCAGACAGTACAGTTCTTTTCCACAATTTGAACTCAGGAAATAAAAGAAGCATCTGTAAATCTGTGGCAGATACTGTGACTGGAAAACCAAGCGACGGCTCATTACAAAAGTCCTTCGAGACTCCTGAAAAACAGCATGCCTCTGACGACTGTTGCATATGTAATGGAGGGGAAGATGATCAGACTAACCCTGTAAGTTTGCTTCTGTATCTAGTGTGCTGTAGTGCTTGGAGGATCCTCTAGGGTATTGCTGTCACCAAGTCATGCAAGCAGTGCCTTCTGTATGGCCTCCTCTCTTTGCTTTGGATGCTTTTAGTGGGTCTGTCCGAGAGTAAGCTGGAGTGATTTCAAGTACCCTGGCATTTCATCAGACATATGCGAGGTCGGAGCCACTGCGTTATACTAGCTTTTGTTTCCCAGTGAAAAGCACATATTAGCCTGCAAACATCTTATCTTGAGAGCAGTGGGCCTGCATGTGTCCAGCGATAGCCTGTAATGGCTACCGAATTTCGTGTGATTGGTTGAAAAGTCAGATCTTTAAGAAAGATAACTAATCTGATGCCTTTGCATATGATGTGATTTTGCAGGTTTATACTTGCAAGCGATGCTTGATACATGTGCATCAATCGTGTTATGGCATTCGTGAAAAGTTCCGTGATGATGAGGGTCGAGTTATTGCTCCTCCAAGCTGGTGTTGTCGCAAGTGTGAGGCTGTGGCTGTTGGCGCGGCGCAGCCTAACGTCAGGTATGAGCTTTGGCGTTCAGCGGTGTATAGGTTTTATTCAGGCTGTTCATGAGATTGTTTTCAATTATCTGTAGAAGCACCTGAGCGTGGTTTGTTATAGTTATTCACAAATTCTCCACGACTGGAGGGAATGCCGTTTTCTTGAATATGCTTATTCAGTTGAGCAGGTGTCACATGGACAGATTGGTAGTTCATATTGAAGAATGTAATCATTTTCGAACTACGAGTTATTTACCATGAAAGAAACAAATTTTATGATTTGTACATCCTCTTTGCCATTTTCCTTTTACAATTATTAAGATCACTGATAATCGTTGTCCACGATTAACATTCGTCATCTTCAAGCTTTTGAATTGAATTTGAGGTATACTGTTTGATTGGGTGTTTTAATGCTGCAGCTGTGTCCTGTGTCGAAAGAAAGGAGGTGCTTTGAAACCAACAGTGGCTCCTCGAAAATGGGCCCATGTCGCTTGTGCTCTGTACACCAACGAAACCTTTTTCGTTGACCCTGATGCGATGGAACCAATCGATGGTATTGCAGCAGTGGCGGCCAGGGCTCAGGATCGACAGGATCGGTGTGGATTATGTGGAGTGAAGAGGGGTATATGTTCGCTCTGTTCAGTAAGAGGCTGCAGAGCTCCATTCCACATCTCTTGTGGTGTAAGCCAGGGAGCGTCATTCGAGGCAAGCTTGCCAAAATCCAGGATTCTTTTGTGATTCAAACTTATTTCCCTTCCAAGATTTTTCTGTTTCTATTTTCTGGCTTTGCTGTCGCAACCTATCTCGTTTTATTTGATAGTCTCGTTCGATGTAAATGGCGATCCGAATCCCTGCATATTTTGCAATCGAATCGTTCGACATAGTCTGAAGTTTGGATCATGTTGTTGCCATCCGTTGTATGCAGCTACGACAATCTAAGAAAAAAGTTGTAGGTGTCCGTTCCTTTTGCCCTCGGCATGCGCGGACAACTCCAATGGATTCGACCCCCTCAGCTGGATTGAAGGAGTTCGTGAGTAGCAGTACCACGAGCGGGTCCACAGTCTCCCCAACAGCCAGCGGCAGTATTTCAACGGCGTCGTCCCTGGACTACAGGGAGGAATGGTCTTCAAGGCAAAACACTGCATGTATGGGTGGAAGTTTCATAGAGCCAGATAGTCAAGCCACGAATGTGGGACCATATGTTGCGGATGTGATGGATCATGTTGTGAGCGTGACTGGGAAGGGTACTGAGGATACTGGTAGAGAGAGGTCCACTGGTTTGCGTTTCACTTTAAAACGGAGATGGGACGAGCCTTGCACCCAAGTTTCCGAAGATGGAGTCACCAGTGATGTACAGAAGAAATCTGGTAATGGAGACAAGATCGAAGCTCCGGAATGTAAATCTACGTGGCATGTGGTGGAGCCTGGGCAAAAACTGAAGAAGATCAAATTCAAATTCGGAAAGCTTGCCCAGAATCAGGATCCAGAGTCCTCTCCCACCCTTGTCCAGCAGGAGAGGATTGGCAGCGAGGACCCGGAGATAGAGAAGATTAAGGAGGTCTTGCCTACAGTCGGTGAAGTGTCTTGTGATGCTTTTGTAAATGACGGGGACACTGCGTTTGTGAATGGTCTGTCGGAAGATAGGTTTGTGAAAGAAGTGAAAGAACTCGCCATCTTCGAACAGGCGATGAAGTCAGATGTGGCGCCGTTATATATCATGCGGGAGGCATTTGTGTATTGGCGTGCCAAGCGAGCAGGGCACAAAGGATTTTTACTTTGCGAGCTAAACCATGTAAGTCTGCGAGTGAGTACTTACTTGCTTGGAGTCTGGTTGTTGTTGGCTTGTTAGTGGTTGGGCTTGGCTTGTTCGCGTTTGGCAACTGACATCTAAATTTTTGAGTACAACTGCATGACATGCCGTAATGGAAGCTTGGCATAATTCGAAGGTAGGTAGGATTGGCAGATTTAGCAGGCCTGGATGTTTTGTCACGCATAAATCGGTACAAGTAGTTTTTTGAAGAGTCATTGATATCATTCATTATGCAGAAGCAATGGTCGAAATTTCAGGGCATCTTCAACAAGGATTCAAGTGATGAGGGAAACCGTGCTACTGGGAAGTTGCGTGTTCCACTGGCACTGCAGCCGTCCCCTTTGTCTACTGAGAAGGTATGCGCTCTTTAATAAGATTACAGAATTCTCTTCATTGACTGAATGTAATGATGCACACTGCTTTGAGGTCCTGAGATGCAGGAGGTACAACTAGCTCGTTTAATACGTTTTCTTCTGCAGCAGCCAGTAGTACAAGTTGGAACAGCTGCAGGGTCAGTTTACCCTGAAAACTACTTGTATGTGCTGCCCGTCGTCCATTTGGTAGGAGGATTAGTTTTCCGTTTGAAGAGATTAGTGAAAGTGTTGTTTGAAGCTTGTCGAATGCTTGCGAGGGACATAAGACCTGGAGATTGACCTCTTATTTGTTCTTGAGGGTTTAGTGATATATAAGGGATCTTTCATGTGGGACCGCTTCCACGTATGTTTCAAAGTAAATGGTGAAAGTGAAACCAAGAGTTTAATGGATGCAGTCTTCATCTTCTGCAGGTAGTGAAACTTAAGTTGATCGTCATGGGTCGTATGTTTGATTGTATAGTGTTGTCCTGCTATTTGTGGCAGATGTTGGAAAAGGCAAAGGAACTTCGGGAGCTGCTTGATCGTGTGCGATCTATGGCTCGGTTGGTGGTGCGACGAGAGAAACTTAAATACAACCAACAGCTTGTGCAAATGACGATAGCCTCTGCGGAGCTGAACAGGTCTGAAAGTACATCAGAGGAGCGGTGTTGTGTTTGGTGTCCTTCTACGAAGACACTGTTGAAGTGTGGAACTTGTCCGCGAAGCTTTTGCTTCAACTGTTTCAAGAATCGGAAAGGTTTTGGAGTGAAGGGTTGGATGGCTGCGTCGAAACAAGCCATGTATAGCTGTAAATATTGCCGAGAGCTCATAAGTAATGTAGCAGGCTTTTCTAATAATTTGGGTCCAACACCTGAAGAAGTTGCGGATGCTGGGCTGGTTAGCACCCCAGTGGTTGCAAGTGAACGTGTAGATGGGATGGTTAGTACCCCAGTGACTTCCTGTGAACTCTCACGTGGGGCCAGGGAAAGGGAAATGGGCAAAGGACGTGATGGAGGGTGGGCCTTGCAAGAGTTTGACAATCCTAGTCCTGCTTCAGTTATTCCAGGCGGAGGTGAGACTATTGCTTCAGCCAAAGGACTGGTTGTAGGACGTGGTAAAGGAATTCGTTGGACAACAAATGAAAATGCAGGGCCTGGTTTTGTTAGACGTGGTTCTGAGAACGGAGCGAATAACCAGAGTAAGCTCGGGGAGCTTGAGACTGGGTTGAACAAGTTCTTGAGCATCGCTAATGACCAGATGGAACACTCTAGCTTTGAAACAACGCTTCGAAGACTGAAAATACTTCGGCATATTAACGAAGACGTCAATCAAGAGCAGACAGTTTCGGCTGAGATTCCATCTGGGGACCTACCGGAGGAGACTGCAGATGTTAGAGCTTCGGGTCCTGTTCTTGACGAATTGGAGCCGAGCAGAGTGAACGTTGGCAACGTGTCTGTTATCGTGTCTCCTGCTTCTGGTCCTGCGTTGCTTGTGTACAAGAAGAACAGAAGATTGATATTGAGTGCGAGCTCCGAATCTCCACCGTCAGCGTATGATTTTTCAGACAAGCTGAATTATTCTCCCTCCCCCACAGGGCTAGAGAATGTGACATCAGAAAGGACTAGGTCTCCTGGCAGTGGGGTTATCGCCAAGCGGTTAGAGATTGGGGGATTAGAAAGGATTTAGTTTATTAGCTTGTCATCTAGATAATGCGTTTCCGATGGCTTCATTAGCAGCTTTCCTGCCCTGTTTGCCAATTGAATCTCAGTCAAATTGGGATTTGCTGTAGAAATAGGTGGAATTCAACATGGAATATTGTGTGGATGGTGTGGAAGTGAAATCCTACCTGTCTAGAACTTTGCATACAATTACAAAATTAGAACATTGGTTTTATAATTTTACATTTTATTTGCATTGCCAATCAAATTCATAACCCAAAGTCTACGAGACTTTCAACGTGCATACCAGTAATACCGGTGTGGAAGTGGCACTGATTTTGTAGTTCAGTTTTAGTTTTCTTTCTATTGAATAAATAGATGAATCTTAAACTATATAATTTTGGTTCATATGCATAGGAACATGCATTTGAAATACTTAACCCCAAAACTCCCCAGGCCTTTTGCGGTTTAGGGTACATCATTGCTTTTGAAATGTTATAGGTCTAAATGTCACTAAGGTAGTGTACATGTTGAAGATGACGTGAATCAAATTTGGAGTCATTTGGCCTCAGAGGTTGCAATAATATAATGTTCTAGTGTTGAAAAAGGATGCTGAATTTTTCCTAATAACATTGGAGGTGACATTCAATTTCTAAACCTACTCAAATGAAAAAAATGAAAACTATAAAGTGCTTCAAAACCAACATACAATCACATTGGGGAAAGAAAATATCATTCAAAAGACTTAGTGTGTCTGCATAATGGCTTTGAAGTGTTGAACCTCCTACTAAAATACTTTTCAATCACCCATAACTTTTTAGATTGATGTGAAATTTTAACCACACAAACTAGACTAGTATGTGCAATTTTTTCCAAAAATTTATTGGAAATGGACACTATATGAAGAAGAAAGAAGCTGCCAAAGTCCACTATGATCCAAAAATGTCCGGATTTTGAACTTTGAATTTCTCTCAAACATTCAAAACAACTTGGATTGACATGAAAATTTTACCACAATAACTAATTAGACTTCAAGGCAACATAATCCAATAAATTTTTATTATTATTAAAAACAAACATTGGATGAAGGAGATATAAGCCCCTGAAGTTGCATCCATCAAAATACAATTTGGTAGACTCAAATTGAACCTTTGAACTTTGAATGGCTTCCAAAAATCAATACATCTTGGATTTAACTAAAAAATTTATCACACAAACTAGAAAAAAGAGTGCAGATTCTCCAACAAGTTTTATTGAATTTGAACATCAAATGCAAAAGTTACAATAATTTGAATTGGACTTCCAAACTATGTGAGGACACTTTTGGTCCCCTTAGGCGCTTAGGGATTAACCCTAGAAGGATGCGGCCCCCAATGATCAAGATAGTCACCAAAATGCTCCAATTGTAGGACCAATAGGTGCATTCTTTGTTTCTTTAGTGAACAATGAAGTCATCCATTGGATATTTTTGGTCCTTAGCATCCTTCAAGGATTAAGATTAATAATCATGATAATTGAAAAGGAAATATTTGGATTTATTGAAGGTCAAAGACTTTTTGACTTTTAATACTTTCCAAACTACAAACTCACATCTCACTTGATACTAGTCACTATTTTTGCATGATTCAAAGTTGTAACAAAATTAAAAAATTTATGTATGATTTTTTTTTGGTGGGGTTCAAAGTTGTTTAGATGATGTATTCCAAAAGCAAAACATTTTATTGTTGTCAGTGTTGACTATTGAGTTCTTGATTTTAATAGAATGATGCCAAATGGGCTACCAATTAGGTACACTCAATATCTTCACAAAAGCTCAAATTTTGTTGTAGTACATTATTGACTTCATTGCTCCGACTACCATACTAATGTGTAGTCACTTGTTGTAAACAAGTTATAAGATGTCCAATATGTCTCCCATCTTTCAAGACTAATATCCACCAAGTAAAACAAAAAATAAAACAGCTCAATTAAATAAACCCTTAGATTCCAATGACGTCAAAGTGATTATTCCAAGCATGTTATCTTGAGTATTATGAAATCTACCAAGATTTAGAACTTCATGCAAACTAGATGGACGATAAAGATTATAAACTGCATCAAATGGTATAAGATCCATTGCATTCCAAGCTTGGGGAATTCATTTAGAGTATCCATTAGAAACCACTTGCAAACAAAACTTTGGGCCCCCTATTTACTTTTTGAATATTAAATAAAAATACATAAAAAATAAATGTGAATAGATTTTCCTACTTTGAAAGTTTATGTTTTGAATTATTGATATTTTTATTTGTTAATAATAATTAGTTATAAATTTTTGAAGTAAAAAAATACACTGTAGATCTGAAAAATAACTTTCAAATCCCTATATTATATAAGAAAAAATTGTTTACAAAATGAACAAAAATTTCCTAAAAATAACTCTCTATTGAAAGCTCATTTTGAGTTGAATATTGATTCAATGGTCATGTAAATGTGTTCTCTATAATTATTTGAGTTGAAAAACATGCCATTTTAGTTCATTTTCAACCTCTTCTAGAAATCATTTTTTATTTTATTTGAGCTGAAAATTTTGGCAATAAAAGCCTAGAGTCATTATTAAACAATGCTCAAAATTTTAGGCTGAAATTATAATTTATTTTATTAGAAACCACTTGTTTGCACGTGGTTTATTGTAGTAAAACTAATTGCCCCCCCCTCCCCCCCCGAGATTTCAAGTTGTGGAAAATTTTCAAATACCACAGTATACACCATAATACACTAAAAATATTTTTTTATACTAAAGTATATGCTAATACATGATAATATACTATAATTTCATATTAATAGCACAAAAATTTGCATGTTTTGTTTTTGAATATCATAAAGTTATTGTTTATCTATTTGAATTGATCTTTTGATCTTAGAATAAGTATGTGACTACTAGTAGTATAGGTGTGTATAAGCCTATATCTAAATCTTATGTGGATTCAATTTTCTAACTTTGAAATTCAACAAAAAGTTAAGAAAAATTGCATGTTTGCTTTGCAATGTATTGATGGAAAGGTTAGAATGTCTAATTTCACATCTAGGTTTGTGACATTGGAAAAATCATATATAGTGATTTCTATATGGTTGTAAATATGATGAGGTCGCTGAGTAATGTACAACTTATCTAATTTTATTCCTTGCAATACAAAAAATCTATTGCAAAGTGCATTGTAGGATAGGCATCAAATTTAACATACCATAATATTACCATTGAGTGCATTTTCCATTTTCTATGGTTGAAATCTTTGTAAAAGAATCCTATATTTCTAAAAATAGCAAAATTTAGTAAGTAGGTATTAAAAATTGCATCTTTAGGAAGAAGTCTCTAGTGTCTAAAAGGTTAAGCATAAACAGTTTACCGTAGCTTCCTAGCAGCTTAGGCAGAAAATAAATAATTAAAAGGGTGCCTAAATTTTTGGAAAATTATTGATCTAATTTATTCCCAAAAAAAACATTTATATTATAGGATTGCCTAATTTAGAGTAGTTTGACTTGTGTGTGTTATAGTATAGGAGGGGACCTAAACTCCGACCTTCTTCTTCAAACCGTTCTTATAAGTGACTTCAAAATGAACAATCAATAGTTGTGATATGAACTACTCATAGCGTTGAGCATAATGAGATTTGTTCATATTTCTTTAATCTTTAATGGATGGAATACAAGCCAGAATGGGTCTATTTCAAAGTCAAGGGAGGTCAACTTTATTTTTCTAAATGAAAAATTGGTTGTTCAATTGTCTTCTTACAAATGCTAAAGAATTTAGAGTCTGTTTAAATTTTGTAAGGGTCTCATTTAGGAACCTTGTGTATTACTTTTTACATGCCATAGTGTTGGTTTTTGATCAAGCCATATTTTTTTTCAAACTACGCATGTTTTTTTTTGCCCTAGCCAACTAGCCCTTAACCCTAGAATGCCACAAGCAACATTCTATGGTGTTTGGATGACAATCCAATGTGTTGGAAAGAATTTGAAAGCATTTTTTAATCTGTATTTTTCTTGTTGTCCTTTCATGTCAAATTATGAAGAGTATTCAATTGAATTTGCAATCTTATTACTCTTTGTCTTTATGTAAATGAAAATTTAGTAAAAAGAACGGATCACAAAATACATTATTTTAGTGTATTTTAAAAAGTTGTTACTCTCTGCTCTAAATCTGAAATTTCTCCACAAAAATGATATTTCTTGAGTTTGAGTTCAACTAACAAAATGAAGGTCATCTACTCTAGTTTCTCCTCCAATTTGAATTTAAAAAAAATTCCTAATATTGAATATTTTATTGCAATTTGAGCTTTGCATTTATTTTCAATGTCTATTGAATTCTAAATATAAAATGACATAGAAATTGAGTTTACACTATAATGTTCTTCATTGTAATATGTACAAGTTATGGTAAAATTTCAGAGTTTTTGAAGTAATTTTCTAGTTAATGTGATTATTCTTCACTTTTTCTTCCAAAATCCTCAAAAAAATCAATTTTCCACAAAAAAATCTAAATTTTTTTGGAGTGATGAAGACATGTAATTTCATCTCTAAAAAATAAATAATTTTTTTTTCATACATATCTAGTTGCAAAATGGCAACAAACGAAGCAATGGATAATAAGGCTTGAAATCAACGGTCATAGGTTTGTCCTTTACGGGTTAAAGTGACAGTTTATGAGCACACTACCTTAGTACTTATTCAATTTTGGCACCTTTTGCCAAATATTTAATAAAATTTAACTTCTTAACTTCAGCAATAAAAAAATAATTACTCCAATTTTCATCATTCAACATACTGAGTTAATAAAGTATTTAATATGTACCTCCAAAGCGACTTACAAAGATGCAAGTGAAGTCATAAAAGACAAGCTCTTTATACAAATTGGATGGTAGTAGGTAAAACAACCCATGTGGGATATGTAAATAGTTAGGATTAGTACAAGCTCAACTGCTCATAGTTATTTCAAAAGCAGGAATTGTGTTTAAAGTAGAATTTTAGACCTCATTTAGACAGTGTGGAATAACTTTTTTCAACACTTTTTGAACTAAGTTAATGTGGAAAATCAAGATAGCTTTCATCTCCAAAAATATTTTTGATATTTTGAGTCTCTATTCATGGACAAATTTCAGGGAGTTGGAAGGAACATTTTCTTTGATATTTTCAAACATCTTCTTCAAATTTTGTCCATGACTTTTGGGGGGAGACTATAATCACAAACTAATTTTTTGAGATGAAAGTTAGATTTATTTTTCAACTTTTTTTAGTTCAAAGTTTTTTGAAAAGAATATTATTTTACTATGCCAAAATGAGGTCTGAAATTTTACTTTGACCACAATTACTACTTTTTGACAATGAACAATCAAACTCTCATCTTCAAATTATTCCATATTCTTTGAAGGTTCATGATAGACAATGGATCTCATTATAAAAATGACCTCTCCAACCCTCACATTCACTATATATCAATGAAGGACTTTCTTCATATTTCTATCAGAGAAATTCCACAATCATGAAAGAAGATCCTAGCTTAAGTCAACAACTTGGATGAATGCATAACTAATTTTAATTATGTTTGAAAATTGTCTAATTTTAATAAATGATTTTTTGGACTGCCTAGCTATTTTCCATACTTTAATTAATTATTAGGCATAAAGTTGTCTAAGCTGCTCGGAAGCTACGGTATAGGAATTGTGCAACACTTGAGAACAAGAAATATGACCTTAACCCCTAAAGGACCAAACATTGTTATTTGACAACATAGCAATTTTGGGCAACTCACTATGATCAAAATTTTTATTTTTTCTTTGAAATTTTCAAACAAGATGTGCCCAAGGAGTAGCTTTAAGGCCCAACAATTTTTATAACTTTTGGCTATATGGTTAAAAAGTTATTGCATGATATGTAATTTTCATTGGTCTTTGGGGTAGCCCAAGCAGTTGAAAAACTTCTTTAAGAATCACTTTTTTTAAAACAAAAATT
This sequence comes from Antitrichia curtipendula, assembly GCA_951230915.1. NCBI lineage: Eukaryota > Viridiplantae > Streptophyta > Bryopsida > Hypnales > Leucodontaceae > Antitrichia > Antitrichia curtipendula. Next base: position 28,615,745 of record OX579635.1, read on the forward strand.
TAAAATTGGTTATATATATATGGGAAGCTTTTAATCATTCCATTTTGATTAATGAGATGAAAGTTATGAGAAGTTTTAGTTTGAGGATAGTTATGGAATCTCTACTCAAAGATAAACTTTGAAGTCCTTTATTTAACTCAATTTTCAATATTTTTGAAAAAAAACCAAAAAACATTGGATGTAGATTGTTTATTACAACATTACAACTATTGGAATTGGCATTTTTTAATTCCATATTTAAATTCTTAACAATTTAGTGTTTTAAATATTCTCTACCTCTTTCTACTTACTATTTTTTTCCTATATGTTTTACAATTCCAAATGATCTGAAATTTTTCAAGCATGTCGCCAACTTGCCTTAAAGAATGAATCCAAAGAGTAACCACCATTTTGGACATTTTTCATACAAATGTGACCTTGCAAAGTAGCTTACTACGAGATCCTACGGTTATATATGTCCAAAAATGTTTGTTTTTTTAAATTTGTTACTTGTAGTAGAAGTGGCAGTTTGGGAGTGTTTTTGGTGAAAATATAGTCAAGGGACTTTAGAGGTTAATTTAAGCACAAGGTAACAGTCAATTATTAATTGTGTTTGGAATTAGATCATTTTTTGTAGAATGGCACCTTATAGTAGACATAGACACAATAAAGTACATGTACGGCTTAAAAATGGGAGCAAATAGTCTTCACAGTTGTATATTTTGCATTCAAGAACAAATCAAATTAGTCACTGGTTATTTGGTTTGAAATCTCAAGTAGTGGCTGCCATAAATAACAAGAAATGGCATTGGTCAAACGGATTGTTTTCTAAGAACATGCCAAGAAGATTTATGCTTGGAACAAAATTTTATGGACAATGGAGGCTTATTCTACTAATTCCATTAGACTGAATATATATATATATATATATATATATATATATATATATATATATGAATTTTACATGCATTCAACAGGATGCTGGAAAAATTCATCCATATTCATCATGCACATTTGTTAAGGAATAGTCATGCAAAAAGGCAGAGACTAGAATAGTGGATAGCTCGCAATGAGTTACAAATTTATTTCATTGTATTTTTTTTAAAAAGTGACCAATTAGCATTAGATTTCAAAACAAAACTTAAGTTAAAAAATTCGCATCTATAGATTAGATGCTTTGGAGAGCATTATGCAACGCTTTATATGGTAACAATCAAGATCTTTGTATACCAAATGAATTATGGTCAATATTTGTTTTGAAAAAAAATTAAACAACAAATATTGGAGTTCTAACTTTTTTTCATATTTTCAGCACATTGTTGTATGATATGCGTTGTACTTCATCAAAAGATACGGAAGCCTAGCGGTTTGGTCATGCTAGGGACTTGAAAACTCTCATCATGCAGCTAGAACTATATACCAAAGACATTCAACATGCTAGAAGTAAGACACGTAAAAGCCTACTATTATAAACCTATCAACATTGGTATATGATAATTACAATATTAGCACATAGATTTTGTAACAAAGAAGTTGTAGTTAATATTGCACAATCTAAAATACTTGGAGGCAAAGTTGCAATAGTAGCTAAATTTGTAGCATCTGTGAATTTGTTTGCAGTTGTTCACACTTCACATAGTGCCCTTTGTTGAGATAAGTGTCAATATATTTGAATCCACTAGATTTCTATTGAGCCCATGTCTCTAGCAAATTCTAGACACTAGAAGAAACCTGGGTTTTTTTTTTAAGTCTAAAAATTGGATGTCAAATTTTTTTGAACATCAAACATAACATTAGGATGCTAGTTTTGACATCAAAACTAGCATCCTAATGTTATGTTTGATCTTCAAAAAATTTGACATCCAGTTTTTAGACTTAAAAAAAAACCCGGGTTTCTTCTAGTGAGAGTTATATATCCTTTGTATTTGGTCTTAGTGTGTTTTAGTTCAGTTAAGAAGTTCATTGTGACATCAAACTTGTTGTAAATTGAAATAAAAATTAATTGTTATTTGCTGAAGAACTATTTTCAATTCTATTTAAAGTTACTCATAACTTGCTTTTACATTTAAAAAAAGATGTATATACAATGACAAACAAAACTACTTATAAAGTTGAAATTTTTTCATTCAAACAACCATACTATAAGCATCAATGGACAAAGTCAAAAAGTAGATATATGGAAGTTGTAGTGTGCAATATATTACACATTACCATGGAGATTTGAAGAAAAAATTAGTTGTGATTTGAAAGAAAATCAATTTCAAAATTAGCCATGTCTAAAACTCAATTTTATTCAACTTGATTTGGATTTACTTTATCTTTCCCCAATTATTTCTTAGAACTTCAAAAAAACTTTTTGTGCCTTAGCATGTTGGTATATATCATTTCAAACTGTTGTATAAAAATTGAAGGAAATTAAAATTTATAGAATTAAAAATATTAACAGTTTGACAATCGCGCAAATGATGTTAAGAGCATGGGATAGCATTAGCTATTGTAGAGAAAGTACAGGTTGCAATGTAGACCATTATTACATCTTAATGCCCTTGCACTTGAAATATTTGTTGAATTGGGCAATGAATTCAATTTATATTTCACAGTTGTATAATGTGTTTTTAAGTTCAATTTGTTTGTCCAAAGACTAGAATTCATGATGCACATAATTGATCCAACAAATCCAAAAAATAAATAAATTATCATTGTCAATATTGTCAAAAAATTGCCAATTTTAAAATGGTCACTGTAATTTTTGTCACTTTTCAACTTTTGACATTTTACATAGAAGTTAGTTCAACATTAACTTTGTCAAACATTAGACAAGAAATTACCATACAATTTGGAACAAACTTTGAATTGGAATTTGACATGTGTATCATCAATGGAGATTGTATAGTGAAATTGAATGGTCAAAACAAAAAAAGCAAAATTGTGAAAAATGCTTTACACCAATAAAGCCTCTTATCGTTTCAAGGACCTAAAGATTATGTTAGACATAAACAACAACTTATATAGTATTTGTGGTCTCCCATGGCTATAGAGTCTCCCATGGCTATAGAATTTTTGTATTCAAGCAACAGTTCTAACAATTTTTAGTCTCTAGTCTCTAGACAAGTAGGTATTGAGTCAAGGCAACAACTTTGAGCAAAGTCTATTATACATAAACAACATAATTTGCATGCTTTGGAGAATTCGTGGTTTTCCAATTCCAAGTCAATGAAATCACATGGCGTGATTGTCTTGTGGTGCAATGTTTGTCTCTACAAATTAGATTTTTCAACTTGGTGATGTGTGGTTGTAGCAAGCAGGGCAACTCAATTTTCTAAAAGAAATTGGTTTAACTACTTTACAGTGAATGAGTGGTAGAGACAATACAATTCAATTGCTTGTCTCAATGCAAGGTGAGATTTGGTTTTATTGAAGTGGAATGGAGCTTGTGGACGTATATAGTGGTACACAACTACACAAATGTAGACTAGGTTGTTGATGGATTATATATTTGGTTGTTGGATTTCACTAATCACTAGTCACTGGTAGTTTTTTGAACATATGACTAAAGAAAATAGAGTACTTACAAAAATCGGAGACAGAAGGTGGAACATTGAAGCTAGAATCATGGTCTCATGGACATGACTTTAACAAAAAGAATTGGTGTGAGGATTGAGGTTGAGGTTGCTTTGTAAGGCTTTTCAAAAAGACATACTTGATTATTTTGTATTTTGTTGTGTCTAGAACAACCCTTTTATTTTCACTTCAAATTTTTTTTCTTTATGTCAATTTCACTTTTTTTAAAATAGTTGTGGTAGCAATGAAGAAATAAATTTTGATGCATACTAGTGGCAATTTGTCTACAATTTGAAGTGCATGAACTAATGATTTATTTATTCTAAGAGGCATGCACGGTGAATTTTCATGTGTGCTTACAATTAAAAGTGACAATATTTTTGCCTTCCAATTTACAAGTAGTGAAACAAGGAAGTATACAAAAATGAATAAGTCACTATAAGAAACCCATGTTTTAGGTGCCGTTTTGAAATTTTTTCAGACGGATTTTAGGTGATGTCAAAAAATACAATTTGTTTTTTTTGACATCACCTAAAATCCGTCTGAAAAATTTTCAAAACGGCACCTAAAACGCGGGTTTCTTATAGTGAAGTGCCAAAATAGAAATACATGATTTACAATTAATGATAATTTAATTATTCCAACCATTGTATGAACCTACATAAGCAACACACATCTTCCTATGCCTCAATGAAAAATTGAAGCATAGAAGTAGAAAATTCACATTGTACATATATCATTTTTAATAGACTCAAGTTGAGCAATTGCTTTCCATTGAGAGTTTGGTATCATCTTGTCATGATTGTAGAAAAATCTGCAATATAACATTGATCTTGCTACATGATAGCAAAAAATAGTGGATTCTCTCTTGACACTACATCTAATCACATCAACTCCGATGGTAATCTTTTTGTTCCATCTCCTATCCATTAAAGATTGACATAGTTTGTCTTGTACATTTTAAAATATCCACATCGATGTTGTCTTGTGAATCTCCTATGCTGCTACAAATAAGTCAATGAAAACACTAAGAAGCCTCTGATCAAAGACAAATGAATTTATTTATTGCCAGTACTTGGTTTCACCGCATTTTGGATGTCAAGTTGGAGCTTTATCCTAAAGGATTTGCTTGTAGCTATATCCAGTGAAGACCACTCCACTAAATTGGATGAAGGCAATGCAATGGTTTGTAATTGTCTGGAGCCAAATTGTGGAGTTTGAGGAAAATATTAGCATTGTAAAAGAAAATTGACCATGTTCTAGTAACTCTTTATGTAAACAATTTCCTTGAGTGAGTTTTCCTTATCTCTTTATGCATAACCACCATGACTCCCAAAATACTTTTTGGATTGATCTACTTTTGACAATAAATCTGTAAGCCACATAATTCAAAATCAATAAACCAAATTACAAGAAAAATTACATTCACTTGCACATAAGATCAACAAAACTAAAATCAATTTTGAGGGTAAGTAAAAACGGCAATAGGAACCGGTAAAAGTTGTCTACAAAAACCTGTAAATAACATAATAAGACTTCATGGCATAATTTGATTGCAAGGAAATCAGCAACCTTTAAATAATTGATGAGCTGCACATGAATTAATGGAGTTGCAACTAATGCAATTAATGAATGAAAACATTGTTTCTAGGATAGCAAAACAATTTTTGATTCAAACTTTGGTTGCATATAAAGTTTTTTGTGATTGGCATTGAGCACCATTTAAATCTCAACTTTGCAAGCATTCTTCATATGCAACCATACAGGCAAAAAATAAAACCACGAAGCAAAAAAATGAAAACATGAGATTCAAACTTCCTATACAATTTGATCTTAAGTGTAGCAATCCAAATGGTACTCTAGCTATTGCAAGTTGACAAAACAATTACAGCAAGATCCAGAAGGCACAAGTGAGAAATATATGCCATTGCCAATTTAGTATAAAAATGGATAAACCACAAAAAAAACAAGGGCAATTGCATAGCTTACTACTATGAAGAAAATTATATAGAAAATAAAATTAATTGAAGAAAATTTGCAAGTATGAAATGTTTAAAAACAATATTAACATTTGTTGAAGAGCTTCTCACTAGAATTCACATTCCTCACTCCCTCAGTGACTATCAATATGAAGGTACCTAACTCAATATCTAGTTGACGTACATCTCTAGCTATAATTATATAAAGATACTATCATGTGAATTGTTTCATCAACCTAAAGAGGTTAACATACTGAACCTAATTTGCACTAAAAAAAAATTATAACTTCAAATACAATACTGAGTTTATACCAATATGGATTTTTGGCTCTCAAATTGCATTATATAAAGATTAAAATTGCAAATATTGATATCATAGCACAATAAAGTTTTTAGGTTTGGTGCTTCAATTGGACAAAACAAAGGTTGGAAACAAAAGAAACGCCTAGTGTACAATTTATACAAAGTACTCATTTATAATCTCTAGTTTCATGTCCTTATCTATCTCCTTATATATTTATTTGATGTCCAAGTTGTTGTACTTCATTGTACATCTAAACTACTTGAAATATTTGTTATCATTCAACTTGATCTACTCAATTACAAATTAAACAAGTTCAAACATCAAATTCCTTTAACTGGCAAGATTCCAAGACATTGGTTGGTAACCTCATATTTAAATTTCTCTTAGTATTTAAAACTTTGAGCAAAAAAATTTCATGATTTTGTTTATTTGAAACATGCAACATTAAGAAATTTGACTGTAGTTCTATGAGACTTGATGTTTTTTCCACCCCATCTACGACAGTTTAGTACGCATTTAGGAGTTTCACTTTCAATTCCAAATCACTCAGCTAGTTCATGTTGAATCCCTTGTGTGAAAAAATATGGTGTGGAACCATATACAGGTTGTCTACATTTTCCACATAGGTGATTCAATATGATTTGACAAGGATACACAGAGTCTTTAAGAAGCATCACCTATTTTGCGACAAAGGCATTACAAATTGTTGACATTTCAAGCTCTAATTACCAATCTGAAATAATAAGATTGATTATACATAATCTAAAGGTTAACAAATCTCTAACAGTTCTACTTTAGATTATCAAGTAATTTGCTTAGATAGAACAAAGTTTCTAGCTCAAATTCATAAATTTATCCATTTATGGCCAGCATTTGAACCGAAACTTCACAAGCATTCACTATATACATGCAAAAAGCAAACTGTGATGCAAAAAAACTAAAACATGACATTTGAACTTCCTATACGATTTGAAGTAAATTGTTGCAATTTGATCCTAAGCCTAGCAAATCCGTAAGCCAAAAATTAAAAATTTAATGCTAATGGATTTTAGCAACACATGTAGGACATATACGGCTACAACAAAATTAGTAATTGCTCCAAATTTAAGAATCTTTGCCTTCTAGCACCCTTCCATATCGTGTTCAATATGCTTCTTGGCATCCTTCATGTGTCTAGCAATTTTATCTAGCATCAAATCAATTGTGGTCTTACTTTAATAGAAAATTTTAACTATTTGTTTTTCAATGTAAATAATTGTAAGGAAGTTATCACAATTTGATTTTGAAAGACCAAGTAGACTTAACTTTCATTTCAATGTAAAAGAAGACTAATAGTCAAATAGAAAAGTAATAGAAAAAAGATGAATGAAAAAATATGCTTTAGAAATAAGAAATATCAAATAGACACAATAATTATTTGAATTTTAGGATATGTAGAGCCATCTTGCACAATCACTATAAGTCAATTTGTCTTTCATTTTTTCTTAGAGCTTGTAGTGATTATTTATTTTTGTTGCAATTTTTGTATATTGCACTTGCTTTGAAATAAGAAATTTATTTATAATACTTGTCTATGTTTTTATATAAGTTGAATTAGTAAGTGGTTGGCTTTAGTCCTTGCAAATTCAATAATTAACCAAATATTTGCTTTATAGTTTATATTATATTCATTATTTTTTCTATTCCATTACAAAATTCCTTGTGAACAAACCTGCAAACAATTTAACTTTTCAATTTTGAGTCTAATTGGTATTCCAATGGGAGTGTAGTCCAATTGCTATCTTATTTCCATTAGAATAAGGCAAACTGGATCTAATTCTAATACAAAGTTGCATAGAGCTATTAGATATTAATCAGTCTAAATTGTTTTAGATATATAGAAAGGCAATTAGAACTATGACTCTTCAAATTGAACATGTGATTCTTACTTGAGTATATAAGCAAATTTTTTTGTTCATTTTTACTCCTCGGCTGGAGCATTGTGAGATAATTGATAAATTGAAGAGTGTGGAGCTTTTATATACAATTTAGTTTCGAAGTATCCCATTAAATTAAATATTAACCTATAAATCCTTGGTGATCGAACAATTTACTTCCTATAATGCAAAAAAACTTTTAATTTAAAAAAACTGGGGGTGGTAGTTTCTTGAGATAACATTTGGCGCCACATGCCCAGGGATTTAATTTAATGAATATTTTTATAATAGGTCATTATAGTCTTTCATACAGTAATTGGTCAAAGAGTGATCTTATAAATAGAATAAATTATATAGTTATAAAAGACAATGAATATAATATAAATTATATTGCAGATCTTTGGTTAATTATTGAATTTACAAGGACTAAAGCCAATCACTAGCTATATTGAATTTTTAATATAGCATAGGAACCATTATAAGAAACTCATGTCTAAGTTGATGGATTTTTGAGGGCATTAAATGTAACAACTGGTGTTTTTATGTCAACAATGACATCCAATGTCACATTGGACATCATTATTGACATAAAAATACAGGTTGCTACATTGAATATCCTCAAAAATCCTTCAATTTACACATAGGAAAACATGGATTTCTTGTAGTTAACTAAAAACAAGAAATGACAAGCAAAAACTGAAATGCAAGAATTAAGAAGCGAGAACCAAAAAGAAAATTGGGGTTCAAAAACAACCTCAAAGAGAGGCACAAATACAAAAGGAATAGATGGCAAAGGAATGGATGCATGCAGTTATGGACAATTATTTGTCAAGAGCTTTCGCTTTCCATGATGTAAGGTAAACCTGCCTATGACAGGCAAACCACCCATGACAGGCACCTACTGAACCCCCCCATTACAGTCTTTTATCAATCTATGAGAAACTTTTTCTTAAAAATGGGATGAAGACTGCATAAGGTTGATTTGTAGTTGTTATCAAAGCCTTGGGATATGGTTATGAAGTTATTAGTAACTGTTTTGAACACTTACACCAATCTAGTCTAAAACTGGTATTAAAAAGTAGATTTTTTATTTCTTCATGTCATGTCCATGTTAGAAAGTCTTGTAGCCATCTTAGAAAATGTAATGATTCTTTTAGGTGGGAAGATGACCATCATGGAAACAATTTTCTGCTAATTTGGGGTAGTCTACAGACTCTTTTGGGCTTACTGAACAATACACTTCAAAAATTCACAAAAAATTCATATTTTATCCAAAAAATAAAATTCCAGTTGCTTTCTTCATTTCTCACATGTGTCTTTGTATGGAAAAAAATTTGATTCTTTTTGCTAATGGCAATACAACAAATCAGTCATTCTGCCTGTCATAGGCAGGTTTACCTTATAAGGTAGAACTACTCAATTCCGCCAGTCACCTAATTCCGCCACCCTATTTTTGGCCCCAATTCCATCAAGCTCTTAATGCAAATCCACACACTTTTATGACGATTTCAGAGCATTAATGCCTAAAGAGATAATGTGTCAATTTTTCATTGGTGGAGATTAAAGTGCCAATAGATACATGTTCAATTGGTAATGGGGTGTTTGTGAGACGTTTTTGACTCCACTCTATGGACGGTTTTGTAATTTCAGGCAGCCCACTTCAAAAATTCATAGAAATTAGAGTTTTGATCGGAAAATTATGATTTCACTTGGGTTGGACTTGTGAAACAAGCACACATCTCTGAAAAATATATCCCCCTCTCAGAGTTGGCCTCAAGATAGTCAGATTGCAAATCAGGGTGGTAAAGGGTAGTTCCACCTTAATGTCCTGCCATGTAAGTGGTACAACATCTGCAATAGCTGCAATAGCTAGACTGAGGCAATAATGATGCGATAAACCCGTTCCGTTAGTGGAACCCTGTAAAGGCCCCAATTTTGTCCTCATGTTGAATACTAGTGGTTTTTCACATGAATTTCTTTCCATTCAATTGAGAATATTAAACTCTCAATAAATAGTGATTTAAAAAAAAAAAAATTTAATTATAATCCCTAAAGATTCAATCCATGAATGGATTTTAAAGAATTTCAAGCAGATTCCTATGGTGGAAAATTCAACAATAGTTTTCTTAAACTTCTTTTGGAGACAAAAGAATATATTGCTTTGTAAATATATAATTTATATATTTCAATTTTTGCCTAGGAAATTTGGAAATGCAAAAAAAGTATTTTATTTTCATTGAAGCTCTTTTGCATTAGAAATGGTAGTTTTGACTTTTGAAGGGTATTTTAAATAAAATATAGTCATGAATCTTTAGTGTTTAACTTATTTTTTGCAGTCATTTTTGAAGGGCCATTATTTAGCTAGAAAGTATAGGTTTGAAGCAAGTAGATATACTCATTGCTTCAAATGTTGACTGATAGACAAATATAATTAAGGTGAAATTGCTTTAAAAAAAATTTGGATCCAATTTCACCGTTTGTGATTGATCTTCATTATTATATCCACTTTCATCACAATAGAAATGAAAGGTTAAGCCTTAAAGTTCCAAAAGCCTTTATTTAATAAAAACACTCAATTGTCATTTCAATTGCAAAGAGCAAAACTGCAAAAGACTACAAAAATTATTTTTTACATATCTAACCATAGGATATTGCACCAGATTAGTATAAAAAAATTCAAAAACTTTGGACACATAGATTATAAGATATTAACATTTAAACAAGTTTTTGGCACCTTTTGTGATGTGACTATAAGACTTTGAATCTATTAGCTTAGATTTTTTTACATTTAATATGGAATTTTTTTTATTGAACAATTGATTTTAAAGTCCAAGAATTTTTTTTGAAAAAATAGGATTGATTTTTATTCTTTAAAAAATTATTAAGTAGAAATAGGTATAAAATTGAACTACTAGAGGAAAAAATAAACCATTAATAGCTATAAAATGGAATTGAAATACATTAATTCTAACAACAAAATTGATCTAGCAAGGATATTAAACCTCGTGGAATTTTTTTTCTCAAAATTGTGAGAATTGAGTTTGGAAACCAATATGTTATTTTCTCAATGAAGTTTTTAATTACAATATTATATGAAGTTCTTAAAAAATAGTTTTTTTGTCCAACGATCCAAAATTTGGACATAGGATGGCATAATTTTTTGCTATTGGGTGCTTATTGATATGAAAACTAAATCCCTCCCAAACTAGTGCGTTTTTCTATCTTCAAAAAAGTTTTTAAAAAGTGCACCAATTGAGATTGTCACTAGAAGAAACCCGTTTTTTTTTACGTCTAAAAACTGGACCTCAAATTTTTTGGACATGAAACATAACATTAGGATGCTAGTTTTGAGCCTACCTCCGTTCATCGGTGCGACCGCCTTCGATGGTGGCTGTGCGATCCAGCGGATGCCGGTTTCTGTCCGCACGATCTGCCCGTCCGATTCTGGGGCGTTCGATTCGCATGTACGCGTCCACAATGGTGCATGGAATAGCTCATCACAGTTTGGGGAGATTTTTAGCTGACCCGGCTAAAATCTTACACTTTCTTGGACCAACCATAACAAGATTTGTTGAGAGCGGCCAAGGTGGCAAATGGGGCAATTCCACCTCGATCCAAGCGCGGTGATTTGGGGATGTCAACTTTCGGTAGCGTGCTTAGCTTGCATGATCAAGTGAAATGGCACAATTGTGAAAGCAATCGACAGGAAAGAGTTTTTATGCTCTTCTAACCGGGGTAAATTTCCTTGCAGAATTCAAATCGGAAATGAAATTTCATGTTTTTCAGAGTCGGAGTCGTCGTTGTCAGGTTTGGCAACAGCTTTCACTTTCATGTGAGGAGGGGAGAAACCATAGTTCATGGGTTCAAGAGTAGCTTCGTCATATTCTCAAACTAAAAGCAACCAAAACGTTCAAAGCCATTGTTCAAGAATGTTAAGCTGAAGGAATCGGGAATCCATCCCATCCCGAGACGCCCGAAGATGCGAGTTGGCGCCTCGAAGTGTGCGGTCAACACTTGGCTCAAACCAACTGGCGCCAGCACCATTCCCTTTCGGAATCAATCACTGGAAACCAGATGCCGTGAGCCTGCTGTCAAGCTTCGATCAGCAGAGTGAACTTAATGGAACTTTTCAAACTCTTAAAAAAACTTCCTGCTGACATGGAATGCATGGAGTGCATGCGACAATTTAGTCAATCAGACAGCTCCACTTTCTGGGTTCTCACTCGGGTCCCTGGCCCATTTTACTCATTCTCAGTACAGTACGCCCACATTTGAACTGAAAAAAGGTTCCCTATCAATCCGCGGAGACTGAAGAGCACCACGTGGAAGGCAATGGAAGGGGACCTGGTGTTCACGAACGATTCAGCCATGCATTTGTCGATTCGAGGAGGCCACGTACCCCCTCCGTGGGACCCAAAAAATATCTCTGTGGTGGATCAGAGATATCTTTCACTCCACTTCTCATTGGTAGCAATTAAAATAGGGTCGGAGGAGGTAAGTAATGGCGTGCCCTGAGTCTGCATTGGGGTTTCTCCGCTGAAGTGCAACCAACAGCTGCGCACTGATGAATATTCTCACTACAAACAGACGTTGAGGACTGACTGAGCTTTGCAGCCGCCCACACTATTTGGTATAATTGTCGTTGCTATGCAAGCTTGCCTACTATCTGAGCAGTGATTTTATTAGCAAAACTTCGGCCCACAAAATTACAGCTACAATACAAAAATGGGAAAAATTCAGTTTTGAGCAGTTTTTATTGGCATTTTGCAGACTGTGCGTGTTTCCAGCGACTTGATCCGCGTATGAGAATCAGACTTAGCTTGGGACCACAGCAATTCAACTATTCAAGAGAGATGACACGTACGTATTCACAGTTGAATTGAATGCAAGGCAGTGGAGGAGGATGGTCAGTACCGGTAATCGGTTTCTGTGGAGGGATAATTGGTCTGAAATCAAATCATTTCTAAAGTAGTGAGTCACGTATGCTTTGCTTCCTGCCTGCTGCAATTCACGAATCGTGTCATTCGTGTGAGAATGCACCGACCAGCAATGTAAACGAGTCTGTACTCCCTTCAATTCCTTATGCTTGGAATAGTATTAAATTCCATCAACAAGCACTTGTTGCAAGGATGATTGCCATGAGGATTCATTTGAATGATGATTGTGTGACCGTTCTCAAGGGTGTGAAAAAGGGCATGCAATGCAGTGTGATCAAGTCCCGGCCATGCAAAGCTGGTTAAGGTACAAAAAGTTATACAAACATCGTGTTCTGAACTCTGAAGTACCGGCCTCGCAGGAGTGGCATGCACTCATGTGGGAATTCGTCGACTCGTGCCAATTACAGCGCTCATATCACGTCAAGAACCTTATCGGCGTACATTGTGTGCACGGAAAACACATCGGCAATTAATGCATAATTGTCTGAGGAGAACAGTAGAACGCTAGCTAGCTTGAAAATGTAGTCCCATCCGGACGCTAGTCTAGTTCAATTTCAAGACTACCTGAGTTTCAAGACAGTAGTTACTAATCGTAGAAGGTGGCATTCAACGGGCTCAGTCTAGTCTCAACAATTACTATCAAAACAGCAACGAGAACTGATCAATCTAAACAATGAATACAAGTTACAAGAAGAGTAATTAGTACTGATTTTGATTCAACATGCATGGATCAGTGGAGGGCAGCCAGGTGCCGTTTTTATTAGAGGAATGAAGTTTTTACACATGGGGAACCATAACTATCATAGAAAAATGACCCACGGAAAAATGAAAATGAAGTGTAGTTAGGTTGTCAAATCCTACGGCCTTCATATTGTAAGGTCTGGATATTCTACGTACATACAAGAGTAATTTAATTAAGGTAGCGTGAGTAAGATCGAGGGTGGAGGTCTGGAGTCAGGTGGATCCCAGTGTCAACTTACTTCAGGAGTAAGGAAAAAATCTTGCAAGTACAGTACACGGAGCTGGTGTCCATATACGAGAGAGCAAAATTAAAAGGTCCACCTCTATCCGGCCTTCTTCAATTCGTGCTGAAACAGCTGCTGTGCATCCAATACTTATACTGTTCAAGGTATGAACTCAAATGAATACCCGTCCCTGAGACTAGTCTCAATCTACAGACAATACTATTTTACCTAACCACACATCGGTGAGCTAAAAAACACCTGCTAGAAATTCAAAGAATATTAATTAATTAACACTAAATTGATAAAAGAGCTGGAGAACGAACCGAAACGACTGATCGTCTCCGTCGCCTCGGATTTTGCAAGAACTTGAACTCGACCAACATACAGTCAAGCAAAAAACAACACCTGTACAGGGAAAAATAAATTAACTAGGTTAAACCTGAAGCATGAATTGTTCGCTGATGTAATTTAATCAAATCTATACGAGGGTTGGGTTTCATTTGGTTTAAAATACAATCATCAAGGTTCTTGAGCGAGTTCCTCAAGTTCCGTGATATGCGCTTTGATCTTCTTCTCGACCATGGCAATCAATGAGTCCACATTCCTTTGCTCGCCGCTGAACATAAACTGCCACACCACTCGCGCACTGCTTTCCCCTTCTGACATCACCTGAAGGACAACATTCAGTAGTGTAAATTTATCCACACATTCAATGCACAGTTTTCAATCCACACATTCAGTAGTGTAAATTAATGTGGCAAAACCAAAACAACTGATCGTCAAGGGTACGTAATTGATCCAAAATTCAAAATGCCACCGACGATGGAATTTACTTGGCAGTGATGATCAATTCTTTGCTGATCTACAATGTAGTCCATGGATATGCAAGAGTGTGACATGAAATACGACAAATTGGTGATCTAATTCCTTCCTGGCATTGATCGACACCATACTTATGGCAATTGCGGAGTGAGGGTTTGCAGGCTAATTAAGGCAGGGAGATCTATGCATACCTGGACAGCAGATTTGTAGCCGACGGCAATGCCGCTGTTGCCTCCGACGAGATCGTAGGTGAGGATTTGTCTCTGGTGGTCAATCTGAGAGAGCTTCTCGGTCACCCAGAAGCTGGAGTTGTGAGCTTGCACACGGCGCACGCACCCTGGCACGTCATTCTGCCCCTCAAGGCATTCCACCATGCATCGGCGCGGAAATTCCAGCCAGTTGGACGCGATCGCCCAAACACTCTCGGCCGAGGCCGCGATCACCACGTCGATGGTGCCGTGCCAATTGTCGTCGGCAGGACTTCTTGTGTTTGCCATGTTGCGCGCTAGCTGGGTTGATCGCTTGATAATGTTCACTTGCGATGATCAATGTCCGTCGATTGCGCGGAACCAGAAACACCGAATGATTGAAGCAGCTGATACTCGTGCGAATATCGACCTGCGGGAAAAGAATTCTCAAGGAATTTGATCCAGTGCTAGCTCGCGCAACCGACGGACATTGATCTGGTTTTGCAACTAATTTTCCAAAATGATTTTTAACCGAGATTGATTGCGACTAATATTCCCTCCAAAGGGGCAGGATTTATGTATGGTCACCGAAGGCTGTGATCCCTTGTCGTGCGAGCTGCTCATGTCAGCGATGGATGTAGTCGAAGTTGAATTCCGTGAACTGCTCCAATAAAATAAGTCTCGTTGATTGATGCGACTCGATCTTTTTGCAAAATCAATTAAGATTTGGATCAGTTCAGCTCCATGGATTATCGTCGATCATGCTTGTATGCTCTGGAGCATATGTCGCCCGACCCGTACGCCAGACAGATGCTCACACGCACTGCCAACTGGGAGATCTCCAAATCCAGTGCAGTTGCGCAGCTCAACCCTCAGGGAGATTGAAAACCCGACCGAATGAATGATCACCGACACGATTGGGAAGCACGGGGAAGCGAGTAAGGATCACGATACTCTTCCCCATCCTCTCGCTGGCTTCGGAATTTCAGGTTCGCTCAACCGCAAGCACCATAACTGCATTCCACGGGCTTCCGCACTCCTTCACATGCATCAAGGATCCTCATCATCAATGACATACGATGCCATCGATTTTTTCCACTTGAAACTGGTCATAATCCAAGGCTCCTTTCGCACAAACTTGGCCGCACAAAATCTGCACAGGCGCAAAACCACGACTCTGAATTAGATCGGAGTGGGTAATCTAGCTCATAGCACCCTTACTCTTCTGAAACAGACGCAAAACGTACGGTGGTGACCCTTGCAACACTTAAATCGCGATATATCTCATGGCGATAGCGCAGAAATCAATGAAGATTCGGGTCTCGAAGATTGTCGAGATG
The DNA here is from genome assembly GCA_951230915.1 of Antitrichia curtipendula. Lineage (NCBI taxonomy): Eukaryota > Viridiplantae > Streptophyta > Bryopsida > Hypnales > Leucodontaceae > Antitrichia > Antitrichia curtipendula. The sequence continues at coordinate 28,631,736 of OX579635.1, forward strand.
TAGGTGAAGCCCGAATGGAAGCAATGGAAAGATGCAAAACTCGAATTTTCTAGGGTCCTCCGCATGAAAATGTCCACAATTCCTAAGCTGCATCCCAGTAGTGCAGGCAGTGTGAACGAACTAGCTAGCGACAAACGCGGACTGGGGCGAAGCGAGGAGAGGACTTGAGAAGACAAGCATGGTAGAATTGGTGTGGTGGCTGGGAACGATGCGATGACGACGACTCACTCTCAAGAGTATGATGAAAACCCCAACACCAGAGGATGCGACGGGGAAGATGTACCTGAGATGCGCGCTCGCCACAAGAGGAAGGAATATTTAGCGGCCTCGGCGGGTGTGCTTATATGGGGCTCCAGTGATGGGACGCGCTCGACGGAAGGACGTCGGAAGCTTTCGTCCATGCTCGTCCGAACGCCACTTGTCCCCTCGCCATCCGTCCAGTCCACGATGCCATCCCTCCGGCGCTTAAGCTTTTTGGTGTTTGGAATTTCGGGATTTCTTTTGGGCGATGGAAAATGAAACGTGACCAGACCATGATGACACCAATAGTTCGCCCCCCTACCAGTTTCACATTAAATTATGTAATGGCAATAAATTGATGAATAAGAATGATGCTTTTGAGTTTATTTTATTTTAATGTTTAGTAGATTTCGAATTCTAAATTTTCATCATATACCTATATGTAAGATTAGGCAAATGAATTACAAAGGCAATCTCCTATGAGTAAGAATATTGAAGTAATGTTTGAAAAAAATGGACCAGTATAGGAATAATTGAAGGATAATAATTAGTAAAAACTCAAAAAATATCCCTAATATTAATATCCAATTATCTAAAAAACTAGTATATAAAGGCACCTTCATTAGTGCATCCAAACATATTAGCCCAGCAAATAAAATAAGATTTTAACAAGTGTTGTGGAATTAGAACTTGAGATTATTGTCATTGGAAGTACATCCAAAATACCTAGAATAGACACCACAATCTCTTGATTTAGACTTTCAAATGGACCTAATAGCCCCAATTTTTTTTTTTTTTGAACAAATGGGAAACCCACTGCAGTAAAAAATAGCCCCAATTGAAAACAAGACAACATAGAAAAATTACAGAGACCACATCTAATCATGCATTTATGTAGAATAAAAATCATACATGCATTGTTTTGCACATTCCACCTCCAAGATATTAACCTGTGAAAGATGCTAAGGGCAAAAAGTGGTCAATGAATTGTTCACTATAGAAACAAAGAATGCATTTACTGATTCCATAATTAGAGCAGCTTTGGTGACTACCTCGGTCATAAGGGTTGTGCCATTTGGGGATTAAATATCCTGCATAGAAATTCATCTTGTTCCAGTCTTGGTGTGAACCTTCAGTTCTGTAAAAGAGACCCACTCATCAATTATTTTGCAATGTTTTGTTTTTTGTCTTTCTACTAGAGAACTCTTCAAAGAAATGCAACCCAACCCGGTGGATCGCATGCCAAGTGTCTCTCCCAGGTGGATTTTATTTTTATTTTTATTGGTTATTATTTTATTGTTTTGCACCTGTGCCCGCCTTTTCCTGTACGCGCGTTCCTTTTGGGCCTTTTGGGAGGGAGACAGAGTGTGGCTTTCGCGGACCAGGGCGGTCCGAGTTTTGAGGAGGTGTTGCCACGAAGGCCTGCCCCATTGGCTTTTGTCAACTGACTGAAAAGAACGACGAAAAAGATCATGCCAGATATCCGTCCGTCACTGCTGAACGAAAAAGAGACAGCGCGTTGGATGGTGGTCCCGCCAACTGAAAGAACGAAAAGAACGAAAAGGGACGGGGAGATATTTTTTTCGTTCCATAAATAGGAAGCTCTTCAGTGGAGACCGACTCAATCGAAGGCAGGGACGCTAAACCCGTCGAACTTACCCCTTGAGGAAAACACATGAATTTTTTATTTGCCACACCTAGCTAATAAAATTTAGGAATCAGAGGCCCCAAGTTATAGCTCGAGGAAGGGAACAACATAGAATTAACCCCTCAACGTCCAGTGTCATCTCCAGAATTGACGACTTGGAAAAAAAATCATCATAACCTCTAAAGCCCCGAGGGTGTTTTCTGCCAAAAACCACTCAAAACTACCACTTCTTTTGTATTCACTTAAGGATACCAAATTTTTTTGTTTTTTTTGGAATTTAACCGTAGGATCTTGTACTTAACTTGTCTGAGATCATGTAGTAAAAATTTCATCAAATTTAACCGCACGGATTGGAAGATATTAGCATTCAAAGTTGAAAAAAAAGTTTTTTTTCAAGAAGATGCTTAAATTACCCGAAAAACTAAGATTGTCCATAACTTTCTCATCCCTAGTCCAAATAGAATGAATCAAAGGTTCATGTATAGGTAAAAACATAATATTTTAGGAAAAAAATTAAAAAAAAAATTATTTCGACATTTTGTAATTTTTTTGGGGCTGCCCGATAATCTCCATTTCTTGCTTACTGTGCCATAACTTTTTCATCCGGCATCCAATTGAAACAAAACTTATATATCCACAAAGCTCTTGCAAAGCTAAACAACCTCAAAAAATCTTTAAAAAATTCACTTAAAATTGAGACAATAGGAACCTACCTGGACCCAAATTGTCCCTCGAGGGGACAAGCGGGGCTTTAGGGGATAAAGTAGTACTATTTGAAAAAATATTTTGGAATTCATATACATATAAAAGTTATAGATTTTGAGTTTTAGATTTCATCTGTGCTATTAGATTCACCAATGCTATCACCAATATTTTTCTATAAGTTTTGAAAGTAAAATTTCAAGTTTTTTTCTAAATTCAGTTACACACAAAATATTATTTGTTGAGTACCATTTGTTGAAGTGGATTTGAAATGAGGTTTTCTTCACACGGCGATCTTTTGAAACTTTTGTGTTCTTTAAATATATGACCTCATTTTTGCAAATCCAGTTTTGAACTAGAGTCAATGCAATTCAACCACTTGATATACTTCCACATTATTTTATAATTTTAGAAAAATATGTGCTCTAGTAACACCAAATCCAACTAATAGATAGGACAACAACTTGATAAAGTATCTTCACAAATTAGGATGACTTTCATCCAAGCAATAATGAATATGAAACTTGAGTTTCAATCTATTAGTCGTTCACAAATTGGACATCGGAGCACTTCAGGGTTAACATGGTACAAAATAGAGGCTTGTTCTTTTACAATTATCTCGCAGAACACAAAATTCACCTTGCACGGCCCACTTCATACGACAAGTTTTAGCATCCTGCCAATTGAAGTACTTTGCAATTGGAGATGCATTAGAAGTGAGAAGTTTTTGCTTCTTTTCTTCTTTATTGTGGCACCCTTGGCTTCACCGCACCAATTTTCATACTCCTGTATTACAGAAATTGCCGGGCTTTTCATTAGTTGTTAAACGACAAATCCTAAGTCAATTCAAGTAACGTGAGAGTTGGAATATCAGTATTGCAAGATCTCATACTATTTAAGATGAAAGCTGGAGAAATATGGTCTTCTTAGTGCGAAGATTTTGGATGAATCTTAGATAGAAAGAAGAGGGGTGCATAGCAATTCAATGTGGATGAAAGTGAATTAAACCTTAATGGGTTCAGAATGTTTGAATTTCATATAAACTATAAGTGTTTGCTTAATCAATCAAGGCCTAACAACTTTTTGACAATGGAAGTTTTCAATGAATTGTCTAACTTTGATATTTTTTGCACATGGATGTGCTTGAAATTTTTAATTTTAACCATATAAAAGTAAAGACTATTTTGCCTAATATTCATGGAATTAATTGTGAAAAATGCTGACCACTGGATATTTAGATTATAACAATTTTGAATGATCAACTTCATAGGCAATAAATGCAGTTTTGGTTGAAGAAAATTTATAAGAAAATAAATAATGCTTTTTTATCCACCCCAAAAAATTACATTAGAATCTAAGGCAAATTTAGTAGTTTTTTATTTTAGAAAATGAGAAATAAAAAGTTCTCTCAAATTTGTACATACTTTTTCAAATAGGAGGAATAGAAAGCTAAAACGGACCAAATTGGATCCTATAAAATTTAAAAAAAATTTATATATGCTTCAATTTTTTTAATTTAAAATTTGATATTATTAGCATGTTTTTTTGGAACATTTTCCAAAAATTTGGAATCATTCTAATTATTTTGTATTCTTAATCACACTAGATTGAATTTTGTATTTTAAAATTGCTAAAAATAAAAATTTGGAAAAAATAATTTCTCTACACCCAATTTATTTGTGCAGAATAAAAATTAGAAATGTCCAAGAAAAATGTTTTTTTTCCATCCCTAGCATTCCTTTTATTGAACTCCCCTTACTACTAGACCACATTTCCTAAATAAATTTTAAATACTTCTTACATTGAAATTTTGGAAATAAAGAAATGCATCATGTATGTCAACTTGTTACTCTATAGGATCCTACTTTATAAAATATTGAGATTTGTTTCATCCTACCAAGAATTTGTCATTGAAAATTTGAAGAGGATACATCAATGTGTCCTCTTAGTCCTTGAGGAGTTAAAGTGATGATATAAATTGCCTACTTTTTCAAAAAAATAAAAGAGGATGTTTTTGTATTCTATAGCCCATTATATAGCCATACATTAGTACCATAGAAAAACTACAATATTATGCATTACAAATCATTGCAATTGAATTTTTTTTCAAACTACGGTACACACCAATGCAATTGTTTAACCCTTAAAGAGCATTTCATGTCCGAAATTGGTCAAACTTTTTAAAATTTCTACATATAAACACACATTTCAAACTTTTGATATTTTTCAGATTTTTGGTAACAAATGTCTAAAAATTTAATTTAATTTTTTAATAAATAAAAGCACCAAACTGAATTTTGTATTTTTTTCAAGATATTTTTAAAATAAAAATCATTGTAATTACAAAACATTTAAAATAATATAGAATTTTTTTTTAAAATATAAATAACTATAGCAAATACCACGGTATAATTGATTTATTTTGTGAACTATCATCAAGAGAAATTCAATAGAAAAAGTTCAAAAGTGGTGTATTTTGGGCTTTTAAGATGCTATACTCAAAGTGTTACAAAAATTATAATTTTAACAATTTTGAAAAAAACTAAAATGAAGTAAAAAGTAGATTATTGGAACTACATTTTCTTTGTTAAGCTGAAAAACATTTAAGATCAAAAACTATGTAAAAATTCAAGTTTTGACTTTCAAATTGCTCATGGAGTTTGCAATGTCCTTAAAGAATTAATTTATTCATAATATCCATGTCCAAAGGTTGGTCTTGATACTTCTGGGGATAATGAACATCAAATCAAAAGGAGGGAATGACACGCTTCAAGAATACTTTTCAAGTAATAGAGGTCAATATTCTCACATGATCACTACACAATCATGTGTATCCACAACTCTTTTTACCAATACAAAAAATTTACTCTACTTTCTAGACTCTTGTTGTATTAACATTTTTGCAAAAAATTTACAAAATGGGTGGTACAAGATCGTTATTGCAACAATATTCTTGACTTGTATCTCAAAGCATACAAAAAAATGGCATTGGATTTGAGGCTTCTCCACAATTGACGCTCTACTAAGGTTACAAATATTAAAAATTGCATGCACTATTTCTCTCTTTTAAGTTTACAATGTTTTTTGGATAATGCTTCTCACTACCATAGAAATTCTTGAGTTCTAAATTGTAGGAACACCCACACTTTCAAAATTCACAAAAAATTCCAAACCATTTTGAACTTCCTTCTCCATTCAAGTATTCAACTACAACTTTGTATCCCCAAACATGTCTTCTATATAGGGAAGTCAAACCATATTAAGCTAATTGAAGTCTCTATGAGTTAAGTGATAACCTTATTCTTTGAGATAATATAAACATAGAGTAGTCTCAATTATATTGAATTTATCTAAAGGACTATTAACTTTTATATTTTTACTACAGTCAACAAAAATATATATTTTTAAATATTTCAATCTTTTTGGATCAATATTTTTCAATATTTTTCAAATGGAAATAAAAATAATATTTATATTTTAAGCATCTTCAAATGTCATGTTCAAATTGAATTAATTACTCAACAAAGAATGCCAATCCTGATCACAAGGTATGGTAAGTAGTGCACCATTCAAATGCCTAAAATTTCCAAATTAGTACAAGCTCAAGTTATTACCGCAATAAATACATGACTCAAACAATGACCTCCAACTAGTTAATTGGTCATATGGGTCATCTTGTGGATTATATGTAAATCCTTTGTAGTCAATGAGAGACTCATGTCATAATTTGATCAAACTTGATTAGTTTTCTATATAAAACTTCAAATGCCACAGTACACCAATATGGAGCCATTTCTAATAAATTTTTATTCTTGATAAATTTTTATTATTTTTACTATAACATTTGAATTGTGATAGATGTTAAAAAATGATAGATTTTTTTTTATCACCATTGGGAAAGCAATGTTTCCATTAAGATTACGTTATTTGTAATAGGATGTAAAGACTATATAAATTGAGATATTTTTTATGTTATGTATAATAAATCTCTCTCTTATTTCTTCACTATAAATGTTGGTACACCATTTATTATAATCAATTTCAAACATGTTAGTAAAACCCCTCTCCTATGACATGATTTTATTGGACATCTTATTTAGTATGATATTATTGAATACTCTAAATGATGTTGGAATGAATATAACCTACCAGGGTTTAATACTTAAATGAGAAGATAGTAGCCAGAGTATCATCTTTGTCTACATTGCTTGCATTCATTTTTTTCCTTGTTTCTTTTGTTGTCTATTGTATATTTGCAAATTAATTGTATAATGCAAAAAATTTGTTATTAGTTATGCAACTTATATAGGTTGAATTATAGTGTGTAGTAAAACTAAGTCAACTATGCATAAATAGAACTTTAAATCTCAATTGCATACAACACAAAGTATGAAATTTTTTATCTTAATTGTCAAAAGATATTGTATCCTATCCTAATTGACATGAGATCTACATGTTTATATTGATTAGGAAAAATTGAAGATTTGTTCTATTCATTTGGCAAATCAAGAATTACTAAATCAACACGTCTCTATTGAGAAAATATTTGACAGGATTTGGATCTTATTGCATACATGGCATGCATCTCTTGACTTCCGTTACACTTGAACTCTTACTTTCATCCACCACAGCCTACCACGTACAATATACCTAGAATGCATCAATCAAAATTAATCACATTCATCCATGCAAGCACTTCCATCCATCTTTATCCATAAGATGTATGTGGTTCATTCAGCATTGTCTATCATGTATTCTTGGGTTTCCCCCACCCAAGACGAAGCTTGCTTGTGAGGTGGGTTGCCATGCATGCCAACCACTGTCGCAACAACAACAAAACTCCAAAACCAAATCCTAAAAAACCAAATCTCGTTCACAACTTCTTTATTTGAACAAGCTCACCTTTAAAATATGCTTTTATATTCCTCAAACCCTAACTTCCATCCGTAGCTAGAGCCCCAAGCTTTAGTCCCAAACGCTATTGAGTAGTATGGAGTGAAATTGTATTCCTTTACTTAATTTCTTGATTTTGTCTTAGCATCTATTTTAAACCGTTTTATTTCTTTATTTTTTTCATCTCCTTGCCTACTTTTCTATTGGACATCCAATTTAGCTCTACTTTTGATAGCATTCAATTATTTGAAAAACCAGCAATGAACTCTTGCATTTGCAAACTTAGTAAGTTTAGCTAGTGTTGTTGGTATTGTGGTGGTAGTATTTGCTTCAAACACTTTTTTCCGTAAAGCTCATTCCCCCATTTTTGAGGTTTAGTATTGTACTGTTTTAATGAAACCTAGTCAAGATGAGGTGTTTTTGTTTAAGTTATGGTGTGCTTGGTTGAGAGAGAATAGTTTATTTAGATTTGTAGCTTTTTTCTTGGAAGTTAGTTTATTGGTTGAACTATAAATAAAAGAGTTTGTTGATTTGTTTGGTTTGTTAATGTGAATGGCATTTTTGACGAGATGTTTGTGTTTTATATTAGTTGTTAGTTCTAAGTGGGATTTGTTTGACAAGGTTTTACCTAAAATTCTAGATATGGATATGTCTAAAATTTTGTGGAAGAGGTCGTGACTTGAGCTAGACTTCAAGTTTTCTTGTTGTGTATTTTCCTTCCTTAAATTTGTGCTTCCTTTATTGTTTACCATAGACAATCTGAACAACTAGTTTCTTTCTATTCACCAACTAGTTGTATGAGTCTTTGTAGCAAGAGGAACAATTTTTTGTTGCTTTGAATAGGGTTTTCTAACCAAGCCGCCATCTTCTCGACTCCTATATTTGATTAGTCTTATGTAAGGTAATCAAATCAAGAGCTTCAAAGTTGTTGAAGTGTGGTTTGTTGGATATCCAGTTGGAGTGAAGGCTTAGAGTTTGATGTTCAAAGTGTAAGCTATGCAACAAGCTCAAAGAGCTCCTCAGACTTAGGTGGAGAAGGTAATGGTGTGATGATAGTTGTGCAGGCATCCAAGAGTAAGGTGTCTCTAGATCTATCTTCTTCCGGTATATTGTATATGAAGCCTAAGTATATGGAGTGTATCACTTGGCCATCCTTTCAAGCTGAAAGTTATGAAAAAGGCGACTTTGACATGTATGTTGTTTTTACATTACAATTTGGAGCTTTATCATTGGACATTTGATGTTCAACAATATGGCCACTGTTGTTTTACATGAATCGTATTCAAATAATTTTTAGGTTATATTCTTCTGATTTTTGAAACAATATATTTTGATTTATTTCTTCTTCCAAAACTAAGCTGAAGTAGCTCAATCTTTCATTCTCCTCGTAAACCAATTTTTTGAGACCAATTAATCTCGTACTTGTTCACATGGAGAAAATAAGCTTACATGTTTAGGTGCAACAATCAATGTGACTTTATGTCACATAAGGTTTGCGAGCATGTAAATAGGTGTTTGTGTTCATGTATGTCCCAACATGGGGCTACACTTGGATTAGATAGTTTTGATATTCAAATAAAATAAGTGCTTTTTATATTCACATGGTGTGAGTACAATGTGGAAGTATGAGTACATTAGAAGAGGGAGATTGAAAGAGTAAAAGCTGTGAGCAATTGCTATGTTGTCAATTGATCACTCCATTTCTAACTAATGGATGAAATGGAAGATTCTCAAACTCTTTTGTGCATGCAATATTGCAATTCTGTGCAATATGATATATAAACAGGGGCAAGCATTCAACTTTGTTTTATTGGTTGTGCTAGGTATTAATAAATTTTGAAATTATGTAGCTGAATTGAGTGCCTATCTTCAATTTATATTTACTAAGGATGTAGTTTTTTGTGGTATCCTATTGCAACTGTCAAAAGCAATGTTCATTTTTGTCAACAAGAAGTGATAGTAGGATTTTGAAGGAATTAGTGTGCATTGTTCTATTCTAAAATAAGATGCTATGGAATACTTGAATGTGTTCTTTAATTTGGTATCTTGTAGAATGTGTTTTCAATATACATAAAAAAAATATTAGAATCTAAAAGAAGAAAGGTCACGGTGTATAATACAAAAGTTCTGTTGTTAATAAAAAATGACAAACAAATCAAAAACTTTGATTAGTATAAGAATGCATGGAAGCAATTTCAAAAACTTTGACGATGAAGATTGCAAGATATTTGCATTTAAAGTGAAGTAAACAATTTTTTTTCAAAAAAATGCTTAGATTGGTCAAAAAACAAGTTTATCTATAATTTTCTCATCATTTGTCCAAATAGAATGATTCAAAGCTTCAAATATAGACAAAAATGTAACATTTGAGAAAAAAATTAAGAGTTAGAAAAAATCAATATTTTATGATTTTTTTTAGCTCCCCCTCAAACTGCTTTCTAGATTTAGGGTGGCATAATTTTTGCTCATGGGAACCAATTGAAATAAAAATTCTATTCCCACAAAGATAATTTAATTTCCTATCTTCAAAAAAAGTTTCAAAACATCATGTCAAAAATTGAAATTACACAAGCCTATTTGAAATCCCAAGAGTTCCTTGTAGGAACTTTGGGACTTTAGGGATTAAAGACAAACCTAGTTCCTTACCTTCCTTCCCAACCTACTCATTGCTTTGTCACACTCCTACGTTTAGGCCCCATGAAGAAATTACAAATTCATGCCCTATTAGATTCCAGAGTTTTAGCTTGATTTTTAGATGAAGAATTTACAAAACGTCACAAGATTTTTCTAGTAAAAAGACCAAATTTTGTGCATGTAGAAGCTACAAACGGTTGAGCCTTATCCTTAGAAGATGTCACTTATGAAACTAAACCATTAGAGATTTTGTTTGATAGACATAAAAATACAATTATATTCAATATTATCAAAACCTATAATTTTAGAGGTTTCTTGACATGAGAAATATAATCTAGCTCTAGATTTGAAATTGCAAATCCTGTCATTTCCTTTAAAAACCTCTGCAACAGAATCTTCTCCAAAAACCTTAGACAGTTGTTAAGCTCATACTTATTAGAGCTAGAGCTTTTATAAAAGCAGCAAGAGAGGGTGATCCGTATATTATCTATACAACTTTAGTATGCAAAAAAAATAATATTCATCAAGTATTCCAATTCAATACAAAGAATTTGGAAATGTTTTAAAAAATGTTGATAATTTGCTAGAACATTGACTATACAATTGTACCATTGATCTTCAAGATGGAGACCAACAACCAATTGGTCCGATCTACAATCTATAACATAATGAACTTTTGGCAGTAAAGAAACATGTCAACAAAAATCTTGCAAGGAATTTTGTTTGACATTTTTAATCCCCAATATAAGCAATAATACTCTTTGTGAAAAAGAAAGATCACTCTTCATGGATGTGTGTTGACTATTACGGCTGAAACAAAATAACGGTGAAAAATCAATATTCCTTGCCATTGATACTTGAACTTCTCAATTAACTTGAACAAGCAAAAGTTTATATCAATATTTATCTTTGTGGGACATATAATTTGGTGTATATAAAAGAAAGGGACAAATGAAAGATGACATTTTTAACGAAATATAAATATTTTGAATACAATGTCATGTCATTTGGTCTTACAAATGCAATAGCCATGTTTTAGCATTTGATTAATGATGTCATTGCAAGTTCTTGGACCAATTTGTTGTATATTATCTTGACAATATCTTGATTTATTTCAAAAATATTGAAGAACATGAAAGACACGTGAACCTTGTACTACAAAAGCTACAAGATGTGGGATTCCAAATTAGAAAATTCGTATTCCACCAATTGCAAGTGGAATATTTTGAGTATATTATCCCCAAGAAAAGATTATTGATGAATCCAAAGAAGATTCAAGGTATTACGGACTAGTCAACTCCTCAAACAATGCACGATATACAATGCTTTCTTGAATTTATCAACTTCTATCAAATCTTTATAAAAAAAACTATTTATGAGTAGTAATTCTACTAACTCGGCTAATATGCAAAGACAAGCTAGATTGGGGAGCTGAGATAGAAAAGTTTTTCAATTGTTGAAGTCAACTTTTAAAATGGCCCCAATCTTGATTTATCTGGATCTTTTCAAGCCATCCCGTATGGAAATGGATGCTTTGGATTTTGTGTGAAGAGCAATCTTTTCACAAATGGGAGATGAAAGGAGACTTCATCTAGTTGCATTTCATTTATAAAAATTCAACTGCCAAAATCAGCTATAAGATTAAAGACAAAGAGCATTTTGCTATCTTGGACTCGTTTTAAGAATGGCTTGACTTACTTGAAGGTGCGTCATATTAGGTGACTAAATATACAGATTACAATTCTTTTGAGAATTTCATGTCTGCTTGTGTTTTGAATTGATGTGAAGCTCGTTGGAATATATCATTATTTTGCTTCAATTTCATTATAATATATCGTCTCAAAAAGTAACAAAGATTGTCAAATGTCCTATTATAGAGATCATATTTGATACCAGAAGAAAGAGAAGAAGCATACTCATATAACCTCCATAATGTACCATAAAGTGAAAATAAAATATCACATGTTTATATAAAGGCAATAAAAGTTGCACATAAACCGCATAAATTTTCTTTTAAGAAGTATCCAACACAAATATGAGTGCCACATCTGCTTTAAGATTCCAAATTAAGAATATACTATTTTTTTGGAAAGATAACACCAATATCTATAAATCCTATAAATTTCAACTCAAAAAATCATACTCACCAACTTTTATAGTTGGTCAAATTTCACTCTCTCCAATTCAAAAAAAAATCATACTCACCAACTTTTATACTTGGTCAAATTTCACTCTCTCCAATTCAAAGGCAGCTCATCACTACTCTGCTTCCGAGACCATAACTTTCGCATACCAATTTCACATTGATTTTGTGATCTTTCTATAGAAAGCTAGCACAATAACCTACACACACTCCAAATTTCAACTCAAAAGATGATATTTTACAACTTTTATAGCTGGTCAAAGTTCTCTATCTTCAAATCAAAGGCAACCCTTCAATACTTTGCCTCTAAGTTTATAACTTGTGCATTCTAATTCTAAAATAATAAAATAATATCTCTTTAGAAAGCTAAAAAGATAACAACTAAATACACACTCACGTTAAATTTCAAAGGTAAAAATCTCCTTATCAAATAGTTATGAGCCCTCACTACAAGAGAAAGGGTGGTTTTTAAGATGACATTTTAGTAGAGAAATACTGAAATGCGATGGAGTTTGTTGGAAGGTTATGTTGGAATTGAAAAATCAGTAAAGTGGATCATTCACGTGCTTATCGGTCATCATAAGTTATCAGAGGTTGTCTTCAGTGGTCAAAACTGAAGGGTGTTTCCTTGAAGTCGGTACTTTCCACATCCTTTAACACTATATTTAGTGGTTAGTGGTTACAATTGAGAACACTTTTGTATTGGTTGGATTTAATGTGTGCGTCCAACTGGCCATGCAACTCGATTCATCTTGTAAATGAAAGCACCTCATGTACTTTTTTTGTCTTCGAGCTCAGGAATAGTGCCGACTACAGTGGATGGCGTTCCTTGGAATGAAGTACTGTATTGACATGTTTTTCTCGACCACTTGTAAATAGTCAACAATGGTAGCATCGTCACCTGGAAACTACACATATCTGCAACGTAGTCTTCTGATTGAATTTCTGTCATTTCATTGGTCAGTTGTTTCACAAAAGACTGTGGATGCATTTTTTTGTGAGCTCGAATTTAGGGTTTTTGCATGACAATTTTTATGATGCATATTTCTGGATGCACACTTCTGGGACGAACGTTAGAACGTGCAAAGACGTTGGACTTGTAGAAAACGAGATTACGCAAGCAAGAGAGTACCACAGAATTAAGTGCTTCTTCAATTTTTTAAACAACAATTGCCATGGTACCAAAATATATCATTTTCACTGTGATCAGCTTGTCATTCAAGGGTTAAATATGTTACAAAAGCTGTGACCGCTAATAAGTGCATTGGTCACTTCCACAAGTCTTTTGCGAACTCCCCGTGCACAAGTGGTTTCACTGCTTCATCTTCTACATAAACTGTGTACTGCTCCTATGCAATAGAATGGAAGCAATCTACTCATGAATGCACACTGACAATCCATCTGCTACTATAGTTCTCAGTAAATTGAAAATCTGCACAATCCTAGAAGCAGTAGCAGCTTCTTTCATTATAGTTTAAAAAAACAAGAATGGACTTATCGCACTTTAGTCATTCCATCCTTCTTCTCTAAGTCAATGAAGTCATTGGGTAGTACAAAAGTAGCCACCTTGTCAACCACATCTTGTCCATGACAGAAGATTGCTTGCATTCTGGATGATCACACCAATTTGGTTTGACCTTGTAATTGTCCACACAACTGAAAATGAATCCACTTTGAAATCTGAGAGATAGCAAATAAAGAGCACTCAAAAAAATTTTAAGCATAAATTTAGCTTCTTTTTCTAAACTAACAAAGGCCATTGGCATGTTATCAAAATATGAAGACATACAAGTGGTTCTAATTACAAAAATTTAGAAGAGCAATTATGATAAAAAGTTCTTCGAAGTTCTGTTTTCTGCAATTGCACAATGTAAGAGCCCTGTACATTTTGAACGTAATCATTAACTTCAACTAAATTCCATCCCCATGTTCAGTTCTTCACAAATTCATCGGCATCCCTAAACTTCATACTCATGCTCTCTTGCCATAATGCATGAGCAATATATAATTTGTTTATTGAATTTGTAGTCAAATACAACAAAGGAACTTCAACAAAGACATGCACATACTGACTTCTAAAACAAATTTGACACTGCTTACCTTTAGTGCAACAACAACTCCATCACCTTCATTTTTTTGATGTTCTTCTACTGCCCACTTTCTACGAACAATTAACGCATAGCATGCACTCAGTTGTAGCTGAAGGTAAATGTAAAGAAAGCATTCACATATACAGAAGTTCCTCGCCATGACCATCATCACAAAGCAAATCTTGTTGTTCTTGCACAATTTTGCAAATTGAAATCCAATATTCTCTTGTGCACACAAATACAACACATAAGAACAAGATCACACACAGCTACATATTTGATTGAGAAGTACCTCAGTGCCTGCTCAAAAGATGATTGAAAACATTTTGTAAATCTTGCAGACAAAGACAAGTAAGTCATTTACAACTTATTAGTACAATACTTTAGACGTATAAAGTAAGTTGCTTTCTATGCATTCATTTCCATATAATGTAAAAAACCATTTTCTTTAATTTAAAATAGATTTTTACATTCACATGTGTATCTAATGCTATTTACAAACACATTACAAACAATCAGAACTGCAAAATTGAATGCAAATGGGGCAAGAAAAGTACCTTCTCTTCATTGCCATATTCCTTGAAGTACTTCAAGCCTTTGCTACAGTCCCCTATATTTCTGAAACAATTGTTGCTCGTGGACTAATACGCTGCAAACCCAGGGGATATTACATCACCATGTCATGAAGGACAAGAACGTTAGTAAGTACTACAAGCAAACTGACGTAATTCTACAATATTTTCACTAGCTATCAATTTGTCACAACTGCATTCACAATGTCCATGAAGTTTACTATTGCCATCATCAAAGTCACCACGCTTGAAATCTAGAGCTATCAATGCCATTCCAGTACAGTCCACACTATGTTGCCTTCTTATTGCTTGCAAAAAAATATATAGTCTTATTTATAGATGCATGGACGACAACAAATAAAAACTACAAAATGAAATGACCAAACTCCACACTTCAAACTACGCAAACCTCCAACTGCTAACATCTGTGTCCCCCAAAGTTCAGACTTACGTAATCGCAATTAATATGCCATAGAAATCGAAATAACACAAAAACAATGCTAACAACAATAATGAAGAGACACTGTAACCTTTGTATTCAAAGAACATTAAAGTGAAATTCAAAACCAGCTTGATGAAGGGCTGCACAAATAAGTGACAAACAACAAAAACACGAAAACAACAAAACAGCAACGGTTCAACTATACACATAACTACCATTTGTGAAAGTCACTTTAGTACCATTATAATACTCCAGGTTGCCCATGTCATTCGTCTTGATGTTTGTCTTCTTCTCCAAACTCCAGTAAAGTGTCATCGTCTGACCCTTCTTCTTCAATCTGCCTCGCTTCACATTCTACAACGACATCACTTGCTAGTAATTCTTCCTCCGTTATATTATGATCGCCATTGTCAATACTGACGGGTGGGTCTTGCATGCTGCAATCTTCCACTTCATGCATGAGAGTAATGGCATCCATGTCGAAAAGGACTGGATTGCAATCGCTCTCAGTGTTCTCCAGAATTCGAGTCACTCAAGGGTTGACATGAAGAATTGCTGACCATTCTCGCTCCTCCTGGAAAGAGCAGAAAAATATTTTTGATGCCTGCATTGAAAAAATGAAAGAATTAGCTGACCTCCGCATAAGTCTTCGCAGCTTAAGAAAAGTATAGCCATAAATGTCTTGTTTCAAGCATGCTGTAGGTCCTCTCCAAATAGGCTCCACCCAGTCACACAAGAGCACTAATGGCTTCAAACGTCCATAATCCAACTCAACAATTTCTGCAATTCTTCCAAAGTACGCCACGGCCCCCACAATGCAATTCCTATCAGAAGGTCCACTTCGTTAAATTGTCTCGCATGTGGCAGTGATCCCGCAGTCCGCTGTGACCAAATTCCCCTCTATACTTGACATACGGAAATAATTCCCATATGCCTTCATTGACTTGAAGGATCATGCCTTCAAACTTGGGGGAGTCGATAGATCCACAACATCATCTTCCAATGCCCCATTTTGTACTCGAACCACATCTTGTAACCACTCAGGGAAAATCGGAATTTCATTCAACTCTAAAGGATACTCCATTCGTCTCCTTTGTCGTGGATGCACTCCCTGACGGTAAGTTGCTCTATCGTTTTGAACCTCCGAAATCAAATGCTGGTGAGATCTGACATGAGAATGCTAGATGTTAGGCATCATTAACTACTGTGTTTATTACTACTTGCTTTCCTAAATTAAAAAACAGACAACTAAGGGCCCTTGTACACTATCAAACACAACACTTACTTTTCACCTCACAAGTTCAACTCTACAAGGATATTGCAAGGATATGAATACTTTATAATCAAAGACAGTGAAACTCACTCTCGAAGTAAGTCGAGGCAACTTGAATTATTCAAAACGCATAAATGGGCCCATTGACGTTCTTCAATGGAGAGAATTCAAGTGCGGTAAGCTGTGCAAGTGACCTCTCCACTATCTCCTAGCTCCTCATCTTTGTCCCAAACGCGTTGTCCAGTAGATTCACACTCCAATATGTACTCTGTGGATAAACCCAGACTAGTCTCCATCGCAATTCCTATTGCCATGCATCCTTCAGGTCGTGCCTTGTTCTGCACATATGACTTCATGTATTTCATATACCGCTCCATAGGGTACATCCAACGGTTATGGATAGGACCACAGAGTTGCAACTCCTCTACCAGGTGCACTAGCAAGTGCGTCATGGAGTCAAAAAATGAAGGAGGGAATTCCAGTTCCAACAAGCACAACACTATGGCGACTTCTTCA
This sequence comes from Antitrichia curtipendula, assembly GCA_951230915.1. Lineage (NCBI taxonomy): Eukaryota > Viridiplantae > Streptophyta > Bryopsida > Hypnales > Leucodontaceae > Antitrichia > Antitrichia curtipendula. The sequence goes on from OX579635.1 coordinate 28,648,889, forward strand.
TTCATGGCAAGCAACATTTCTGGATCTATGACCTTCGCACATATTTTTCTAAAAATGCGACTCAAATACATTATTGTTCTTTCAACTCAATCAGGGAGCAGTCCACGAATGCATACTGGAAGTACTTGCTGAAGAAGTATATGATAATCATGACTTTCTAAGCCATGAAGTGTGCCGTCTGGATAAATTTTCGACTTCATGTTCGACATGTAACCTGTTGGAGTTTTCAAGCCCCTGAGTCTTTCAGTAAATCTTTGCTTATTCTCTTTAGTCAAGATGTAGGGAGCTTTGGGAATGTGGTATCCTGTTGAGGGAGGTTGCGCCATTTGAATATGTAAAGACTTCTTGCAACCTGATTCATGCATATCTTTGCGAACTGCAGGACCATCTTTCATCCCCATCACCATACTTATTAGGTTTTCAGCAATGTTCTTTTCAATGTGCATGACATTGAGAATGTGCCTTATGAGAAGTCTCTGCATTGAACACGTAGAAGCTACACATCAGCATAATTTTTTAAAAGACAATCCCTCTTGGACAATTGTAATTACACTCAATATGTCCACAACATGATTGCTGAAATTGCATGATGTGAGTAGCCACAATTATAAAAAATTATGAACCAAGCCTTTCTATTTGACTTATATGAGCCACACTACACCACAAACAAATAATATGGCTTAATTATGGCAAATAAATGCCAAAGACCTCCAATGAAATTACCACAGTACTTCAAATTAAAGAAACTCTTATATGAAATTAGCAGTTTGCGGATGAAAACTTAATAATAAACAGGTGATATGTGCTAATGTGATATTTCCTATTAAATATGTGGATGAATACAGAAATTAGGAACACCACTATAACATTCTATACCTTATGTGGCACTTCTTAAATAATGAAAAGAGGACTAACTTCAACACGACTGTTGAAAGAGCAAGTTGCAAGTAGTCATAAAAACCAAGACATTTGAGGTTGGGAAGAGTTACTAACATCCCAATATGGCAATTTGAAGAGTGTAGAGTTCTGCTTCACGCCATGTCGTCTCGCAGGATCATTGTCGCTCCCTGCTATACCCCCGGCGTGCAACCACCTCTCTCGCCCTTCACCCCTTTTCCGATGCTCTACTCCCAATACTCTAGGAGGTTTTGTACGGTGCTCTTCCTTGCCATTGAAGGCTTCAGTCATAAATCTAAAAGGATGATGCAGCAGTAAATAACGTCGATGGCCTTGGAAAATATTCTTCCTCAAGCTTTTGGAGTATCTAGAGTCCACATTGGGACCACAAATGGGACATCCTTGGTATCCCTTTGTAGTGCAACCGGATATTAATCCATATGCAGGGTAGTCATGAATTGTCCAGAGCAACATACCTCTAAGTGTGAATCTACTTGCTTGTGGGCTATCTGACATATCAATAGCTGGGACTCCATTCCACAAAAGCAACAAGTCGTCTACTAGAGGCTCAAGATATATGTCAATGTTCGCTGATTTCACTGATTCCTTCCCAGGAATCACCAATGATAGCATAACAAAGAAGCGCTTTGTAACCATCCAACCAGGCAAATTATAATTCAAAAGAAATACCAGCCATGTCAAATGCTTTGTGGACTTATCTCCAAACGGATTCATTCCATATAAAGCTAATCCGAGTTTTACATTTCTACCACTGTTGAAAAAAGAAGCGTCAATATTTTCAACATGTTTCCAAGCGGGACTATCTAATACTGATCGGACCTTGCCATCTGTGGATGCATTTTTTTCATGCCACCTCATAAAGGATGCAATATCTCGGCATTGGTACATTCGCAAAAGTCTAGGAATCAAGGGGAAATGCCTAAGAACTTTCATAGGCACTGAATTGCTTCCTGTAACATATCTCGATGACTTACACTTTGGGCATTGAGAGAAGTGTTCTTTGTCTTTCCAAAAAAGAACACAACCATTCCTGCAAGCATGTATGCTATTGAATGATAGGCCCAAACGATCAATGAATCGTCGAGCTTCATATCGATTCTTCGGTAATTCATTTGACTGTGGCAATATATCCAATCTCAAAAAGGATAGCAATTCATCCATAAAGGAGTTGCTGACATTATGAAGGTGCGCAAGGTTCATCAACACAAGAACACATGCAAGAGTAGAGAGTTTAGATCCATGGTACAGGGGTATTTGGCTATGCTGTAACCACTCTTCCATGTTTGTGTCTGGCAAGCATGTCTGGTCGTCTGCTTCGTCGTCACTCCCATCTCCATGGACGTTTGAACCCTCGACCATGCTTTCTCGTCTTTCATCCACTGCCTGAAACCATTCGGTTGTTAGCCGGTGGAAGTCAAATCCGTTGTCAAAAGTGTCTTGTGGTGGGGTACCGCTCTGTCCATCTTCATTTGGTGATGTTGGTTCATAGTGTGCAAAGCTGAAATCCTCTGCATCTGAGGCTTCCGGCTGAGTAGGACAAAGAATTCAAATGTAGGCATCATGTTAGTTCCCACATCTTTTCTATTGCACAAAAAAATTAAGACAATGGAATTTAGAAAGGAGACTTCGTGAATGGAAAACCACACAAACCATGTGCACCTGTACTTGCAGAGGTGGTAATTTATGGCAACTCTGACATTACTAACCTTTCCCTAAATTTAATTGGAAATTTAGTTGTTGTGGTTTTATGGTGCAATTTCTACAGTACATGTACACCATGGTTTCTGAACTAGCAGTATGTAAAACCTTTTAATGGAAAGGAATGTCGCTGCTTCTTAAAGCAGTGTGACTTCCTGCCATGGAAAAACCATTATAATAGTTCTACATGCACTACAATAGAAACATAGAGATGAGTGAAAATAAGCTAAAAGGACAAGAGTGATAGGAGTGCTTACCAACATAGGATGGGTTAGAGCGGAATCCCTTCCATGTTGTCGCAAGTGCCTTTCAATTGTTAATCTGAGGATTGGTCGTCCGCCTCCCTTGCAGTGATAGCAGGGACATTTGTAGCTTTCTAACATTCGCTCGTTTGCACGCGAATGTTCAAGAGCATTCAAGGTCAGAGCCAGAGGAGAAAATCTTGGGTCGCTACAGGAAGGTGGTTCGTCCATGGCGAATTCCTGCCCAGTACCTTTCCTGCATTGCACACATTCACTAGCACAAAAAGGTAAGCCACAAAATTGTGTAAGCATTCACATAGACTTGCAAATGATCACTTACTTTTGCCTGCAAAGGCTTGTAGTGGAATATGAAATTGAATTGCACCAAGACCTATCACTTACCTAGAGTAGCAACACCTGTTGTGCAACCAAATTCACCGTGTCGCACAATTGCGACACAATCTCCTAAACTTTAGTACGTTTTTCTTCAATCCCCCAAAATAAAATTTTGGATCAACTGCTTTGTAGAACTCTTACTCTTCAAATGACGACAACTCTGTGATGATTAGAGCTTCAAGCCCTCACAAGTCACAGGAATTTAGTGCGTCTCCACTAGAAAAGGTATGCGGACAAGTCTAAGGGATCTAGTGACAGACTAGAGAAACTTACTTCAACGATTATGATACAGACTGGGTTAGGGTTTGCCTTGTGGCTCCCAACTTTATAACTAGTGGGTGGAGATGGCACCACTGTAATTTGAAAGCCGGTAAATGTTGAGCGGAGTGATTATAAACTATTGGGTTTAGGGTTTGCCAAGTGTGAAGTGAGGAGTTCACCAAATCGAACACTTATTGTGGGGATTTGTTAAACGTCTTGGGAAATCTGTTAAGATCTGTGTTCCTCAGATTGTCAGGTAATTTAATTCCTGTAGACTATAGATTGTGCCTGTTTAGATGCAACTTCAATAGATTGTGGTTGCTACGATTCTGTCTATGTGGATTTCGTGACAACTTTGGCGAATTCCTGTTGGTTTTGTTTGCAGAGATTTGCTACATTTTTGTGAGGCTTTGGATCGTCATTACAATGGGGCAATTACTGGCTGTGATTTCGCTGTCACCTTGGTCTTTTCTCTCACCCTACCACTTGATATTTTCGGCAAGATTACCTTTTCGAGTGAAGATATGGTGTGGTGGTTGCTGAGAAACTTTAAGTCCTTTCTTAAGCTGGGAGGCTATTTTCCTAGAACAACTACAGAATCTTCCAATTTTTGGTCTGCATTTAATTTGGGTTCCGGTGCTTCTGAAGAAGCTGTGACAATATAATTTTACTGGTTCTACACGTAGATTTAGAATGTTTCAAGAGCTACAGCGACTTCCTTGCATACAGAAAGAAACAATGCAAACGTTACACAAAGTGCTTTGTGTCTTAGTTTGACGACAACAATGTAGATACTAAAATTGAAAAGTATTGAAGCACTTATGTGGGGTTGTTGACAGTGATGAAGCAGCTATCAAGGAAGCAATGACGGTGAATTCTCTACATGGTAATGGTACTGGGCCTCCTGTTTGGACCAACTATGTATATACCATTACAGTCGAGAATGACCGGTGGACAGCCCACTCTTATTTATTTTAAAATCATGTATATTATGTATACTTAATTCCAATCTAACTTGGTTTCTTCACAGTTTTTTGCTTTGATAAAGTGTATGCAAGAATTAGGAGAGCATGGCTGTCCAGTGAACATGTTGCATGCACTCAGTTGAGGTCATCAGTGAAAGCCTCATAGGTCATACAAATTAGTTAAACTGTTAATTAGCATTTCAAATTTTTCTTCAGTATGTCCATTTCCAAAGTTGGAACACGATTGAGGATTTCACTGAACTGGATGTACATACCAATTATGTTTCGTACATGTTCTGCTTGTGCAGATGCACCATCTGGATCACTCTTCCAGCTTCATCAGGTAAGCCTCTAGCAAGCTCTTTAACTGATTTTCATAGACAGCTTGCAATAATCGAAAGGAATTCAAGTGACACTATATGTAATGCTTAAAAAAACCCAAAATCTGATTTGAGAAATTACAAATGATTATCTGAGGAAGTTGATGTTTGTGAACTTCTAAGAATGTCGGTGACTCAAAATACTTTGCAAGTCTCAATTTTGCAATTAGGATTTCATTGCAATTAGGATTTGCCATCAATTACCACATGAAATTGATGGTCATGAGCATAGGCCTGACTTGCTGATTGATTACTTGGCTACAGCCTACAGGTAAATCAGCATTCCAAAACATGTGTTGAATGAATGATTTGTGGTTTCTCCAGGAGTGAGGGATTCTAATTGAATGTTGAATTGTTGTGCAGGCTTGCTGAAAAAGTGGGCGTTGAATATGTTGAGATCTAAAACCTCACTGAATTCTATGATGATTACAGGTAATATACTATGCACTCGTCTTGGATTATAGGTTTCTCATTTTTTTTTGTAAGTTGTCTCTGTACGTCGCTCCAATGTATTTGAATGAGGACCCCGTCTGCATACAAACTCAGTAATGTCCACATGTAGCTTATGAAGTAACTGCCGCAATTGAGATAATTACATTTGCGGATAGGTTACTCTGACATTCAAAACGTTTAAGGTAAACCAACCCATTGTGGTCAAATGACCCATAGTGGACACCTACCTCATGACCCCATCATGGTTTTTTCAGTTTTTTCAGATTTTGCCTTCAATGCATGTCTTATATGACAGTAATGAAGTAGTTAGTGACTTCATTAGGAACTTTTAATTTTTCAGTGAGAATTCATTGTGAGAATTGACTTTTAAGGCTTTTCATGTTAGAAAAGATTTTGATTGCTTTAGGTGAGCTAAATGAGCATGATGGATTCAGATTTTATTGGATAAAAGGTGGTCTACAGACTCTTATGGGCAAAAATGCATTGAACACTTCAAAAATTTGTAGCAAATTCACATTTTGTCAGAAGAAGATAATTTTAATTGCTCTCATTGTTTCTTGCATTCATACTATTGTTGGAAAAAAATTAAAATAATTCAGTAACCACATAATGTCAAGCTCCTTATTTTGACTACTATGGGCTGGTTTACCTTACTCATGTTGTCTGCCCAACATCATATTTAAATTTCCACTTGGACATAGAGTTTCCATTTGAAAAAGACCTGCAGGAGAGTAACCTTGAGCCACATTCTATAACTCATATGTCGATTGGGTTTGAATATACACATAGAACTAGTCTAACAAAATCTTCAAGAAGAGTGAAGACAAAGGATTTTTAAATTTGCCTAAGACAGGATTACAAATCCGCATTAGAATGCGAGCATTCATGGCTTTGATATGTCTTCTAGACACTTGGGTCAATCTGTTGGAGTCCGCCAGTTTGAGAAAATCCAGAAGTAGCCCCGAGTCAAATTCAGTAACTCGTTAAGTGTACCAGTATTGTGATGGAAATGGATTTCCGGTACACCATAAAGCCTATCTTTGGGTTTCTAGATTGTGTCTAGGGACGTTGTCAAGGTGAATGCATCCAATGCAAGAAGGACGGATGAAGGATGTGCAACTCCTCAACCAGGTAATTAAACAATGCCCTATGTGGAAGTCACAGCAGCTTGTGTAGCACATTTAGAGGTTACGCGCCAAGAAAAGCCCATCAGCTAGTAGGCTTACTGATACGTCATTGTCTGAGTAAATCGGTCATTCAAATACATGTTCCCACATGTATCATTGTCCATGATTGTCTTATCTCAAGGCAAGCTTTAGGTCCACCTTTAAATTTTTTCACAATTCCGTATTTCCTGATTTCTTTGGGGCTTTGGGCTCTTGCTTCTTCTTTTCTATGATTGATTGACTTTAGAAGGAACTTCTAATAATCTAGTTGAATTGTAGACATCAAAGAATTGGAAGAGTGGAGCTCACCCTGATGACATTGTAAGTGAATGTCTACCTTCTAGTACTCTAGATTGGCAGAATTGATGTTACCATTGATTTCAGCCCTTGCAGTATGTCATGGTTGTATTACCAATCAAGGTCGTTAATAAGTGGATAAATTGCTATGTTGCCAACAATTAATTTTTATCTAGGCAAATATTTCAACTGTAGAGGAATTATACTTCAAAACGGAATTGAAGTTCTGCACAGCAGTGGGTTCTCTTTAGCGTAATCGCTAACCAACGTCAAGAAATACCTAATGCAGTCTAGAGTCATAGGGAATCACAAAGTCTGAGACCCCTGAGAAAGAGAGAGCTCGTGAAACAAAGGTATTGTCTGGCCCTGATAGCCACGGATTGTTTTACAAGCAACATGTACGTACATTTGCAATTTCATAACTATGCGTGCTGCTGCTATACTCACCAATTTGTCTGCTATGTGTGTAATGAAGTGCATGTAGTGCCTGAATGTTACAAATTGATGATTGTTGCAAACTTGCACTTCATAAAGCTTTACTAATCTCTTATTGAAGTGGTGGTCATAGGACTACCTCTGACGAGCTTTCATTAGATAAAAGTGCGTAGTTTGGGATGTTACGAGCAAGTTGGTCAACTGAGAGTTGTTGGCAAGACCCTTGCTCACAATGCCAATGAATTTGTAAGATATTCTTGCTAATGACCTAAAGAATTGCAGCCACCGAGATAACAAAATGTCAAACACGTGGCTTCCACCTTGGTCTGTGGCCAGCACTGACCTTGTAAAAAAACATGCTAGCTGAATACAATTAGAAACTTCTTTGTAATCACACTTTCTGAATTGATTGTGATTTTGGAGATGTAATCTTTCAGATGAGTTGGCACTGAGGTTTAGGTAAGAAAGGAGTTTTAGCAGAAGTGATAGAAGAGTCCACTGATAGAAGAGTGTTCGGGATGTAAGCATTTTTAATAGAGAGTATGCGGATTGATATAGCTTTTGGGGGATGCATCTCAAGTATGAAGATATTGCGAATGGAAACTTGTTTCACTCTCTTTTTGAGGCAATTTAAAAAATGACAAACTGATGACACACATCATTTGTTGTGCAGGTTCGATGGATTCTTTCTGTCCATGCTCGCCACTAGTGTGTAACCTCTTCATAAGTGGAGTTCGTTTGCTTGATCTCTAAAAATATTCATAATGACTGAAGCATTGTTTCCACAATGCTTATAGTTGTACTTGCTTGTGTTATTTTTGCCTCTTTAATAGGAATGTAATAGAACAAATTGTGGAGCCTTAACTCGAAGGGAGCAAGATTGTTGTTCTTGTGAATTGGCAGCAATATCTTCAGTATAGCCACACACTATACATATGGATAGTGGTATGGTTCGTCACCATTGCTTCTCTCTGTGTTGTGTTTGGTCAACCAAGTAGTACTCTAAGTTACATGCAGTCTTCATTTGTTTGTTTCCTGAGTATTTCTTTGCTATACCATATTAATGATAAGAAATGTTGTTGTATCGAGGAGAGGGTAGTTTCACGTCATGTCTAACACCAAGGTCGACCACTTTCAATTCTCTGTCAATTGAGGGAGTTGGGCATCGATGGATTATGTCATGAGCTACTGAGGAATGTTGACTTTTTGACAATGAAAGCATGTTCAACTAAAGTCAAAGTCAAAGTGGGCCCCAGTATTGCGTGTTTTTAGAGATATTTGTTCAATTAAAGAATATCGTAGTGAATGAATTTCTACTTGTAGAGGAAACTGCTTAAGCTATGTGATGGTCAATTTTGGATGTTGGTGTACTGCTGGCGGCCAATTCAATTTGTTGGACACATTGTCTGCCGTAACTTAGAATTCATTATTAGAGTAGGCAGAGTATTATCTTGAAGTAGTATAAGCGAATTTGTAACTTCTTCAATTTTTTGCAGGTAGTGAGACGTTGAAGATTCAGTATGGAATGTGAAGATGGCAGCACATTGTATGAAGACTTGCGGAGGAAAAACATCCAACGAAACGAGAGTATGATGCGCAATCTAGGATTATGTCCGACAATGTGAATGTCTGTTGTGCTTTGCATTAGTGCAGGTTGTGCACAAGAAGATTAAGTTGATTGTTGTTGAGTGTTTAGGAATATATTTTGCATTGAATTCAGTTATGTCAGTAGGAAGTGCTTGTAAGTTTGCATCCTTAGAAGTTGTTGTATTGGTAAAGCTCTTTCAGTCGAGAGCATGTTGTTAATTTTTTATGTAGTTGACAAACCCTTTTGAATGCTTGCGGAACTTCTTCATGATTTCAAGCATTGGCCAAGAAGGGAACTTTGGGAAGATGAGTGCTTATCTTGCGAATGACTCAGTGGACGTACTTGTCTTACAAGCCATAGTTCTAAATTAAGTAGTCCAGCTGTTTCCTGAAAATGTGGTGACCTCATCTTGATTTTAGGGCAATTTTAGACTTGGAGCCGCCACAAGCAGCGCACTTTCATCTTAGTTTTAAATGCGGCATAAAATTAGTCAAACAAGTTGGTAAAGGCAGATTCTTCACGCAAATGAGAGTTGTAGGGATGTTTGCTAGGGATAGGTCACTGGTATGCCATTGGCCAAGAGGAAGGTAGGCGGTGGTAGTATCTAGGAATAACAGTACAAATGTTTGGAAGTTAGTGGGGAATTTGTAGATAAATTTGTTGTAGTGCTATTATCAGTAAGATATTTTAGTCCTCCCACTTTCATGATTGTATTTGTCGTTTATGAACAGAGGCGGCGCATCAAATGAGGTGAAAGTACCACGAAGTCGGAGGACACACACATGCTCAAGCAACGTCAAGCCAAGACGGAGCACAAGGTTAGCTGGCAATGTGAAAACATTCTTGATGTCCTAAAAGTTATCACTAACTGAAATTGCTGCAACCTCAAGTGTACTGCGAGACGGTGAAGGCAAAAGAATGCAGCAAGAGAGAGACAAGGAGTGTGAAGAAGACACGGAATTGAAGGTAAACAAGGTTAGTTTTCATGTACACATTTATGTTAAGATGTTTCTTTGTTACAAGTCTTACATCATTTCATTCCTATTGCATGAATTATTGCATGTACATGAAATGTGTTAGTACTGACTATTGTTTTGCCTTTTCAAGGAACGTGCATCACTGATGGATAGGGAAGACTATGGAAACATGGTTGTCGATTTCTATACCAGTGATTCATCTACAAGTGAGAACCAAATAGAACTCAATATAAATGGTGACGACAGAGAGTTGAAGCTGACAGTAGGAGAGGAATCTGCAACTGCACAGGAAGGCGGTCAAGCAATGGCTAATATTGCATGCATTGACTCTTTGAAGAACATGTCGCCGGCTGCGTTTGGAACAACATTCCGGGAGTTGATTATTTTTGCTCTAATGTAGTCTACCAACTCAGTAATTGACCTTTCTCAAACTGTCTGCAGTTCGGCAAAAGGTGAAGCGTCGGGAGGTGCGATCCCTGCTAACGGAGAGTGTTCTGGTCCAAGTACTTGAAATGAAGCTGCACATAATATAGCTACTGCACAGCTGAAGAGGAAGACTCCGATGACAAGGACGTCAGCAGGAGAAGAGTCCGATTCTCAAGAAGAATTTCCAATTCCAGAGATCGAAAGCCCTAAAGCAAGGTCACTGCGAACTCGGAGGTTGAATCAGTCACGAGCAAGGAAGGCAAAGGACCTCACAAACAATCGGAAGGCTATGAAGAAATTGCCATATGTGATTTACATAGACGGTACTGGAAGAGCTAAAGGAATTCACAGACACTTATGGCGTGCTGCGGTGCGTGGGCAGTGTGGACGCTTGGATCCAACCATGGATAACATCAATTATCATCCAAAACATGTTGTTGACAGCATTTGGCATGCTTTGGAGAAAGAGTGGGAGTTTGAGGGTTTCTCTCATAGGACAAGGGAGATGTTTGAAAGGTCAGCTACGAAGTTCATGAGGAACCGTAAAATGCAGTTGAAGACCAAATGTAAGAAAAACGTAGATGGACCGAAACCAAATGACGTTGACGATGTTTACTGGGCAAAGATTGTGCGACTGACGAAGGAATCATCAAAACAGGCGTTGCTAACGAAATCCATGCAAGGCACAATGAAGGAGAGTCACAAAAAATTGGAAGTGTTGCAGGAACGAAGTGAGCTGACAGAGAATTTCCAGGTACATCCATTGATTTCACAATCATAATGGAAGGATTAATTTTTATGAATTCATTTTATTGTTGTTGATAAGATAAAAGAAGGTAGATAAATTAGTGTAAAAATTTTAGATGAAATTCTATTGTACATATGCAGTAGTAACCAAACTCTGGGTAGTTTTTTGTGAATGGATGACCTACATTTTGCCTCAATATTTAGTGCTCGTGTGCAAGTGAGATCATGTGCAAACATAGGCATTATGTTATTTTTTGTTGATAGATTGTATGGCGTATAGCCCGAGTGCTAAGAAAGGTGGTAAGTTCACTATGATGTAATTGTGCTTTTTGTGTTGTGAATATTGTGCACTTCATTGTCTTTGGTTTTTGCTTTGTGTTTGTGGTAGGGGAGTCAAACTCAAAGTGAAATTAGGAGCCCGAACAAGCCTGAAGGGGCTAGTGATTTGTTTGTTGAGCATGAAGAAATTGTGGATGCCAGAATTGAAAATATGAAGAAAGAGTTACAACGACTTGAGAATTTGATGAAGGTAACACTCCATATAAATGAGAGGCAAAGTGTTTGTGAAATTAAATTGAAGAATATGTAATAGGAACTTTGGCAATCAATTTCAAATGTCAAAGTATTAATATTGACTACATTTATCATATTTGTGGAATTTCTTTGTTTTGTGGATGTGGTGGGTTTTATGATGAAATGCTAAAAGTGGATCTTGGCTTCAATTGCACACATATGCTATGGTTCCGCATGCATGGTGAATATTGTGATGAATGTACATGCCACTAAGCAATGTTTCCGGCATTTTGCAGTTTCGTAATTCGTCAAAAGGCGAGGCTGACAGAAGGAAAGTGGTAGGGAAAGAAAAAGTTGTCTCAGTCAGCGATGTGGACAAAGGTATGTGTGAACGGAATAACTGATGCATGTGAGATGCTTTTGCAAGAGTTTCACCTAAAATGTAGAATAGAAGTGAAGTTTTTTGTTGATATGTAGGTCAAAAATGAAGTGTATGGATATGTCTTTTCATCTCATTTTGAATAGACATTGATGGCAAAAAGGAGAATATGATTCCCTGTTTTTCAAATGGATATGTATCATCAGAAATAATTTTTGGAACGAGTGCAGGGAGAGGAGTTCAAGAGGTGGACAAAAGTGTGTCTTCTGCCGAAAGGAAAAAAAAGGCGTCAGCAATACAAAAAGCAGAACCCTCAGTGAATGCACCATAAGCAATATAGAACTTCACATGCACAGAGGTAAAAATAATATAGACTTCTAGAAAAGGCATCTGTACTTTGTCGACATAATAAGTACTACGAGGGTGAGAACTAAAATCTTTGCAAGCATGGTTGTTCGTATGAAAAGAAAGCGTAACAATGTACAAATTTGAATGTTATGTCTTCTGGTTGTTGTCAATCGCGCATTCATGTTGTACTAGTAATGAGTCCATATAATTAATTTAAGTGTCAGTGGATGTTATAATCTTAAAAATAGGTTGTAGTTGATGGCAGACTAACTTAAATAAAGGATTTTGAATTTGTAATGACATTGTGATTGTGTATTGCATCCAATTTGTATGACAAAAGTATGAGTCAATGCAATCGTCCATTTCACTAACAAGAACATGGTATTTGTAATGAAGGAATTTAATGTTTGCCAAACTTCCACAATGCACCTGTGATGTTCTCAAACAGAGGCAGTTGGATTTATTTTGACTGCAGCAGATGGAATGTGGGGATCTCGTCTCACTTCTTGCCATGAATGGAAGGAGGGAAGAAATTGGAAAGGCCATTATAATGGGCTTGCCAGGTTCGAAGTACATGCGGAAAGTAATTCCCAAGGCGTGGCACCTTGTCAAAGTGTGCACTTGCACAGATGCAAGTGCCTCTGAAGTGTGTCCCTTCCCAACAAGATGGGCGGATGAAGTCAAGCATAAGATACTTAAAGATGCAGAAGGGCATAATATAGTTTGGCTGAACAATTTCATGCACATGTAACAGATGTAGAGTAGAAGTTGAAGATACTTACCGCCTTTCAGTTGGACGTTGTCTACGCAATTGTTATGGGATGTGAATTGTGTACGGAAGGGATGACTAGTAGTGAAGAAATTTAAGAAGTGTCTGTAGTTATTTCTATTTGCAGTTGTCAAGACAGCTACTTCGGTGCCCATGTATCTGTAGAGAGTGCAGACCGTGACAAATACGGCAGGAAGATGAAGAAATGTTGATGTAGGTATGAACAACAGGCATGGGTTATCTGTAAATGAAATAAGCATAATAGAACATCTTTGCAGAATAAAATGTTTTAAATTGCAATTGTCTGCATTTGTGAAAATATTGTGCTCACAGAAGTGTGCTTATTGGAGGGCTAAGATTTTGAATGCATGACTTGATGGAATTCCCTAATTACGAGACAAAAATGCTTGAGAAAATCACTCACCATCTGCCACGTTTCAACAACAACAGAATCTCCAATTAGCCACATGTCAATACTGCATTCGTTGGGAATTTGGAGATTGCAAATAATGCATGATTCTAGATGTTTCCAAGTGTCAACATGGATGATGAAGTCAACACTAAGTTGAATTAGCCACCAGTAAATGTGAAAAGTGACAAGTAACTAAAACTGCTCATATTCCAGCTTCTAAATTCGAATTGTAATAGTTGCGGTCATTTGTGCTGAATGGACAAGTTCCAAACTTCCAGTAAGGTATAATAATGTAAGTCCTAGAGATAACATTTTAAGTAACTTGTACTAAAAACACAAGGCCTTTCAATATGCATTTATTGACTAAAAATCACACTAAAAACACATGTTTCTCTTGTAGTGCCTCTAAAATTGAGTCCTCTCATTCTATGATAATTATCCCTCTTTCACTCCATCAAGCATAACTTTACAAAAAATCTCAAATTGAGTGAGGGATAGGTTTTTGGAATCCTCCAAGTAAGATGAACAACGCTCAAAATTTCATTGCAAAAATTCTCATGAATAATTTGTTATGGCTCTCCAAAGACAAGGTTCCTCCAAGATAACTATGAGGAGAAAAAAAAGACCCTCCACCTTATTCTCCACCTTATTTTCACCTTATCCTCCACCTCATCCTCCACCTCATTCTCCATCTCATCCACCTAAACAAGTGAATTTTAGCCTCTAAAATGCTACATAGACTACAATTCATTCAATGGCCATCCCTTTTCCCCCAAGCTCAATCCTTATCTCCTACATGGCCTTCAAATCCTTTAAAAAACTAAAAAAAAGATAAAATAAACTTCACCTTTCCATTTAACAACCTCAAATATACAAATAAAGTTTAAAGTGCCATCAAGTATAGAAATAAAATAATAAAAGTCAAATAGTTGTTTAATAGAGGTTAAATAAAGTAGAATCCACTCCATCTAGATCTCTAGACTCCCCCCCCAAATCATCTAGTTTGACAAAAAATATATGTTTTTACATAGTGTATGTCTATACAATACAACACCGTACAACATTGATTTCAAATTCCTTGGTTTGTGACATCAAGCGTCAGTCTCATCACGATGGCAACAATTTCAAATTGTTGGCCAGCCTCTTATAGTTTGAAAAACACCTATATATTCTAGAAGGTCTTTTACGTCTTTAAGTTCTTCAAGTTCAACAAGATTTTCTTGCCTTCAGACATTTTGGGTTCAACAAAATATTATCGTGAGATTTGTTGCATATCCAAAAAAGCACGGGGCTCTTAGTTGTGGTAAATATTTGTGAAAAGAAAAAAAATCCAATAGAACCTAGTTCCCACAAAAACTAAAAACAACAACACTACTAGCAAATTTTCCTCACCTGTAATCCAAATCCTTGATGTTAATTTTTAAAACCCATTAGATGGAGTAGCACTCAAATCCCTCTCAAGTTTGTCTATTGCACCCTCTAAAGCTCTAAAGTTTAACCCTCTTGAGAAAAGAATAAATAAAAACTAAAGCAATTTGCAAGACCACAACCACAATTTATTCAATAACATGCAAAAAGATATGATCCCAAGAGCAATGATATATTAAACCGTCCTCAGTTCCTCCTAACTTAGATTACAAGGCTTTGTTCAAACCAAGTTCATTTAAGTCAAAAAAGAAGGCCCAAAGTCCAAAAAATAAGAAAGCTCCAAAGATAAAAAGAAAACCTTTAAATACATATTGAAAGGACTTAAGACAGCCAACAATATAGGACAAATGCCCTATCAAACCCTACACCAAGATTAACAACCTTTCAAACAATAAAGAAAAAATGCCCTATCAAACCCTCCACCAAGCCTAACAACCTTTCAAACAATAAGGGACAAATGTCCAATTACCCCTAAATTTCTATTACTATGTTTTGACCGAAAACACTCAAGAACTGCCATTTTTATTACAAATATCAGTTGTTTTCTTCAAAACTTTTTTTGGCACATGCTACCATAGGATCTTGTAATATGCTGACTTGAGAACATGTGGTAAAAATTTCAAAAATTTCCCACTGCGTAGATTGCAAGATATAAGTATTCAAACTCGTTAAAATCATTTTTTGGCCCTGCAAAATATCGGGCAACTGCACCTCACAAGCTCACTTTCTATGAAAAAATGTCCAAAATGGTGATGCTTCTTTGGATTCATTTTCCTAGAGAAGTTGTTTACATGCTTGAAAATTTCACATCATTTGGAGTCGTACAACATATAGGAAAAAAAGAGTAAGTAGAAAGAAGTAGAAAATGATTTAAAGTAAAAAAATTTTAAGAATTTAGTTATGGAATTGAAAAATTCCAATCCCAATGGTTGTATGGTTGTAATAAACAATCTACATCCTATGGTTTTATTTTTCTCAAAAAGTAATGAAAATTGAGTAAGATAAAGGACTTCAAAGTTTATTTTAGAGTAGAGAATCTATAATTGCCCACAAACAAAAATACCTCATAACTTTTGACTCATTGGTCAAAATGGAATGATTCAAAGCTTTACACATATATATAACTCTAGAAAACCAATTTCAAATTTTTATTTTTGAAAAAAATGATTTTTTTTATCTGCCCGCACTACCCATTTACGAAAAAAAAGTAAAGTATTAGGCCATAATTTTTAATTTCTATTTTCAAATGTCATGAAATTTAGTGCATATGAAAAATATTCCTTGTGCACAACCTATATTAAAATTTCAGCCAAAAATATAAAAATCTCTAGTCACAAGTACCTATCCAAAATTTCTATCACTACAAGAAAACGAGGGGTTTTGCAACTACACTGTGCAACTCATTTTGTAGTTATATAGGTCGTTTGCGACTAGGTGATAATTTGGAGCCTGCAGTTGCAGTAGACAAGTTGCATGAGTTGCAAAGCAGTTGTAAAAAATTCAAAGTTGTTTGTCATTTGACAGTATACTTGAAAGTTCATCGATGAACTTTTCTAACGTGGTTGCTTATGTGGAAGTCATTTGTGTGCAACTTGTTTGCAACTGGTTTGCGATTGACTTACAACTGGTTTGCGACTAGTGTGCAACTAGTTTGTGATTGATGTGCAACTAGTTTGCGATTGATGTGCAATTAGTTTGTGACTGGTGTGCAACTAGTTTGCGATTAGTGTGCAACTAGTTTGCGACTAGTGTGCAACTAGTTTGCGACTAGTGTGCAACTAGTTTGCGTCTTTGTGACTTGTAGATTTGAAATTTGAATTTCAAAGATTTGTAGATTCTAAATTTCAGATCTATCTTTTTTTTAGATTGCCAAATCTAGAAATATTTTAAACTTTAACTATTTATAGATTTTTGTAGATTATAAAAATCTACAAGTTGTAGAAATCTACAAAGTATAAAAATCTACAAAATATATAAATAATAGAATTTCATTATCAAAATTCATTACACAATACTGCTATAACTTACAATTCTTATATGTTCAACTGTCAAGGATCGATAATATCCAGTTCATGCCTCGTTTGGATTGAATAACTCAAACTGATTTGGTAGCGAGTAAATATGGAAACCTCAGCTATGGACCTATAAGATTCCTAATCTTAACTCACAAATACTCATCATGAACACATGCAAATTATATGGAAAGCATTTCGTCTTGTATTAACAAAATAACGCATGGAGGACACAATCCCCTCTATGGTTCTTAAAGGAGAGAGAAGGCTCACTAACCCCAACCGCCGTAACCGTCACTACGTCCGGTTTGTACAAACTAGTTCGTAACATTACCCCCCCTCAATGTCGAGTTTTTCCCTATGATTTGATCCAGCCACCTGAGAATGAAGTCTGTGGAATTCTGCAATTGCATCAGGTGTGTTTTCTAAATTCGTGGTTGGTTCCCAAGAATGCTCCTCAGGTCCATAACCCTCCCATGAAACCAAGTATTGAAGTTTTTTCCAACGCCCGAATAGTCTTGAATCAAGAACCTCATGCACCTCCCATTCTACATCCCCATCAGGAGTGACAATTGGAGGGGGAGGTATCCTGCGTCGACCAGAGATAGTATCCTGGCGATATCTTTCTGGAAGAGATACATGAAATACGTTATGAATTCGAAGTGTCTTTGGAAGTTTAAGACGGTAAACTAAGTCCGATAGCTTAGCCATGACTGGAAACGGCCCCAAAAATTTGGAGGCTAATTTCCGTGATGGTGCAGTGGTAGAGATATTTTCATGGCGTAGAAGAACCTTGTCTCCAATTTGGAATGATGGTTGCAATTTTACCCCTCTATCATAGCTTCGTTTAGCTTGTTTTCCTGCAATTTTAATCATCGTTTTTAATTCTTCATGAACTTCTTGTAATTGGCGTACTCTATCCTCCACCACCGGAATCGTGGATGTGGTGGGCGTTGTAAACGATAACGCTGGATGATACCCATACGTTGCATAAAATGGCGAAAATCCCGTTGCAGAATGGGATGCATTATTATAGGCAAATTCCGCAAGGGGAAGGAGATCCACCCAATCATCTTGGCGTCTTGTAGTAAACATTCGTAAAAACTGCTCCAACACTTGATTCACCCTTTCAGTTTGCCCATCTGTTTGGGGGTGAAAAGCTGTTGTTGGAGATGGTTGAATCCGAAGAAGTTCACACAATCTTTTCATAAACTTGGAGACAAACACCGAGCCTCGATCCGATATTACTTCCTCCGGTGTTCCATGATGCTTCCAGACATGATGCAAGTACAATGAAGCGGTTTCATTGGAATCAATTGTTTCCTTTGTAGGGATGAAATGACCCAACTTTGTATTTCTGTCCACTACTACCATAACAGAGTCATATCCCTTACTATTAGGCAATTTAACAATAAAATCATTAGAAATTCGCTTCCATGGTGCATGAGCAGCCGGAATTGGTTGCATTAAGCCATAACGTGCATGATGAGTAGGTTTTGATCTTTGGCATAGATCACACCCATCAGCATAGCGATGGACATACCGGCGGAGAGTCGGCCAATAGAAATTTCTTGTGACCAATTCCAAGGTCTTTGCCCGTCCTTGATGCCCCGCCGCAAGGGCATCGTGCCTAGAGCGCAAAATTTGTCGCTTCAACTCATCATCATCTGGGACGTATATCATATTTTGGAACCGAAGTATTCCATCAATAAAAGTATATCCTTGGAGTCTATGACGAATGTCTGCTGGTATTTTTTGTAAATCTCTTCTAAAAAATGCAAGTATAGGTTCCAATAATGCATCTTCTAAAATAGCCATTTTTAGGTATTTAAAAATGCGATCATCACTCCAAACTGTCTCACAAGACTCAAGTGCTGCCAATTTTAACAAAGGTCGTTGTCCTTCATCTTGTCCCTACATGAGATCTACTATTTTTGACAAAGCATCGGCCCTCCCATTCAACGAGTCTGGCCGATGTTGAATATCGAAATTAAAGGCTGATAAAAATTCAGACCACCTTGCTTGTCGTCGATTTAATTGCTTGGTTGTAAGGAAATATTCCAAATTTTTATGATCCGAAATTACATGAATCTCATGTGGAGATCCCTCCAAATAAACCCGCCAGTCTTGAAAAGCTAACACCACGCTTAACAGTTCCTTATCATAAATGTCGTAGTTCTGTTCTGTTGGTGACATCTTAGAACTACGAAACGCACAAGGATGCAAATGTCCGTCTTCTTCCCGCTGGGAAAGAATTCCCCCTGTTGCCATGTCAGACGCATCCGTCTCTACCACAAAAGGACGCTCAAAATTGGGGTGAAGTAACACCGGTGCTTGGAGAAATTTTGACCTAAGGGCCTTAAATGCAAAGTTCGTTTGTTGATTCCACATAAAAAGTTGATCCTTCCTTGTCAAATTTGTAAGGGGCATTACAATTTTTGAATAATCACATATAAACCTGCGGTAAAAATTTGCAAATCCAAGAAAAGCTTGAACTTCTTTCATTGTTTTTGGAACCGGCCATTCTTGAATAGTCTGAACTTTGTCCTGGCACATCTCAAGCCCCCTTGATGAAACTATCATACCTAAAAATTCCACGGATTGACGATGGAATTCACATTTCGAGTCTTTAGCATAGAGTCCGTGCTCTTGTAGTCGTCGTAATACCTCCCGTACCACTTGTCGATGGTCTTCTAAATTTTTTGAGAAAATAAGAATATCATCCAAATATATTACCACCGAAATATCTAGGAGATCACTAAAAATACTTTGCATATGGGATTGAAATTGCGCCGGGGCATTTGTCAACCCAAAAGGCATGACTAAGTATTCGAAAAGACCATATCGAGTCTGAAAAGCTTTCTTAAATTCATGACCTTAAGCCATACGCACCCAGTGATAAGCTTGACGTACATCTAGCTTGGTAAATATTGTTGCTCCCACTAGCCGATCCGTAAGTTCGGGAATAAGCGGCAGTGGATAGCGTTTTTTTTATCGTGACCTTGTTAAGATTCCGATAATCTATACAAACTCTTATTGAACCATCCTTTTTCCGGGCGAATACAATAGGCGCTGAAACGGGAGACTTGGATCTTCGAATCCAACCTTTCCCCAAATTTTCTTCCAAGTATTTTCGGAGTTCTTCTAATTCCATGGGTGACATTGGTCTCAAGCCAGTGTTACGTGGCTCTTGTCCTTCCTTGAATTCAATTTTCATATCTGACATACAGTGGTTTGGCAATTAATTCGAGGCTTCTTCACTGAATGCCCCCTTCAAATCATGATAGTCCGCCGGAATCGAAGTACTTTTAGATCCTGCGGCTCCCATCATATCCGTGCATTCTAAAATTTCAAGAGTGTAAATCTTAGCTTCTTTAGCTGAGAGCCTAAACCCTGCAGCTGAAACAAAGGCATGCCTGGGTGCATCTATGCCCAAAAAACCTTTCTCTTTCTCCCTGTTGACCCAGTCACTGTCGCTCCCCGACCCCTTTGGCAGCGGACCAACAGGCTCGACATCGCCACTGTCGCTCTCCGGTCCCTGTGGCAGCGGATTGCCAGGCTCGACCTCCCAAGAGTCGAATTCTCCATCTTCTCGGATTGTTTTTTCGGCGCCTTGAAATGCACTGGTCTCTCGTCCGGACCCCAAACAGGAACTCGGCAGCGGAAGTTGCAGTGACCCAGACGCGCCTATCCCCTCCGATATCTCTGCAACGATGTGGCTGGTTGGCTCGATCTCGTGCCCAGCCAAGTGAACCCACCCATCATCCTCCATTATTCGATGCGCTGATCGATTATCCCTGCAATGATCACCGCAGTAAGAAGAATCAAAAGTAACACTCCGCTGTGACCATCGAATCGTAGGGTCATGGCGGATCAACCACGGGAGTCCCAAAACACACGGGTATCATCCGGTATTGGTAATGTCCGCTACCAGTATCTCGCAATGATCTCCAATTACGAGCTCAACCGTAGCTTCATGTGTGATCAAACCTGAGTTGATCACCCTTCCGTCGATTACTCTGACTTCTCGCGGCACCAACTTGGGTTGTACTCGAGCGTTGCACAGCATGGCAAACCTCGAGTTCATGAACACTCCGGTCGCCCCTGAATCTACCAATGTGTGAGCCACCAGAGAGTTAATTCTTGCATCAACCGTTAGATGCGCCCCGGGATCAATTGTAGTGCGCAGAGAAAGTATCCCTGCTTTCTCCACTTGATTCCCCGACCATCCACAAATTGTGGTTGGAGAAATCTCATGTAACAGCCTTGTTGCGGAATGTTGAATGCCACTTGCCTCGACCAAGCTGCCTCTCGGAATCGACACCGCGGCACTTTGGATTGTGCCTGCGCCCGGGTACTGAACCTTTTTGCTCAGTCTCGGGCTCCCTCTTTTCCCGAGGACCCAGTCTCTCCTTCTGTTGCGGACGCGATGAACAACGGCCGGGATGGGTTCGTGGGACACTTGGCTCTGACATGTCCACACTCATCGCACCCCCAGCATCGACCCTGGCGTTGATACTCTAGTCGCTCAGCAGTCGATTTCGCCAATGCTGAAGACGTACGCACTGCCCCGATCTCCATGGGCACCGGCCCGGAAGCTCCTGGATTGGGGGAAAACTTCCCTATTGTATCACGGTTGAAATTAATTGGTATCCGAACGTTGGAGGAATCCGATGGTGAACGACGACTCTAATGCCTGCCCCACAATCGTTCGTCGATCCGCGAGGCCATCGACATCCAGTCATGAAGCCGGCATGGTTGAGTCTCGGCGGTAGCCACTGAGTCCAGAACGTCATCCTTTAATCCACCACGAAATCGTGCCATCAAACTAGACTCGTTCCAATCGACTTGGGCTGCATATTCGTTAAACGAGGAAATGTATGATGCCACTGAGCCCGTTTGTCGGAGCCTTCCGAGGCGATCTTCAACGTTACCCTGTCTATCAAGATCACCATAGACTCCAATAATTGTTTCACGAAAGGCATCATAATTTTCCAATAATTCGTGCTCACGACCCTCATCAAGAGCTTGAAGGAGAGGCATTGCCCAGTTTTGCGCAGCTCCCGTCATGTAGGAAATCGCGTATGCCACTTTATCTGCATCAGAGCTATACATCCTTGGCTTGCCGCGAAACACCAACCGCAATTGCGCGAGCCAACGATAAACTTCATTACCTTTTTTCCCGGAAAATCTTTCTGGGTCGGCCACCTTTGATTCTTTGTTTCCATATCTTGTTTCGTTGCGTAATTCCACCCTTGGATGCAGCCGATCAGCACCCTGGTGGAGGTCCGAGGAGACCCATGTCGTGGTATCACCCCTGCCTGATCTGTGATCTGTTGCACAAGATGAGGCATGGCGGCTTGCAACACAGCTTGTACTTGCTGTTGGATGAAGGCTGTCCATTCCGACCCGACCCCTTCTGGCACCGCGACACCCTCAGGCTCCGCTTCCGTCTGTTCCTGATCCATCACATCAGCCTGCTAATTCCAAACAACCGAACCCGGGAAGCCCATCAGACACAGCAACTCATGACGGTAGCAGGCTGCCTTCTGTAACTAATCAACACAACGGAGCAGTCTAACTTCAAAGGAGCCATGCGGTACGAACAGTTGCAACAACCCCGGCCAACATCAGGAATCGAAACCGAAGCATGAACTGATCAGTGATGCGTTATTATGTCAAGGATCGATAATATCCAGTTCATGCCTCGTTTGGATCGAATAACTCAAACTGATTTGGAAGCGAGTCCATATGGAAACCTCAGCTATGGACCTATAAGATTCCTAATCTTAACTCACAAATACTCATCATGAACACATGCAAATTATATGGAAAGCATTTCGTCTTGTATTAACAAAATAACGCATGGAGGACACAACCCCCTCCATGGTTCTTAAAAGAGAGAGAAGGCTCACTAACCCCAACCGCTGTAATCGTCACTACGTCCGGTTTGTACGAACTAGTTCGTAACATCAACCTAATGGTATTCTTGACAATTGATGTGGGACAATTAATAAAAGACTTAATAGTAGTTGCATGTTAGTTGTTTTCTAGTTGCATGCTAGTTTTTTCAAGTTAAAGTTTAGTTGTTTTTAAGTTAAACACTAGTCGAATTGTAATTGCAATGTAGTTGTAGTCTAGTTGCACTATAGTTGCAATCCAATTGCAGTCTAGTTGCAATCTAGTTGCATTCTAGTTAAATTGCTATCGAATTTAAATTACATGCAACTGTAGATAGACACATTGGACTCTACAGAACGTACAATTGTCCACATCGACAATTGTGATGAAGATTGGATGTAAAGTACCTCACATCAACTCTTTTGTTAGATTCCCGTATGCGTCTACAGAACGTACAATTGTCCACATCGACAATTGTGATGAAGATTGGATGTAAAGTACCTCACATCAACTCTTTTGTTACATTCCCGTATGCGTCTATAGAACGTAAAATTGTCCACATCGACAATTGTGATGAAGATTGGATGTAAAGTACCTCAC
Organism: Antitrichia curtipendula; assembly: GCA_951230915.1. Lineage (NCBI taxonomy): Eukaryota > Viridiplantae > Streptophyta > Bryopsida > Hypnales > Leucodontaceae > Antitrichia > Antitrichia curtipendula. The sequence continues at coordinate 28,672,200 of OX579635.1, forward strand.
ATCAACTCTTTTGTTACATTCCCGTATGCGTAACTACATGTTGCGACTACTTTGCAACTATTTTGCAACTACAGTGTAACTATGTCAAAGTTGGTGCAAATATAGAGGATTGTAGTTGCAGGGCAGTTGCATAGGATATGTAGTTGCATTTCAGTCGGTTGTAGCGGACACGTTTTTCTTCTAGTGATATAGTGCCAAAAATCAATATTGGTTCTTAGGGATTAAATCCTTCCACTAAGCCTAATAACCCTCTTTCAACTTGGAACTAACTTAAAATTAGTAATATGCATATCTTTCAACTAG